>CM062809.1:402874569-404074569 GCA_031772625.1 Pinus tabuliformis | reverse complement strand
CATGCGGGGTATTATAGGTGTTTTATTAAAACAATCAAAATTGCCTCACCATTGTTTAAACTTCTTGAAAAAGATATTGAGTTTTACTGGAATCACAACTGCCAAATTTATTTTGATGTGCTTAAAGAAAAAAATATACAACTATTTTGTTAAGTGGAAATTATTGGACATTGCCTTTCCATATATCTACATATGCTTCTGATTCATCCATAGGATCAGTTTTAGGGAAAAAAAGAAAGACAAAGAACATATGCCATTTATTATATTATGTAAAAACTTGACTCCAATTGAAACTAATTACACTATTACAGAAAAGGAGTTTTTGTTAGTTGTTTATGAAGTTAAAACATTCGTCATTACATCATGGATTATGAATTCTTTGTGCATACTAACCATTCTACTATTCAATATGTAATGAAAAAACCAATAACAAATGGCAGAATTACAATATGGTTGCTACTATTATAGGAATTTAATATCACAGTGCTAGATATGCATGGAAGGGAAAATCAGGATGCATATTTTCTTTCTCGAATTAATAATTCTGGTGACAACATTCTTGTAGTATATAACTTTCCCGATAAAAATATATTTGTAATTTTTTAATAACACAGTTCAATGACATTCCCAATTATTTGTCTACATGAAAGGTACCACCACATTTTTCATCAAAAGAAAAGAAAAAAGTGATCACACAAAGTGACATATACTCTTGGATTCAAGGATATCTTTTCTATACATGAGTAGATATGGCCATCCATATATGTGTTAGAGGATATTAGATGTTAGATATTTTGAAGGCATGTCATGATGAGCCATGTGAAGGACACTTTTTAAATAAAAGGACATCCTATAAAATTCTCCAGCTAAGCTACTATTGGCCAAGTATTTTTAAAGATGCCGAAACGTATGTGAAAATTTGTAACATTTGCAAATGAATGGGTCATCCTGTTGTAGCCAATGAAATGCGTCTTCATCCACAAGTTCTTGTAGAACCATTTGAGAAATGGGATTTACACATTGTGGCACCCATTAATCCATCATCAAAGAAGAAGAGATACATATTAATTTGTACAGAATATGTTACAAAGTAGATAGAGGCAAAGGCTTTAGTGAAGGCTAATTCATAATCAGTTGTGGATTTTCTCTTTGAAGATATTTTTATTCGTTTTGGAGCAGCTAGATATATAGTTACTAATCAGGGAGCTCAATTTACATCAAATCTAGTTGAGTCAATAATGGAGGAATATAGTATTGAACACCAGAAACCAACTCATTATCATCCATATGCCAATGGCCAAGTGGAATCTACAAATAAGGTTTTGGAAGGTATCTTAACGAATACCGTTTGGCTTCACCAAACATATTGGGAAGAACGACTTCACAATTTCTTACGAGAATATAGAAGAACATGGAAGAGAACAACTAGTCATATCCAATATGAACTAATTTATGCAACAAGTACTTTTTCTCATTGAATTTCAAGTTACAAATTTTAAAATTATAGATGAATTGGGATTAAACATGTCTGATGCTCAACAACAAAGAGATCTACTGTTATATGAATTATATGATATGTGATTAGATTTTATACATAGAACCACTCACAATAACACCGAGCTAAATGGTATGACAAATTTGTAAAGAATAAAGAATTCAAAGCTAGAGATTTGGACCTATTGTTTGATTCAAGATTTAAATACTTCAAGAGTAAGTTTACTAGTAATTGATTGGGAGCCTATGAAATTTAAAATGTGTTTGATAATGGTGATTTAAAAATAAAAACAATTGGTGAATCAAATATTTCATTTATAGTTAATGGATATAGGCTGAAACCGTATCATCAATCGGTTTCTAAAGATGATTTTGTTTCACATTTTCATAATCCAGAGATGGATATTGTGGATAAAGGGGGTAATAACCCTCATCCTTTTTCATCCTGAATTTATATTTTTGAAATAATGAGCTAACTTTGTTACTTCTTGTGCTCATTAAACAATGAGAAGGACATCTATCAATTTTAGGTTTATTTCTTTATCAGTCTTTGATAGATTAAAAATGGAAAAGGAATCCCCTTAGATTTTTCTTTAAGTTTTTCAGACTCTCTAAAATTGAAAATACCAGTGAGAATCAAACATCCTAGGCTTGCCAAAATTCAACAGGATAGTAGTTAAGTTTTCCTTAAGTTTGTCAGACTATTTAAAATTAAAAATACCAATGAGAATTAACTATCTTGGGCTCAATAAATATCCACATAATAGTGTCCTAAAGATGTAAATATTTCATTTTGGTAATAAGTGGCAGCTACTCAGAAAGGGGACTCTCACTTTCAAACAAAATGTGAATATTTTTTCCTGTAAATGAAGAATTAAAATAGACATTTTTATACATTCCTGTAGTTATGGGCATTTCTAAAGGAACATATTCTCAATCCTTGTAAAACTGGAATCCAAAAAGTTTCCTGTAAAAGCCCTTTAATTACAAGAATCTTTGAGCTTAAGTACTTTCAATATTTATTGGAGGAGAGATCATTATTTTTTATCACTAATTCCCTTTGTTAGAAAGCTACATTGGAGAGAATTTAAATTGATATCAATTATGAAAATTTTGAGAAGTATTAGTAAGAGAAACATTTCTTCTGAGATTCTTATAAATGAAAATTGATTTTCGCAATATTAAGCAATGCGTTGAGATTCCTACAAACAAAGTTCAAATTCTTGCAAGTAAAGTTCAGATTCCTGCAAGTAAAGTTCACATTCCTGCAAATTAAGCAGTGGATTCCTATAAAATCAATATCAATAGAAAGAAGATGGTTGCAGAAAAAATATTTTTACTCCATCATGGCAGCAGCGATGAAGGTATAAACACAATTGAATTATGTACTTCCCTGCAAGGTAATAAAGGGGTAACTAATCTATTTACATTTATTTATTAAATTAAAACTATTTTAGAAACAAGTGATTTTACTTTTAAATACATGCTACACTACTCTCCATAACTTAAGATTATTACCATGATTCACACCCTTTTGTGTAATTCTTTCTATCATGACCACCTACCCCTTGTGAAATTATTATCATGTAATCTCTACTAGGCATTCTCAAATCGTAAATGTTGTCAGCCTTCTCCTCGTTATGATAAATTTGTTATGGCCAATGATTATGAAAAGTGACATTTGTACCTTTAGTTACAAATATCACTTTTACTCGAAATCGAATCATTTTCATTTTGCATGATATAACCCACAACCATTTCAAAATTTAAAAATCATGTAAAGCCTAGCATCACTACTCTGTCTCATACCCTATATACCTAATTCCAGTTTAAGCATATTGACTTAAAGATAATATTGGTAATGGTGATAACAATAGTATTATGCACCAAACCATATGGAATTGAAATCCTAAGACATTTCCTACCATGTAAGATACATTTTAACAGATTCGTATTACTCCCATTTTTGAAAGGTTTCAAGGGAATAATGTTACAGTAACGAAAATTTTTTATGATACATTCAATGGGGAAAAAATAAGTTTTTGTAACCTCACATTCATAGTCACAGGGGAAACCCTTTCTAGGGTTATAGGACTGGCATGATCAAGTAGGAAGTGGTTTAAAGGGAAGAGGATAGTGAAGGGAGAAATCAAACATGGAGTGACTTTCTACAAAGGAATCAATTTGGAGTGGAAGAGGCAGGGCCTCCTTAAAACCCTAATGAAATCCATCCAGACCATGATGAGAGACAAATTGAAGGGAATGTGTCAGAGGAACTAGAAAATTTGGTTCCCCAATTTTAAGAGAATTTAGAACCTCATGTCCAAAATCAAATTGAGGAAGATAAGGAAGAAGAACATGAGATACATGAAAAATATAGAGAGTAAGGGTTATAAGAAAAACACAAGGAATGAGAATCTCCACCATCCCTAGAGGTTATCGGTTCATCTTCTACTGGAAAGAAAGCAATAACTAGTTCTAGCCAAGTGCCAACAATTGGTGGCAAGCATACCAGAGGACAAATGTAGTTATTAAAATAAACCTATGGAGAAGAATACACCCTTGTCAAATCACCAGGAATTTCTAATAAACCTAAAAATAAAGCCTAAATTATGTATGAGGAAGCTCTCATGGAGGTGCAGCTAAAAAACTCAAGAAATTCAAGAGGAAGAACAAATATATACTGGGGGAGATTATACTGAGGAGGCCTATGCATATCCGACTGAATTAACTCAACATGAACAAGAAGAATATTCAATCCAAAGTCAATCATTGAAGAAATTTCATGAACAAGGAAGCCCTCAAAATTAGATAAATATTTTGTTGAATAAATTGAAGAAAAAGAATATTATTATTAAAAAGTTGAAACAAGTTTTACATAAGTAGGAGATGTTTAATGAAACGATAAAATCAGAGAATGAAATGTTGAAGGAGAGGGCTTATAGAAACAAAGAAAAACACAAAGCCCTCAAAAGGAAATACATAGATATGTATCAAGAAAATTTCCACAACATTCAAATAAAGAAAAGGTTGATGGTAAGGATTATGGGATTAAAAGAAAAACTGAAAGAAAAAGTTAGCAGAGAGGAACCCTCCAATACCAATCTTAATCTTCTTAATCAAGCAATTGGAGTAGTTCAAGAAAGTAGGGAGGATAAATGTTGACAGATAGACAGGAGAGAGAAAACAAACATAATTTGGCTAATGATGAAGGTATTGGCAACAAGGTGTCCAATTTTAAATGCATAGGGTCATGCAAAAAGATAAGTTTGGGGGAAAATGTTGGGCTTAAATTTCAATCATGGGGAATTCATTGGGGAACCATTACCATACCATGTGGGTTCATATTAGGGGATATATGTTGAGGAAAAATTGTCATAATATATTCAGCACATAAAAGGGGGTAAAGGGTTTTAATATTAGCATATGTTTTAGCTCTTAGAGACAAATCGCAAGTTGATGAGAGGTCAGTGCCTAGGACATATTGGTGTCTCTTTAAAATAATTCATTTCTACTCAAGAGATAAATGTAAAAATTATTGTAAATCTAGTTCAATTACCTTTCATAGAGGCAAATTAAAACATACACATAAAAAATATAGATCATCCCAAGAATAAATGTCTAAGTCTGGTGGCCTACACATAGTAAATGCAACGCAATTTATCGTGTAAAGATGGGTAGGAGAAAAATAAGGAAGGAACTCAACATAGAGGGTTGGACAGACCCTGAATCCTAAGTAGTAAATTCTTGTAGAATCATGAAATAATAAGGGTATGAAGCGAAGAAACTATGGAGTGAATTTTAAGGTTTCCAACTCAATATTTCATAGGTTCTTTCTGCTACAATATAACATAGTAAATATGCAATCTCACAGGTATTGTATACTACAGTATGAAATAAGTAAATCCATGATTTATGAGTGAATTCAAAAAATAGTACTTACACAATTTCTGATGAAGAAAAGCACACATGAAGTGACATAGAGAGGAAGACCACATACTACACATTCCTATGCTTGGAATCACCAAATATTCTTCATTAATATTCAAAAGTGGATTCCATATCACACTTTCAAATAATTGAAATTTGTAGAAGAATTACCACATCAGGAACAAGAAATTGAACCAAAACTTGGAACCTCTCTTTGAAAACAAAATTCAGAATCACTAAAAGAAAGAATTCAGAACCCCTGAGAATAGAATTTGGGAACATTTCTAATGAGTTTCCTCTTCCATTTTATAGGGAGAGAGTGCTCAAAAAACAGGTACACAATATCTCAAAATGCTCTAGCTGTTTGAACTAACAATTGTATAAGAATGTAAATGACCTAACTGTCTAGCTATCCTAATGATTACATAACAAACTTGATTATTTTCTTGAAAATGGAAAATTAAAAAAACATGGAAAATGTGAGGTGTCATGATTGACACAACAAAATATATCCATTTTCAATTCCTCTTAACTCCTCTGATCATGCCATGCCTCTGCCATTGTATTCCTCCATGGTTACTTCCTAATTCGCTTCTCGCTTTCTCCCTTTAACATCTCGATCTCCTCTTTTTGGAGCTAGATGTGGGTTGAGAATGGCAGAATTAGATGTGCTATGTAGCTTAGCTTCAAAACCATCCATCGTCGATAATATATGTATTTCGCTATAGGATCCCAACACATATCTTACCATTACCATAGTGCAACCTCAGGGCTGCGACACATCGTAACTTTATTTAAAATGAGATTACGAAAAACAAAGTTTTGATATCTTTATCCCTTCTGTGCTTATCTCATTATTTCTGATACACCATAGAACCATTGCCTATGACCACCAGTATAATTCTTAGGGGTTATAGTATCGACGCCTTCATCCATCGTAACTTTATTTAAAATAAATGTTACAAAATCGTAACATTTTGATGCTCTTATCCACTTTTCTCTTAGCCCTCTTATCGTGATTCCGCAATAGAACCAAGTGCTATGAATAGTGTTTTGGCGCTTATGTTCTAAATCATTAGGGATCCTGTCAGGTGACTATCTCACTTTGTATTTTCTCTTCTTCCCTTTGTTCCTTTAAGTCTCCCACAACCAAGAGCCATCAATGCATTGAAGCTTTTTTCATTGGAAGTTCTTTGAATTGAAATTAAAACAAAGTTACAATGGCTCCCTCTCCCAATGATATTTATAACACTTGGGTGCCTGACCCTCTCTCCTCCCTTGGTTCTTTTGAATCTCTCTAAAGAAGTGCCATCTCACCATCGAAGACCCTAGGCATCGTAACTTCTTCAAAACACAAATAGAATGGAGTTACAATGCCTCCTACCCACGATAAACCAGCCTCCAAAAAATGTTCCACATGGCTCCTTTATAGTACTAGGTGTTGAGGCCTACCATATGCCCTTGGTTCTTTTGGGCCCCCATGACCATGTTTTGATCATATATCGGAAGCCCCTTCATCGGATCTATATTTTTCAAGTTGCCATTTATATTAGAGTTTCGATAACTCCCATCTCGGAAAAACTTATCTCTGAGGTGATGTCATACTGACATCATCATTGCCACATGGCGGCCTTTGGGTGGTGACACATGTCGCCCAGATTTTCCACCCAAGGACACCCCAAAATTCTAAAATTTACTACCACAAGTCCATCGTATGACCACATCATGTTGACATCATGTACCATGTTTTCTTCTTGAAGCTAATCACCTTTTTCCATGTGTCTTCTTGGAGGAGAGAGAAAGGGTCTGTGTGGTCCTTAGTTTTCAATGATTTCCTTTGTATTTCCTCTTCTTGGAAACCTCAATGCTTTTCAAAGAATTTCAATTTTTAAGGAGTTACGAAACTCCAAGGTTATGATATCACTGTGCTCGGAGGTCGAGCGTTTCGATGTTTCAATATAGCTACCCTTCAAACTTCCTGCTCTGATATTCCCATTTTGGGTATCGATTAAATAAAGCATTGGTTCCTCTCTGTTCTAACCTTCGACATCCCGATATGTTGGACCTTCTCTGATATCGGCTTCTAATGGTCAAACTTTCTTGTCTCATTTCGGCCTCCAAATTTTGGATTTTCCTCTTTAGCTTTCAGACTTCAGCTCTTCCTTTATATTTTAGACTTCAACTTTTCCTTTGGCTAACCAAGATTACACCCATCCTCTTCTATACTAGGGATGAGAAATAGGACCATTTGACATAATTATGAGAGGATATGAAAGGTAACAACATCAACTCCAATTATTGCAAGCAATGCATTAAGAACATGTAGATTGGTGCCTTCTATCTATTAGGCATGGATTCATCTTATTCAAGTACATAAAATACAAAAATAGAAGCAGTAAGAACTTAAAGCATTATTGTTATGTATAATGGCTCACTGATATATACATTGGGTGAAAATGGGCCTCTTTAATGCTGGAAATAGATTTTGAGAAACTGCCAATTCCCAGGCAGTTCAAGCACCTCATCATCCATGTTTTCTAGTAAGAAGGTGTCATTTCCTTTTGCTTCAGATATCTTGAAAGGTCCAAATTACAAGGGATCAAAATTCCCATGCTTTCCTTTGTCCTCTCTCATAACATCCCTTCTGAGCACTAAATATCCTAGTTGTAAGCATATGCCACTTTCTCTTTTGTCAAAAAGAGCCTTCATCTTTTCCTAATATTTAATATATTATGAGTTACCTTCCCCCTAATTTCTTGAAATTCTACCAACTTATTTATTCTCCTAGTCAGAGAATTTGGCTCCTGCTCAACATTCTATAGAATTTTAGCCACTAGCATGGCTAATTGGGTAGGGACAATTGTAGCCTTTCCATATACCAACTCAAAAGGAGACTTCCCAGTTGACCTCTTGGTAGTAACTCTGTTGGCCCATAGAGAAAATTTCAATTGTGAGTCCTAGTTTTTATGATTTTCTGATATGGTCTTTTTCATAATCCTCACTAGAGTTTTATTTGAAGATTTAACTAGTCCATTCCCCTATGGATAGTAGGTGGTGGAGTGCTCCACAATGATGTCATACTTTTGGTAGAAACTAAGAAACTTCGCTGACTTAAACATCTGAGCATTCACAATGATAATATTCCTTGGACAACTAAATATAGCGAGGATATTCTCCTGCATAAAATTAATGACCATCGCATTAATTTCATTTCTAGCGGGGATGGCCTCCACCCATTTCATGAAATAATTAGTGGCCTCAAGTATCCACTTATGTTTACCATTGGATGGTGGATTAGGGGGAGGGGTGCTAACTTCCACTTCTCTACAAAAATATGACATTTCTCATAGGCCTAAACATATGTATGCACCACACCAAATAGTTTAGGCTAGTAGAAACTAGCTTCAAGGATTTTATGGGTTGTGACTCTCTAGCTATAATGTCCCAAAAAACACAACAGTGGAATTCATCAATCACCCTGTAAATTTCCTCTTCTACCAGACATAAAAGAAAAATTCCCACTGGTTCCTTCCAATATAGTTGGTCATTTGAGATAACAAACTTTTGGGCTTGTAGTCTCAAGGCCCTGTATTTAACTTTGTCAAAATTTACTAGCCACCCCAGAAAAAGTAAATAGTGGAAAATATATTTGTACCAAAGTGAGTCGAGGTACATCATCTGAATTTTCTGTGTTGAGGATACAATGTTTTTCTTACCCTACTCTACTTTACCCTCTTCTTCTGTATTTTCCAATAGGTTTATGCCCAATTCCTAGTAGTTAGCCTCAAATAATATTTTCTCTAATCCCTTCCTCTTGAAAAACTTAGTGGGTTTGATATCCATGTCATATTCTTGAATCTTGGAAATCCACTTGCCTCTCTTACCTTCACTTTCTCCCTGCATGAGAATCTATTTCACAGGGGAACATTAGCTATTATGTTAGACTGTAGGACGGAAATTTGCAAGGCCTTCAGAGCCTTTACTAAAGTGTAGGCCTATTTATCCAAAATATTATACTTCTAATTTGCATCTCATAACACCTAGCTAAAAAATGAAATCGGTTGTTCTAGTCCTTCGTTATTTTTGTGCAATAAAAGAGGTGCCACTGTGTTAGGAGAGGCAAAAGAGAAAATGAGGAACTGCCTCTAATAATATGGGCTAGATAAGGCTGGGGCCTCTGCAAAATATTTTTTGATTCTAGATAATGACCCTCATGCTTCTATGGTCCACTTTACTTCCCTATCATTCTTCAACATTTATGTGATTTCTTTGACAATTTCAGCATAGTTTGGTATGAATCTCCTCAAAAAAATTATTATGCCAAAGAAAACCTAAATTTCTTTTCTATTCGTTGGTAAATAAATATTATTAATAGCCTCCACCCTTTTTGGATCAATATTCATTCGTTCCTTTGCTACAATATGGCCCAAAAGCTTCCCCTCACTTAAAGCGAATTGTGATTTCTTGGGGTTTAAGGACATTCCATACCTTCTACATTTTATTGAGGTGCTCCTCATTTGACTCGAAGAAGACAATAATGTCATGCATGTAGATAGCTACAAATTTATCTTCCTCTCCAACGGATTCTATATCCATCACTCTCTAGAAAGTAGCTCCAATGCTTATGTGGTCAAAAGGCATTTTGGCATACATAAATGTTCCCCAAGATGTAGTAAAAGTTATCTTCTTCTTATCTCCAACGTGTACAATGACATGGTTGTATCCAATAAAACCATCCATCATGGACATCCGGGCAGACCGTACCACTTTCTGCAAAGTATAATCCCTTTTAGGTAGAGGTTAGTTATCTTTCATCGAGGCCTTATTCAAATTTTTGAAATCTATGCACAACCTTATTTACCCATTCTTATTCCTGTCAATAACCAAATTTTATACCCAATAAGATTACCTTAAAGGCATAATTATCTTATACAGTAACAATTTCTTCACCTCCTTTGCAATTGATGGGAGCAACGGAGGATTCATCTACCTTATATTATGCTTATCTGGCTTCACTCCAATTTTTAAAGGAATTTTGTGTTGTATGACACCAAGATAAAAAGTCTTAAAATCATCATATGACTAAGAAAATACATCCAAGTATTCCTTGAAAAGGCTTAAGTACCTTTGTTTGTATTCCCTAGGAACTCCTTTAGCTAATTTGATGATTCTCATATCTCCTTTGGTGCCAATATTACAATATTCCACCTCCTCCTAAAGCTCTTGTTCAGCTGTCTTAGTAGCCACATCATTTGAGTTGAAAAGCCTTTCCAGTAGGACCAACCCTCTAGGGATGGTATTCCCCTTTAGTTGCAGTACCTTGTGAACAACAATGGTTTCCTCCCAGCCAACCTGTTGTTCACATGCCATCTCCTAGTCCTACTTATCAATCACTGAGTTTGAGGATTCTTGATTGACCTCCATGAATAACTTGATTTTTTCATCATCTTCAAACACCTCCCAGTACATCACATTGCATAGTACTCACAACATGTACCTGACCTCGACTTCATATCTGAGAAATGGATTTTGGGGAGGCTTAAAATTTCTAATAGTGATGGCCAAGGACTTTTTCATCCTATTATGCTCCCTCGGAAGAAACTAAATATTGAAAGCTAAGAATTTTTTTTCCATCAAATCCCATACATCGTTCTTGTAGGCCTTCAATCTTGGATGCTTGGCTTAACACTGATTTTTTATTTGCTTCACCACCATCTCTGAATCCCCCAACACATTCAAGCACCTAATGTTAATGTTTTTTGCAGCTTTTAGCCCCAATGACAAAGCTTCGTATTTAGCAACATGGTTTGTGGCCTCAAACTCCATCCTTCTGGATATACAAATAACACACCTACCCCATTTCCTTCCCTATAATAAGCACCATAAAAATACAATTTCCATACCTTGTCATGATCCAATGATTTTTTGCTTAGCTGAGATGTACATTCCACCTTGGTGTCTCCCATGATTTGATCATCTTCTTCTAACAATAGAAAATAAAATCCTTCTCTTTGCCATACAAAAGAGAATTGTTTGAAGAGTTTGTCTTTGTAACTATCTTCACAAATCTAGATTCCCTGTATAATCAGTGCTCTTCTCCACCAAACATGGTAATGGTAGCATCAGTTAAATATATTTTAATGGAACCCCCAAGTTTCATTCCCCACGACGTCGACAAAAGAATACCAAATCTTGTAGGGATGTTAGAAACTTCAATGTCCATTACTATGCTCTTTACTGAGATTTGAACCAAATTAACCAATAGATCATTGATCATACCTAAGAACTTTACTCTTTTGGAATCAGAGGAGTATAGATCTCTGTATGGATTTATTATCTACAGTCCCAACTTTTGCATCACAGATAATTCCATTAAGTTGTGAGATGTTCCTGAGTCAAGCATACAATTATCTAGTAGCAGTTCATGCATTACCAAGGTGACATAGAATGGAGGAGTGGAAGGGTCCTACTCCTCCACATGGGTCCAAAAAATCCTATAGGCTCTCTTCTTTAAGGTTAAAGCTATCTTGCAGGGGGTTAGTGGTGGGTGAACTCATAAAATGAGACACTTGATATTTATACTCAGGTTGTTTCAATAATCCAGTGAAAGGGATAGCTATCTTGAATTTCTCTAAATCCTTTTGGAGACTAAAGGTAGAGGGATTCTTATCAGTTCTAGTGGACTCGACATTAAATTTGTCCTCATTATAGATTAGCTTCGTCGGTGGGGGAAATCGCTCTATTCTGGAAGCTCCAGACTCATTTAGAATGGGATGGGAGGATTTTTTCTTGGTTGGTGGGACAGGGTTGAGTGATTTCTTCCCTTTATTTTCTATCGTAGGAGAACTCAAATGAAGAGTTTCTTCGTTCCGATCTTCTCCTTGGACCTTTTCTTGGATGACATGAGATCATATTTCCTATGCAACTGGGCTTGCATGAAATCAAAAAACTACTTACAATAACTTTATATCTCATCATCATTTAGAGGGGCCTCCAAATCATCCCCTTCTCCTTCAGGAACTTTTATTTCATTTTCTCCCTCTCAGAGAGAAGAGAACTGATTTTCTTGAATTTTGATGGTTTATTCAATATTCTCTTCAAGATCATCTTCTTGTTTTAGAGGATGTTGAATATGATCTTGTTGATCCTTTCTCCCCTTTTGCAAGAACTACAAAGGTGGCCTCCTATATTGAGGCTTAAAATTTCTGTTAGGAGCTGGCTCACTTTGCCGAGGGGGATTTTTGTTCTCCAACTCCAATTTTACCAGTTTTTTAGACAAATTACTTATAAACTTTTTCATCTCCTCTAACTTATATTCTTGAGTTTCGTTTACATGGCCTTAAGGACTAGCTTCTTATTTTCCTCTTCTCCTGTCACCATATTCAAATTTCCCTTTCCACTTTCCAGTGAAGGTGAAACACTTCAACTTCCAACGTATCTTTTCGGATTTGGTTTAGAGTACGAGGCTTTCTTTCTCTAAGGATAAACACAAACTGGGGTACAAAGTCTCCAAAAAAATCCACTTTGGAAGAAGCTTATGGAGGTTTAATTTTTGTAGGAAGATTGTTATATAGTTTATTAAACCTCCTTATAAATTAAGAAACATCTTCATTATGTTTTTTATTCACTTCATTAAATTTTGTAAGGATATAGTCATAGCCCATTTTCTCGCCCCATTTATGCATGAAATCATTCTCCATCTCCTCCTTGGTAATAATTGAATCATTTGGTAAAGTCTTGAACCATTCCTTGCTTTTCAATCAAAGGACTAAACAGAGTCTCAGTACTACATCCAAATGTTCTACATTCAAATTCTCATCAAATGGATAGAAAATATCTATATGCTTTTAGGATGAAATATCATCCTCTCCAGTGAACCTTGGAAGATTTTTAAAGTAATATTAGGGCATCCAATTCAGAGGATGTGGCAAGTTAAGTGGAGCATATTTATTATGTAGAAATCAAGGACATCCATGTTTTGCAATGGAGGTGGTAGAAGATTTACCGCAGGGATTGGTTGAGGTGTTATATGGATTATGGTTGTATGGAGTTGACATGGAGTGCTATCAATTCTCTGAGTGGGAATATTTATGAGGATATATTTGAGTTATTCAATTTTTGGAAAAGTAGGGTATATGAGACGAGGAAAAATGATAGAAGCTTCTTCAAATTTGACTTTTAGAGGGAAATGAACCAAACAGTTGGTAGTGTTATTCTCAATATCCCAAGGCTTGGAAAATGACTCAGAATAGTTAGTCTCAGCTTTCTGAGAGATAGAAATCGACACTTAAGGATAAGTTATTGCAGGATTTGGATTAGCAGGGGTACTCTCTTTCCAAGCCCTTCTAGATATGATTTTTTCAGGGTTGAATACAGGAGGAGTTTTCTACTCAAAAGTTTCAGAGCAAGTCTATTGCCTTTTAAAATCCATGGTGATGAAATACAAAATTAAACAGTGGAGTCTCTAAGGTGAGATATATTCAATCCACGCCTCTTTTTTTCACCTAACCAAGGGGTGTACAAATGTCATACCCAGGGAAAATATTATGATTCGATCCTTGGTAATGGCGCCAAAATATGTTGTAGCTCCTAGAGACAACCATGAAGTTGAAAAGAGGTCATTGCGTAGGACATATTAGTGTCTCTTGAAGATAATTCATTGATTGTAAAGAGATAATTGTAAAAATGATTTTAAATTTGGTTCAATTACCTTTCTCATAGGCAGATTCAAACATACACATAAACAATATAGATCATCCCATGAATAAATTTCCAAGTCTAGTGGAATACACATAGTAAATCCATCTCAAATTATCATTTCAGTAAAGATGGGAAGGAGAAAAATAAGGAACCCAACACAAAGGGATGGACAAACCGAAAACCCTAACTAGTAAATCCCAGTAGAATCATGAAAGAATAAGAAAATGAAGTGTAGAAATTAGGAGCACATTTTAAGGTTCCCAACTCAATATTTCATAGGTACTTTCTACTACAATATAACATAGTAAATCTGAAATCTCATGGGTATTGTGTTCTACAGTATAACATAAGTAAATCCATGATTTATGAGTGAATCCAACAGCTAAAACATACATAATTTCCGATCAAGAAAAATACACATGAAGTGATATACAAAGGAAGAACACATACTACACATTCCTATGCCTCGAATCACCATAGCTTCATCATTAATCCTCAAAAATTGAGTCCATATCACAAGCTCAAAATCTTGAAATTTGTAGAACAATTACCACCCCAAGAATAAGCAATTGAACCAAAACTTGGAACCTCTCTTTGAGAAAAGAATTCAGAATCACTAAAATATAGAATTTGGAACCCATGAGAACAAAATTTGGGAATCTTTCTAATGAGTTTCCTCTTCCCTTTTATAGGGAGAGGGGGCTCAAATAATAGCTACAAAATATCTCAAAAATCTCTAGTTGTCTGAACTATCAACTATCTGAGCATGCGAATGACCTAGCTTTCCTAATGATAGCATAGCAGACTTGATTCTTTTCTTGAAAATGTACAATTAATAAAACATGGAAAACATAAGGTGTCATTATTTACACCAAAAATTATCTCTTCTCGCTATTCCTCTGATTTCCTTTGACCATTCCATGCCCCTACCATTGCATTCCTTCATGGTTACCGACCAACTCACCTATCACTTTCTCCCTTTAACAACTTGAATCTCCCCTTTTTGGAGCTAGATGTGGTCACGTGTTGTGGCATTAGTAGTGCTCTGTAGCTTAGCTTCTAGCCCATCCATCCTCTATACTCTCTATATGTCAATATAGGATCCCAACACATCTCTTATCATTACCATAATGAAACTTCGGGGTTGGGACAAATCGTAACTTTATTTAAAATGAGATTACGAAAACACAAAGTTCCGATGTATTTATCCATTTTTTGTTTAGCTCCATATTTCTTATTCACCATAGAACCTATTAACACACTATAATTTCCTTTTCTTGTAGGAAGGAAACCCAGAGGTAACCAAAAACCACTTGCAAAATTCAAAACTAGCCCTTCCAACCCGAGAAAGGGTTCTCTCTTTCAACTCAGTCACTAAAGAATGCTTTCAATGAAGCAAAGTGGCTAGATATTTGGAAAATAGTAAATTTTATAGGTGTGATGGAAAGGAAGAGAGACATCCATTGGGTATGGAGTCACCAAGGGTAGATATTAATGAATCATGCAAACACTTGGTTGATTGAGTTAACTTTTAGATGAAAGGTATAAAGTATTCCTTATGCTGATAAAAAGTCATTGTAGATAATGGATTGAAGAAAGGACATAAATTCTTCAAACTTAGGGCATATAACTAGGATGAATCCTAAGTAAATATTAAGCAAACAATAGAAGAATTAATCAAGTACATAAACATAGCATTGAATTCCTAATGAGTTCTGATACATATATATTTATTATGTTGCATATAACGAAATGAAATATTGAGATGGAACTGATATGACAAATGAAACATACATTGGGAGAAGAAACATACATAAAGAACATAGTCACATGAATCTTTGAAAATCAAGATCAAGTACTTCTAATTTGCATAAGCTTCATTAATCTCAAAAAGATTTACAATCTGTAAACCATGGACTCTCTCTCACACATTGACCAACCCTTTTTTCATTACATGCACATCATAAAATATACTCAAAATAGTTAATTACCACCTCTAGGGATCAAATTCCTCTTTAGTAATGTTGTTTCTAACTTCTACAATGAAAATAGAACTGACTGCAAAAGACTAGGGGCTGCTTAACCAAATATTTTCTAAGCATTTTTCATTAATTCCTCAGCCCCAAATCAAGCCTATGATTTATTAAATGCTTTATTACAATTAATAAGAACATAAAAACAAGTCACATAATATTTTTTCTTGGGTAACTTGGTAAAAAATATGATTGTCCGGAAGTGTAGTGCCTCCCGTGCAGCAAAATCCCAGTGCCAAGGAGCAACGATTTTTGAAGAGCAGCGACGATGAGTTTATATTTCTTACAGAATTTCTATCGTTTTTGCTAGCTTCTAAATGAAATTTGAGAGTTCATTCAAAACTAAGGAACAAAAATAGATCTTTATTTTCACCTATGAAGAAAGTTTGACTACCGATATGCCAAAGTGGTAGCACTGTGTGAATTCGTGGTGCCTCTACCTCCCTTTCACAGTGAATTAAACAAGAAAACCAGACCCTTCAATGAAAATGGTGAAGAGATGAGCATTGTGGAATGGAGATGAAAGTTCAAATATACATGAAGAATGGCCTAGAACGAAAATAAGAGTGTTGACCATGATAGTAGAAGGAAATCATGAATGTGGAACACCTTCTGAAAACACAGTGCTTTAGGAAAGGGAAAGGACTATCCTTCTCACCATTAATTCCTGCTAAGATCATGAGTTATCCTTGAAATGACATTCAAACTGACTCCAAAGGGCCTTCAAATTTGTGCCTAAATCATCTCATGATTGTGTTGATGTAGACATAGCCTCTAGAATTAGGTGACCCACTTATAATAACTAAGGATGGTGACTAACTCATAATAACTAAGGATTTTCATAACATGATTTTTGTAAGTTCCAAGGTGACCAAAGACTTCCTATGATTACCATTTAGTAAGGAAAACACATGACTTTAGACATTGAACTCTTAGAAAAATGGACACCTTTACATGACACTTGATATAAACCTAGACCTTTTTAAACAATAATAGTTAGGTCATCATGACTAATATTTACAAATCTGCCCTTCGATACACAACAAGGCTAACATGAACAAGATTCCTAGACATAGGACCCTAACAAAACCACTACCTATGACCACTGGTATAGCACTTAGGGGATGCATATCATAGCCTTCATCCACCGTAAATCTATTTAAAATATACATTATGAAATCGTAACATTATGATGCTCTTAGACCCTTTTCTCTTAGCCCTCTTATCGTAATTCTTCCATAGAATTGGGTGTTGTGACCGACAGCTTGGCACTTGGGTGTTAAAGCCTTCAAGCTCATGTCAGGGACCTATCTCCCTTTGTATTTTCTCTTCCACCCTTGGTTCCTTTATGTCTCCCACAACCATGAGGTGCATCGAAGCTCTTTTCATTGGAAGTTCTTTGAATTGAAATTAAAACAAAGTTACGATGTCTCCCTTTCTCGATGATCTTTATAACAATTAGGTGATAGACCCTCTATGTGCCCTTGGTTCTTTTGAATCTCTGCAACCAAGGGCCATCTCACCATTAGAACCCCTAGTCATCGTAACTTCTTCAAAATGAAAATAGAGTGGAGTTACGATGCCTCCTACCTCTGGTAAACCAACCTCCGAAAAATGTTCCATGTGGATCCTTTATAGTATTTGGTGTCGAGGTCTATCATATGCCCTTAGTTCTTTTGGGTCCCCATGACCATGTTACAATCATATATCAGAAGCCCCTTCATGAGATCAGAACTTTTACAATTTGGCATTTATACTGGAGTTATGATAACTCCCACCTCTAAAAAACTGACCTCCAAGGTGACGTTATAATTACATCATCATTTCCACATGGCACCCCCTGGGTGGTGACACGTCAACCAGATCTACCACACAAGGCCACCCAAAAATCTTGAAATTGACTTTTGCATGTCAACCATACACCCACATCATGTCGACGTCATCTTCCATGTCTGCTTCTCAGAGCTAATCACCTACTACAATTTGTTTTCTAGGAGGAGAGAGAAAGGGTTCCTGTGGTCCTTGGTTTTCAACTATTTCCTTTGTATTTCATCTTCTCAGAAACCTCGACACCTTTTTTCAAAGAATTTCAATTTTTAAGGAGTTACAAAACTCTAAGGTTCTGATATCACTCTTCTCCAAGGTCCAACCTTCTGATGTTTCGATATAGCTACCCTTCAGACTGCCTCCTCCAATTTTCCCATTTCAAGTCCCAATTAACTAAAGCATTATGTCCTATCTATTATGACCTCCAACATCCCGATATGTTGAAACTTCTTCGATATCGGCTTCCGATGGTCATCCTTTTCATTCTCATTTCGGCTTCCAATGGTTGGCCTTTCCATTCTCATTTCGGCCTATGAATTTCAGCTTTTCCTCTTTGGATTTTGGACTTAGACTCTTCCTTTAGATTTCAAACTTCAGCTTTTCCTTTGGCTAACCAAGATTGCACCTGTACCCTTCTATACTAGGGATGAAAAATAGGACCATTTGACATAATGCTGAGATGGTATGATAGGTAACAACAACAAGTATAAAAGATGGAGTGCAAATTTAATGAAAAAATATAAAGGGATATAAAAAATGTTAATGAAAAATGAATACCTACAATATCTAGTGAAAGTAGGGGTTCATTAAATACAGAAGATGTATTGGGTTCATATTGGTTGGGGGTTAAGTAATGTGATTTTTAGAGTTATTTTCCAATATGTAGTGAAATTAAGTGTATTTTTTAGTATGCCATGAATGCACATGATATGTTAGAGGTTCATTGAGTGAGGCCCCTGATGGGGGATTCACTCAATGAACCCTTTGACATATCACATGTGTTCATGGCATACTAAATAATATCCTTAACTTGACTACATATCATAAAATACCTCTAAAAATAAAATTATTTAAGCCCCTACCAATATGAGCCCAATACACTTTCTCAATTTAAAAAACCCTTATTTTCACTAGATATTTTAGGTATCCATTTTTTTCATTAACATTTTTTATACCTCTTTATATTTTTTCCTTGAATTTGAGCTCCATTTCTTATACCTACCAATATAAAAACCCTTTACCCCCTATTATATGCTCAATATATTATGTCATTTTTCCCTCATTATATATCCCCCAATATTAACACATGTGGTATGGTATTGCTTCCCTAGAGAAGCCCCCGTGTTTCTAACAAAATCAGTTTCATCCTACAAGGTACAAAAATCCTTCATTGAATTCTCAATGCATTATCACTAATTTCAATCATGTGCCACAAAGATGTCAATCTTCTAATGCACCATTATGGTGTACTCATTCATCCTTGACATAAGGCTATTCTCCATTGTTACCACTAGGATCATTGGGTACTTATTTCCTTGGTAATAGAGACATGCTTCCATTTTGAGAAGATTTTAACATACATTTGGACAGGGAATTAAATAAAATACTATCATGAAAATTCTATTAACTTTGAAAGGAAAATTTACACGGGAAGTATAGAGGCTCGCTCAACGAGCTCCTCTTTTTTCCCACACTCTCTCTCTTTCTGTCTTTCTACCTTCTCATCGTATATACTTACACATATATTATCCTGATTGTTAAGAGAAATATCTTAACATAACAAGATAGGTTTGGACATCTATCAAAAACTATCTAGTATATAAACTGGGCATTTGTCAATATTTACAATGGCCTACTTGGCCAACTAAATATCCTAACAAATTAACAGTCTAGATTCCTCTATAATGATGACACATTCCATATTACATATTTCTCTAAATAAAATTAAAGAAGATAAGGTCTCTATCTAAATTCTACATGTCCCCTTTGGGTCCTTAAACAAAATGATATGATTGGCATTGATGATCCTGCATCAAACTCCCTAGGTGGAAAAAGTTTGACCTTCTAGTCAAATGTCTCTAATGGGTTGAACCCTCTAGGATACCAGAAAAAATGTTTCAGTTGTTTATACGCATAGCTACCTTATTTTTCCACTTCTAGTTTCAATCTTCCAAGATCCCACACATAATTCTACAATGTGCCACTTCCTTTGGTAGGGATATGTAGCACAGTGATTTGCTTGTTGTTGCTATACATCAATATCCTATGTATATACACTTTTGTGGATACTTTTTTTAATGGAATCCTCATCTTACCAACTTCATATTCCATCTTGGTCCTACTTCCATCCCCCTCCAACACAACATTCTTATGTAGGATGTTAATCATTTGATTGACAAAATTTTCCTCTAAGGATCTCAGCCCCATCAATAAATTTAAAGAATGATCATCACTCTTTATGAGTAGTTCATTTAAATATTTCACTTCATCTTCATCAACTTCCTCCTGATGGTCCTCCCAAGCCAATATTATCTTGTCCATTTCTTCAACAATGTCTTTATCATTATTTAGGGAACTACTTGTATGCTTACCTCCATTGTTGTTTCTTGCAGTCTCTCTTTGCCTTGCAAGATACAGATTCATTCCCCTTGGCTTCTTCTTTGGAAAGTTTGTCTCATCTTATGTTCAATAATTTCCTCCATATGTTCCTTCAACTGGGATTTATTTGAGCAATTCAATGCTTAGTTATTCCCACTCATATTATTAATACCTGCACTCACATACCAATTGTAAGTTTCAAAAACATGAGGTTTCCAAACCTCTTTTATTATCCATAGTCCTCGATTTTGTGCAAAGGTCCTCTTCTAGTGGTACTTGTGAGATAATAGTGCCTCTTCCTTACTTTCAACTAAATGTGAGTTCTTTCTTCCTTGTGTCCTTTGGGAAAGAATTTCTTCATTCACTACCTCCTTAAAAAAATTTGGTGGTTGTTCATTCGATGCAAAGCTCAAGGTTGGCTCATATGTTTTTTCTTTAATATACTAGTTTTGACCTTTCTCAAGGCCCATGAGACCCTTAGTTAGCCTCATCTCCTCAAACTCACTATCATCACCACTCCATTTTATAATATATTTCAAAGGTTTTCCTTCCCTTTCGACATCATTGTTCTCATATTCCACCATGGCTATCTCTCGAAATTATTTGTAGCACTCCTTCTCTACTCACCTATAGTTTTGAGAGGTATTTCTTGTACCCTATCCTATCTAATGGACATTTTGTCCATGCTTCTAGTATTAATTTACGTAAAACTCACAAAATTCAAAAACAAAAGGCCATCTAGCCTCTTTTGATATAAATTCTACTAGGTTTCCTTGTTGACCTTCCATGAGACCATCCAATTCCTCATAAAAATCTAATTTCATACCCCTTTGTTTCCTTATACTTTTCATACACTCTAGGAGGCTCTCAAAAAAATTCTCTTTAGTTTCTCCTTCCGTTAAAAATAGTAAACTACTTCATTGCTGAGCTCAACTTCTCTAAGCTCTTCATCCCTAAATTACGTACTCAACAAATGATTTATCTTCCTCCCTATCTTTCTGGAATTAGGGGTTCTACTCTATTGGCTTAGGGGATCCTGACCTAGGTTCAGAGTTAGTTGCGCTAACCAACAAAACCCTACACTACTAGCCCTTTCAGTAACAACATGCGTAGCGTAGGCTACAGTCTCACCCGAAGCAGTATGGGGGGGTGCATGAACCAAGTTTATGCATCGAGAGACTAGTGTGATTTCTTCCTGTGCCTCAGATCTGGCTTCACGTACATTGATACACTCTTAGGGCATGTTGCTGTGACTATGTTAAGTAGCCTTCAGACCTTTACAAAGGTCTATGATTAGTCCTTGGGGATCTCTAACAGTAAATTCACCTACTTATGCGCGTTAGAGAGCAGTTCTAAATTAGTGTTCGCACATATTTACTTAAGTCATTAGTAACATAAGGGAAATCAGAGTCTTTACAACAATATTTAAACATGCATTGCATACATTATTAAGAATTATTCAAGAGAATCATGTAACATTCAATCAATATTTCATAAACAAATCATTCATCAGTGGTATATAACATTAACAAAGATAAATGTAATACTAAGGAATTCTTCGGAGCAACTGTCTTTATTGATCTTCAATTCAAGGTTACAAACATAAACTATCCTACGCACACAGCTGCAAAGGTCTGCACACTCAGTTATGGACTCTACCTAGGCCTCCACTGACTCGTCTGCGGAGCCTTTCTTTCCCTATCTAAGCAAAGGAAGCATAGCCTTCCTGCCCTAGACTCTTGAATCGACCAATTCTCTCTTTTCTCCTTCTTTCTCTTCTAAGTCTAAGTCTACTTTTCCATTTGCTAAGAATGAATATTTATAGATTTTTCATACAATTCCATGGTCCGTGGACCATGGGTGAATCTCAAAACCGATTCAAAGCTTTACATAAAACAAGGGGCTAATCCCCTTTGACTCCTATTCATCTACACGCTCTACACCCACAAATCATAGAGACTTTACATTATTTACAAAACTGTACCAAAACTTGGGTTATCTTAACCCCAAACTAACCCAAGGGACCCCATCCCAATAGACCCCCCAAAATAAAGGTTGTGACTCACCCTCGAGTCACTCTGCTTGTGTTGTGATCTTACTACGAAGACCCCCGAGCTCCACCTAGATTACTGCAGCTTCGGTAGTGCTATGTGGCGCTACCTATTGAACCTCCTCAAACAATTTTTCAATGGCTAGTCCTTCTACAGCCAACCTCATCATTTTCTATGTCTGATGCAATCCTTTAAGCTTATCATGAATGGAAATCATGAACTGATAAGCCTCCTCCAACCAAGGCTACAACCTAGCCTTTAGGAAGGCATCCTTCTTCTACGCATCCTCTACCTGTGCCAGTAGCTATTTTCCTTCCCATAACTTGGCAAGGTGTTGTGTTAGTGCCCACTTGTATTCTTCTTGTTTGGATCTGCAGCTTTCGTAGATCCTTCTAGATTCTCCTTAGCATCTCCATATATTGTTGCTCAAACTGCTGCAGCACTTTTGTCATTGTATCCCTGATTTTATCATTGATATCATCCAAATCACTTTCTGTCAACACCATGGGATCAACCTATGTTCTGTCAGATTTTTTCTTTTTCCATGTGCCACCCTTCTGCTCCTTTCTGCGTCTTTTCAAAATAAATGGGGTTCTTTGCCCCTAATCTCCTTCGCTGCCTTGCCCTGAAAGCTCTTCTTCCTCTATCTCTAGTGAAGGTGACTTATCACCTTTCTGGGACTCGCATTTTTCTTTTTCCACTTGCTCCACAGCAGCACGTTCTTGTTCAATACAAGTCTTTTCTGCAACTTCCTTCTTTCACTGTTTTGCGAGGGTGTGTACAACCTGCTTATCTGCCTCCTTTGTTTTTTATGCAGTAGAAATTCTAGCGCCTGTGCTTGTTCTAACATCTACTTCTAACAAGGTGCACCACTCTGCAGGCCATGACGCTACAACCTCCTGCACATCTGTTTCTGACACCAAATAGGGAAACTAGTGCCATTTCTACTTTGGATCCTTCTGCACTTGGATATAAACTCTATGGAAGTCAGCCTTGAACGTCGCGTAGGCTGATAACTACATGAACAAGGTTGGGGACAACCTCAGATGTTAATTGATTTCCGTACGGAGATCCATTTTGATAAGAACCCAAAATATCTTTGTCTCTGTAATCTGTGTGGCATCCTTTGTAGACCATAAGGAAGTGAATTGCATTGCCTCTGGAAATCCTTCCTTGAGTGGAGAAAATTGGCTATCCTCCAGCAATCTCCAGGCAACAAGCAAAATTGACAACAAAAGCGAAGCGTAGTGGAATGGCTTGCTTTCTTTCTATGCTTCTCGACAGTTCACTAAGAACTCCTGACAGAGGTACCTTGCCCAATTAAATTGTACGCCTTTTGCGGACTGCATAATAAGGGAAACAATTGGCATCAGAACTTCATCCGAGCAGCATTTTCACATCACCTTCCCTACTAAAATCTAGGAAGTGATTTGAACTGCCGGTTCCATTATGGAGAGAACAGAATACCCTCATCACTTTTTGAGGAGGTCGTAATCCCTCTTCATCCTCTCTGCAAGATCATTCTCCCTAGTGTTTCCACCAAACTCCTTAGCCGAGTTCATGCCTTTGTAAGGCAGGTGAGTGATTCTGTGAATTAGCATGTCTATAATGGGGATAGGCCCCCCTAGCGATAAACATCCATCATCCACCAGTGTGAGGAGTTGGCACACACATATCGTATTAATGGGGGTGCGATGATAATGTGACACCCACAACAGACTGATTAACCCTGATTGCTCGACACCATGGACCCACTCCTCCGTCTCTAATGTTGTAACACTTGTTTCTTCCTGATAGACCCTCGGCATATATTTGTTCATCTTCAAGTGTCGAAACGTAACATGGTTTGTGAGGCCCTAATCTTCCATTTTTAACAAAGGGACCCTTGCGAGCCGAGGACCTTCAAAAGGGACCTGCTTAGGTAGCAGGGGCATGGATATTGTAAACTTGTCAAAATATGAGTCCTTCCTGACCTTTGCTTTTCCCTTCTGTGGAGGGATACTGAGGTAGCCTTGTCATGGGTTCCACTCCTTCAATATCAATATCCTTTGTTCCCTAGAATTCTTCCACCTCCAAGTCCACTACTCTCTCTGGCTACTTATATTTCTTTTGTTTTTCCTGTGTATCCATACGCTTTCTTGGTGAAGCATGCATTGGCACCAACTTCTTCTACTTGTCCTTTGTGGATTTCTTTGACTTGTCTGGTTGGGTTTCTATGGTAGGGGTATGTTTTGGCCTAAGTGACCTCGACAACGTAGGCACATGAGCCAAAGCTTCCATACTTACAACTTCTAGGGTGATTGTGTTGGAGACAACATCAGTAGTACTCACAATTTGATCACGACTTGGTGTAGACATTTTCTCCAGAATAAGATTTTGGTTTATCTTAGGCAATTCGACAAACACTGGACTCACAACTAAATCTTCCCAAAATAATTGGCTCATAGGCAACAGACAATGAAATTCACTAACAACTCTTATAATGCAAAGTGCTCTCTGTTGGACTGGTGCGCGTAATTTATAGGGGGTTTTGAACTCAAATCCAACCATTCCCCCCAATTCCTAATAATAAATGTTGTTTTGGAAGCAGATCTTCAAAGATTTTTCCTTAAATGCCGCCACCCCGCTCCATTTAACCATCTTCTAGCTGTCAAGTCAGGAATAGTAAATCCAACAGTCATTTTCTTGTTGTGTTGCATGGTACCTTCCCCCATGACACAGCTTCCTAGGTTGCATCTCCATCATTATCCACACAGCCTGCTCACTGTGTTGTCCTTTCAACTAGGTGGTGTAGTTTATAGTGTCGCTCTCCCTTTCAATTGTCTGGAGCACTAAGACTATCTTGCTACCATGTAGTCATTGTGCAAGATCCCTTGTATATAGCTTCAACCTACTCCCATTCACCTTTCCCAGGAAGGGGTCCCCATTCAGCTTTGTGAGCGAAACTATGCCTCCATCTGTAATTTCTTTGACAATATATGGCCCTAAACAATGCATCTGGAATTTACCCGAAAATTTAGTGAATTTACTATCGTATAACAAGACAACATCATTTACCATGAACATGTGAAGCTTGATGTGGTGATCATGACATGATTTTTCGTATTCCTTCTACACTTGTTGATGGAATCCTACCAAAAATCGATCTTCTTTGAGCTCCATGAGCCATGCGAGTCGTTCCTACAACGCCTCATGATCTGCCATACCCGTCAGAGTTTCTATGCATAGACTAGGCACAACGTACTCCATCGCCATTACGGCTTCGACCCCATACACTAATCTGAATGGTGTTTACCCTGTCATTTTCTTACAAGTAGTCCTATAAGCCCATAGTACTGCTAGTACAAGCACAACCTAGTCATTTCGCTACGCGTTACAGTTATTTGTCAGTGCGTTCTCCAAAATTTTGTTAAAAGCTTTGACAGTTCTGGTTGCCTGCAAGTGGTATGGCGCACCCTTATGATTGTAGTCCTCAAACTCTTCAGTCAATGTGCTGATCTTTTCATTCAGAAAGTGCATACCTCTTTCACTCATCAATACTTTCGTGCAACCAAATATTGTTAAGGCATACTCAAATAAGAATTTTGCTATCGTAGCCCCTATATAATCTTTAACCAATTGTGCTTCTGCCCATCCGGTTAGATATTTCATCACATTGATAATATACCACGCACCCGTTTTCATTCCAGGGAGTTGAATTGGCCCAACAAAATCAATCTTTCATTTCTCAAAGGGATACAAAGATACTTGAGGATGTAGTGGCAACACATCTCTTCGTGATGGTCTGCCAGTTCTTTGACATGCATCACATGCCTTACAATACGCCTTGGAATCCTTGTGCAATGTTGGCCACCATAGACCTGTGCACAAAATCTTCTGTGCAGTTGCCTTTCCCACATAATGGCCTCCTGCAGCTCCCCCATGAGCTTCAGTAAGAATTCTATATTGCTCAAAGTCCAGCACATATCTTTGTAATATTTCATCTGTACCCATCTTATACAAATGTACCTCAATAACTAAAAAATCGATCGCGTGCACTACTCATTCCTTCTTTTGTTGATCTTAATATCCTTCCGGTGCCATCCTCGTAGTCAAGAAGTGAATAAAATCTACAAAATGATCATCTTCTACATGCACCACAAAGAGTTGTGCATCGAGCAACCCTTCCTCCATATTATTAGGCTCCTCAACTACTTTGATCCGCGATAGATGATCAGGTCCCACATTTAACCTTCCTAGCTTCACAATGACTTCAAAGTCATAATCCTAAAATAATAGCAACCATCTGCAGATATTCCCCCCCAACACAGGCTTATTGACCAAGTATTTCAAGGTAGAATGATCTGTGTACATTTTGAAATTCCATCCTAACAAAAAATGCCTAAATTTTTGCAGTGCGTACACCATGGCCAACCATTAGCACTCAATTTTTGAATAATTTTTCTCGGCCTTCGATAACTTAATACTTACAAATGATATAAGATGGCCCATTTCTCTTTCACTAGCCTGCATTAGCACTACACCCAATGCAATAGGCATCCACATGTACATGAAACTCATTTTTCTAATGAGGGAATATCAATATCGGTGCAGTGACCATCTTTTCTTTCAACACATCTAGGTTGCATTGGCATTCTTTTTCTTAATAGAATGTAACGTCCTTCTTTAGCAACTTCTCCATGGGCACTGTAATTCAAGCATAGTCTTTGATAAATTTTCTATAGTATCATGTATGTTCTAGCATCATGCGCAGCTACTTGATGTTCCTAAGGGCCTCCAAATTCATAATTACAACAATCTTTGCAGGGTCCACCATCAATCCTTGCTTTCACATGACATCACCCAACAAGATCCCAAAAGGAACACAGAATATGCATTTTTTCAAATTCAGCACGATCTGGTATCCACAACATGTATCCAACATCAGGCGTAGACTTATTACATGGAATTTCACTAAGCCAAACAACATCCAGTCATCAAGTATACTTCCATAAACTTATGAATGAACTCCTTGAATGCTGGTATGACTACACGGGAAAATATCACATGCGCATTCTTGAGTCCAAATGGCATCACAATGTACTGAAAACAACCTCACTCCATTGCGAAGGTCGTTTTTCTCCTATACTCTGGCACAATCTTGATCTAATGATACCCGGAAAACCCGTACATAAAGGAATAGGCCTACTGCCCTCCAAAATTGTCTAACACTTAGTCTGTAAATGACATTGGGAATGGATCTTGAACACACACATCATTAAGCTTCCGTAAATATCCCGAAATACTTATTTCACCCTTTTGTTTCTTCTCCTGAACCACCATCAGGCTCACCCAATCAAATTCTTCAACAGGTTCTATGATGCCTACCTCTAGCATCTTATCCAACTCTTGGCAAAACGTTTCCTTGTATTCAGGATTAAGGTGATACAACCTCTGTTTAGTAGGCTTTGTGTCAAGCTTTACAGTGATCTTCATAACGCCCAAATCACCAACTATTCCCTTCAAATCCGAAACATAGTGGGGAAAAGGTCCTGGTATTCGGGGAGTAACTTGGCAACTTTATCCACTGTAGCGTCATCCCAATAATCCCCAATTTTCACTAACTTCAGTTCTTCGTTAGTGCCAATTTTTATTGGCTTTGTCTTCAACTGTGTGGTGATGTCTGGGTTTTCTATTTGTGGGCCTTTGACTTCGCAATACCCCTCTACCTCTGGAATATTAATGATTCTTAGGTCTTCATCTTCCTCTTCAGTGGTTACATTATAGCATTCCAACGCATGGTGCAACTGGGTGGTCCAGTCTGGCTGGATCCATTCCATAGGTTCCTTCAACATTTTGAAGATAACTACCTTAATCTCTTGCAGTGCTTCATCAATTCTTGAAAAGTCGTCTTCAAAGCTGAAGGTCAATAAGAACCCTTCCTTCAGTACATCCCATTCCATGGTGCCATGATGGAGCTCTGTTTCCAAATACCAGTTCATGGGAACTGTATCCAAAGTATGGAAAAATATGTGTACCCATTCTAGCTGCAATTATGTTCCCTGTGTCTTAGTCCATTTTGCTAGGTGATCACATGGATCATCCCTTCCATTATCTTTCTCAGTTGTTCTAGTGTTAGCAAGCCCAAACTGTAACCTCATCATTCTTCGGTAATTTCTCCATACAGGAAAAATATCCTTATGCATACCCCACCATCGTGCAGGGGTAGAATGTAGTGCCAACTCTAATGCTTGGAAGTGGTGATTCTCGAGGCTTTCACGCTCAAATTCATCCAAAAACAGATCTATGCCAGTTAAACCATCATAATAGGATAATTTACTTACCTCCAATGAAACACAGTGCAGTGACTTCGTCATCATATTGCATCACAATGTAGACACTTCTTGCAAGCGATTCTTCCAATGCTCTCTTTCTTCATCTGAATCAGAGGTGCAGGAACTCTCCCAATCCCATGCAATCCGTCCATTTGTCGTTGTATTGATCTAGTCCTAATCCCACATTGCTATTTTGTAGATTTGATCCATTCCGTCATCACTTTCTTCATAATCGTGGATAGGTTCAGTATATCATGCTTGTTCTGGAGGGTACAATGGTACTTTCACCCAAAGTGACTTCCTCTCAAACAACATTTTCCTTTTCTTCAAATTGATGACTCCATTCATATCAATAGCCCAATCAATTCCTAGGAGTGCGGGGTAGGGATTACTATCATCGATAATTTCTATAACCGTGCTCACACCTTCAATATCAACTGTCACACCATATAACCATCCCATGGCGATGATTTTCTGTTGGTTTGCTATTCTGAGCTGAATCGGAGACTACGGTAAGACAGGTCTCCCCATCCTTTCCCACGTTTTCTTTGGTAATACATTTGTATCACACCCTGAATCCAAAATGACCTGGTCCAACTCATAATCACTTATCTGCGTGGTGAGCCTCATATCATGCCATGTTTGTGCCTTATGTTTACCCATATTTCCCACTACATAGTGACTGTCAAGGGCTTTCTCTTTGCTGGCGCATTTATTTATTAATTCTTGCAGGCCCTCCACAGCCTTGCTATCGTGCGGAAATTTCATGCAGGTCTCCAAAAATGTAGTGAGTACAGAGGGATCAACCTCTATAGGCATGTTGACCTCTTGCATCTTGTCTTAGCTCTCTGAGGTGGAGGCCTTAGCAAAGCTCTTCTTGGTTTCCATAAACATTTCCTTAGTGCGATCTAAATCAAAGCCGACTTCTTTCTCTGGTGCTTTGCGAACCCATCCTTCCTCTTCGAGTTTCTTATCATTATCAGCGCTGTTGGGACTCAGAAATGTCATATTTTCATCCACCTTTTTCCTTACATTTCATCATTCCATTAACCTGTTATCATATCACTTTCCTACATACACTTGGGTTTCACCTTCTTATTTTCCAATTTTATTCATTTTTGTATTATAAGTGAATTTATGATTAATTATTAGAAAATGTACATATTTTTATATATCTCAAGAATATGTGAGTTTTGTTATGTGTAGGAAACATGTCTCCTCCACCATATCAAGGGGATAATTATGCAAGCCTTTTTCTACGGAGAAAATCATGGAGGCATATCGAGAAAATCATGGAGGCATATCTTATCAAGGAGAAAATCATGGAGGCATATTTTATCCTAAGGAGAAGATCATGGAGGCATATCGAGAAAATCATGGAAGCATATCTTATCCTAAGGAGAAAATCATGGAGACATATCTTACCCAAGATAGTTGAGAGATTTGTGGGATCATGTTTGAGAGATTTGTGTGATGATATCTTGTAATAATGGGAAACTAGTTGAAGTGCTTGAGAGAATATTTGATATGTAATTATGGAAAGGTTATCTTGTTCATGTATATAAGAGAGTGCTCTCTCTTCATTGGGATGAATAATGAATAATAGAGATGGAGATTAACTTTGATTCTTTCATGATTTGTAATTTAGTTATTGTAATATAATTTGACATAGTTTTATTGTCATGAGCTCATATCTGTTGTTTTCCATTCACTTCTTCACATGTTGTATTTATTTTCCTTTATGCAATTTCATGCTTTCATAGTTAATGTTTCAATGCCTTCTTAGATTAATTTGATTTCAGTAATTTAGATTAGATTAGTTCCACTTCAGTCCTGCATATATTTTGCATGTGTCTCGTAAGTCTACGGACCTCGGATTGATAAATTAAATAGTTGGGTAAGTACTACAACGGGATTAAACGAACATAGTTTCACCCAACATTTTGGCGCCGTTGCCGGGGAGGCACGATGGATTGAAGTTTAGTTTGATTTTTATGCAAGTGTGTTTAGACATGTTCCTAACTCCGAGGTGTTAAATGCGGTAAGACCTGGGGAACAGCCTACGCATCGCATTCGAGATACCGTAATGGGCTCGACCTCTTATGGATCAGGGCATGTAGGGTGTGTTTACATTTATGCAAGTGTGAATTTCAATTTCTGCAGGTGTGTTTGATTTTCGCAACTGTGAAGAATGTGTGATGAATTCATGGTTCATGGTTATAATTGAAACATTCAATTACTCAATTAATGAGCAATCCTTGTAAGAGGTTTTAATTGAGTATTGAGTTCAAGATTATTTCTGTGGTCCTTTTGTTTTTAGTGTGCTGATTTTTATTTGTTTTTTTTCCTTTCAACATGGTTTTATAATGAGTATCAGCTTGGAACTACTCACTCAGATCCTTGTAGAAGTTGGAATCTCCTCTTCCCTGGAAAAGGAGATATGGACAAAAAATGAAAGTTCAACTACTCCCCAAGAAATAAATGAAGATTCAACATCTGAAGAATCCTGCGTATCTGATGGCGAACAACCATTCGAACAGGAGATCGAGGAAGAAGAGCAGCAGATCGGAGAAGAAGAACAGGAATTACAGCAGAATCTGAGTGAGAGTAACTGTGCTTATCAAAGCTTCATCGAACAATGGTTCCAGGTAAGTACTAGATTAGATTCATCTTTTAATTTTTTAGTTAATTTGCAGTTACAACAACTAGACTCATTCACTGTCAAATATTTTCATCCATCATTCGAAAACTTGCTACTGAATCTATTGTTGTTACTGCTGCGTGAATGGTTTCATTGGAAGTTTGACTACACGTAACTAATTTGTAAATTCTAATTAGTATAGAGTAGGTAGGCTTTCATTTTTAATTTTTGCTTTCATTTTCAGTTCTGCTTTTACTTAGAATAAGTATGCTCTCCTCCTGCGTCTTTGTACGATCTCGAGGATCAGAAAATAGGTTTCAGTTTTGCTTAGAATAAGTATGCTCTCCTCCTGCGTCTTTGTACGATCTTGAGGATCAGAAACTAGGGGTGATTTAGGCGACCAATTTCAGGAATAAATGTTTTGAAATATGCTTCATTGAAAATATCTTTCAATATGCAAATTTTTGTGTCCATTTGTTAAAAAGAGAAAATTTAACAACTAACCATTTTTAAAGATAGGATTACCATTTTTTTTGTTTTTCAAAAATAGCATTAATTCCATTTTTTTTTTTTTTTCAGAAAAAAAAAACAAACTAACCATTTTTTTTTTTTTTTAACGATAAGGTTAATTTCATTTTTTTTTAGATTTTTAAATTAAAATAATAATAATAATAATAATAATAATAATAATAATAATAATAATAATAATAATAATAATACATCGACCAACTTCTATGTTCCAACTTGTTCCCTGTAGAATTTGACTCGAACCTTCTCCAAGGAGGAATGTGTAACCCTTCTTTCTTTAAGGATTGCTTGGCAGCATCACAGACAATGCCAACAATTTGCTGCAGCCGATCTTCTTTCCCCACAAAAATAACTGGAAGCATATTCACCACAGCACCATAATGGCCTGTGGATCGGGTGATCTGGAACTATGATCGGAAATCAATATCAACTATCAGCCTCTCAAATTTCCCCATCGATCCTTCAACAATAACGTCATTGTATTCGTATTCTCCTGAAGGATATCCATTGGCATGATCCCATCTTGATTTGCATACTGTAGTGTTGTATCCAGAAGACCTAAGTTGATTCATTACAGCTCGTCTAAGGCAGCCATTTGTGCAGTCTTCTTTGTCCTTGCAAACATTATTTCCTTCATGACTCACTACTTCTACAAGCTTGGAAACATCCGCCAGAAGGTTCCTCTCACATACACTAGCACAGGGTACAATACTCTTACGAATATCACAGACTTCGCCTGGTGCAAAAGCAGATTTAGGATCGTCTCCACTGTCTCCATTTCCATCTCATGTTCCTCTGTTTCAGTCTTCCACTTCACAGGTTTTGAAACGCAACCCTTTAAAAACGTCAATTTTGAAAAGCAGTTTGTGTTCAAACCAGGGAAAATCTAGACAAACGAAGACATGGGTTTTTTTCATAATAGAACGAATTATATAACCCAGAAATTGTTTGCTTAAATTCCTAACGGTCTAAAAGGCAATCGCTATTCTTCGAGACCCTATTTTAGTAACTGCGTGAATAAAAACGGTTTTTTGAAGGCTCTGTCAGGTGGATAGGCCGATTTCCATTTGCTTTATGCATTGTCGCATGTCAAGTATCATATATTTGCAGCTGTGAACACCCCCCTCAAGTCCTGTATGATCATCGAGCTCCGACTCCGGCGTTTTGAGAGCCACTTTACCACACAAGGGTTGTCAACGGTTGTCACACAATAGGTCTCTCTGAAAGCCTCCTTAGAGTTGTACCCAGTTGAAAAATCTTAGTTCAAAGTGAGCATTCACCTCACAGCTCCGTAACACTTGAACTGCGTGGGCATCTTCTTCTCCAAAAACTCCTGCTCCCGTGCCTCCACTTATGCTTTTAATAAAAATGGCTCTGCCTCAGAATTGTGGTGCAACAGTTATGGCGCCTCGGGCTTTATCAAAAGATTTAGATGAGCGTTGCCAACCCCGAGAAAGAGTCAGAACAATGACACTTCCGTAATAAAAAAAAGACCCGTTTTCTGCCCTCCATCTTACTCTTCTCATTTTCCTTCACTTCGCACAAAACATCCAATTCGATGAAACCAAAAGGAATGCGACCAGTGCATTTGCTTTCTCACTCGCTGAGCTGCTTCCAGCAAACCTGGGTCCGATGCTTTTTATTTCGGCTTTACTCAGAGATAAAGAGATTGGAACAGCTCTTTCAACGCAGATTGGTTCTGCCTATTATCAATAAAATGATTCATCTGCTGTTGATGTTTCGACACTGAATGCATAGCCTTTTCTTGACGGCTATAATTGCATCTCCATTGGCAAGGTTAGCGTTGGCGCTATTTCAGTATTTACATTCCTTATACCAGCGTTTAAAGAACCTTTCATCATGGTATCATGCCACTGATTTTGCATGGATTCATATGACACGGAATTTGAGGATGAGTTTGCTGCTGCTCCCCAACAGAATATTTAAAGAAGCTGTTTCCACATTGGTTATAATGAGCTTTGATAGAAATCTCGCAATTGAAGCACTAGCCCAGACAAATAATGATATTAGCGCAGCAACAAATTCTCATTAATGCTAAAGCGGCATGGTGCTTGGTATCAATGGAGCGGTTGTTCCATATTTCTTGGTTTCATTTTTATCATCATTGATTTGTACACCTTTGGGGTTTTGACAATGATATCTCGTTTTCTTCCATTCATTCTTTATTCTGTCCAAATTTATGAAATTGTTGTCTGTAACAAATAAAAAAAAAAATATTATAATAATAATAAAAAAAAAAAAAACACAAAACATAAAATAAAAAGAAAAAATAAAAATAAATAATAATTGCCCTCATTCATTCATACACACTATTTGTTCCCTAACAAATACAATGCTTTTTCAAATGTTTTTAATGAATTTTTCTGCAAGCCACTAAAAACATTTTGAAAAAGTATTGCACCATCAATAAGTACATTGCATGGGGACATGCAATATTTCTAAGTTGGGGGGAAATAAAAGTATGTTGGACTTTTTGTGAATTTGTGGGCAAAAGTAGGATGTATATACTAACAAGTGAAATGAGATTGGTGTTATGTGTAGGACAACGAGAAGCTTATGCAGAAAGCTCAACATTACGATGCGACATCTTTTTCATCCACAATTAATGTAACTTCGAAAAATAATTTAAAAAATGGACATTTTGTAAATTCTTGAAAATGCGCTAATTTGTTTTTGAGTCACTTCATACAGGTATGATCGATGGAGATGGCACATGAAAATGACAATTTTTATGCAGGAATGGTGGTAAGTTTTTCAGAGTATGCAAAGTGATTTTTCGAAATCACAATGAAACATGCATCATTGGACACTTGAAGGAACAAATTCTTCACTGCACATATCATGACATTTTCCACTACACACCTTTTGCGTCATGATTACTTCTCTTTTTCCTTCCACATACCTAGACCATCCTTGTGTTGCAGCCCATCTTCCATTTCCTTATCTTTCATGACTTCACGCACGCCTATTTTTCTGAATCGCATACATCCATTTATCCTTTTTAATTTGCCTTTTGAATAAAACTCATTCCCTTTCCATGATCACATTACCTTGATTTCCTAGTCATGCTGATCCACATTGCTTGTCCATGAGTTCTTTCCATTTATAGTCCTACCAAATCTTTTTGTACAAACTCGCGTTGACTGATGTGGGATTCCTTAAGGCCCACCTTTCAACAAGTCTTGCCCCATCGACATCAGCACCTTATCTGGGAAATAGACTAGAGTTCATTTTGAGTACCTAGAGGCTTGCATGCCTTAATGGCAAGCTCTCTCGCTGGCGATCATGGGAATACATCAATGTCCCTTGATCATCAGATCTTGCAAGTGGCTCGACCTCGACACATCCATTCGCACTTCGCAAGATGTACTCCGGTACCTTGGCACTCATTGACATCAATGGTGAGTTGCCTCGCATTGGTTAACGGCATACATCAATGGCCGGTAATCCAATGATTTCTATTCATGCTCGACATCGACACATTCATTCGCATGTTTAGAATTGTACCATCGGGTTTGTAGCGGGTGAAGACTATACACTTTTTCATGACTCCCTCAGCAGTCACAGCAGCATGCATTATGATCTATGAGAGTACCACAGTACCACTCTCAGCATTTATCTTTTCCATGATTCAGCATCAGCAGTTCAGATTCCTTCATTCTCCAGGATCCAGTTACATCAGTCACATTTTCCCGATCCAGCAGCAGCAGCAGCTACATTCCTATTGCATACTTCATCATTCTTGGGTAAGTAGAGGTATGTTGTTTTCTAATCTTTAATCATGCAATTCCTTATATGCTAACTTGAATATTTTTGAAAATTCCCTCACCATGCTACATTTCCTTTCACACGCCATGTTAAGTTGCATGCAGACATGCAACCAATTCAGTTGAGGGGGGGAAGAACTACATTCACTACATATTCACTTCCATGATTCCATTCCTTCACCACTATCACTCCATTTACCATTCACCAACATTTATTTTCCAATGATACTTTGTTGCACTTTGTTTCATACGCAATATTGGCATGCTTTATTAATATTACAAAAAGGGCTTTCTTATGCACATTATGATTTCCAGTGAGTGTTTACATTATTGAAGAAAAGAAAATGAAATGAATGTTGTTAACACAAGAACCAACATTCTTTGTATTCATGGTTGTCACACAAGAACCAACCATATTCATGGTTGTCACACAAGAACCAACCATAAGAAAATGTAAATTGTTACTAAATGTCTCTCACATATCCTGGAAACATTTAAGACATCATCATGTAAAGCCAAAGTTCAATATGCCAAATGTTCTTAAAAGATACCCATGCATGGTTGCATGAGGACATGCAACAAGTTCAGTTGGGGAGGATGTTGGGACTCAGAAATGTCATATTTTCATCCACCTTTTTCCTTACATTTCATCATTCCATTAACCTGTTATCATATCACTTTCCTACATACACTTGGGTTTCACCTTCTTATTTTCCAATTTTATTCATTTTTGTATTATAAGTGAATTTATGATTAATTATTAGAAAATGTACATATTTTTATATATCTCAAGAATATGTGAGTTTTGTTATGTGTAGGAAACATGTCTCCTCCACCATATCAAGGAGATAATTATGCAAGCCTTTTTCTACGGAGAAAATCATGGAGGCATATCGAGAAAATCATGGAGGCATATCTTATCAAGGAGAAAATCATGGAGGCATATCTTATCCTAAGGAGAAAATCATGGAGGCATATCTTATCAAGGAGAAAATCATGGAGGCATATCTTATCCTAAGGAGAAAATCATGGAGACATATCTTACCCAAGATAGTTGAGAGATTTGTGGGATCATGTTTGAGAGATTTGTGCGATGATATCTTGTAATAATGGGAAACTAGTTGAGAGTGCTTGAGAGAATATTTGATATGTAATTATGGAAAGGTTATCTTGTTCATGTATATAAGAGAGTGCTCTCTCTTCATTGGGATGAATAATGAATAATAGAGATGGAGATTAACTTTGATTCTTTCATGATTTGTAATTTAGTTATTGTAATATAATTTGACATAGTTTTATTGTCATGAGCTCATATCTGTTGTTTTCCATTCACTTCTTCACATGTTGTATTTATTTTCCTTTATGCAATTTCATGCTTTCATAGTTAATGTTTCAATGCCTTCTTAGATTAATTTGATTTCAGTAATTTAGATTAGATTAGTTCCACTTCAGTCCTGCATATATTTTGCATGTGTCTCGTAAGTCTACGGACCTCGGATTGATAAATTAAATAGTTGGGTAAGTACTACAACGGGATTAAACGAACATAGTTTCACCCAACAAGCGCTAATCATCATTCCACTTCTTAGACAATGTTAACTCTTTGATCTTCTTTGCGAGGCTCCGCCCTCATTATCTGTATATTCTGCGTAGGCTGTTGAGGCTGTGTTTTCTTCTCTTGCATTTTAGCTATTAGTACTGGGCATTCTTCTATAGTATGGTCAAGCTGTCTATAGTATTGACATGACAGGTGTGTAGGGATTTGGATCTCTCACGCATAGTGCCCTGGATGTCCGCAGTTGTAGCAGATAGTCTGACTGTGGCCTCTACCAAGTCCTCCTCCTCCTTAGTCCCGTCTTCGACCATGATAACCTCCGTGCACTCCTCTGGCTCCCTGCTCTGGAGGCTGATTTTCTGCTTACATCCGGTATGTAGGTGTCATTTCCATCATCAGCTTATAGCTTCGACAATGGTGCTCATCGTGGCCCATAGATTTGCAGAAGTTACTGAGCAACTACCGGGGTGTCTGGATGAACTTTTGAAGTAAATGCCAATTATTCATCGCATGTTTTCTAACAACTTGACAAATAGCACACAATAGTGCAGCCCCCACACTTGGCCCTGCTTTGGCTTCTGGCTTTAGGGTAACTAGCCCCCCTCTTGTAATATAATTCATGTACACTGGACAATGGCCTTTATCATGCCCATGGTCCTTGCACTTCAAACACCAGACTTTTGTGCACACTTTTGGTGGAGTCTCATTGTCTTTTTTCAAACTCTGTAATTCTAGGTGTGAGCTAGCTAATCGTGAGTGGATCCGTTGTACTCCTATGTTCGTATCCTAACTAGGTGATGCCTATAGCCTCATTATGATCTCTAAGGCTTCTGCATGTTTTTCTATCTTCTGTTGTGACAGAGAATTCTCAAGTGTGGCAAAAGCGATGCGATAAACCATTCACGATACTCACTATCTGTGATCTGCATGTTAGCCTCTCTGATCTGAAACTTCAACCTTTGATCAAATCACCAAGATGTCTCATCAAACTTCATCATGATCTCTTTAAATACAATAAATAACTGTGATTCAAACTTAGGCTTACTAATCTCTTTGTTTAAATTTTCCTTAGCTCTAGTAGCATTGCAAGAGGATTATCAGAACAATACTTAATGTACTAGGTTAGCACACAATCCTGCAAAGCGGTAACCAACTGTGACTTCTTTATATTTTCATCAGTAATATGTTGTGTTGTCCATACAATGTTCACAAAAAACCAAAATTTCTCTTCAACTTCACTTCCTATACCCTTGAATATCGACATCTTCATTGTGTTCACCATGTTGAATGGTGGTGGTGAAGGTAGAGGTGTGGACGAAGGTGTATGCGGTGGAGGTGGGGGTGGAGGTGGAGTGTAAGGATGATTTCCTCAAGGAATCCCCTGATTGATTAGCTGAAGAGTGCTTCGAGGCATAGTCTATCCTAGCCCTTCATCGTTACTTGGAGGAGGTCCAATCAATGGACTATACTCTAGTCCCGATCCTTCATGATTTCTAAATAACCCTCTGCTTTGCGTAGCTCTGAACATCAAGATAATGGCGTCACCCATTTTTCACATAACAACATTTTAATCCAAGTATTCAATGATCTTAAATACTTACCTCGTGGTCCTTTGGAAAATCATCACTCCGCTTCACTATAGCTGTCTGAGGTATCAACTGCAAATTTTGTAACAAATCCTCCCAGAATTCGATCGAGCCAATGATCAACAACCCACGCGACCTTGTCTTCAGAAGTTTCTAGTCATCACACTAGTTCTGGAGTCCAGAATATAGGACTATCAAGCTTCCACCTTCCTTGATTATTTGTCAATTTAGCTAACCACTCATACATTTCAACAGGGAAAGTGTAGAAGAAGATCCCATGTATCTCCGTATACAGATACCTATTCAACCACTCTTCCTTCGACATGCGTAGATTCCTAGTTTCTTGTGCCGCAAACTTGTGAATCTTTTGATCCAACCACTTTTTAGTTTATTTCTTGGTTAGATTCTAATGATGCGACATAACACATCTCTTTCAAGCAGATCCCGGTCCCGGTAACAGAACCAATTGTTGGCTTAGGGGGTCATGAACCAGGTTCAAAGTTATTTGCGCCAACCAAAAAAACCCTACACTACCGATTCTTTTGGAAACATCTCGTGTAGCATAGGCTACCGTCTCACCCGAAGCAGTATGGAGGGATGCAAGAACAAAGTTTCTGCATCTAGAGACTACTGTGATGTCTTCCAATGCCTCAGATATACCTTTGTGAAAATTGATACACTCTTAGGAAACATTGCTACAACTCTATTAAGAAACCTTCAGACATTCACAAAGGTCTATGATTAGTCCTTGTGGAATTTTAACAGTCAATTCGCCTACTTATGCGCATTAGAGAGAAGTTCTAAATTAGTGTCCGTGCATATTTCCTTAAGTCATTAGTAAACATAATGGAAGTCACCAGAGTCTTCGCGACAATTATTTAAACATGCATTGCATACATTATTAAGAACTAATCAAGAGAATCACGTATCATTCAATCAATATTTCATAAACAAATAATTCATCAGCAATATATAACATTAACATGGATAAAAAGAATACTCAGGAATTCTTCAGAACAACTGTCTTTATTGATCTTCAATTGAAGGTTACAGACTCAAACTATCCTGTGCACACAACTACAGGGGTCCATGTGCTCAGCTGCGGACTCTACCTAGGCCTCCACGCACACAGCTACAAAGCCTTTCTTTCCCTATCTAAGTGGAGGAAGCAGAGCATTCCCTCCCTAGACTCTTGAATCACCCAATTCTTTCTTTTCTCCTTCTTTCTCTTCTAATTCTAAGTCCACTTTTCCTTTCTCTAAGACTGACTATTTATAGATTTTTCATACAATGCCATGGTCCATAGACCATGGGTGAATCTCAAAACTGACACAAAACTTTATATAAAACAAGGGGCTAAGCCCCTTTGACTCCTATTCATCTACACTGTCTACATCCACAAATCATGGAGACATTATATTATTTACAAAACTGTACTAAAACTTTGGTTATCTTAACCCCAAACTAACCTAGGGGACCCCATCCCAACATACTCTTAAAATCCTTTTGTCTAATAGGTAATTTTAACCTCCTCCTTAGGTTCCATCCTTTCCTCTGGCCTTATATTTCTAGCATAGTCTTCACCACACTAAGCCTCTGTTTTAGCTCAGCTATCTCCTTATCAAATTCTTCTTGGTTCATTCCCTTTAACCTGTCATTCTTCTCCTTTTTCCTATGGCTCCTCTTAAAACCATGAATATGGTCATTATTATCCATATTCTTTCCCACTTTCTTATGAGATTCCACTTTCCCACTGTGAGCTACAGACAAGCCCTTGTAACAAGTCATCTCCATCACTTGTTACTCAATACCTCACTCACTTCTCCTTAGCCTAGATTATTGGTATTCTTTTGGCTCCTCCTTTGGTACCCCTTGAGCACTCCTTTCTCCTTTCTGGCTTCTGTACTCCCGCTCACTCCTTGAGAACCTCTCTTGTTCTCTCCGATGGAGGAATCTCAATATAAACAACAACACTTTCTCACTTTTAAATCCTTTCTATTGTAAGGGTTCTTTGCCACTTCCTCTAAGAATTCTACACAAATTTTTTTAATCCTCTATAGCTCTTACTGATTGTAGTTATGTCATCCACAACTTCTTATAACTATAATTATTATCTTTCTTAACAAAATTAAATAAATTCAATAACTAGTCATCTGTTGAAGTTTCTTCACTTGCTGAAGCCTTAATATCCCTTCAACCACTTCACTTGGCTAGGTTTCTTCCTCTCCTTCAAACTTTGCTCCTTCCTTAAATTTCTTCTTCTATGCCACTTCCTCTTCTGAGTAGTTCTCTTAATGTGTACTCCTAAACTCATTCCCTTTCAATGTCTCGTACTATGTTCCCTATCTTGGGTAACTCCCCTTGCTTATCTAATCAAAGGAAATTTTAGCCTAAAAGTGCCCATTCTCATGTACCCATATTTTGACTAACTTTTTTATTTTATTATTGTTATTATTATTATTATTATTATATATATATTCTTTCTTCTACAATCATATGTCAATTTATCATATTTTATAGAATGGTTTCCATGCTGAGATAAATTTGTACAACTCTCATTTAACTAGGGTTCCCCCAAATTATCAAACTAGCCATTAAACAAGATGTTATATATTGATCTATTTTCCTCCTATGGTTTGTACAATAACTTCCTACATTATCCACTAAACAATGTTATATAACAAGGAGCTTTCCATCTATGGTTTTTAAAATAATGTTTACCAAGGTTGACATGTGGGATTATGTATTTATTATGGTGGGGAAATTTTGATTTAAAGGCTTTTGGTATAGTTTTAATCAATTCCCTTGTGACTTGCATGTTTAACTTGGTAAATAATTTGCTAACTAAAGGGGTATATTTCTTCTTATCTCAACTAATTCAATTTTCCAAGGATTTCATATGATATTTAAAGGAACCTTGGGTGAGGGGTGTTACAGGGAAAAGTGTCTATGCAGAACTGCTAATCCCACTAAGGTGTGGTAGCTACCTTAGAAACAAACAAAGTAAAGCTACTTTCGTTTTTCCTTTATGAAAGATAGATGAGAGAAGAATAAAGGAGACCGACCTTTGTCTTGCGCTTGGCTCCTAGTTCGATTCCTCTCTCTTCTGATAGTCCTTTGCTACTTGCTTCCTTGTACAACCAGCTTCACGGAGTACCTGTAGAATCAAAGTAGCATAACACTATACAAGAAAATGGATCTATTATCATAAACAATCTAGGATCATATGTAAATTGACCATACAAATGCATAAAACATAAACGACACAAGAGTATGGAGGAAAACTTGAATAGCTTTTATTGATAATCAAGAAAGAGCCAAGAGAGTTACAACCAGTGGTTCTGACCTAGCATCATCCTCTCAGCAAGTAAGCCCTTCTTCACCTCATACAAAGCTTAGATCACCCAACACTATGATGTTGCCTCAAGAAACCAATAGCAATTCCTTACAAGATGCAAAATTCCAGCCTCTGGATCTCTGGGATGAGGGATCCATATATAGATATCTGCAAGGGAGATGAGTTAGCTTGTGATTTGATTAGTGTCTTCCCTCTGATAGTTCTTGCTTCCACTTGGATATTGATGATCTCTTACTCATCTTTGGTCAAATTCAGAGAGGCAAGTGTCACAGGAGAAGTTTCTGGAAGATTCCATGCCTCTCCACTTAGGTGAGATGCAACGTAGTTTGCCTATGGAGCAGGTGAAATGATCCTGTTTTGACCAGTTCTGATCAGTTTTTCATGGAGAACTTCTGGGAGAAGTTGTAATCAGTTGACCTTGTTCCTTTAGGAGTTAGAACAACACTTTTAGGGACTTAGGAGCCCTTGGTTTATGGACATTTTATGCTTGGGGTTGCAGTGCCCAAAAATGCCTATAACAGTTGCCCCCTAAAGCATGCGGTCGTTAATCTTTTTTTTGATGTCGGGTGAAATGCTTTATCATGAGGATCCGAAGTTCTTTCAAGTTGGGAGGAGGCCTGTAGTAAGATACAATACAATACATTATCTTCATAATATTTTCATGATCTAGCTGAGGCGGGCATTCCCATGCTCAACTTTATAAATTCATTTTCATGTACATAGGACAGACAATTGTCTGAGTGTAGACTGATGATTCTGGTAGAGCCATCATCCCTTTGATTGGATGATTATCTGTGCAACAACGATGTACATTTGATGTCTTTATTTCCCTGAATATATATCGCAGCCCGGATGGATGAAACTAGATCTGGGGTCTTCAATCTCGTTCGATCTTCACTCAAAGTACAAGTCGATCCATGTGAGAGATGTTCTGGAGTCAAACATGGAAAGACATCGCCTGATTACCAGCCAATGATGTAAGCTGTTAATAGGCGCGAGAGGAATCACCGATAATGATAATGACCCTCAAGGTACTGCAGTACAATTCACGTGGTGTGAATAAAGGACTTGGCGTCGAACACCACGCAAAATCTTTTGGTCGAAGGCCATTGATGTAAACCTATCGCCGGAAGTGAGAAACTTGCCATTGAGGCATGCCAGCTTCAAAGTACTGGAAGGGGTGTTCCTAGATCGACTTCTTGGATAATGAGCTGATGTCGACAAGAAGCGATCCATCACAGGAGGGCCTTAATGAATCCCACATCAATGACATGGAATGGAGCAAATGATTTTAATGGAGGTGAAAATGATCTAGTGATATAAGGTTCAGGGTGGCGGTCATGAAAGAATGGAGCGTAAATGTATTGCAGCAGGTGAGACACAGGTGAATTCTCTGAGTTACTTCTCTTGAACATATCGGCGACACTAACGTGATGGATTGGCAGCATTAACCCCAAATGTGGATGGTGTGATGGGACCATGGTGATGTGACCGGTAAATGAAACAACCCAACCCGACTTGGATGCGGAGTGAAAGTGTCATGTTCAAGAGCGACTTGCTACCAACAAAGTTTCTTCAAGTTTTCTTCCCAATTTTTCCCCAGTCATTGCTGACCAGTACCTCTTTATTTTTGTCAAGCTTGAGGAGGATAAGATATGCTTGTTCTATAATTTTCCCTTCAGGCAAACCCATTGCTATGTTTTAATGAGCCTAGCAATACTGAAACTCGTTCTTGTCTCCTATGGACAAGTTTGTCGCTATTAGGTTTTAACGAGTTTAACGACAAAGATAACTCGGTCCTTTTCAATTTTAGAGAGTCTAAAAAGGGACGTAAAGGAAACTCCAAAATTCCTTTTTCGTCATCTAATCCCTTAAGTCCAAAAAAGTATAAAACAATACAGAAGGGATGAATTTTTGATACTTTTAACGAGTCGAACAAAACAAGCGCTCGATCTTTCTGTGTAATAATCCCTCAGGTCCAAAAAGATTAAAATCTAAAGGAGGGATAGCACTTCCGGTCCTTTTAACGAGCTGGGGAGGCCAATGGCTCGGCAATCTTTTCATATTTTACGAGTCAGTTGAAAAGAGCTTAAAGGAGACTCGTCTTTGAGGAACGAGTTATAAAATTGGGTAGCAGCTGATTCTAGGTAAGATTTGGAATTTTCCAATCACAGCAGTGTTACAAGGATGGCTAACAAGATCACTCTTCGTAGCTATTCCTCAAAAGGGGTAAACAATCAAATGGAGGTGAATGATCGGCCAATAGAGAGTGGAGGTGATGATGGGAACACGACCAAGGCTTTTAAAGGCTGAAGTATTACATTCACGATGATTATTTACCGAAAAATAGTTCATTTTTTAATGAGCTTAAATGCGGGGAGAAACATTTGCTCGTGACTTATGTTTATTTTTTAACGAGCTTGAACTATGTGCTAAAACTACTCGATCCAACAGTCATTTCTTGAGTTTACCATAAATAGCTTTGTTCTTTCAAAGATTGTACTGCATTTTCAATCGCTTCATCAAACTAGTTAGAAATGAACAATATATGCTTGAAAAATGAGTTAGGACACTAATATTTTACTCGAATTACGTAAAAAGTAATTTAAAAGTGCTTTTACCTCTCATTTTACCATTTCATTCGAACTTTGGCTTGTTGGAGCTTTGGAGGTGCTTTCCCCCCTTGATTTTCATCGGCTGATTCTGGGAGATTCTGTGGACGATTCTCAGCGCCGTCTAGACCAGGTAGGAGCAAAACCTGAGCTCTTTCATTTCATGCTTTCCATTTTTCATTCTGAGCTTGATTTCTAGTTTTTCTGAGCCTCTGGGGTTTGAAAAACTCGCCCTAGCTTCAGCGCATCCTTTGTGTATCGAAAGGTGCATTGGATGTTGGCCTGTCTATTGGCCAACTGACATGCAACGCACCCAGAACACTACTGTAGGTGCGATGAGCGCAAGGAAGGAAATTTATGCACAGTTTTTTGATGGAAATTTTGTCTGTTTCTCACCAAATCAAGATCTAACTCTTCTCTTGTTTGCTTTCGAAGATTTTTGGAGCAAGATGACTATTACATGGTGAGAACGTGAGCATGAAGAAGAGGACATGCTTTCTTTACATGATCCGATCACAATAAACGCACTGCGGAACTGTGGCTTGCTAAAGTTTTTCCGCATTTCTAGCATGAGACAACAAATCAACTTGCTGCAGTATTTGCTCGATGCTTGGGATCCTACCAGCTAGGTGTTCTAGATTAGGGGCAAATCCATCCCCTTGACAGTAGTGGACATCTATTTTTTGACCAGCTTATCGAGGCGGGGTGCCCCCATCTCTCTATCAGGTTTGGCCCGAGGAGGTGAATTTGTGAGAGACTATGTTCGCAGGTATTGCAGAGAGGGATCTCAGCCAAGTAAAGACGGCAAGATCATCAACTGAGATGTCACTGACAGGTCCTTGAGGACTATTCTGTTCACTTTTGGTAGGATGGCTGGTGGTGCGGCTCTTCATGTGGCCAACCGATCTTATATGCAGTACGCCTTAGAATGTCTCCAACCGAAGGTGTTCAACTGGTGCGACGCAGTACTCCTTGTGATGAAAGAACAGTTGACCAAGGTGAAGAGCAGGAGACTGAAGAACTTTGGATATGGTTCTATCTTGACCACCTTCGCCTTGGAAAAGATACCACTGATGCAGTCGCAGTATATTGCACTCGATTTACCTCCACCGACTGAACCACGTATGCAGAGATGGGTCGACCATATGTCTAGGCATGCTGGCCAGTCTCAGATTTCCTTTTCTGATACCTTCTTCGGGTGGTTTGATCGTCAGGAGATGGTTTATTCCGAGTATCCATATGCTGGTATGGACTTCTGGGGTGACCCAGATTTGGTATTGTCGGCTGGCAAACAGTGGGGTGCCATTGGTAAATTCTTTGACCATATTCCTGTTTATCGTTTTTCTTTTATAATGTCCTTGTGCTTTATTCTATCAAGACTAATCAAAACTCATGTGTTCATGCAGATGTCGGCCCTGTTCGGCCAGTAGTACGCCTGAGAGTGCCAGCTGCCACCCCAGCAGGAGAGGCTGTTGGAAGGGCTATTCTTCGCGACCTCGATGTGGCCGAGACTCTCACAGCGTTACAGGATCAGGTCGAGGGCCTCACTCTCAGTATTCCAGATGTGAGGACTGACGAGCTGCCTTTGAGGTTGCAGCGGCATACTACTGGTGTGTTGAGATGATGGACTAGGCTCTTACGCATGATCGCACAAGCTGTGACTTGTTATCACGAGCATCATTAGACTAGGGTGCCCCCTAGCATTTTGAGTTTTGGGTCATTTTTACCAATTTTGTCTTGGTTACAGAACATTATGTGTAAACCATAAACAGTTATATATATATTTTTGATTTTCAAAGTTTTATTTTGGTTAATTTGCATGATCTTGATGCAAATATTGATGAGATGCTTCTTTTTATAAATGTTGCAAATGTCTATCTAACACATAATTTGCCAATGAGTCAGTTAATGTGTTTAAGCTTCTGGAAATATGCTGATATTGAATAAAATCAAATTGCCTTTCCAAAATCTTAACCCTTAGGAACATGCGATAAATAGATGGATTTCGGACAGAGTAGATACCAGTGAGTTGTAGTATGACGAGTTGTGAGTCTAGCCTAACAATCAGTCAGCGTATGCCATGTTTGATGGCATCAGAGAGAAGTTCTATCAACGCGCTATATTCAGCGATGTTATTCGTTGATCGACCAATACATATCCCTCTGAAACTTACTAACTCGCCGCTTGGATCAAAAATGGCCCAGGCCGCGGAAGATATGTTCCGCGAACTACGACTCACTCCGTCGGCATATCCGACACATGACTCCAATAGGTTTGACATCTGTAATAAATGTAAAAAGTGGATTACTTGACCAAAACAAATACTTTAGCGAAAACAAAAATATAACAAAAGCATATAGGTTACTATACTGAATCACGCATAGTAACGCTTAAGGTACAACCCGTTACGAGGTTGTGCCAGTGGAATCCCGTCATAATCCATTAACTCGTAGGCTCCTTTTGCTAACACTCGATTAACAATATAGGGGCTCATCCATAAAGACTTGAATTTACCTGCTCCCAATTTATTGGATTCTTGGTCATAAAGCAAGACCAAGTCACCTTCTGAGAAGACACGGGGTTTGACATTCTTGTCGAACTGCACCTTGACTTGTTTCTTATGGGCTTCATTAGCCAAAGTGGCATCATGACGGGTTTTATCCAATTGGATTAGTTCCAAGAAACGAGCCTCCTCTTCTGAAGTCTCGGGGAGAAGGTCAATTGCGAGTTTGAGGGATGAGATTTCACACTGGATTGGTAAGACTGCTTCTAGGCCATACACCAGTTGGACAAGTGTAAACCCGGTTGCATTCCTTACCGATGTTCGGTAAGCCCACAAGGCTGAGTACAGGATTAGTTGCCAACTTCTTTTGTGAACTCCAATCATCCTTTGCAGCATGCGCTTCAGGACCTTTTTGATTGCTTCAACTTGTCCGTTGGCTTGCGGGTAATATGGAGTGGAGTTGTCGTGAGACAACCCTAATTTGGCAACTGATTCGACCATCATGTGATTGTGAAAATGCGATCCATGATCTGTGACTATAGCTTGTGGGACGCCGAATCTGGCGACTACATGATTAAAAAAAAAAAAGAGGGCAGTTGTTTCACCAGTATTATCTAATGTAGGCATCGCCTCGGCCCATTTGGTAAAATAGTCAACTGCGACTATGATATACCCATGCCCCCCGGTCGAGGTGGGGTTACATGTCATGAAATCGATGCCCCATTTGGTGAATGGCCCAACAACAACTATTGGCTGCAGAGGTGCGGGTGCTGTTTTGGTTTTGCTATCAAAAATTTGACAGGCATGGCAACTTCTGACTGTGGTTATGCAATCTTTGAACATTGTTGGCTAGAAGTATCCTGCTCGTAAAAAAATTTGTGTTGTAGCGTAACCAGATTGATGCCCCCCACACGCGCCTGAATGGCAATCATTCAAGACTTTTTTGGCATCCTCATGAGTGATGCACCTCCGTAGAACTGTATCGACACCACGACGGTAAAGTGTATCACTGACGATCATGTAGTCTTTTGATTGGTATCGAATACATTTTTGTTTGGAGTAGGAGGTATTGGGCCTATATTTTTGGGTTTGGAGATAAATGATTATATCCCCATACCACAGATTGCTTGAAGATATCAGAAACAAATTTTCGTTCACGATCGTTTCTTCGGATGTTTCATCGTTGGACAACGATGGGAGATCGCATAATAATTCTGTGAAAACCAGAGCTTTCTTTGACTTGGATTTTACGAATTCCAGATCAAACTCTTGTAGAAATGGTATCCATTTTGAAAATTTGCCCCCCAGCAACTGTCGCGACAATATATAAGTCATGGGGTTGCAATCTGACAGAATGTTAGTTTTTCGAAAGAGGACATAGTGTCGAAATCTCTGTATCGCTTGAATAGCTGCGAGCACTAGCTTTTCAACATAAGAATATTTGCTTTCTGTATCATTTAAGTTCTTACTTAAATAATATATAGGATGTTCAATTCCGTTGTCTTCTTGAACTAAAACCATTGCGATGGTTGTATCCGCTGCAGCTAGATACAGGTTAAAGTCTTTTTGATAATCAGGAGCATACATTAATGATGCTTTCATTAGGGAGTCTTTCAAAGCATCAAAGGAAGCTTGCGCGACCTGATCCCAGACGAAGGGTACTTCCTTTTTCAAAAGATGTGTATAACCTTTAGCAAGTTCGGCGTAATTTGGAATGAACCTCCTCAGAAAGTTTGCTTTCCCTTGGAGTTTCTGAATCTGAAGCAAATTGGAAGGTGGAGGCAAATTTATGATTGCCTGAACCTTACATGGGTTGAGACAAATCCCGTCTTTTGAGACTACAAAGCCAAGTAAATGACCAGAACTAACACAGAACACACATTTGTGTGGATTGAGTCGTATCTTGTAGTGTCGGCAACGTAGAAATATCGCTCTTAAATGCTGCGGATGATCAGTCCGCTTTCACGAATGAGCCAGAAGGTCATCGAGGTATGGTTGAACGATGTTTTTGATGTCATGGAAGGCATAATTCATTGCCCTCTGAAAAGTTGCCCCTGCATTCTTTAAACCAAAGGGTAATTTTCAATATGCGAATGTGCCCCATGGACAAATAAATGCAGTCTTTGACTGGTCCTGTGGGCAGATATTTATTTGATTATACCCAGAGAATCCATCCATAAATGAAAAGATTTCACATCCAGCGCATTCATCAATTATCTGGTCAAAGAAGGGTGTAGGGTAGTTGTCTTTTGGACAAGGTTGATTTACATCCCTATAATCGACGCACACTCTAATCATTCCTTGTTTTTTCATAACAGGGACAATATTCGATACCAAATCAGTTAGAGGAACTGGGTAAATGAAACCAGCATGGAGAAGTTTTTCAACTTCTGCCTTGATGGGAGCGGCTTTCTTGGGGTGCAACTGCCGTAGCCGCTGTCGTACTGGTTTGACATTTGGATACATCTTGATTTCGTGTTCAACGATACTCGAGTCAATGCCTGGCATTTCATTATATGACCAAGCAAAGACATCTCTGAATTCGCGAAAAAGAGCGTTATATATTTCCAGTTCTGAAGGAGAACAACATTTGCCAACATAAATATTCTCTACAACATCTGTTTTGGTCGAGATATTTATGGCGATAGTCTCTTCAATGTTGGACAAGTTTCGCTCGGAATCCACCGTGTTTACAGTATTTGATAGAAAATAAAAAACTGAAGGATGATAAAGGTTATTAGGAGTATCTTCTTCACAATCCGGAAGAAGGGAATGATGGTGGTAATCTTCCCATGGTGCCCCACCAATTACCATTGATTGAACAATTCCTTCGTCGGTGACATGCACTCGCGACCAAGGATCTGAAGGGGTGCCATATTCTTTAGACCTATCTATCCAAACACTTGATGAGCATTGATTTGGGTTTGCCTCCCATGCTAGTAACATTGATTGCTACAATATTTCTGTTGGGCTTGGAGGCAATACCTGCACATGATCCATGTTGATATCATTTTCTGAGATCTTTTTAATTGAAGATATCATATTGCAGGTTCCTATCGATGCTACTTCCGCCAAATTGATTGGAGGTGGAAGGGAAAAAGTTCCCATTAATATAGGGTCTTTTAGTAGGCCTACTCCGATATTTTGAAGCGAATGGGGGCCTCCATGGATCATTGGAATGCTTCCCGTAACTTGAGAACCATTGGGGAGAAAGTTTTGTTGATCGACGATTTTAATCCCTCCTTGAAAGGGAAATGCGATCTTCCTAAAATAGGTTGACACAACAGCAACCATAGCATATATCCATGGTCTTCCTAGTAGGATATTGTAATCAAGGTTTCCGTCGATTACTTCAACATCTATTTCTATTGTTTTCCCTCCTAGTTCAATCTTCAAGTTACTTAGAATACCATATCGGGTATATGTTCGTCTGTCAAATGCTTTTAATGTCGTCGAAGATCACGACAAGGTTGGAGATCCTAAAGTTTTCCAGCAACTCATCGACATAATACATGTAGATGCCCCCTCATCAATAATCGTTCAATGAATAGTTTTGTTGAGGGCTTTCACTTGAACGAGGAAATCTAGTTGAGCTGGTAACTGATGATCGTATCCTTTATGATCGAAGGATACAAGATTGGAATCCTTTGGGTCTATCCCACCAATGGCTGATAATAAAGCCTACTTTTGGGATGGGCAATTTTGCAGTACCTCAAGCGTCGACATAGCGGATGGCGATTGGGCCAAATCTTGCACTATATTATAATGTTGTGCTGCTCTAGCACAAGGATTAAATGTCGACTTGTGTACTACTCCCTTTGGCAGTTTTATTGTAAACTCACGAATGATGGGCGGCGCAACTTCTGTCAAAGTTGTTGTCGAACTACTAGGTTGATCTTTATCCTTGTTGTTCGACATCTGTGGATTCCTGTAATCTTTGTTCCTTGTTATTATCAAAGCATCATTTTGTTGTTTGGAAATCGACAACATCAGTACTTGAGACGGGGAAGCATTTCCACTATCAACCAAATTTGTTCCTAGATTTGGAAATGGATCAGTTAATACTGCCGAGGTTTTTGAATTCTTGAAGAATTTTTTAAGCTCAGCTCTGTGTGGACAATCTGCTGTCCAATGATCCTCATCGCATATAAAGCATGGATTTCTTGGTTTCCTATTTCCAGGAGGGTTTGCAGAAGATTTTTCAGGTGATGATTCTTCCTGTTTCTTCTTCTTCCCTTTGCTTTTCTTCTTGCCCCCTGGTTGCTTGGTTTCTTTGCCTTTATCTGTCGAGACGGCATTTACTTCTAAGGCAAGAAGTTCTTCTTTTGCATTTTGACTGGAAATCTTACGGGCCTTTTTAGATGTAGCCTTCATCGATTTCATGACTGTTGCGCCAATCACGCCATCACCGGCATGAGAGTCATTGTTTGATTTAGGAGGAGGAGGGACTGCGAATTCTGGTCTAGGAGCGTCAGGTATTTTATCGTAGAGCATGCCAGACTGAGTATAAATCAAGTCTAAATATTGTGCACGAGCGATAACCTGCTCTTCGGTGATGACTCCCCCTTTTGCCACATCTTCCGTGACGGAAGGCAATAATGACTTAATAAACCATTCAGCTAAAAGCTAATCAGGAACATATGTTTTTACCATTCTACGATGATGTCGCCACTCATGTATATGATCAGATATGTGAGTGGTCGTTGTTTGTTTGAAATTGGTAAGAAATTCCGTTCCCATTTCGTACCTTATCAGGTAACTGAAAATGGGTTAAAAAGGTTGTGGCTAGGGAACTGAAGTTGTCAAACGAAGCTCTGGGCAATTCTATATACCATTTTGCTGCCAGACCAGTTAACATCCTCTGAAAAAGGCGAAGCCTAATCGAATCATCGTTTAGGGTGTTTGATGAACACCACAGATGAAAGGTCATCACATGATTCGACGGATCTTCACCCGGATTTCCATTAAATTTAGGAATATCTGATGGAAGTTTATGCAGAATCGCTGGCCACCAAGGGGCGTAAGCGATTGGATCGTTTGTTAACTGATTTAAATCAGGTAACTCTAAAGTTGCCATGAAGGGTAACTGTTGATTCAGGTTAGGTGAAGCATACCCAGGATAAGATGGGATCGCCTGAGCAGTTGGTCTTTGCATACCAGCATAATGCATTTGATGCTGGTAACTTTGGTAAGGTTGGTGGGCATGACCATTGTAGAATAGTTGATTTTGACCGTTTTGAATATACGGCTGCCCACTATTTGCAAATATTTGTTGCTCAGATCCTTGGTATACTTGTTGGAACTGTGGTTGTTGGTATTGCACTAGCCATGGTTGTGAAGCCATGTGTTGTTGTCCGATACTAACTATTTAACCAAGATGAGGGGTAATTGTACCCGTTTGGACCTATGTCATTCCACTAGTCGGCGATTGTGGTTGAGTCGCAGGGTCAAGAGGCTGTTGCATTACAACCTGAGAAACCTGAGGTTGGCATACAACAGGCAGCGCTTTTACTTGTGACACCATCACAATAGTTGGCGTAGTTGGTATATTTGACATAGGTAAACATTGTTGCATCGAATATACAACTCTTGGTTGTTGAGGTAGTATCGGTACCCAACCGCTTGACGTAATTCCAGCATAACCTGAATTTTGTTGTGAACTCCCATATGGCTGTCCTCCCGGAGGGGAAAATGAAAGGGTAGACTGCCCCCCATATGGCGGTAATCCGGTGCTTAAGGGCATGGTTTTCCCTTGAGGACCAGATTGCCCAAATTGACCTTCAAATGGATCAATTTGTTGAGACTCAACATAAGAGTTTCCAGATACTATTCCGGATGAACAAACAGGAACGGACCATACCGTCGAAATAGCCCCTGAGTGGGCTCCTTCTAGCGATTGAGAGCTAGTTGGGACAGATGGTATACCGGTGAACATTGTTGGAGTGATAGCAGGAAGTTCTGTTGTCGCTGTGTCAGACGACACAGTCCTAGATGTTGACGGTTGTTCAGACATTTCTAGTCTATCCAAAAGATTACCTAGCGATTCTACAGGAGCTTCCGCTGGCGGTAGACTAATTTCTGATGAAGAAGGATACAGAGTGATCCCGACTCCAAATTGCAATGGAGTACTAGATGGAGGATCCTCCACAATCTCTTCTATAACAATCAGACCAGGTGGAAGAGGTAGACCATCAGGTCCGTAGAATATTTCTGGTGCCGAAGAAGGTATGGAATCTGTAGTGACAGATGTTTGGGGAACAACACTCTCCGAACCGGTTGTAGATGGAACTGGTTCAGTGATACAAGTGTTTACCCTCAGACTAGGATCAGTACTACTGTCCTTCGGTGGCTGCTGAACTTCTTCTGTAAAGGCAGGGATACCAGAAATGTTTGGAGTAACCGGAGTCTCTGATGTTGTTGGAACACTTGTTCTAACTTTACCAGGGGATTTGGAACCGGTTAACCGAGTTCGCTTTGTCCGTAATAGTTTCGATTCCGGAGACAAAGACGGTTGACTCGTAAGCCTCCGTGAACGATGGGGTTTCAATTGACTTTCTTCCATGATTGTGGATTACTCGATCAACTAAAAATCAAGGGGAAGTATGTTTCCGAATTAGATGAATTTTAGACGATTTGACACAACTTGTTTTTTCAATTTTTAAGAGTCGAGAAAAAAAGAAAAGATCACTCTAGTCGCCTTCGATTTTTAATGAGCCTGAAGTGACAAGTGCTCAGATGGACCTTTTCCATTAAGGAGTCTGAAAAGGAATGAAAGGGACTGCTCTGGAAATCTAGGTAGAGGGATTACCAAACCAATCGCAAAACTACAAAATACTTTTTACGGTACGGTAGTCAATCTTCCTGAATGCTATGTTCAGTGCATTGCGATCGATAGGGCAGCATACACGGCTTGCTATGGATAAAGGATTAAGCCTATTGTGGTCTCCCAAAATATACTCGATGGTACGTGGGAGCACAAGTCCGTACTGGCACTTATCTTCTCAAAGTGGAGGAATCACCCAACCATCAGTGAGAACAACAATTACCAGGCTTTACGACGCCGGAATACGTCTCTAGCCTAGACTTCTAGATGTTGTGCGTTAGGTTCCAAAGCGTTGTTAGATTCATTAAATTTATTTTATAGTTGATCTTGCTTAAGAAATTCACCTTTCAGGTTCACCGCGTGATGTAGATGTACAATTCCTAAAATGCAATCTAAGATGATAAACAGTCTTTTATCTTCTTTGTGCAATGAAAATCCTAGCTACTAAGGAAAGAAAGACAGAATTCTTTCAACAAAGAGCAAAGAGAACACACTATATGCACTGTCCTAAATCAAACCAATCAAACAGTCTAAATGCAAATGCACATGCATGTATTTGTTTTTAGCCTTCTTAATATGTGAATGATAAAAAGAAAGCTAATGTGCAAATCTGAATTACTTTTCAAGTGACAATTACTAACAAGTTTCTTTTCAAAATAAAAAATGAAGACAATCACAACACTTTGCGATTTGGAAATGAATACTTGCTTTTGACACTAGAAAAACTACAAATTCAGATCAAATACAATAGTAACAGGGTAATCGACTATCAAGAGCAATCAGACTCTCTTCTATGACTGAAAACGACACTTGCGACACTTTCAAATCAAGAAACGACAATACAATTACGTTACTTTTTTGCAAATGAGAACTGAAAATGACTCAACAAATACACAAAAACATTTATAGTTCTTTTCACAATGGAGGCAGAATATCAGCAAGGAAAGGGGTTTCAAACAGAGGTATACTGACTATAGGCAGCAAAATTCATGAATAGAACTGAAAAGAATGAACACAGAAACCAAAATTGAGGAACAATGCCTAGTCTGACCAGCTCACCTGTAACACAGTGAATTTGAAATGCAGTGCACCTACTACACTCGGGAAGTGTGCTGAATTTCAGATTCACAGAACAGAGACTGCGCTGGGCCAGAAACGAGACTTTGCTTGGGTCCCGGGTCACAGTTTGCAGTTCAGTTCAGGGATTTTGGCCCAGCAAATGGTAATCAGTAAATCAACAACAGGGGTAGATCTAAGGAGGTTACTAGAGCCACCACAAGGGCAATTAGAGAGTTTGTAAATCAGTTGTTTAATTCATAAACAAAACCCGGAGATTGACTAAAGAGGCATTTATCTACATTGCATTTGCTATGCAAATGCAGTTCGAAAGCTACCTGGCTCAACTTCAGGCTCCGTCTGTAAGTTTATAAAGTAAACAACAAGGTAGCTAAACAAACAACCTAGTCGCTCCCCAGCGGAGTTGCCATTTTGTTACAGGGAAAAGTGTCTATGCAGAACTGCTAATCCCACTAAGGTGTGGTAGCTACCTTAGAAACAAAAAAAGTAAAGCTACTTTCGTTTTTCCTTTATGAAATATAGATGAGAGAAGAATAAAGGAGACCGACCTCTGTATTGCGCTTGGTTCCTAGTTCGATTCCTCTCTCTTCTGATAGTCCTTTGCTACTTGCTTCCTTGTACACCCAGCTTCACGGAGTACCTGTAGAATCAAAGTAGCATAACACTATACAAGAACATGGATCTATTATCATAAACAATCTAGGATCATATGTAAATTGACCATACAAATGCATAAAACATAAACGACACAAGAGTATGGAGGAAAACTTGAATGGCTTTTATTGATAATCAAGAAAGAGCCAAGAGAGTTACAACCAGTGGTTCTGACCCAGCATCATCCTCTCAGCAAGTAAGCCCTTCTTCACCTCATACAAAGCTTAAATCACCCAACACTATGATGTTGCCTCAAGAAACCAACAGCAATTCCTTACAAGATGCAAAATTCCAGCCTCTGGATCTCTGGGATGAGGGATCCATATATAGATATCTGCAATGGAGATGAGTTAGCTTGTGATTTGATTAATGTCTTCCCTCTGATAGTTCTTGCTTCCACTTGGAGATTGATGATCTCTTACTCATCTTTGGTCGAATTCAGAGAGGCAAGTGTCACAGGAGAAGTTTCTGGAAGATTTCATGCCTCTCCACCTCGCAGATTGACACTGCCATTTGTCACTTCTCACCCATCGCACCCCATAGAAGGTCTTTTTGAAATGAAACGCACCCACAGAGTGTAATTAGGTGAGATGCAACGCACTTTGCCTATGGAGCAGGTGAAATGATCCTGTTTTGACCAGTTCTGAGCAGTTTTTCATGGAGAACTTCTAGGAGAAGCTGTGATCAGTTGACCTTGTTCCTTTAGGGGTTAGAACAACACTTTTAGGGACTTAGGAGCCCTTGGTTTATGGACATTTTATGCTTGGGGTTGCAGTGCCCAAAAATGCCTATAACAAGGGGTTATAGGAAAGCGTGTGTCTAATTAGTCATCACCACACACCTCTAATGCATGTGAATACAATGGTATTTTCATGCACCTATCCAGGTGGACAATATGGATCTGATCATGTGATCTAAGGGTGGAGAGTAATTTTTACAAACCATAGTTACCCTCGACTTCGGATTGGCACCTATGTAATTTTCTCTTATTTTCCTTTCTATAAAATGGTGTCATGGGCACAGGGCGTCACTCTGAGAGACGTAGAGGTTCCTGGCACTTGTGTCTCAATACAAGACTCTAGTGGCATTTATATCATCCCTTCCCCTTGCTTCTCGATGAGGTTTCAGTTGTGATTGTTAATATATAATCGTTCTATTTATTTTCTGAACAATTTCATGCATCCCTGGGCATTGGGTATGGTTGAGGCTAGGCATATTTTTGTTTGTTTTCGATGCCAAGTAGAGGTTTCCTTACTGTTGGCAGAATACTCAGGTTTTGGACGATGCCATAATTTTCCAAGGCCAATTCCACAACGAAGGCCCCTTTAGGTAATAGTTGATTTCCTTGTTAGCATTTAATTTCCTTACCCGCGTTATGTTTGTTTACTGCCAACTTATTGTTTGGTTCCTGTTCACCACATAACAATTTTCGATAGGGCCACACCTTATAATGTAGCCCTTAGGAGGTGTTGGTTGGATGGTTTATTCTTCTCCTGTTGGGCTTACCATGGGCAATAATTTTTTTATTTGTTTTTTATCCTATGCTTCTAATTTATTGATATGGATTTGGTCAAATATGGTGATCCAGGTGGCTCCAGAGAGACACATAGGAAAAACAGGGCTTACGAATGCTCGAAAATCAAAGTGCTCAGGTTGACTTCAACCTAGGACTAGAGCATAGATATCGTCGTCCTGGTTGCGGAGGTGTGAACGGTTCGTCAAACTGAGCTCGTATGAGGGAGAATGGGCCAGTCAAAGTTTTGGTCAAAGTTGGGTTGTGGGCCAGGTTTAAGTGTCCTACAATTTGACCGACCCTGGGGCATAAACATAGCTCCCGAAATCAGTCGAAATTGTGGCCTCATTAATTTTCCCAATGATCCTTATTTTATAAAGATTTTAAAAGCACCTCTTATTTAAAAAAATAAAAAAATAAAAAAAATAGGTTGTTGAGCCACCACCCCCGCCAGGCTAACCCCTTCCCAACCTCATAACCAAATTATTATATGTTGGGGTGGGGGGCCATGACCCCGCCACCCCGAGATCCTCCACAAAACATGGTTAACGGTGGGGGCATGGGCTGCCAACCCCGTTGCGCCACACTACCTCACACTATACTACGCATAATGTTATAACTGTTGTATTATTTTTGGTGGGCATGGGCCACCGGTGGTGGACCTGACCCACACCCCTAAACGCTGCCACCATAATATATAGTGCCGACAGCACAGTTGAATGGGACTGGCACGGGTCGAACCCGCCCGGCCCATACTAAAACTTAAACCGAATGTTAATGCAACCAGATATTACAACGTACCAAACTTAATGTGTATGCACCAATCAATGTGGAGGAGGGTACAGGGGCGGGCTGCCCAAGGTGGGCCCAGCCACCCGAAATTATTTTTTAAAACAAAATTGGTGTATAAAAAGGAGGAGGCAGGGTTTGACCGCCCAACCTCCTCCCTATTGACCTCTATTTTTACCAATGCACCTTAACCATCACATTGTTAAATGTGCCCATAATTTTATTTAAACAATCATTTTTACCAGTTCACGAGAGAGACTACAAGGCACGGATTTTGAGGCAGAAGGCAGGCATGGATTTCAAGACGAGTAATTAATTTTTTTATGCAGGAACCATGAATTTTGCAGGAGGGAAAAATTTTCACTTTGTTATAAATTGACAAATTTTATATGGATTCTACACCTCTTGTCACCACGAGCGCAACGATGCTGTCCATTTCTCCATCAAAGTTCTGCTTTTTCGGGCATTTTTCAGAATGCATGTGGAACCATGATTGCTACAAAAATAGGGAGTGGAACCATGAGCCTTGAAATTTTCCCGAGGAGATTTCCAGTCCACCCATGGAGCAAAATCTTTGAGGAATCCTGGGGGAATCTAAAAGATTCCTTGAGCCCCAAATTCTCAACTTCTCAGAATTCAGATTTTGGAGAGTCAATTTTGCACTACTCGATGCCACAAATCCGTTGGTGCAATCAGATTTGTCATTCTCTCATTCTATTCTTCATCCAATTTTCTAAGTGCCAGTGCAGATGTCCACATTCATGTGCAAGCAGTCTTTTGTCATACGATCGATGCCTTGAGATTGATGGTTCGAACAACTTTAGCAGTTTGACATCCACTTCTTCAGATGGCCCTTGGTTGTGAGGTATATTATGTGTTCATGTACTTCTTCTTTATGCATTGTGCTGCACAGATCCTTGATTAATGTTGATGTAGGATCTTGTTTATTATATGTTTTCATGACTCCTTGCTTGATGTGATGCAGAATCTTCTATGTGATGTACTTGTTGTCATGATTCGTCATGTTATGTTTTGAGTTCCCTTGTTGTATGTTGATGGGATATTCATGTTGTCATCATGCATGTTTTGCATTGAGATCCTTTTTATGCCATGTTGGTGGGGTGCTCATCATTCATGTTTTTGTGTCATACTGATAGGAGTTTTTGACTGAGAGTTCCTGTAGTGGAACATCTCTTAGAGCCACTCCTACGTGAGGGCATTTTCCTTGTATGATCGCAACATCATCTCTTGTGTACATCATCATTATTGACAGCACTTAATGCATCGGCCTACACCATCTTGACATTGGGGCCCGTAGACGTAGTCCCCCCTGGACGGACTCTGTTATCAATGGCTTATGTTTTTATGTTGCTCATGATTGACATGTTCCTCTTCTTTAAAACATGCACATGTATTCATTAATGTTCTTTGAAAAATGCAATTTAACACATCACGAAAGTAAAAGGTCTTGGAAGGGTCCTTGTTCACATCCGGACCTGGATCAAGTGGTATCAAAGCGGTCTTTACGTGTATGTGAATTGGAGTGTGAACAATGGAACGTGCAACAATAGAGGATGAAAGAGCGATGTACGAGACCATGCTCAACATTTCCAAAAGAGTGGAAATCATGTATGAAACTCTACAAAAAGAAACAGAGGACAAGGAGCAATTGCAGCTTCAGTTGCAAGCCACGGAAGAGGCCCTGGAAGAACTGAAGAAAAACAAACATAATCTTCAAATAGAGAGTGTTGAATTGAATATGCATCTACATGAAGAGAAAGAGGAGAAACAAAGTTTGCTATGACAACTGCAAGCAAAGGACGAGGCCTTGAAAAAGCTACAGTGAGACCCATGTGAGGTAAAAAGTAGTTCTCCATCTTCATGTATGTTTCCTGAGGATGATTTCACTATTTTTTAAAGTCATACCACAGGAATTGACTCCAAACTTTTGAAGAGAATGGGGTATGAAGGAAAAGGCTTGGGCGTTAATGGCCAAGGCATTGTCAACCCCATCAAAGTAGAGGAATTACCCCGTCAGGCAGCACTTTGGTTGATCCAAGTGGATGTTGGTGGCCACCCACCTATCCCATTTGGACCCCCACAATTGTCTCTTTGAGTATTTTAGTTTCCATAATTGTAGCACAATTTACTATTTTTAGTAGTTTTTTGGGTCCTGAACTTTACGACATATTTTTGGGAAATCTAGGGGAAACATGGGTCCATGGACCGATGCTTCCCTTGCCAAGGTTGTAGTGCTCAGATAGATCTTTCTAACTAGCTATTATATGTGTCAAACGGAGATCGTATGGCAAAGTTATGAACCCGGGAAATTGATGTACCAATTTACCCAAACGGGGCCCACAATTTGGCGTTTCATCTTCTAGGGTTAGGTTTTGGGATGTTAAGGGCTTTACATTGTTTCTCAACAATAAATAGGCCTTCAAGCCTCATTGTAACACAATTCAGAGGCAGGTAGCCACCACATCTCTTCTCAGAGATAAGCTACCATCGCCTTAGCTATTTATTTTCATTTTCTGTTTGTAAGCATACCTTAATATTTTACATTAATGAAATGAAGTATTATTTCTATTGCATCTTTGTGTTTATGGTTACCTCTGTAAGTTTTTGCATTCATGTTTAAATCCGAATCAGTGGTATCAGAGGGGTTTGCTTTTTCTCTGTTCTTCTTTGCATGTCCCCAATGAGGTCGAGATATAAGGAGTTAGGGCTTGAACTGGTCAAACCTTTGCAAGACCAGCCTCGCAAATCTCGACGGCCTCGCATGGCGGATGAGAAGAAAGATAAGGGGGCAAGAGATCCTATCAAAATATTGCTCGAAGAAGCCCTCGAGCGGCAAAGGAATGCGATGATGGATAGCTTTATGTAGATCCTTCAGCAGCTACCCAGAGGCGACGCATCGGCTTCCAACATATGCTCTAGAAATGCCACACCATTTAAGGTACAAGTTAATTTTGAAATGCCCATATTCGAGGGTCAAATAGATGCAAATGCTGTAGACAAATGGTTAAATCTGTTAGAGGGTTATTTTTTTGTTCATGAATTTTCGAGTCGGGAAAAGATTGTTTTCGCTCTTCTCCAAGCAGCCCCCCGCATCAAGGACTGGTGGGAAGCCTACTGCGAGCAGAAGAATGAAAGAACAGGATCACTATTCTCAGCTGCACCCACTTGGGATTCATTTCGGGATGCCATCAAGGAGCAATACTACCCCGTCAAAAGCTACGAGGACAAATACATAAAGTGGACCACGCTGCGACAGGGAAGGGACCAAGATGTGCTAGATTTCACCAACATTTTTCATACCCTTCGCACACAGTTGGGTATCAAAGATTCTGATCTTCCTCTGGTACTCAAATACCGCGGCTACCTACATAGATACATCCAAGAATAGATGGAGTTCCTAAACCTCTTCTCGCTCGGCACGGCATACCAATACGCTGTCAAAATCGAGCAAAAGTTCAAACAAAAGAAGCAAGACTTTGGATCTACGAATTCGAAGCCCAAAGGACAAAGCCAAGGCGGGGTGACACAAGACAACCCATCAAAGCCACAAGAAAATAACAACACCACAAAGCCGAAGAAGGACACAGGAAAGTGGTGTGAGTTCCACAAGAGTCCCGCTCATAACACAAGTGAGTGTTCGACCAAGCAGTCACTGGTGGCCAAGTTGAAGGCTTCAGAATCAGATGCATGTTCTGACCCTGAGTCAGAATCTGACAAAAGCAATGGCAAAGGGAAGTATATCATTGATGTGGAGCCCAGTGCTACTATTGCCACCGCCAAGATCCAGAAAAATGAGCCCGAAGATCCAGAGGAGGGGGAACGTCTTTTCCACTCACAGATGTGGGTGAAGGGTTTGCCGCTGCAATTCATTGTCGACGGTGGCAGCCAAAAGAACCTCATTTCAGTAGAGGTCATGAAGCGGTTGGGCCTACCAACTACACCACACCCACACTCACACAGTATCGGGTGGCTTCATGAAGGATGAGATCTTAAAGTTCGCCAGCAGTGCCACCTTCCCTACAGCATCAAGCCCTTCACAGATGAGGTATTGTGTGATGTTACACCTCTAGATATTTGTGATGTACTATTAGGCAAGCCATACTTGTGGAGGGGACATGCTATGTATGATTCAAGGCCTCATGCTGTCATTATTTCTTTGGATAATTCATTATACAGGGTAGCCCCACCTACTGCGACCTCTTTGATCACTGTTAAGAAAGGCAGCAACCTCATCTCCCAAACTAGGAAATTCATTTGTCTGGTTTGCTCCCAAAGTAAGGGGAAGATCGTTGCCACATCCATGACCCCTGAAAAGGGTTCCTCCACGTAGTAGCAGCAGCAAAGGAATACGGTCATGATAGAACACAAGAAAAACTTCTCCTCATCCACAGGGGTACCACACAAGCTTCAGGTGGGCAACAAAGTCTGGTTTCATCTGCAGAAAGAACGCCTTACAAGAGCCCATCAAAAACTCAGACCACTCTAACATGGTCCTTACACCAGTACCAAGGCTACGGGAAACAATGCTTTGAATCATAGCATTCCTCCACTCCTGCACCAAGTGTTCAACGTGGACCGTCATTGACCATGCTTCCCACCATTACTGGACACATCAGAGATTGCAGAACAAGTTCAATAGATGGAGAAACTCAACATAATGGGGACCATTGCTTCGTAAGGGGGGATGAATGATCTAGGTGGATGTTTGTGGCCACCCACCTATCCCATTTGGAACCCCGCAACTGTCTCTTTCAATTTTTCAATTTCCGTAATTGTAGCACAATTTACTATTTTTAGTAGTTTTTTGGGTCCTGAACTTTTGGAGCAGTTTTGAGGCCCTAAACGACCTTTTTTTTGGGAAATCTAGGGGCAACATCGGTCCATGGACCCATGTTGCCCTTCCCAAAGTTGTAGTGCTCAGATAGATCTTTCTAACGAGATATTATACGAGTCAAACAGAGATTGTATGCCAAAGTTACGACCCCAGGAAATTGATGTACCAATTTACCCAAACGGGGCCCACAATTTGGCATTTCATCTTCTAGTGTTAGGTTTTGGGATGTTAAGGGTTTTACATTGTTTCTCAACAATAAGTAGGCCTTCGAGCATCATTTTAACACAGCTGAGAGGTAGGTAGCCACCACATCTCTTGTCATAGATAAGCTACCATCGCCCTAACTGTTTATTTCCATTTTCTGTTTGTAAGTATACCTCAATATTTTACATTAATGAAATGAAGTATTATTTCTACTGTATCTTTGTGTTTATGGTTATCTCTGTAATTTGTTGCGTTCCTGTTTAAATCCGGATCATGGGTATGTCAGAAAGGAAGTTGGGGAATGCGCCACGACAGTTAGCGAACCACCAACAATGGATGATGAGAAACCCTCATCAGTTCTTTCCAAATCGAAAGAGGAGGTAAAAGATGTTGATTTCCTTTCGATTTCATCTTCACATAGTATGACGTACATTGGAGATTTGGAAATCCAAATTACAAGGACAAACATGAGGCTTCTTACAAGGATGAGGCACGAGGAGGAAGAATAAATTGGTGTTAATAACTAAGGCATAACTCAACCTTTGGAGGTTGTGCACGAACATCAATTTGCAGGTTTGAGATACACTAAAGGAGAATGCTCGAAGGTGTCAAAGTTGTCCGAGACATCGTTGAAATCGTTGAGGAAAGAGAATGATGGGAACACATCCCCATCATCTGACGGCAGTGCCCATTGCAGCGAGAGAGTTAAGGCAAGCTCTCATCGCCACACTGACATCAAAGACAACAAGGGAAGGTATAACCACTTTCGATCTTCAAATTTTCATTTCAATTATGATCATGTTGTTAATGATCAATGTAAAACATGGCATCGAAAAACATGCACCTTTTTTGGATTCCATAACCATACATTTTCTAAGTGTTGGGAAAGAATGGCAACACTCAAAAGGATGAGGCATGAAAGACCTTCTCAACAGCATGAAAAGAAACAAGTTAAGCAGATATGGAGGAACTGCAATCATTGCGCCAGAAATTTCCATCAAAGAGCCACTTGTTGGAGGCTCCCCCCAAAGTAGCGCCTTAAAGATAAAGTGTCAGTGCGTGAACCAGGAAAAGCAGTTGTTTGACAAGAAAAACCACCTCAAGGAGGTGACCCATTCACATTAATAAGTGAAAAATGTTTTCTAGACATGTTGTCGTTTCATGGTCATTCTTTTGTAAATCATTTGTTGCATTTTAAAATGTAAAAGTGATGATATGTTTCCATCACTTGTTCAGCAACAATGATGTCTAGTCATGTTTTTGAGTCACATTTTACACTCTAAAAGTGATGTTATGTTTCCATCACTTGTCAAAACAATAGTGTATGGCCTTATGTATGTAAATCATGTGTTGCAGTAATGAAGTGTTTTCCATCACTTTTTGAAGCAACAATGATATGTTGGCCTTGTTGTCATAGATGGGATATTACGTCCATCTTAATGTAAACTTGACCACCAAGTATGTGTTATAAACTCATGGCAAGTGTGGGACGTTTGGTTCATTAGTTGGTCATGTCAATCAAGCATGTAATTTGCAAAAATAATGTACTACAGGTTGCAGAGGTAGCAGGCGTCGGCTCGTCGCTTAAGGCTCCAAAGAACAAAGGTGAAGGAGATGGAAGCAAGGCCTTTTCAAGATACTTGTGATGCAGACAAGGTACAAAGAAGCTGCAAATTATTGATCATGATTTTGGAGGACGAAAAGCTCCTCAATGGGGAAGATTGATCCTAGTGGCTCCAGAGACACACACAGGACAAAGAGGGCTTATGAATGCTCAAAAATCAAAGTGCTCGAAATGACTTCAACCTAAGACCAAAGCGTAGATCTCGTCGTCCTACTCGCAGATGTGCGAATGGTTCATCAAATCGAACTCATATAAGGGAGAATGGGCCAATCAAAGTTTTGGTCAAAGTTGGGCTATGGGCCAAGTTTAAGTGTCCTACAATTTGACCGACCCTGGGGCATAAACTTAGCTCTCAAAATCAGTCAAAATTGTGGCCTCGTTAATTTTCCCAATGACCCTTATTTTCTAAAGATTTTAAAAACACCTCTTATTTTTAAAAATAAAAATAAAAATAGGCCGATGGGCCACCACCCCCACGGGCCTAACCCCTTCCCAATCTCATAACCAAATTATTATATTTTGGGGTGGGTGGCCATGACCCTGCCACCTCGGGATCCTCCATAAAACATGGTTAACGGTGGGTGCGTGGGCTGCCAACCCCATCGCCCCACACCACCTCACACCATACTATGCATAATGTTATTACCGTTGTATTATTTGGGGCAGGCACGGGCCACCGGCTCGTGGACCCGGCCCATGCCCCTAAACACCGCCACCATAATATATAGCATTGACACCATATTTAAATGTGTCAACAACACAGTTGAACGAGACAAGCGGGGGTCGAACCCACTCGGCCCATGTGGTCGACCCCCAAGTGGGTGGCCCCAAATATATATATATATATATATACCAAACATTAATGCAACAAAATATTACAATGCGCTAATCAATGCGGAGGACGGTACAGGGGCAGGCCATCCAAGGTAGGCCTAGCGACCTGAAATTGATTTTGAAAACAAAATTGGTGTATAAAATGGAGGAGGAGGGGTTTGACCGCCCGACCTCCTCCCTATTACCCTCTATTTTTACCAATGCACCTTAACCATCACATTGTTAAATATGCCCAGAATTTTATTTAAACAATCATTTTTACCAGTGCACAAGAGGGACTATAGGGCATGAATTTCGAGGCAGAAGGCGGGCACAAATTTTGAGACGAATAATTAATTTTTTTATGCAGGAACCATGAATTTTGCAGGAGGGAAAAATTTTCAGTTTGTCAGAAATTGAAAAATTTTATATGGATTCTACACCTCTCGTCGCCACGAGTGAAACGTCGCTATCGATTTCTCCATCAGAGTTCTTCATTTTTTGGTCATTTTTCATAATGTACGTGGAACCATGATTGCTACAAAAACAGGGAGCAAAACCATGAGCCTTGAAATTTTCCCGAGGAGATTTTCAGTCCACCCATGGAGCAGAATCTTTGAGGAATCCCAAGGGAATCTAAAAGATTCCTTGAGCCCCAGATTCTCAACTTCTCAGAATTCAGATTTTGGACAGTTGATTTTGCACTACTCGATGCCACAAATCCGCTGGTGCAATCAGATTTGTCATTCTCTCATTCTATTCTTTAGCCACTTTTCTAAGTACTAGTGCAGATGTCCACATTCATGTGCGAGCAGTTCTTTGTCATATGATCGATGCCATGAGATCGATGGTCTGAACAACTTCAGCAGTTTGACATTTGCTTCTTTAGATGGCCCCTAGTTGTGAGGTATATGATGTGTTCATGTACTTCTTCTTTATGCATTGTGTTGCACAGATCCTTGATTGATGTTGATGCAGGATCTTATTTATTACATGTTTTCATGATTCCTTGCTTGATGTGATGTGAAATATTCTATGTGATGTACTTGTTGTCATGATTCATCATGTTATGTGTTGAGTTCACTTGTTGTATGATGATGGGATACTCATGTTGTCATCATGCATGTTTCGCATTGAGATCCCTTTTATGCCATGTTGATGGGGTGCTCATCATTCATGCTTTTGTGTCATACTGATAGGAGTCTTTTGACTGAGAGTTCCGGTAGTGGAACATCTCTTAGAGCCACTCCTGCATGAGGGCATTTTCCTTGTATGATCACAACATCATCTCTTGTGTACATCATCATTATTGACAGCACTTAATGCAGCAGCCTACATCATCTTGACACTAGGGCCCGGAGACGTAGTCCCTCCTGGACGAACTCCATTACCAATGACTTATGTTTTTATGTTGCTGATGATTGAAATGTTCCTCTTCTTTAAAACATGCACATGTATTCATTAATGTTCTTTTAAAAATGAAATTTAACACATCACGAAAGTAAAAGGTCTTGGAAGGGTCCTTCTTCACATCCGGATCAGGATCATATGGATACTTGGTTGAGTAAACCCTCTCCTAGTTGTCCATTCTCTTCCTAGGATATATATATTTATCATTACTTCATTTTGCTTTGATAATAAGAGTTGGTATATATGTGACCTATGTAAGAAATTCTCTTTTCTTCACTGATAACAAGTAATCTCTTTCTCCCCTACCAAATGTAAAAAATTGTGTATTTAATATCTACGAAATAGCCTAATATTCTTTAAACACTCTCCTGCGAACCCTATGGTAGGTACAATTACTCTCTCTCTGGATGGAGTTTTCCAACTGAGAGTTTGTAGGGAGGAATTTTTCGCAACCCTGATAATTGATCACTATGTCACAGGTTTGTGGCCACCACATTTCCTTTGGATACTTGTTGTTAGGGTTGCAGTGAGTTGTGGTGACCCCGTATCATTCTAAAATAGGATTGGGTTTTTATAATTACCACATTGCCAGCATGACACCCTATATTCTGCCTATGGCCTATCACTTACTCATTTGTAGTTACTAATGTATATTTACATATAGACTCGTTTCATACTGAAATCTCAGTTTCTTTCATTGTATGTGTTATGTGTTAGACATTTATACAATTCGTGACATTCTTGCTTACTAAGGAAGAGAACATAATATTTTTGGAGCTTCTAATGTCTGGAATTAATTCTTTATTTTTTGTATTCTGAATAGGTATATTTTTTTTCCCTCATTCGTATCAATAATACACTCTGTTATCTTATTCATATATTTTGGTGGCATTGCTTTTTTGAATGGTGAATTTATCTATATGAATGGAATTTGTTTTCATTGCATTCCCGAATTAGTGAATTTCTTTTTGTGTCTTGCTAGTTCATCATTCATAAAAAGAGTTATTTCCATATCTGAAATCTACTATAAATTATTAGCTAAGTTATTCTTACTATGATACTAGTTTGATTTTCTTTTCTTTTTTTGAGAAGCCTTATAGTATAGTTGAATATATGGAAAATATACATTAATGTATTGTAATTCTTTCAGTTTCTTGTCTTCGATTTCTGGCTGTAAAATTTAATACGCACACTCACCCTTTGTGAATACTAGGTCATTTAAGCACTAAACGACACCTATACAATAATAAATTCATTTTTTTTTAGTACTACATTTCCTTAATAAGGAAACCCATGTTCGACACTTGTTGATTCCTTTAAATAAAGAAAACTTCTTACTTGCAACTACGTATTTCCTTTTTAAGTTTGGTTGTTTGTTACATAGTCAAAAGGAACTAATGCATGCTCCGCTATTTGAATTGATGCCTACAATGTTTATAACTGCTAGACTCGATATCCCAATATCGAAACTTATGGCTTCAATTACTCCTATTGTAGACATTTTTCATTCCTTTTTCGTTTATTTGTGGTGGTTTCTTTCCTTTCTTAATGATTCGATCTCTTCATCAGATATCCTATACAGCTCTCTGTTTCTTTCCGCTATTGACCAATACTAGTTTCTTTATAGTTAAAAATTTATTGATTATGGTATAGATGAATACTCATGATTCTTTCCCCAGAAAAAACACGGGGTGCATCTATATCATGGGGGCTTCAGTCAATGAACCTCTGACATATCACGTGCGTTCGTTGCATATTAAATAATACGCTTAATTTTACTACATATTGGAAAATACTTCTACAAATCACATTATTTAACCCCCTACCAATACAAACCCAATACACCTTCCTAATTTAAAAACCCCTACTTTCACAAGATATTGTAGGTATTCATTTTTTCAATAACATTTTTTATACCCTTTTATATATTTTCATTAACTTTGGACTCCATTTTTTATACATGCCAATATAAAAGCCCTCAACCCCCTATATATCCCCCAATATATATTGTCATTTTTCCTCAATAAATATACCCCAACATGAACCCGCGTGGTATGGTATTGCTCCCCTAGTGGAGCCCCCATGATCTATATGCACATAATTCCTCCTAAATTTCTATTTTGTTACTACCAAATTATTACGGTTTCATTTGTTGAATTCTTGATTCAATTATCAATTACATTTACAAGCTCCTAATTTTCAACATAGAACCCTACTTCATCCACATAATATAATTTTACTTGCGAAATATACAGAGTTACAAATTCCTACTTTATTCATAATTAGATTCTATTGCCTTAAATTTATTCAAGTTCATCAATTTCAAAACTTTAAAATACCTTTCTTCATACCTTAGAAAACAAATAGGCTCAAAAATATATCAAAATAAAAAGGCCCATCACACAAAAAGAAATAACCAGAATTCTAACATAAATTGTCTACATGAAGAAATTACTCAAGACTGGATTGCACTCCTCCCACCTAATGAAATTATTACACTAGTTCACCTCGAGCTAATAATTTCCTTCTTCCAAAGTCAACAATGACCACATTGATTCTTGGGTGATTTTATTTTATAATTTTTCCTGCCAACATATTTTAGCAATGTCCTACTTTTCGGGTTTGGCAACCCATTATTCCTAGGCCTTTTGTGTTTTTCTTTTTTGAAAAAGGTTCCCTATATTTCCCTTAAAGATGCCTTTCTTCTCTCGCAATGATTCATTTCACCTGAACTTAGTATATTTCTCCAACTAAGAGATTTAATACAATCTTTCTCTTCCATCGTATTAATTCCATTTTTTTTCTAATATTTCCTCCTAGGGATTATTTTAGGATAATTTTAGGGAAGACTCATTTTGAAGTTAACTACAATTCAATTGTTTCCAATTGGATCGAAAATGTTGTAACTCTAGTGCTCTCTTTCCTAAGTAATTTATGGCATTATTATTTATTTAATATAACTATTTTATTACATCACAACAACTAACTTGATCACATCATATTACAAGTTTAAACGTGTATTTCCTAGCCATCAAGTCAACCAATATAGTGTATATCTAGAAACAATATATTATTAACATAGAAAATGAAGGGGTGTTACATATTCCCCCCCTTTTTTATTCAACACCACCCTCGTTGTTCATTATCTAATTTCTTTCCTTTTACAATAGTGCTGGAAAATCGTCTTGCATTTCATTCTCCATTTCATAGGTGGCTTCCTCATGTGTAAAGCTCTTCCATTGCACGTTATCTTGAGAAATGGATCACTTTTGGAGCAAGATCTCTCTCTGATCTAATATGTGAAGTGGTTCTTCCAGGAAATATCCTTATGATTCCACCTTTATCAAGTTCTAATAAATTATATGAGAATTTTCATCGACATATTTTTTTAACAAAGTTACATAAAAAACATTGTGTACTTTTATATGGATGGGAAATGGCAGTTGATACGCTACTTGTACAACCCTATCCAAAATCTCATAGGTCCCACAAAACCATGGCGATAATTTAGTATAGGTTCCCATCCTTAAGGTGTTTTTCCTTGGTTTAACTCTTATGTACACATGCTCTCCAACCTTAAATTCCTTGTGGGTTCTCTTTTTATCGACATAACATTTTTGTCTATCCTCCGTAGTTTTTATGTTAAGTTTAATTTTCCACACCACTTGTTCCATTTCTTATAATGCATATGGTCCCAAAATTAGCATGTCTTCCAGTTGACTCCATGTGAGAGGTGTGTGGAACTTTTTGCCATATAAAGCTCTAAAAGGACTTGTTTTTATTGAATCTTGGTAACTGTTGTTGTATGTAAATTATGCTAAGTGTAGGAAATCATCAATATAGTAGGTTTGTCCATGACATAGATTATTAACATGTCCTCTAGAGTATAATTGGTCCTCTCCATCTATCCATCAGTTTGAGGGTGGAACACACTACTAAAATTTAGCTTAGTCCACATCGCTCCAAATAAAGCTTTCTAAAATTTGGAAGTGAATTTAGCATCCTTGATAGATACTACCATTTTCGGTCTCCCATGCAATCAAAATATTTCCTGCATAAAAGTATTTTCAATTTGATTTGTTCCATAGATATATTGTATCAGTATAAAGTGTGTTGCCTTACGTAACATGTCTACAACCACCATGATGGAATCATATTGTCGCCTTATTTTTGGCAGTCTTGTTATATAGTGTAGTGAAATCACTTCCCATTTCCATCTAATAATAGGTAGTGGATTCAATAATCCAGATGGGTGTTGGTGTTCAAACTTCACCTTCTAACATTCTAAACATTTGGAAAAATATTTTGCTACTTCCCTTTTCATCCTAGGCTAGTAAAACTCCTTCCTTACTGAAGTTGTCATATTTTGATATCTAGGGTGTCCATCATTAGTTTCTTATGATATTCATCTAATATAATCAATTTTAAGGAACTTGAGTTACGACCGTACAATTCGTTTCTATAAGTTAACAATTTCTTTGAATTTTTAGCATAACCTAGAATGTCTACTTGTTTCATTTTTTGTTGAATATTTAAATAATTAAAATATTCTTGTATTGAATTCCTGACCTGCTCCATAAAAATTTTACTGACACTTCTAATAGATACTTCGAGAAGTGGATGGGCATGTCTACTTAAAGCACCTGCTATTTTATTTTCTTTACCATTAATATGTTTTATCTCAAAGTCAAATTCACTAAGGAAATCCATCCACCTAGCCTGCTTGACTTTAAGATCTGGTTGGCTGAAAAATATCTTAAGATAATGTGATATGTTATTAAAATGAATTTGTTTCCCAATAAGTAATGTCTGCACATCTTTAAAGTGTGTATTACAGCAACCAGTTCCAAATCATACACTACATAGTTCCTTTCATGTGGTTTTGGTTTTCTAGATTGATAATTCACTACTGAATTTTCCTACATTAAGACACCACTTAAAACTTCTAAATAAGCATCAGTGCATACAACAAATTCGTTTCCAGGATCTGCAATTTTCAAAATAGGTGCTACTATTAGAAAATATTTTAATTTGTCAAAACTTTCCTGACACTTGGTTGTCCACTCAATTATTTTTCCTATAAGGGAGTAAGAGGATAGGCCAATTATGAGAATACTTTGATGAATCTTCTATAGTATCCTATAATTTCCATGAATGATTGGACATCTGACACATACTTAGGTATGGGCCAGTTCAAAATGTCCCTAACCTTCTTAGGATCAATCGAAAATCCCTTCTCTGATATGACGTGGCTCAAATATTGTATTATAACTTAACATATATTTGGTGTTCTCCTAAAGTTTACAGCACTAGACTCAAATGTTGTTCATGCTCTTATTTGTTTTTGGAATACACTAGATTTTATTGATAAATTCTAGTATGAATTTATCAAGGTACTTTCCAAACACACTTTTCATTAAGCACATAAATGTCACTGGTGCATTGGTAACGCCAAATGGTAACACTACAAATTCCTAGTGACCATATCTAGTTTGAAAGGATGCCTTATCAATATCTTGATCCTTTATTATCAGCTGGTGATACCTAGTCCTTAAATGAATTTTTGAAAATATGACTACCCCTCCCACTTAATCAAATAGATGATCAATGCAGGGAAGAGATTATTTGTTTTTAATGGTCAAATTATTTAATTTTCGGTAGTCTATGGACACTCTAAATTTTCCATCCTTATTTTTTACATGTAACACAAGAGCCCCCCATGGGGACATGTTGGGTCTAATATAGCCTTTATCGAGTAATTCTTGAAACTGTATCTTCAGTTCCAATGATTATGGTATACTCATTCGATAAGGCACTCTAGATATCTAGGTTTCTCCTAGTACTGGGTAAATGGAGAAATCTATATCTTTGTGGTGAGATAAACCTAGAATATCTTTTGGAAATACATCTTTAAAATCCCTAATGAATCACAGTTCATCTAGTTTTTGTTCTTCTATTTGTTGCTTATTTGTTTGAACATGCACTGTAAATAACTGAAACCCTTCTTTAGCACTCCTTTACAATTGTAATGCTAAGATCTATCTAACTGAAATTGGTTTTGGTATGCATTTTATCAACTATTTTTGTCCCTCCTTATTTACACAACTCACTTTTTTCTTTAAACAATTGATTAGCACCCCATACTTTTCCAGCAACTCCATACCTATTACCACATAGTATGACCCTAATGGAAGTAAATTTAGAGTTACTTCAGTGAGACAAGTTTTTAAATTTACGAGACACTTTATTTCATGGGTAATTACCTCCCTTTTTTGTTGGTATCTAGCTATATGAGCCAAGCATTTTTTAAATTTTTTATTTTTTAGCTTAGATTTCTCTACACTTTGTAGACTAATATAGCTAAGACTAGCCCCTAGATCAATTAATATAGAAAAAAAATGGTTCAAAATAGTACCTTCAATCTCAATCATAGCGAATTGGTGCCCTTCTTACCTATTCTCCAGTGTTGCGCTTATATTTGGAATGTTTCTAGAAATATCATTTATTATTTTTACTTCATGTATAGGCTATATGTTTTGAATAAACGTGTGGTTATGTGAGAAATTCCTCAATAAATGAGGTTCCGAACATCCCCAACAACTCAAAGGTCCTTTCTCTTTGACCCCACCTATTGTTTTGTTATTCAAATTGATGGGTTTTGACCCAATTTGATATTGTGTTGGTTGTGTTGAATTTCCTCTATTGAATTTCTTCCGATGGTGATCCCTTCCAAAAAACTTTAAATATGAAGGTTTTATCTTCTTCTACCCACTGCAGTTCTTATTCGATAAAGGCTATATTAGTCCTCTAATCTAGTCTTTACCTTGCCAAGGTTTTGAACCTTGTCCTTTATTTTTTAACTCTTGATAAAACAATCTTTCTTTCCTCGCCGCTTCATCCATTATCTTAGGATTTTCAAACTCAATTATTTCATTGTAAGAAACCGATAAAAAATTTAAAAACCTTTACACTTTGGCTTTCTCCTCCTTGATGTAAGTGACATAACATAAAAAATTAGTGAATTTTGCAACAAATCCATCTGTGGTTAACTATCTCAATCATATCTTATGGAATTCCTTTACTCGATCATCATAGTATCATCCATTTAGATATCCCAACTTGAACTGTTTCTAGAACTCTTCCCAAGAAACAGTCCTTTGTTCCAATGAATGCACTGATATAGCCTCCTACCACCAAAGAGAATATTTCCCCTATAGTTGGTAAATGGCCAATCTGGCCTCTGGATTACTCGCATATTCATAAACCTCGAAGTACTTGGTCATATTAAGGCTCCATGATTTCACATCCTCTTCTTTTTCACCATCAAATTTAGGGCATTTTATTTTTCTAAACTCCCCTTAGAACTCCACTTTATTCTTCTTTTATGTGTTTCTTGAATAAGTTTTGTGAGATTCATCCACACTTTTAGACCTTTCTGTTTTAATTTCAACAAATTTCCTCTTCAGCGACTCTTTTTTTCCTCCATCTTTCCTTGTCTCTTATTTTGTGACTAGATTTTTCAAATAAATCCCTTATCATTCTTTCTTGTTCTTCACTAGCTTTCAACCACTATTCATTATTGATTCTGAGATGAATCAACTCTTGTTGTAAACTCCTCACAAGATCCACAAATTGAGTTATTTCAGGAGCATGGAGTACCTTATAATTCAACGTAGTTAAGCATCAATATAACCATTTAACTTAATTTACAAATCCACCTCATATCTATATTCTATGTGTGGTGAATCCATGTAGGCCCACTTTTCAAGCTAGGGCTATGATACCATATGTGGCATACCCATCTTCTGACTATTTTTTTTTTATATTCTTTCTTCTATAATCATATTTTTGTTTATCATCTTTTATAGAAGGGTTTCCATGATGAGGTAAATTTGTACACAGCTCATTTAACTAGGGTTCCCCAAGATTCCCAAACTAGCCATTCAAAAATATGTTATATATTGATCTATTTTCCACCTATGGTTTATACAATACTTTTCCATACTAGCCATTCAACAATATGTTATATAATAACATATTTTCCATCTATGGTTTTTAAAAATAATGTTTCCCAAGGTTGACATGTGGAATTATTTATTTGTTATGGTGGTGCAATTTTGATTTAAAGGATTTTGGTATAGTTTTAATGACTTCCCATATGCCTTGAACATTTGAATTGGTAAATAGTTTGCTATTAAAAGGGATATATTTATTATTATGTCAACTAATTTTATTTTCCAAGGATTTCATGTGAGATTTAAAGGAACTTCGGGTGAGGGGTTATCGGAAGGTGTGTGTCGAAGTAGCCATCGCCACACACCCCCAATACAAGTGAAGACAATGTGCATGCCTTGCACCTATCTAGGTGGAAGGTATAGATCTTATCATGTGATCTAAGGGTGGAGAATGAGTTTTACAAACACTGACACTCGACATGGAATTGGCACCTCTGCAATTTTCTTTTGTTTTCCCTTTTTTTGAATGGTGTTAATGGGCCTCCAAATTAGACGTAAAGTAAGGCCCATCTAAAATTTCTTAGGCACATAAAATATATATTAAAACTCTCCTTCTACACTTAATAATTCTTTTTTTAGCTTTAATATGTTCTTAGGAAGGTTTAGATATAATTTCATATTATGTGCCTAATATCGTTTATTTTTGCAAAATATTGAGTAAATTCTGAATGAGATAGTATATGAACTTGCTCCCTACTACAGGATGGATCGACATTGGATTATAACTTTTAAAAGTATCATGAAATTATTGGCAAACTTTGTAGCTCTACTAATTGAGAAAATCTAGAATTGTGTTCCCTACCATTTAATGAAGATTCCTAGTGTTGGGAACCAGATCCGTGTTTTGAGGGATTTTGGAGGGAAAATCTTCCTCCTTTCAAGGAGAATGCTTCCTCAAGACTTTGTATAAGTACTAATTCAAATTTTCATTTAGGGGCATGTATTTCTTAGTCTTCCCGTCAAGAAAATTTCTTATTTAGCAGCTTCACTTTCATTTCTAGCAGGGATGTACTTGGATTGGTTCAAATAATCATGTTTGGTGCCATTTTTATATTCTAAAGCTTGGTTTCCTTCATAGGAGTTTGATTATCCTTGGGCTTGGACATCTCAATAGCCTCAAATCCCTCTTGTACCATTTCTTTATTTTGTTTGAATGTTTGTTTCACTTGCATCTCTAATTTTTGCATTAACTATTCATACGTTTTTTATGTAGGTCATATTGCTTAAATGATTGAAGTGAGTTTTTTTAAGGTTATTTACAAATTCACATCCATGATTCATCCTTATAATATCTTTGTAAATTCATATTCATCATTGATCTACTTGGATTGTTTTACTAGTTCACAAATCTAAAATTTCTAGAAGTCTCTTCTTTTTTATCACTTGTTAACGAGGCTAATTGGAGTTGATTCCACTAGGATTGAGTCCTATAAAATATTAATCTAATAAAAAAATATAGACCATAGAATTTTAACTTGATCATGTTACGCATTTGATAGGTTAACTAGCTCACTAATTCTTGAATTTCCGTTTTTTAGAGTAGTAATTTTCTACTATTTTTGAGAACATGTTAACAGAGATATTTTTGAGTGATTCCACTTAAAGTGGAGTCCTAGGGAATCCTAATTAATAAAAAAAAATCTTCATCTTATTTTCATTTTATTTTCTTGGGCATTCGGTAAGTTATCTCGAGGAGTAGTAGTCTTGTAGCAGTCCTGTAGCACCCCCTAAACTTTACCAGATTCACACCAAAATCTTTTTTTTTATCACTTAGGATTGAATAATGATATCTAGGATCTAAATCCATGATTTAGGAGGAATCAACACCATGTTATAACTTTCCTTTTTACCCCTGCAACACATCTCAACAATTTGGGTTAGTGGACAAATTTATGAATTGTATAGCACAATAATGATTGCCACATGAAGTATCTAATGAACTTTTTCAATGGATCTAATCTCTTTGGAATGAAATGATTGATTACATGCTCTTTGCTTCATGTAATTTAGATTAGTTTCCTTTCTTTATTCTTGTGTTAGGATTTCCATTTCAAGCACTATTATTTTCATTCAATACACTAGGTTTCCTTCGAATGAAACATTTACATTTTGCAAGTAGTTTAATGTTTACATTTTTGCAAGTAGTATAACCTTTACATTTATACAATTAGGATTGACATTTACATTTTGTAAAGAAACATTTCCATTTCTGCAATTAGTTTAGGCTTTGATTTCTTGACATTCGCTCTGTTACATCAAATCAATGAAGGAAGGACACATTGCATGTTTCACATATAGTAATGACACTTATTAAGTTTGTTCGGAGCCTAGGTTGATAATTTAAGTTGGTAGCCTGAGGAGTTGCAATATTTTTTTTGCAATAACAGGGTCATCACGTTTCATGGGTACACAACGCCCTTGTGAGAGAGGTAGAGGTTCCTAGAACTTGTGGCAAGATACAAGACTCTGGTGGCATTTATATCATCCCTTTCCCATTACTTCTTGACAAGGTTTTAGTGTTAATTGGTAAGATAGAATTGTTCTATTTATTTTTCGAACAATTTCATGCATCCCTAGGTATTAGGTTTGGTTGAGGCTAGGTATATTCTTTTTTGTTTTCTATGCTAATTATAGGTTTCATTATTGCTGGAAAAATACCCAGGTTTTGGATGACGCCATACTTTTCCATGGATGGCTCCCCAACGAAGACCCTTTTAGTTAATAGTTGATTTCCTTATTAACATTAAATTTCCTTACTCACGTTGTGTTTGTTTTCTTTCAACTTCTTGTTGGGTTTCCATTCACCCCATAACAATTTCTGATAGGGACACACCTCATAATGAAACTCTTAGGAAGTATTGGTTGGAGGATTTCTTATTCTCCTGTTGAGCGTAGCATGGGTAATGATATGTTTTTCTTTTCCTTTTTTTCCTATGCTTCTAATTTATTCATATGGATTTTGTGAACTCAAGCTACTTAGTGGAGTAAACCCTCTCCTAGTTTTCCATTATCTTCCTAGAATATATATTTATCATTATTTCATTTGTTTTTGGCACTAGGAGTAGGTATATATGTGACTTTTGTTGGAAATTCTCTTGTCTTCACTAATAAAAGGTAATCTCTTTTTCCCCTATCAAATGTATACATGTGTTTCTTTAATATATACAAAATATTGTGGCAGGTACGATTACTGTCTCTCTAGCTCAAGTTTTCCAACTAAGACTTTGGAGGAAGAAACTTTTCACAATGCAGATAACCAGTTGTTATGTCATAGGTCGATTGTCACCATGTTTCCTTTGGCTATTTTTTCATAGGGTTGCAATGATTTGTGGTGACTCCTCATTCTAGAATAGGATTGGGTTATGATAATTATCACATTGTTGGCGTGACACCCTATATTCATCCTATGGCCTATCACTTTCTTATTTCTAGTTACTAATGTAGATTTACACATGGAATCATTTCTGACTAAAAACTTCAATCTACTGCTTGTTTTTATTTATCTTATGTATGCTACAGAACCCTCAGGGTTTTGAAGATTCTCAATTGTAATGTTCTTTTGGAATTTAGTAGTTTAATGCTGCCACTTACAAACACTATGGTGTGCCTTCTTTTTTTATTTTTTTTTAAATATTTGTTTCTTCTGTTGTATGTGCTATGTGTTAGGCATTTATAAAATCTGTGGAATGATTGTTTCCTAAGGAAGAGAACATAATTTTTTTGGAGCTTACAATGGCTGGATTTTTGTTTTTGTTTTTGAATAGGTAAGTTTTTCTTCCCACAATCGTATCAATAATATGCTCTGTTATCTTATTCTAATATTTCTCTTGCATTGTATTTCTAAATAGTGAATTTACCTATACGACTAGAATTTTTTTTCATTTCATTCTTGAATGGTGAATTTATTTATGCATCTGGCTAGTTCATAATTCATAAGAAGCATTATTTCTAGATCTACAATCTATAATAAATGATTAGCTAAGTTCTTATTACCATGATACTCATTTGATTTATTTATTTTTCAAGAAGACTTATAGTACAGTGAAATATATGGCAAATATACATTAATGTATTGCAATTCTTTCTGTTTCTTGTGTTTCGATTTTTAGCTATAAGATTTAATATGACCACTCACAGTCTATAAATATTAGGTCATTTAAGCACCACATGACACCTATACAATAATAAATTCATTTTTCTTTTGGTACTACCTTTCCTTAATAAGGAAACCCATTTTTTTCACTTGTTGATTCCTTTCATAAAATAAAACTTCTTACTAGAAACTACATATTTCCTTTTTAAGTGTGGTTGGTTGCTACATAGTCGAAAGGAACTAGTGCATGCTCTGCTATTTGAATTTATGCCTACGAGGTTTATAACCACTAGACTCAGTATCCTAGTACTGAAACTTATGGCTTCAATTCCTCCTACCAGAGACATTTGTCATTCCTTTGTCATGTGTTTGTAATGGTTTCGGTCCTTTCATAGAGATTCATTCTCTTCCTCAGAGGTCTTGTACAGTTCGGCAATTATTGCCACTGTGGGCCATACTAATTTCTTTATAGTTAAAAATTTATTGATTCTTGTATAGATGAATACTCGTGATACTTTACCCAAAAAATAGGGTGCATTGTAGGCACATAGTTCCTCCTAAAATTATTGTTTTGTTACTACCGAATTATTACAGTTTCGCATGTTAAATTCTAAACTCAATTATCAATTACATATTACAAACTCCTAATTTTCAACATAGAACCATACTTCATCTGCATAATCAAATTTTAATTACGATATGTACAGAGTTATAAATTCCTACTTTATTGATAATTAAATTCTACTGCCTGCAATTTATTCAAGTTCATCAATTTGACAACTTTAAAATACTTTTCTTCATACCTCAAAAAACGAGCAGGCTACAAAACATATCAAAATAAAAAGGTTCATCAAAAGAAAAGAAATAACCAGAAATCTAAACCAAATTGTCTACCTAAAAAAATTACTCAAGAGTGGATCATAATCCTCCCAACAATGAACTAATTCCACCAGTTCCCCCCGACCTAAGAATTTCCTACTTCCAGAATCAACAACCCCATTGATTCTTGGTTGATTTTCTTTTATAAGTTTTCTTCCCAGCATATTTTATTAGTGTGTCTCTTTTTGGGTCTGCCAACCCATTTTTCCTAGGCCTTTTGTGTTTTTCTTTTTTTGAAAAGGGTTCCTTCCTTTTCCTTTAAAGCCTGCCTTTTCCTCCCAAATTGGTTTATTTCACCTGAACCTAGTATATTTCTCCAACTAAGGGATTTAATAGAATCCTTCTCTCCCATCGTATTAAATCCATTTTTTTCTAATATTTCCTCCTAGAGATTTTTGTAGGAGATTTGTAATGAAGATTCATTTTTAACTTAACCACAATTAAACTATTTCCAAATGGCAAGAAAACTTCTAAATCATGTGCTCCCTTTCTTGAGTAACTTCTAACATTATTATTTATTTAATATAACTATTTTATTACATCACAACAACTAACTTGATCACATCATCTTACATGTTTAAACATGGCTTTCCTAGCCATCAAGTCAACCAATATAGTGTATATCTAAAAACAATAAATTATTAACATAGAAAATGAAGGGGTGTTACAGCCACGAAATTTTTATGTAATTTCCAATTCATAATATGTTAACCAATCAAAATCCTTTAAATTTAAAAAGAGGTACATGTAAATATTGTGGAGGGAAAAGAAGAAAGATATTGTTTTTAATTGTATTTTTTGCTTATCTCTTTATAGGTTTACTCAAATTTCAAGTGTATACACTCGTTTTATGTGGAATTAAATTCCACATCCAATGAGCGCCCATTATGCATACTTTTGAGAAGATCCACATTGATAAAAATTGAAGATACACTAGAAAAACATTTTGAACAAGTTTTTTTAATGTACCTTCAATTTTTAACAATGTGTGTCTTCTTAGAAGTATGCATAATGGTTACTCATTAGACGTGGAATTTAATTCTGCATCCAGTGAGTGCCTACACTTGAAATTTGAGTAAACCTGTAGAGAGCTAAGCTAGAAATACAATTGAAAAGTAGTGTTCTTATTTTCCCTCAAAAATTCATAATTGTTATTTTATTATTTTAGCTATTATTTTATTATTTTTCCTTAGGAGGCCACTTTTATGTTGAAATCTCCTCTAATACATCTCTTTATAAAGTACCTTCCATGTCCGAAATTACTTGGTTCCTCTATCTCACCTTCATATTTTTCTTTCTGAATCTTGTTCTCACAAACCCATCAAATTTTTAGTGATCTTTAAAATAATTAGAGAAACCATTACCTCTCTATTCCCACATCTTCACTTTTTCACTGACTATGAAATCCACTAGTTTATCCTTCTTTTCCTTGGGAAATATTCTTCTCTTCCAAGATCCCTATTATCATGAGAATTCTTTGCAACCGCAGTCTTCCTTAACTTCTATTGGACACAACTTTCTCTATCTTTGTCTGTCTCATTGGTGCTTGGATCTATTTCTCCTTATTAATTCCAAGAGCACTATTACCTCTCTGATAGCACATGATGTAGTGAGAAAATGAACCTATGTTGTAGCGTTAACACACTTTCCATGAACCTAGAATGTCATCTCTTTTATATGGTCTTACTATTGTCTTACCATCAACCCCTTCAGTTCATTCACATAGGTCATCACCCACCTTTTTTATTACAAATCCAATTCAACATTGACACTCTCCCAAATTCAATTTGTTGTGCAAGGGAATCCATTATGAAATGCACTTGGTGATATTTGAACCAATGGTTTAGACTCAACCCCAATTTTGATCATGCCCATGGAGTTCAAATGCCACCATGCTTCCTTTCTCCACACGTCGGTTACACCATAGTCTTGACCTTCCCATTGGCATGTTGACCCCTTGCAGCATACTCATCCTCTTATCGCTCCTTGATTAGTCGGGGTCAAGTGTTTTCTCCTCCCAAACACAACTTGTTCTTTGTGTCGACTAGACAACTATGATTAGGTACCGACTGATTGATTTACGTTTGGTTGAATGGCTCACTCCACATCAGGGCTCGATCTTTTTATTTCAGATGAATGGACTACAAAGGTGGACTCCTGATCTCCCAACCATGGTCCCATCAGAAGTCGGCTCATAGGTTTCTTGATCAATTTTAATCTTTGGTTCATTCAATGATTTATAAAATATTTTTTTTCTTGGGACATAGCTACTACCCTTCACCCATTTTATTTGGTACAATCATTGGTTCTCATTGAACTTGTCATGCTAGACTCATGTCCTTTCTTCACTAATTACATACCTTGATGTTTCTATTCCATGATTCCATCACGCCTTCAACTACAATGATCCCTCGCTCCCTTATGACAAATGCATCCTATCTATATGGACTTGTCTTCCATTTCTCTAACACTTAACCAATTGGCACAAGCTGCTATCGGATGCACCATATTCTATTACACCTTCGGTTCTTCAAGCATTAAAGCACATTCTTATTCTTATTATCACTATACATTAGTACCATTTCTAACAAAATCAGTTTCATCCAATAAGGTACATAAATCCATCATTGGATTATTAATGCATTATCACTAATTTCAATCATGTACCATGAATATGCCAACCTTCTAATGCACCATTTTGGCATTCTTAGTCATCCTTGACATAAGCTTATATTCCTATGTCGCCACTAGTAGCTCTTGGTATATATTTCCTTTGTAAGAGAGATGCACTTCCATTCTCAAAGGATTTTAACATACATTGAGATAGGGAATTAAAGATAACAATATCATGCAAATACTACTAACTTTGAAAGGAATATCTAGAGAGGAAGTGTCAGGCGGAAAGAGTCGATAGTGCGGACACAAATCAACCTCCCTAGGAGCCTAAGACTCTCTAGTGACAAACAAGACAAACAAGAGCAATCCTTCTCTAAACATGCGTTTACCATATAAGAAATCAAGTGTTTAGATCCTACCTATAGTCCAACGCTGTTGTAGCAGTCCAGCTCCGCGGATCCGGATGAGCTCCTCCTTCACTTTGAAACCTGCATCCACTAACAATCAAACGATTAAATAGCACTTGATAATCTCATAGAATAAAACATATTTAACACATAGACCAAGGAGTACATGAAACAACTCATAAATAACAAGTTATTGAGAAGAATGGACTCATTTGCATTAATAGGAAACAAAAGGAACAATTACAACCTGAGCCTTGGTGTTGTGCAAGTCCCTCCCAGGGTCCATCAAGAGTTCTCCTTTACTTTGACAAAGCTCACCCACTTCCAAATAGAACAAGTAAAGATGACAATCTCTCCTCACAAGCTTCTAAATGGGAGTCCTAATTCCTGCAGCATCTACCCTTAGAAATGTTTAGCTTCCAACCTCCCCTCCTTCTGGCCCAATGCCTGTATTTATAGTTCTCAAGAGGAGGTTAATCAGGTCCACCATCAATGGGATAATCCCCTCTTTGGATGGGATAGCTCCCTTATTGATGGGATAAGTTCCTCTTTGGTAGGAGTGCATGAACCATCTGGAGGCGCTCAATACACGTCGAACAACCTTCTAGAATGCTCTAGAAATGACCACAAGTAACTTTTTAAAGATGAAACTTGCACATTTTGACCTTTACAGGGGGACGCACCTGCCCCTTTACATACAGAGTGTCCAAAGACGCAGCTTTTGTGAACATTGGGTGCGTCCCCGTAGGTAAGTTTGAGAGAACCTGCGTACCCAGAGATAAATACATTTATAAAGACTTTCTCTCTTTTTTGGAGTTTGACATGGAGAGCAGAGGTATAAGACTTGCCTAAGAGGATAGCATGACTGTTGATAGAGCCATACTAACTGTAAATAGTCATGGTGACATTTTTTAGTGTAACAGATTGCCCCCTAAAGTGCGAAGCCTGTAATAGATTAGGGTTTTGTATTATCTAGGAAGGGTGAAGCGCTTTATCATTTCAAGGATTATCTCGTGGAGAGCCTGGTCAGAACCTGCAATTTTCAACACAAAATACATGTATAAGATTATATCATCACTGAGGTAGGCATTCCCATACTCAGATTAAAACTTTAACTAACATACTAACTACTCTGATACAGGAATGATCTTGCAGTACATCATAATCGTAGACTTTTGTAGACACAGTATGGGCGCAGCCATCTGTTTATGATTAGTCTACTTAGATAATGAATACAAAACTCCTCGCAGCCTGGATGGTGGAAACTAGATCCAGGGTCTTCATTTCTACTTCCCGAATTGGTACGATTCTAGCCATGCGAATAAATGAGTTGATGTCGAACATGGTAGAAACCACTTGATTACCAGTTGATGATGTAAACTGTTAACAAGCGTGAGAGAGACCACCAGTAATGTCAATGGTTCTCAAAGTACCCAGTACAATCCATGAGATGTGAATGAATGAGTTGATGTCGAACATTTCACGGAATCCTTCGATCGAAAGTCAATGATGTAAACTGACGTCAAAGGCGAGAAACCTGCCATTGATGCATGCAGACTTCAAGGTACTGACGATTTCTAAGTCATCTCTCTAGATAATGTGCTGATGTCGATAGAAAGTGACTCGTTGCAGGCAAGCCCGCAACACGAAATCATTGTTCAAGTTGAAGAAATGTTGCTGTAAGGACTGACTCAGGGATGGTCAAATGGATGATAAGTATTTTGCAGATGAAAGTTTTGCTTGCAGACCTCTTGAACACATAACGACACAACATATGGCTTGGTGATGAATAACTCAAAGTTAATCCCCGGAACCCAGCTGAAGACTTTCAAAGTGGTTTGATCAACTGTGAGGTAAAAGATTTCCCAACCCAGGTGAATGAAAAGTGTCGTGTTCAAGAGTGGTAATAAAGTTTCTTCTGAGACAAAAGATAACAAATAGGCTCATTCTTCTCTCTTTTCCCCCACCATTTCTGGCAAGTACCTCTTTATTTTTAACAAGCTTGAGGAGGATAACATATGCTTGATTATAAGCTCATCCTTCGGATGAGTCCAACCTAGTTTTGATTCGAACCCTAGGAAGGAGTGGTTCGTTCCTGTTTGTAATTGAACAGGTCCTTTACTGTGAAATTTTAATGAGTCCAGTATAGGAAAAACTCGGCATTTTTCAATTTTAGAGAGTCTGAAAAAACTAAAGAAGACTCCAAGGTGAACTTTTTCGTAAATTTGTGTCCCTCAAGCCCGAAAAAGTATAAAATAATACCTGGGGGAACCGCTTGATCTTTTACGACCAAGGAGTACTTTCATAATTAGTGTCTTTGACCTGAAAAGTAAAAAGCGATCAAGGACACGTCGTTTTATTTCCAATATCGAATTTGAAACGACAAAAATCCGGCAATCTTTTCATGTTTTTTACGGTCAGAAAAGGGCTGTAAGAGGACCGTCTTTTAATTCCGTTTTAACGAGTGTAAAAGAAACGCTCGGCAATCTTTTCATGTTTTAGGAGTCTGAAAAGGGCTTAAAAGAGAACTCCAAGGTTTCACTTTTTCGTAAGTTTTAACGAGTTCGAAAAAATGATAAAAATGTACTCATGGTTTTCATTTTTTCGTAAGTTTTAATGAGTTTAAAAAAAAGGGATAAAAATATACTCATATGGCCGACTTTCAATTTAATTTACGAGCAGGAAAAGACGGAAAGAACTCGGCATTTTCATTTGTTTTATGAGAATGAAAGATAGCAAAATAATCTCGGTATTTTCATGAGTTTAACGAGTCTTGAAAATAACTGAAATTGACTCGAGATAAGTTTCATTTTTACAAAAGCTTGAAACAGAGAAAAACTATGCTTCAAAGTAGTTTCATTTTTACACAAGCTTGAAACAGAGAGAAAACTGTGCTTGATGCCCCCTAAGCATAACTGCTAGAGCGCATGCCCCCCAGCTTCATTTCATTCAACTAAGTACAAGCTGGACGGAATGAAGGTTGAGTTACGAGATCATTTGAAAGACTGGACCTAAAACAAAAAACTGAAACAACTAACCTAAATATACAACTTAACATCTATGAGATCTAGTCAATCTCTCGACTCAAGTAGAGGAGGATTTGTTTCATTTTTTAACGAGCTTGACACAGGAAAAGAACTATGCTCGGATTCGGTTTCATGTTTACGCAAGCTTGAAATGAAAAACTATGCTTGTTATAAGTTCACATGCCCCCAGCATAATGACGCAAAACGAGGTACATGCCCCCCAAGCTTCATTGCATTCAATGAGGTGGATGGAATGAAGCTTTACTTTCAAGATCTTGGAAAGACTTGAGGGAGCTGTTTCATTTTTTAGTGAGGTTGACACAGGAAAAGAACTATCCTCAAAACCCTTGTTTCATTTTTTAAATGAGCTTGACACAAGATAAGGAACTATGCTCATAACCCTTGTTTCATTTTTTAAACGAGCTTGACACAAGATAAGGAACTATGCTCATAACTACTCTCTACAATCTACCTAACAAAAAACTTTACTCTAAAAACCTTGATTCATTTTTTAACGAGCTTGACACAAGACAAGGAACTATGCTCTAAAAACCTTGATTCATTTTTTAATGAGCTTGACACAAGACAAGGAACTATGCTCTAAAAACCTTGATTCATTTTTTAATGAGCTTGACACAAGACAAGGAACTATGCTCATGACTACTCTCTACAATCTACCTACTTAACCTACCCTTGTTTCATTTTTTAACGAGCTTGACACAAGACAAGGAACTATGCTCAAGACTCCTTGTTTCATTTTTTAACGAGCTTGACACAAGACAAGGAACTATGCTCAAAAAGTTCGCATGCCCCCAGTATAATGATGCAAAGCGAGGTACATGCCCCCCAGGCTTCATTGCATTCAACCAGATGGATGAAATGAAGGTTTACTTTCAATATTTAACTTGAAAAGGGAGTTGTTTCATTTTTAAGGAGGTTGACACAAGAAAAGAACTATCCTCATACCTGATTCATTTTTTAACGAGGTTGACTCAATAACAGGAACTATCCTCATACTTGATTCATTTTTTAATGAGGTTGACGCAGTAAAAGAACTATCCTCATGCTAACCTGTTTCATTTTTTAACGAGGTTGATACAGGAAAAACTATCCTCGTACCCACTGATTCATTTTTTAATGAGGTTGACACAGTAAAAGGAACTTTCCTCAGACATCCAATTTCATTTTTTAACGAGGTTGAGACAGGAACAAACTATCCTCGCTCTAACTGATTCATTTTTTAACGAGGTTGACACAGTAAAAGGAACTTTCCTCGTACACACTGATTCATTTTTTAACGAGGTTGACTCAGTAAAAGGAACTTTCCTCACCACTCCTTGTTTCATTTTTTAATGAGCTTGACACAAGACAAGGAACTATGCTCATGACTTCCAGTTTCATTTTTTAATGAGGTTGAGTCTAGAAGAAACTATCCTCACACACACTGATCATGGCTTCCAACTGGAAGAAAGACATGTCAATGGACACACCTTGATCATGGCTTCCAAAAGGTCTTCATCAGAAGGAAGAACACTTCTCTGGAAGGAACACATGTCAAGGGACTCAAAAGGGATAAGAACATCGTGTTCAAGTAATCCCATAGAGTTTTCCATGTCAATTACCGGATCTAAATCAAAGGAAGATGAGCAAACACTGAGAGGCTCACTTACATCGGTAACTGAAAACATGGGACTAGTTGCCACATAATTAACCCGTGGCAGGGTAGATACCACTTTAGAATCAGGAACATTTAGGGGTGTCATATTATTGGTAGTTGAAACAAGACTAGGGAACGAAAGCTGGTCTACAGTCACAATACTGCCATTGTGAGGGAAAGACATCACGTGAAAGAGTGTCGATACGACATCTTTCATTGCATAAACATAGTCTCGCCCAAGGAGTAAATTGAAATCCAAGGGACCTCGAACTACCATAAGATCAATACAGACAGTTTTACCTTCCAAGGTAATAGAAAACTTAGGAAGGATCCCTAAAGGTTCACTAATGGTTCTGTTAAAAGCTTTCAGATTCTGCGTAATAGGCGCAAGCTGAGGGGAACCCAAAGCTTTCCAAACAGTTGAGGATAAAATACTAACAGAAGCACCTTCATCTACCTGAGTACGATGTATGTCCCTACCACCAGCCTTGACAATGATTTGGAAAGGGATGGAGGAAGGAAGACGAGGTTCTGTCAGTCTATTCCAATCAAAGGAAAAGACCTCAGTACTTGGAGGGGGTTCTGTAGAAACAGGTGAAATGCCCCCCGGCATAGAAGAATCTGATGTAACAAGAAGAACCTGAGCGGTATGAAGTTCACTCTCTAAATGGAAAGTGGGATCGACTGAATGTGAAATTGAATCGACCACTTGATCAACTAATGGATCATCAACCTGAGTGACATGAGTTTCACTCTCCAATGGAAGAGTGTGATTGACTGTACTTGAATTTAGATCAATCACTCCGTCAGTTGACGGTAGGTTGGGAGAAAGTTTACGGTAACTAGTTGGAAATTCTTGCTGTGGAACAGTAAGTTTTTCCAACAATGTTGAGGCTTCATCCATGTGAGGGCAAATGTGAGTTTGATGACTCCCTTTGCATAACTTACAAGGAAACCTAACTTTACCCTTTTTCCCAGGAACCTGACTATCACTGGTTGATGGATCAATAGAAAGTTGATGAGATTTTTCTGACCATACTTCCAAGACCTTTGGAATACTAGGACAATTGACAAGGAAGTGGTCACCCTTACAAAGCCTGCAAGGGTATTTGGGTTTACGATGCATGTCGGAGTTTTCCTCAACACAACTAACACTTACAGTCGTGGTTGGTTGGTTGACTTCTTTCTTATCTTGCTTCTTCTTCTTCTTCTTCTTCTTCCATTTCTTCTTCTTCTTAGCCTCCTGGCTACTAGCATCAAGGCTTTTAGCAGGCGAAGAGGAAGAAATGGAGGAAGAAAAAGTAGGCGAAGAAGGTAAAGGGTCAACAGAAGGTTGGTGATGTTGAGATGGTGAACTCTGTTGAGGTGAAGCATCCAGTTGAGATGGAACAATTGAAGTACTTTGGGCCAACGAAGTTGAAAATAACCATATCGGTAAACCTATTGTAAATCCAGGTAATGACAAAGTAGCCATATAAGGAGGACCAACATTTCCAAAGTAAGGAAAAGTACTAGGATTCTCGTTAGGAGGGGTTCCTAGGTTGGTAAATTCCGGAACGTTTGCCCTTATATTCAACTTCAGTGAATTTTATTAACAATTTTTAAAACTAAAATTGACAATTTACAATTCACACCTAACAATTAAAATTCAAAATTCACACCTATGGTCTCTAAAAGTAAAAACAAACAAATTAACACGCGCTATCAAATCTAGGAGTCAAACCATACACAAACAGTAACCTTCCGGACCGAAAACACTAGTTGGGGATGAAATCCAACATCGCAGAATTCAGTACAGAAGTGGCGGGTGGAACAGTTACCCCGGCAACCTGCTTAATGAATAGACTGGACCAAGTTCCTCCACTTTAACCGTCTCGAGTGAAGTGAACCCCCTAGAAAATCCAAGTGAGTCTAGCCGACGTCCGCTCCAGGAACAGTGGGATCTTCCCTCCACCGTCACCTTGGGTAGAAACCTAAAGATAATGGTCACTAAGGTCACCAACAGCAACAAATGCACCTGGGGGAACAATCTACACTCCGACAGCACGCAAGGGCAGAGTATCAAGCTCAATCCCCTTGCCGGCTCCTTGACAATAATCCAAGGTTTACCGACAAGTGACCCCTGGCTCCTCGACAATGGTTAATCTGAGGTTTACCGTTTGTAATACGTGCGTGTCTGACGTCGTTCCCAACAAGGGAGGATTGATCCCCTCACTGGTTCGGACACGAGCTCGTGCTTCTCCTTTAAGAGGAGCTTTCCCAGAGTACAAATGAAACAATTGGATTTATCCTACCACAAGATGAGCTACTTGTTTGGTTTTCCTGTCTTGGAGAGTTAATTACTCTCCTACTCCAAGACACTAGCCTAAGCTATGTTGGTGTTTCAGAGCCCTAGAAATGTAAAAATTACTAGATGAATTTTAGTTAAGCGCTGTGTTATTAAGGTTGTTATTACTCAAATGGGTAAATGGATATGAAACCAATGGTATTATGACCCGACTCAACTGAATGCAATCGAATATGATAATGTAATCTTTTCAATTCGATGAATCCTAACTAAAGTAAGGAGAGAGTTTCCATTCACTTCCAACAATGCAAAAAATTGATCACTAAGAGAAAATTCAACAAATTCTCTAATGCACTAATTTTATCAAGAAAAACTAATGCAAATCAATTCCAAACCATTTTTTTGTTTTTATTTTTGTGTAAATTCAAATCAAAGAAAGCTGATCTAAATCTACGATTGATTTTTCAGAATGTAAACTATGCAATTGTAATCTAAGCACAATTCACTTGAAAAGTATGCAAATGTAATCTATGCACATTTTTCATTAATATTCTGAAAATGAGAATTCTAATTATGCAAATGTGATCTATGCAAGAGAATTCTCAAACACAAGATGATTCTAATGTAATCTAAGAACCAATCAAGTGCAAGTCGATAAAATTGGGTGAGAGTTCCAAAGATCAAAAAATAAAAACACTCAAAGGCGATTAACACTCATACACAATTTAGCCCCCCCCGGCGAATGAGGGGGAATTTTTTTTTGCAAAAACAGAAGCAAAAAGATGCAAAATTGTGAAAAGACTGAGAGAAACCTCCAAGTAATGACCAAAGGAAAACAAATCAAGAATTTCTCAAAAAAGAGACTCAAAACACCCAATTGATGAAAGCTTAAAACAGGAATGCCAATGAAACAAGCTTAGGTGAAGATCTTTGACAAGAGACTAATGGATCTGGGCAGTAAAAACTAAGAAAAAGCAAAATCTAAGAGAAAAAATGGAAAAAATGGAATTTTCTTAAATTTTAGCAGGGGACGCAGGCAACCCGTTAAGACAGGTGCGGGCCCGCTCTGTGCACATAGCGACAGTGCATACAGGGACGCACTGTGCAATACTCAGAGGGTGCGTCCTACTGGAAAATTCAAGAAAAACTAAATCTAATTTAATCCTAAGCTAATCCACCCAAATACAAGTTCACACAGCCAAAAACCAGAAAATAAATGACTTTTCTCAGATCAAAGTTGCATACAAAGGAAAAGACTTTCACATCAATGGATTCCCCAGCGGAGTCGCCATTTTGTCAGGCGGAAAGAGTCGATAGTGCGGACACAAATCAACCTCCCTAGGAGCCTAAGACTCTCTAGTGACAAACAAGACAAACAAGAGCAATCCTTCTCTAAACATGCATTTACCATATAAGAAATCAAGTGTTTAGATCCTACCTGTAGTCCAACGCTGTTGTAGCAGTCCAGCTCCGCGGATCCGGATGAGCTCCTCCTTCACTTTGAAACCTACATCCACTAACAATCAAACGATTAAATAGCACTTGATAATCTCATAGAATAAAACATATTTAACACATAGACCAAGGAGTACATGAAACAACTCATAAATAACAAGTTATTGAGAAGAATGGACTCATTTGCATTAATAGGAAACAAAAGGAACAATTACAACCTGAGCCTTGGTGTTGTGCAAGTCCCTCCCAGGGTCCATCAAGAGTTCTCCTTTACTTTGAAAAAGCTCACCCACTTCCAAATAGAACAAGTAAAGATGACAATCTCTCCTCACAAGCTTCTAAATGGGAGTCCTAATTCCTGCAGCATCTACCCTTAGAAATGTTTAGCTTCCAACCTCCCCTCCTTCTGGCCCAATGCCTGTATTTATAGTGCTCAAGAGGAGGTTAATTAGGTCCAGCATCAATGGGATAATCCCCTCTTTGGATGGGATAGCTCCCTTATTGATGGGATAAGTTCCTCTTTGGTAGGAGTGCATGAATCATCTGGAGGCACTCAATACACGTCGAACAACCTTCTAGAATGCTCTAGAAATGACCACAAGTAACTTTTTAAAGATGAAACTTGCGCATTTTGACCTTTACAGGGGGACGCACCTGCCCCTTTACATACAGAGCGTCCAAAGACGCAGCTTTTGTGAACATTGGGTGCGTCCCCGCAGGTAAGTTTGATAGAACCTGCGTACCCAGAGATAAATACATTTATAAAGACTTTCTCTCTTTTTTGGAGTTTGACATGGAGAGCAGAGGTATAAGACTTGCCTAAGAGGATAGCATGACTGTTGATAGAGCCATACTAACTGTAAATAGTCATGGTGACATTTTTTAGTGTAACAGGAAGTATGGTGACTCACTCATTAAGCTCTTCTTTCATTCTCAGTCCTATTTTTTTCCCTCTCTCTCTTGCCCTCTTTCTCTCTTCATGCAGTACATACTTACACATAAATAATCCTAATTGTTGAGAGAAATAACCTAACTAGAAAAATAGGTTTGGACATCTATACAAAATTGTTTGCTACCTAAACTGGACATTTGTCAAGATTTATAGAGGCCTACTTGGCCAACTCCCCAAAATATCCTAACAACTTGATAGTCTAGATTCCTGTTGAATGAGGACACTTGGCCCTATTACAAAAACATCTAAATAAAATGAAAGAAAATAAGGTCTCTATATAAATTGTACATGTCCTATTTGGGGACTTAAACAAAATGATATGGTTGGTATTGGTTCTCCTGCATCAGTAATTATATTCCTTAGCGTTCCCATGGTATCAAAGTCATCTTGGGACTATGTAACTATGTATAAATAGGTGGATACTGAATATATTCGGGTTGAATAATTCTGGATTGGTCCATTGTTGGTTCATGCTTAGTTATTTGTTAATTAGTTTCCATTATAAGTGGATGCATGTGTTGCCTTTTCTTTAAATATTTTTGTTACAGGGAAAAGTAAGTTATAGGTGCAGAATAAGCTCTTCAAATTACTGAAGAAATTGGGTAAGAAAAGCTATAATTTTTTACTAGTTCTGTATATATTAATCCAATGGAATTCAGTTACTAATATTGAATAGTTATGTGTATATTAATCCAATGGAATTCAGTTACTAATATTGAAATGTGTTTCCTTGATGAGTGTGTCTTAGGCCAAGACGAGGAAGAAATTCATGTCGATTTGCCAAAATAAAGGCATTCCATGGTCATAAATTTTAATAGGGCTTAAAGAAGACACTAGATGTCACGCCCCCAGGCCTGCGGTAGTCTTTTAACCGCTCTTGGCGAGGTCCGACACCACTGAACACTTTCTTTTCACCAATACTTATGTTCATGGACTACGTCTAACCATTTGTCCTACTTAGTTTGTGTTTCTCAACCAAGTATTATTATTATTCCTTTATACCAATGAACACCCATACACATTCATTATCATCAGCAATTATACATGAAGAACACAATTGCACAGTATAAAGGGAGGGGAAACTCCCTGAACAATGAGTCTACCTAAATATACATATTAATCAACTTTCAACTTTTACAAATATACTTGGAAGCCCCAAGTTTCATACTTAGCCAAATTTACAACTTCCCACACCACCGTGTGTCAACTGAGTTCATTGCCCGAGATGGGTGGGCGCGCCCTCACACAAGCTGCCAACTACATTCCACAACTGAACTTCATTCACCACTGCACGACGGGTGCGCGACCTCACTCGAGTCACCCTACGTTTCCTCTTACACGACGGGCGGGCAACCTACCTGAGTCACCCGAGTCACCTTCCACACGACGGGCGGGTGACCTACCTGAGTCACCCGTTCACCTCCACCGCATTTCCTTCGCACGATGGGCGGGCGACCTACCCGAGTCACCACCCGCGCTCCTTCCACCGAACGGTGGGTGCCTTCACCCACACCCTCGCCTTTCACCCAAGTCCGCGTGCTATCTTAGTGTGGTGCTGCCCAAGGGCAGGCACATTAAAATTGCACCATCCTTGCTGCAGCTATACACTCCTTCGAAATTCACTTGTCCACCGAAAGACTTGCTCGAATGATTCAATGCCTTTCCAAGCTCCATGACTTGTTTACTTATACAGATGGTGGGGTGAGTCGAGCTGCCAAAGACGACTCGTCCACCATATGTGAAACGCCCCTTACACATCGCAAACTTGCCATCCATTGTTGGTCGGCCAACAATCCTTCATTCTAGTCGCCACAACATGTAAGTCGGCCCATGGGTTAGTTCACACGCTCCCCACACTATAAACACCTTCGCTCCACTTCTCATGCGCATTATACATGTGTCTCCTCACACACTTCGGTCGCAGCTTGCTCGCACTTCATGTTTCCAACTCGCTCGCTCACCAAACGAGTCGCACTTCGCACCGGTGGTCGTGGTAAGAACCGCAGGTCCTTACATCCTCCTCCACCTGAAGTCATTGTCGTCCTCGACAATAAGCCATCCCAGTAACCATCCTACCACCAAGATCATCATCTCAACTGTCTCATCCTCGGTCATGATATCAACCAGTCCATACACTGCAAACATCCCTGCAACATATGTAAAACAACTGCCTCCATCATGTGTCGTCCCCATCCTGTGAACTGTCGTCAGATACTCCCCAATGCTAACACACATCTATACACTTCTAGACCTCATGATCTGAACTAGTCGGGTGATCAGTCCAACTGTCACGCTCAAACCATAAGAATGCACATCCTTATGTCTACACCAATCTTTCTCAGACTCTGCCACATCCTGGAATCACCAAGAATCTCTCCCATGCTCAGGTCCATAGAAACTCCATTCCATCTGCAACATGTCATGATGCTAATGCCAAACCATTCCTGCACCATTTGTCATACCTGCTCAACCTGTTTTAAGGACTCACTGCCATGAGCAGCTACAAAGAAGCCCCATCTTCTATGTCATCTAAGAAGATGTAGAGGGAATTGAGCCTGAAGGCTCACCCTCACCAATAAGCTCAATCCATCTGTCAGGATCCTCTATCTCCATCCTCTGCAGATATGCCACCCGATCCTCCTCATGGACATTCGGTCTCACATAAAACTCCTCATCATCATCATCCTCCACTTCTTCTAGCCTTCTTGATAAATCCAAGATACTATTAGAAAGTGACCTGATAACCAATGACTGCTCGGTAAGCTTTGCCTCAGCGATAGAGAACCGCTTACATACATCATCCAACCTCTTCTCATCCTCCATCTGCATCACTGCTAGTTTACAATCAGGCTTTGTCACACCAATGGGTACATCTTCCCTTCCATCATAAATGTACAGCTTCTTCAAATGAGGAACAATCATAGCATCATATTGTTTCAAGAATTCCATCCCCAGCACAGCCTCATAGTCATCAATCCGCACTATAGTGAAGTCAAATTTCCCGGTCCACTCACCTAGTGTTGTGTCCACCCTTTCAGCTACACCAAGTATAGAATCAGGAGGAGAATTCACTATCTTCATTTGTGCCTTCACTGGTACAAATTTCAGCCCAATCCTTCTTGCAACATCTTCACTCATGAAGTTATGAGTAGCTCCACTATCTACCATAGTAAGTACCTGCATACCTCCAATCTTCATCCAAACATACTCCAATTTGTTCCTTTCAGGATCTCTTTGAGAGACCACTTCTGTAGCAGCAGCAGCTCCAAGAATCTGCATCATCCCCACAAAAGGTTCACCTTTCTTCCCATTAGATTGTGCAATAGAAGCCACTTTTGGTCTAAAATGGCAATTCTTCACCGTATGTGGTTCAGCACAAATCCAACACTTCAATGGTTTATTCATCTTAGTCTTCCCATTTGATTTCAAAGCATCATCTTTCTTCTTCTCTTTCAGCTTATCGAACTTCTTCTTTCCATCGGAAGCTTCATCATAATGCTCCACCAATCGATCCACAGTAGCAAAAGCTTCTTCAAGTGTCTTTATCTTCTACCTCTTCACTTCATTGCATGCCCAAGGTTTCAATCCAATAATGAATTTGAACACCTTGTCCCTCTCCGCCATGTCAGGAAGTTCCAGAACCGCACTTGCAAACTCCTGCTAATATGTCTATAGGTTCCCTGTCTACTTAATAAATTTAATCTTCATCCTTGCTTCCCACGTTTCATCCTAAGGACTGAAATGAGCCTGCAAAGCTTTCTTCATATCATCCCAAGAAGTAATGTCATCAGCACTACCATTAGCAATCTGATCCATTCGCCTTCTCCACCACATCTTAGCATCTTTCATCAAGAATTGAGCAGCCACTTTCACCTTTGTCTCATCATCGGATAGACCCAAGCGTTCCAAGTATTGCTCCATATCCTAGAGAAAGTTACCAAGAGTCTTCGCACTTCTTGTACCATCATAAGATTTTGGTTCCTTGACTTTCACATGAGACACTCCTCCACCTGAGTTATGTCTCACAACCTTCTTCAACACTGCGATCTCATCATTTGCATCATCAAGAGATTTCTGCAAGTTCAAGATCTCTACCAGACCTTTATCCCTCGCTTCTCCAATCTCCTTGAATTCAATTTCAAGTTGTGTACACTTAAGATCAGTGTACTCATGCCGAGTCCGGAGTTCATCAAACTCTTCCCTCATCTGCACATGATCCTCTAGTTCTTTCATGACTAGATCCATCTTTGTAGTCCAATAAGATTCCAATGCCTCCATTCTCTCTAGTATACTTTTTATAAAGGCCTCAGTCTTATTGTGGCTAGATTCACCAAATACAACATGAGCTTCACCGGCCATCTCTGCTTCCTTCTTCCTTTTTTGTGATCTTATATCAACCATCCACTAGCTTCACCTATACCCTGCAACCTGAACCAGTCCTTGTTTCACTTGTATGTGAAACCAACTTCCTTCACCTACAAGTAGTTGTAATTATTAGCAATTATCAAGCTTCTTCAACTCCGAATCAGCTTCAATCTTCAACACCAGCACCTGTTTCCACTGTCACTTCGTCACGAGCAAACCACTTGTCAAGGTGTGTGTCAACTCTTCACCGTCGACCCAACCAGCTACCTAATTAGCTCTAATACCACCTCACGATAGTGTAGTGGGATCAACACTTCTTCATCAACCCAAATATCAGCTCTGATACCACCTGTCATGCCCCCAGGCCTACGGTAGTCTTTCAACCGCTCTTGGCAAGGTGCCGCACCACCAAACACTTTCTTTTCACCAACACTTATGTTCATGGACTATGCCTAACCATTTGTCCTACATAGTTTGTGTTTCTCAACCAAGTATTATTATTATTTCTTTATACCAATGAACACCCATACACATTCATTATCATCAACAATTATACATGAAGAACACAATTGCTCAGTATAAATGGAGGGCAACTCCCTGAACAATGAGTCTGCCTGAATATATTATATTAATCAACTTTTCAACTTTTACAAGTATACTTGGAAACCCCAAGTTTCATACTTAGCCAAATTTACAACTTGCCACACCACCGTGTGTCAACCGAGTTCCTTGCCTGAGTTGGGCGGGCACGCCCTCACACGAGCTGCCAACCGCACTCCACAACCGAACTTCGTTTACCGCTGCACGACGGGCGGGTGACCTCACCCAAGTCACCCCACGTTTCTTCTTGCACGACGGGCGGGCAACCTACCCAAGTCACCCGAGTCACCTTCCATGCGACGGGTGGGCGACCTACCCGAGTCACCCGTTCACCTCCACCGTGTTTCCTTCACACGACGGGCAAGCGACCTACCCGAGTCACCACCCGCACTCCTTCCACCAAACGGCAGGCGCCTTCACCCGTGCCCTCGCCTTTCACCCAAGTCCGCGTGCTATCTCTGTGTGGTGCTGCCCAAGGGTGGGCGCATTAGAACTGTGCCTTCCTTGCTGCGGCTATACACTCCTTCGCACTTCACTTGTCCACCGAAAGACTTGCTTGAATGATTCGATGCCTTTCCAAGCTCCAAGACTTGTTTACTTATACGGATGGTGGGGCAAGTCAAGCTACCCAAGCCGACTCATCCACCATATGTGAAACGCCCCTTACACATCGCAAACTTGCCATCCATTGTTGGTCGGCCAACAATCCTTCGTTCAAGTCGCCACAACATGTAAGTCGGCCCGTGGGTTAGTTCACACGCTCCCCACGCTATAAACACCTTCGCTCCACCTCTCATGCGCATTATACATGTGTCTCCTCACACACTTCGGTCGTAGATTGCTCGCACTTCATGTCTCCAACTCGCTCGCTCACCAAACGAGTCGCACTTCGCACCGATGGTCGTGGTAAGAACCGCAGGTCCTTACACTGGGTCTCCCACAATAGGATTCCCTCGAGGACTTCTGGCCTAGTTGGGGTTCTTCAACATAAAAAAATACATTGTAAAATGTGTAGAGACATACAAGGAAATTGAATAAAAATTCCCTCGAGGGCTTCTCACCTAGTTGGGATTTTTCAGCGTAAAAGAATATATTGTAAAAAGGGTAGAGACATAAAAGGAAATTGAATAAAAATTCCCTCGAGGGCTTCTCGCCTAGTTGGGGTTCTTTAGCATAAAAGAATACATTGTAAAAAATGTAGAGACATAAAAGGAATTGAATAAAAATTCCCTAGAGAGCTTCTCGCCTAGTTGTGGTTCTTCCGCATAAAATAATACATTGTAGAGACATAAAAGGAAATTGATTAAAAATTCAAGCACCCATATGGGATACATACACATATATATAAATAAATCCTTTGACAAGCTAATAACTCTCATTCTCATTTAACAATTTTGTTATTACATACTATTGTGGAAAGAAAATAAGACAAGTGAGAAAATAGTTTTATACCCAGATTAGCTTGGTACAAGATGAAAGCTTGGAATTATAAGAATGGCCACGCAACAGTCAGTCCTCAAAAAAGTAATAACATGGCCTAAGGAAGACCTTCAATAAACTCCCACGACAGAAGATTACGAGGACCCTAGCCTAATTCATGTACCCATTTTGAAAGAAAATGATAGTAACATCTACTACATCATTCGTGTAAAAGCATAAGCCATTATTGAGGAGAAAACAACGTGTATAGGGATACCCGGACATGCATTCATGGACTAGAAATAAAATAGATTCTACAATATTGTAATTTCTGAAAGTAATAGATACAATACAAACAGTAGAAAGATAAGAAATGTAAACTGTCTTCGTGCCAAAAAAAAATAAACATTTACATTGTTAGGCCATAAGTTGGCCAAAACTATTCTCCCATAATACAAGAATCTCAGCCGAAGAGAGGCTAAAACCCGCCATATCTTTTTAATAAACCCTTAGAAATAATATTTACGTCAGAAATTGTAATGAAAAAAAACCGGTCTAGAGGAGGTTTTCCTTTCACTTAAATAGCATTAAACTTATTTACAGCTAGTCACAAGCTTAAGCTGAAGTTGGCATCGAAACACTGTAATTAATAGGTAGTGGATGAGTATCTGGAAACCGAGATATGGAAAAGGAAAACTTTGCAAGAATTTTGATTCCAAAAAGCACAAGAAGCGAGGTAACCAAAGGCTAGTCTTAGAACAACTTGAATACACAAGAAAAGAACCTTCTTATTCAGGATTAGAGTTAATTAAAGTAAATTCTTCAGAAATAAAAAACTGTGGATGGTTTTGAAGCATGTGAATTTGACCTTACAAGGATAGATGCAAACCTCTAGTTCGTCATTCTATTGCAAGGGGAAAATAACATTAGCACTGTAAACACACATTTTAGATCAAGGAAATTTATCCTGGAAGGAAAAATGAATGAGGGGTCAAGTTAAAAAAATAGAAATATGATTATGAGAGACAATTACCCGTGAGAAGGTGTGAAGAAAGCATGCATTGTAAATTTTTTGAAAAAGGAGTTGCAGTGTTAGAACCTCTCGAGGAAGGCCAAATAAGCTCTGTAATATAACCATTTCAAAATAAAGTTAGAAACACGTTTTATAAACTCGAAAAAATGCGCAGAAATTACATACGTTGCAAAGAGAATTTTCAAGGGAATGAGTTTGAAAAGGGTTGATTCTTGCCCCGATGTGCGAATTTGAGCCTCGGCCAAACAAAAAAGACTAACCATCATCTCGTCATATTTGAGTTTGAGACATTTTCATCTTCGAATATGAGGCTTTACAAATGAAAGAACTCAGAGTAAACAACCCTCTGATACCAATTGAAAAGATACAGAGCACACAACGGAAACACAGCTACAGCTATTGAAATAAACCATAAAAAACCAAACATTAATTTATACAAGTCAAACAGCAAACTATGGAGCTACAGCTGCCTTACAATTAGGACTTTATGTGTCCTCGACACTCTGCATCTCTCCTCTATCACAGATCAACTGAATTTATACATAAATTAAGTCAGTTAATTGTCCCTTCAATTCAAAAGGGTTATGGTGGTGATGACTCTTCGAACGTTGAACAGATCATGGCGGTGGCGCCTCTTCAATGCAGGACAAGCCATGGCGGTGAGGCAGTGTTTGATGCAATGGTGGTGGTGTGTTGTCAGGAGTAATTATTTCCAACACTCCCCCTTAATTACGACTAACAACTTAACCATGACTTAACAAAACTTAAACATGCCTGCTGGTCTAAGTCTTAGCTAGGCTTACAATGATTCAAAAACTTTGACATCGACTCTTTTGTTAAATTTCTTTTTCCTTTTCTTCCAGATCATGTATCCTCTGAATTGCTTCATCTTTGTCTTTTTGGTGTAGGTTCCAAATTTCAGTTTCTTCATTTGTTGTTGCAGCTCTACCAAAACATAGAAAATCATTTCAGGGTGTCCATGGACGTCCTTTACCTCTTCAAAAATATGTTCGTATGTGGACCGCTGCCACATGTCATCTTCTATAGTTTGTTCTTCATCATCAATCTTCTAATTATCATTTTGTTGCAACATAAGTTCATAATAAAATTTAATCTCTTCAAGGCTCCAATACATGAAAATTTCATTTTCATTTTCAATATCATCCATACTATCTTCAATATTCATAGTTGCAACTTCTATGCAGGTATCATCAATACATGGTTTTTCAAGCCATGCTTCAAGAAACTTTAATTCTTCTTCATGTTTTGTTGCTTCATCTCGGTTGCTTCTAGCATCTGCACACACAAAATCATTTTTCAGTTTATATGAAAAAACATTTTGAGAACCATATTGGTTTTGTTCATTCTTCTCTCGACTGAGAGCTTTCTCCTCTTCTTCCTTCTTTAACTTTGTGGATGCCTCGTAATCTTGAGTCTCCACCTTTGCTTCTGCAAATAGGTTTTCTTCCACTTGGTTTTCAGACACAAGTGGGTTTCTCTCACCAAATAACAGTCTATCAATAAGATGTTTATGTTGCATCATCTACAACCACTCATCACGAGTTAATTGTTCTTCATCAAATTTAACATCAGCAATTTCAATTGTTGGATTCACTAAACCAGATGCTTCTCCATTGACAACATCATATATGCCAAAATCATTGTCTGCTGATAACACACTATCAACATTGTGATCCACTTTCAAGTGAGATTCACAAAATCCTTCATCTCTCTATAGATTCACTGCTACAAATCCATCTTCATTATCACCTTCAAGCACTGCTACAATAGGCTTAACAACACGACTATCTTCGACTTGATTACTCCACCTTGCACCAAATTTTGCTTCGAGGATCTTCCTAGTAAACATAGGTGGTGGTAGCAGATCAAAGCTACACCAATCACCCTTGATTTGTTTTCTATCTTCTACCAGACTTCTCAACTTCTGTTTTTCCCATTATACACGACAGGTTCCACACTCTTTAAGACACTGTCACTTCCAAACTCAAAGCTTCTCTGCCTTTTCCTTCTTTATCTACCTTTGCCTTCTTTATCTAGTTGGCAAAAATTTGATGCTGATGCTCGTGACTTCACAAATGGGTTGAACACTACAGGTTCAACACTCCTTACGTGGTCGTTACTTCAATTTCTAAACAAACTCAAAGGTCTCTGGTCTATGCCTCCAACTTCACAAAAAAGTATCTCAAAATTGACATATGCATGCCATTAAATTAAAATATATGGATGTCACATAAATCAACCTTCAAAACTATGTTAGACAAAATTCCAATGCCAGAGTAAATAGAATTTTATTCTAAATTCCTTCCTTCATATGGTCATTGCCAAACTATATGACAAGGCCATTCTAAATTATGTATAAAATAATTCCAATGTCGTTCCAATTAAGAAGATAGCGAGCTTGAGCTTCAACGTATCAATAGTCCAAACTAAATTCAACTTAACTTTAGTTGTAAATAAACTAGGACTCAAGGTTACAACCATACCGGACTTAAGACACTAATTGCAATGGGTTCTCCAACTTCTAGCAGTTCAACATTCCATGCTTTAATGTGTGAAAAAAAAAAATCATGAAACTGAATAAATTATTCTTGACAATTCTTCTCGATATGGATGGCTCATAACTTTATCAATGAACCACACCACGGGAAATGAGCTCCTTTCGTAAGGCACAATTTTCACCAAAACACTGTGATGCTCAACAAAATTCACCCAGAACACTGATACAAAACTTTTCTCACTTTTACAAAAGCCCAAAATCTCTTCAAATAAAAAATCAAACGTTAAGTCTATGTTCAAACCTTCAACTTGCTACCAAATGCTTCAACAAAATCAACGCTTCAACCTTGTTGGCAATCCCTTTAACCATACATGATGGTTGCACACATATCGGCCACTCTACCTCCGCACTCCAAATACATGCTTCCTCACACCACTCTAGCTTCGAATTTGAAGTTTAAATACCCTCAGAAACTACAATATTCTTTGCTTTTCACCTTTACACCTTGAAGATTCTTTGAAAGCTTCACCTCCAAGCTCACACTTATGCGTTGTTATCATCATTTCTTGTCTGTTTGACATAGGCTTCTATGGCACCTCGCAGCAGCAACAACTACACTCTCAGATTATTTCACGTGATCCAACAACATTACACAGAGATCAACTCTCACTCCAACAGACCTTCACACTACTTTCACCGAGCCCTCACGACCGTGGCTGACTCCGATACCAATTGAAATAACTCAGAGTAAACAACCCTCTGATACCAATTGAAAAGATACAGAGCACACAACGGAAACACAGCTATAGCTATTGAAATAAACCATAAAAAACCAAACATTAATTTATACAAGTCAAACAGCAAACTATGTAGCTACAACTGCCTTACAACTCGAATTCTATGCATCCCAACACTCTGCATCTCTCTTCTATCATAGATCAACTGAATTTATACATAAATTAAGTTGTTTAATTTTCCCTTCAATTCTAAAGGGTTATGGCAGTGATGACTCTTCAAACGTTGAACAAATCATGGCGGTGGTGCCTCTTCAATGTTGGACAAGCCATGGCAGTGAGGCGGTGTTCAGTGCAATGGTGTCAGTGTGTTGTTAGGAGTAATTATTTCCAACAACAAAGTGGAAAATGTTCATTGACTTTCCAAATAAAAAATGGAAGCCCTCAAGTCATAGAAGTCGACTCTCAATGCTCGTAGAATGTGAATAATATCAATGTTGTGGGGATTTGGAGATATTTAGTGACCCTAACAGCGCTAAGGCTATCCTCACGATTGATCAAAAGCCAACAAATCCTGAATGTGAAGCTTAGCAGATGTCCAAGGTTGTCAAACCTCCTTTCCAGGTAACGATCTTTCACATGAGCAATTAACTCAGCAAGCTCCAAGTGTAAACCAATGCCACAAGGCCCTTGAGACTAAAACCTTCTTAAAGATTTAGGGCATAGGAGATTCTTTCCCTCCAACCTTCAATTGCGGAACCATTAATTAAATTCACATTCATTCTTAATTACTTGATATGTTTGTGGAATGGAGAATTTGTATTCCTACTAAAAACTTCATTTAATTTGTCCTTCAGCCTATAAACAAAAATTTGAAACCTGCATACAAAATATGCTTGGCAAGTATGGTTGTTGTCAATGTCTTTAACACTATGGCTGGGATCAATTTTCCAACACTCCCCCTTAATCACAAGTGCCGCCATTGACAGTTCCCAAACAATCTCTGAGATGAACAAAATTTTCACGTGCCAATGGCTTTGTGAAAATGTCAGCAAACTGCTCTTGTGACCTACAGTGCTGCAACAAAATTTCACCTTTGTTAATTAACTCTCTAAAATGATATTTAGCTTGATTGTGCTTATGCTTGGTCCTCTTGTGAAAAAAAAATTCTTTGATAATGCAATTGCAAAATTGTTATCGTAGAAAATAGTTGTTGTTCCCTCTTAGTCGTGGCATAAATCCCTCAACATTCTTCTCATCCAAACTGCTTGACACGTTGTTGTTGCAATGAGATATTCATCTTCTTCTATTGACAACATGACACTATTGGTTTCTTATTGGAGGCCCATGAAATGCATCCCAAACCCAAATGAAAAGCATATCCTGACGTGATCTTTCTATCATCGACACTTCCTGCCCAGTCATTGTCAGTGTAACCAACTAGCCTAAAATCATTTGTTGTGGTGTACAAAATACCATACTCCTTTGTCCCATTGACATACCTTAGAATCCTTTTCGTTGCTTGCCAATGTGTCTCCTTGGGTGTCTCCATGAACCTTGACACCAAACTCACTGCATACATTATATCCAGCCTAGTTGTTGTCAAATACATCAAACTTCCCACCATACTTTTGTATAATGTCGGATTGACATTGTTGCTGCAATCTTCTTTGCTCAACTTCAACGCCATGACAGTTGGTGTTGGTGTGGGCTTGTCGTTATTCATATTAAACCTTTATAAAATATATGCTACATACTTTGCTTATGAAATAAAAATACCATTTTCTATTTGCTTCACTTCTATGCCCAAAAAATACCTTAACAACCCCAAGTCAGTGATTTCAAACTCACTTTTCATGACTTCTTTGAAATCAGTGATGAGGAAATCATCATTGCCTCTAAAAATCAAATCATCTACATTTGGACAGCAATAAGAAGCTTATCTTCACTCTCTTTGATGTAGTGAGTAAGCTCACTGTCACATTTGTCGAAGCCATTGTCCAACAAGTAAGCATATATCCTTCTATACCATGCATGTGATGCATGCTTCAGCCCATAAAGAGATTTCCTCAACCTATACACCTTGTCTTCTTGGCCTTCTACATCATGACCAGGTGGTTGTGTAACATACACTTCCTCTTTCAACAATCCATTCAAGAAAACAGATTTTACGTCCATTTGATACACTTTCCATTTATGTTGCCTGACAATTGACAACATCGTATGCACTGTCTCCATCCTCACGACTGGTGCAAATGTCTTTGGATAATCGCTTCCATGTTGCTTCTTGTATCCTTTGACAATTATCATTGATTTATGCCTTTCAATCTTTCCTTCATCATTTATCTTGCTCTTGTAGACCCACTTCACTCCAATGACTTATTTTCCTTGCAGAAGGTCCACTAACTCCCATGTGTCATTCTTGTATATTGCTTCTATTTCTTCATCCATTTCCGCAACCCATTTTTCTTCTTTGACTCCATCTTCAAAATGGATTGGGTCATCTACATGACAAAACAATGAAAATAAGGAATTCATACCAATTCTACTATCAAATTCATTTTGCTCATAAATTTCACTTCAATTTCTGAATTTTTGTCTTCTTATGCTTGTGGTAGATGGGCTTGACATATCACGTGATGTTGCGCTTGAAGTAGATGAGATTGTGGGTCCTTGCGGTGTGCTTGGAGTATTACTTGCTTAGCTGCGTGATGTTGTCATGTTATTTGTTAATCATGTCACTTGTTCACTGCTTTGTTGAGCTTGAATAGGAGTAAGAGGAGTCACTATTGAGGAATTACTTGTTTCGGTCAATTCCTCTTTGTCTTCTTGTGGTATACATTCTTTCACATTGATTGTATTCTCCAAACTTCCATCCCATGCTTCCTCTTCTATGAACTGCACATCTCTATTGATTATGAGATTCTCGGTTGATCAATTGTAGAGCTTGTATGTCTTGGACTCAACACTATATCCAACAAATATGCATTTCTCCTCCTTGTTTTCCAACTACTTCCTTAATTCATCTGGGACATGTGCATAAACCACACATCTGAACACTCTCATGTGAGTGACACTATGCTTTCTTCCACTCCATGCTTCTTCAAGAATCACATTCTTGACACTTTTGGTTGGACAACTATTAATGATATATGTTGTGCAAGCAATAGCTTCAGCCCAATAATCATTTGGAAAATGCTTTGCCTTCAATATACTCCTTGCCATTTCCATAATGGTCATATTTTTTCTTTCCGCAACACCATTTTGCTAAGGTGTATAACTTGTTTTAAATTGTTTGTGCATTCCATGCTCCCTCAAAAAATGAAGGAAGTCATTTGAGATGTATTCAACAACTCTGCCAGTCCTAAATACTTTGATGTAGTGTCCACATTGCTTCTCAACAAAAGCCTTGTATTAGATGAAGCACTCAAACACTTCACTTTTTTGTTTTAGGAAGTAGACCCATGTCTTCCTTTTATAATCATCTATGAAACTTAAAAAATAATAGTTGTCCCCAATTGATGGTGCTCGCATTGGTCCACATAAGTCTGAATGGACAATCTCTAGAGGTGCATTTTCCTTTATTGACTTTCCTACTCGAAATGTCTCTCTATGTTGTTTTCCCAAGATGCATCTTTCACATAGCCTATCCAGTTTTCTATGAGTGGCACTCCCTTCACCATTCCTTTCATATGCAGCAAATTCAAACCTCTAAAGTTGAAATGAGGAAATCTCAAATTCCATAAGCAATTTTCATATTTGACCTCTTCTTAAAGTTTTAGTTGTGTGACAGCTACAACTTTTCTTCCATCCTTTTGTGAATTAATTGACAGTTGTGTTTGTGGGCCTTCTTCTTTCAAATATGATTTTACCTTTATGGGAAACATTCTATTGCTTTTCATCTGAACTTTTTCAATCAACTATTTACTTGTAGACTTGTCCAAAAGTGTGCACTCATCATTTTTTAAAAAGACATTGTAGCCCTTTTGTATGAGTTGTTGAATTCTTATGATATTATGCTTCAAACCAGGGACAAAATAAACATCTAAAATATGCTTCTTCCCCCCCTTGTTTATTATAATATTGACTCTTCCTTTGCCCATGGCAGAGACTTTGCTATCAGTCCCTAATTTCAATTCAGATTTCACACTTTCATCCAAATTGGAAAGCAATTCTATGTTCCTTGTCATGTGGTTGTTGCACCCTGAATCTAGAAACCATACATCACTTTGTTTTTCTTGTGCTACATTACAAGCTAAAAACATGCTATCTTTCTTCTGATTTTCCTTTGTGAATTTTGCACTTGGTTTGTTACTTATGTCATGTTGCTTCTTTCTACATTCATTTTCATAATTACCATACTTCATACAATAATGATCTTGGACTTGACATTTATCATACCTCTGACCTTGTGCTTGATTTTGGCTTGGACCTTGACATGGATTTTGATTGTTGCCCCTTTCACTTGACCTTGAAGTGCTGCCTCTTCCACCTCTGTGTGGGTTTCTTCCTCTTCCTCTATAATTTGACCTTCCTCTACCTCTACCTTAACCGAATGAAACGTGTGTCTTGAAGGCATGCTCCAATGAGGAGTTTGTTGCTATGTTCAGTCTATGTTCATGAGAAATCGGTGATGCATGAAGCTCATCCATTGAAAGATGTGAGAGATTCTTTGTCTCTTCTATGGCCAAAACAATGATATCAAACATTGCTAGCGGACTTCTCAAAAATTTCTCAACTATTCTCCTTTCCTCAAGTGTCTCACCATGATACTTGATTTGAGTAACGAGTCCAATTACTTGTGTAAAAGATGAGTCTACATTCTCAGACTCTTTCATACAAATTGTCTCAAAATCTCTCCTTAACATTTGTAGCTTGGATGTCTTCAGTCTTTCCATGCCTTCGTAGGATGTTTGGAGGGTGTCCCATGCTTGCTTGGACTTTGTTGATGCTACAATCCTTGTAAAATACTTTCATGAACTACTTGAAAAATATAAAATAAGGCTTTTAAATCCTTCTTCCTATTTTCCCTCAACAAATCATTTTTTTCTTGTGACAAGGCATTGTATGCTATTGCATCTGCTGGTTGTTAGAACCCATTCTCCTCTAAATCCCAAATATCTTGGGAAGAAAACAAAGCCTTCATTGTTATATCCAAATAATCCTAATATTTCCCGTTAAACTCAGGTATTTGAGGATTATTCAAGCTTATGCTTGATGCTGCCATTTCTAATTGTAAAAAAAACTCTCCCTGATGGAAAATACATTCCAAAAATATGCCTTCAAAACGATTCTTAACTCCAAATAAAAACACTTTTTTTCACACTATTTGGGGCATAAGAGAGCCTTTCCCTCAATACTTCAGTTGTGGAAATGAAATCGCAACTCAAATGAAGCTAAAAACACAAAAAAAATAACGCACAGTAAAACAGAATAAAATTAGAGCAACAAAATAAAAATTTAAATCATAAATTTAATACATGAAATACATTAATATGAAAACTGCAGCTCCTTCACCAAATAAAACAAGTGTTCTTACTACTATTTAGGTTCACCACAAGTTGCGGAATAACTCTCTGAAAAGCCCCTTAACAAATTTGTTTTCACCTTCCTTGCAACCTTAAGTAATAGAACTCAATGTGTGGATTAGTCACCAAAGAAAATAGGAGAAAAAAAATATGTCATGTAGGCCTTGATATCTAAGGTTTAACATAATAATATATTCCTACTATATAATTACATTTAGGCACATTAAAATGTGGTTAACTACAAATATGTTTACATATATTGCAAGGAATTGCATTGTTTAAGAAATGAGTGCAATGCATTACAAAGATAACATGTATAATATTACCCCATGAATGGGCGATAAACTTGGCTTATGTTAAGCCAATACTTTATAAGCAAAATAATTTAGTTAAATTATACAAAAGACCTAGCCTAGTTTGGGTGTATCAATTCAAGGAGAAGGAAGATATAAAAAATAAATAACAAGTTACATTTTGTAGGAAAATCAACTTGTTCAAGGAAAAACCACCAAAATGATTTCTTTACCAAGGGATTTAGAGGCCATTATTAAATATTACTTCATTCATATATATATATATATATATATAGATATAAAATTTACTGAGTAATATATGATAATTGTTTTGACTAATTTGAAGGGATGTTATAATATGTTATTAGGAGTGAAATAGATTAACATTGTGGCTTTTGTGTTGAATATGACTTTGTTTAAAAAATAAATTGTTGCTTTTGTACATAATATAAAAAAGAGTAAACAAAAGGAAATAGTAATGGAAGAACCACAAGGAGATACCCAAATAGGAGAAGAATAAATCTATGTACATTTGGGGAAACAAGTGCAAGTACTCACTAGAGAATTACTTAATATGATGAGATAGTTGGCAACAAAGTTAGTGAATTTTTGTGTCGAACATGAACAACTACTGAAAGTTAGTGTAGAACAAGAACAACTTATTAAAAGCTTGGGATAAAAGTCTAATCCAAAAACTATGGAAACAATAAGGGAGGAAGAAAATAAAGGTGAGACATCTAAGCGGAAGAACTATGAAGAGATGGTTTGCATATAATATAAAGAAGAGTAAACAAAAGGAAATAGTAATGGAAGAACCACAAGGAGATACCCAAATAGGAGAAGAAAAACCTATGTGCATTTGGGGAAACAAGTGCAAGTACTCACCAAAGAATTACATAATATGATGAGATATTTGGGAACAAAGTTAGTGAATTTCTATGTCGAACATGAATAACTACTAAAAGTTAGTATAGAACAAGAACAACTTATTAAAAACTTGGCATAAAAGTCTAATCCAAAAAATATGGAAACAATAACAGAGGAAGAAAATAAAGGTGAGACATCTAAGCGGAAAAACTATGAAGAGATGGTTGAAAGCAACGAAGCAAAATATGGAGGAGAAGAAGATTAGAGTTCACCAAAATTTTGTTTGAAGCCTAGAAAGAAGCACAAAATAAAGCTACAAAGAGAATTAAAAAATATTAGAAACCCAACCTATGATGAGGAATATGAAGAAGAAACATAATATATATGTGTGTGAAAAAAATGATTTTTTATAGGTTTATTAATTAAATTTAAATACGAAGTTTTAAAAGAAGAATTGTTATTTTAATTTATGAACAAAAATGTTATATATATATAATTTTTAAATTTTTAAATGTTTATTAATCATATATTCTAAAATATCATGGTTAGGAATATGACTCATTATTATTTAAATTTATTTTAATTTGATATAAATGTTACGTTTTTGTTAAGAAAAAAATGTTCATAGTTTTATTAATGAAAAAAACATTATAATATAACAAATTGAATTGAATTGATTTAATATTTTTATAACTTTTTATTCTAATTGAGCCAACATTAAAAATTTTGCACTCATACTTAATTGTAAAGGGACTCTTTGCCCAAATAATCTTTTATTGTTCAAAATGTTGTACTATAACTAAATTTTAGAAGCACCTGTGATGTAATAAAGAAAATAAAGCTAATAAATAATAATAGGAATCAATCCATGATAAGTATGAAAATACTTACTTCACAATACATTTGATGTTGTTAAAATTATAAAAAAAGTTAATATATAAATTATATATATATATATTTACAAAAACATGAAACAAGATTCTTAACCATGAAGATTTACCCCTACTTTTCCATACAAATTTTGTAACATACCTTTTTTTCACATTGATTTAAAAAAAATCCACAATAATTGACTATTAATCCTTGTGGATTAATATTGGGCTCATCCCTTATTTAAATGTAAACTTATAATTATAGTCGAGAGTTTATATTAACATAATTCTGAAGTATTGGGCTTGTATATTCTTTGTAACGCACGTACATTATAAATTATTTGCATTTCACATGTTAGTGAATTGTTATGAGGATAACCTAAGGCTGCACGGATTTAGTCGATCAAATTTTCTCGATGTGTCCTATTCTTCTGCAAAGTGGTGTGGCAAGGCTTGGGATCAGCAAGATCTCAGATCCACGATTCTTCGAAAGTAGGTTTGAGATCTACGGTCTAGAATGAGAAGGAACGATTAGAGGTAACTTCCCTCCTCTCGGGCATCGCGAAGGGTCTCAGTTTTGTTGTTCGCTTCCCCAAGGAGCTTCTGCAACCATGGTGACAAAGGTATTGTTCTGGAGATGCTTTTCCCTTGTATCATCCTTAACCTGGTAACATCTTCTGTACGAATGCATGGTTTATAAATTATTCCTTGTTTAATGATCGAAATTTCAGCACCCCTGAAGGCTATACTCACATTCCGGTACTAATGAGTTCTTTTGTTGTGTTTCAAAGGCAGCCAAGGTCACAAGGAGTCTCTAGAAGTCCCCGACTGGGTCGACGGTTCAGGAAGAGTTTTGGATGTCGACCCTGCTTACAGGTATTTCCTACCTAGGTTGTATTCTTTTAAATTATTTATTTTCTTTTGTTACAACAAAAATAGTGATTTGTTTAGTAATGGGGCAAGGAATATAGAGATGCGCTCTGCTGGAAGATGAAGATTGGGTTGCTGTGAGATATTCCCTTTTGTCATGTTCAATCTCTCTTTATTATTTCTTTTGGAGGTCGTATTACTAATTTCTATTCTCCTTTCATAGGTGAGATATATTGTCGTCAGGATTCTTTAAAACTTGAGGAGATGCGCTCTGCTGGAAGATGAAGATTGGGTTCCTGTCAGGTATTCCCTTTTGCCATGTTCAATCTCTCTTTATTATTTCTTGTGGAGGTCGTATTACTAATTTCCATTCTCCTTTGGCAGGTGACATTTATTGTTGTCAGGGTTCTTCAAAACTTGAGGGGTACCGGATTCCCCTCATTCAAATGTTCAATTGGTTTGCCTTCGGCACATAATCGGCCTTCTCTTCCAGTGCAATCGGCCTTTCCTAACTTCGCTGGGGAAACTCCTATTCTTTTCTTTTGAGCCAATTTTCTATGGCCTCTTAGGGCTTATTAAAGGAGGGGTTTAAAATGCCACAACCTCTTGTCTAGTTATTCGATGCATTGTTTCGGGGTTTTTATTGTGGAGAGAGAACATCACTTTAAATTGTCACCGGCTACCTTTACCTTATAATTAATGGTGAACATCTTTACTCTACTAATTGGGTATACTTAGAGAATGTTTATTGACCAAACTGTGGTCTTCTGCCTGGTTTGAACATGCAAACTTTGTATTTGGTTGTAATGTTAAATTTTAATTTCCTCTACGCTTTCTGGGCGGTTCCTTATGAACACAGCTGAGAGAAATGTATTACCGAGCTTTTGTGGACCCATGTTGAACTGATAGATGTATTTTATTTTTATATATTGCTAGTAGTTTATTACTTGTATTGCTTCGAGAATTTTCAGAGCTTGGATTTTCTAAGATATAGTAAATTACACTCATTCTGAATGTTATTCGATCTTTGCTAATTAAATATTATTTTTTGTTAGCTTTTATGGAATATATGTATGTAAGTAATTTCTCTATAAGTTATTTTATCATTGTTTCTTTGTTTTCTTCCTCCCTTATTGTTTCTATAGTTTTTGGATTAAATTTGAATGCCAAGTTTTTAATAAATTGTTCTTGTTCTATACTAACTTTCAGTAGTTGTTCATGTTCGACACAAAAATTCACTAACTTTGTCCCCAAATATCTCATCATATTAAGTAATTTTCTAGTAAGTACTTGCACTTATTGCCCCAAATGCACATAGATTTATTCTTCTCCTATTTGGGTATCTCTTTGTGGTTCTTCTATTACTATTTCCTTATGCTTACTCTTTTTTATATTATGTGCAAAAACACCAATTTATTTTTTTAAACAAAGTCATGGTCAACACAAAGGCCACAATGTTAATCTATTTCACTCCTAATAGCATATTATAACATCCCTTCAAATTAGCCAAAAAATTACCCTTATTACTGAAGTAATATTTAATAATGACCTCTAAATCCCTTGGTAAAGAAATAATTTTGGTGGTTTTTTCCTTGAACAAGTTGATTTTCCTACAACATGTAGCTTGTTATTCAATTTTTATATCTTCCTTCTCCTTGATTCGATACACCCAAACTAGGCTAGGCCTTGTGTATAATTTAACTAAATTATTTTGCGTATAAAGTATTGGCTTAACGTAAGCCAAGTTTATCACCAATTCATGGGGTAATACTACACATGTTCTCTTTGTAATGCGCTGCACTTATTCTTAAACAATGTCAATCTTTGCAATATATGTAAACACATTTGTGGTTAACCACACTTTAATGTGCCTAAATGTAATTATATAGCACGAATATATTATTATGTTAAACCTTAGATATTAAGGCTCACATGACATATTTTTTTGCTCCTATTTTATCTTTATCTCTTTCTTTTATGTTCCTATTGGACAAATTTGGCTAAATCCGTTGTGGGACTATCTAGGGCTACTAGTAGTTTCTGGCTTGGCCTCAAACCAACCCCAAACCATTCCAAGTCACACAACAAATAATTCCTATTATTTTAATTATTAGTTTGATATTTAACATTTTTTTTTATGGAATTTCATTATAAAACAATGCATCAATTCTCTTATCAAACTTCAATCTCACTCGAGTTTTTCCTAGCCCACTTCCTAGAAAAGAAATGGAATGAAATGAGCCTAGGCTGTCGACCCCATTGTCTAGGCTTGCGATCTAACCTGATATTTTTTGAAAGGAAAACAGAAGAGAAAAACCCTGCCATAAATCATTAAAGACTTACAGAGTTATAGACTTCATAGACCTACAATAAGTCCATTCATACATTAATTCAGAAATTTTCTTAATAAAAGGAGCTATGACAGTCCTTTCTATAATCTCATCTTTAATAGATAGAGTTACATTGTTCCTTCCTTTTCATGTTTATTTACTGAGCCACAAAACCACAAAGAAGGAAATGCTCCTTTGAACCTGCAAGACTAGTCACAACTGCATCTCTCCCCGAGCCAGCTTCACACCTAGTTGTTTGGAACAGACTTCTGTAGAGAGTCTGAGACTATTTGGTCCCAACTAGACATAGTCTAGTATTCTCAGTTTGAACACCAGGTTCCACTTGGAATTCCACTAGCTACACCAGCTTAGATATTCCTCATAGTGTCAATGTCTTTCTATATTGATTCGTAGTCTTCTCCTCTCCAGCTAGTCTCAGGTTCCCCATACCCTCTTCGTCTTTCCCCCACTTTTGAGAAATCTCAATTCCTAGGAGAAGTTTGGGGAGGTAGCCACCTTGCTCGTAGCTACTTGAACTACCTGAAGGTGTGATCTTTCTAGGCATAGCCTTTCAATGTGGCTTTATGGACTAGCTACATATAATATCTTTTGATATATATAATAAATGTGTCTTAATATTCATAAGGTCTCCGCTTAGCCCACAACCAAGTAACTCTTTTCTTATCAATATATATATATATATATATATATAGGTAGGGGAGATTAGAAATTCTTAATCTATAAATGGGCTTAGTCATGATACCATGGGCTAGTATAGTGTCTTATGGATATTGCATGCCCAAAAGGCCACAAATCACTCCATATGTCACTTGTTCATATGACACTTTTCTAAATTAATCAATTTATTTAAAAGGGAAAAAATAGCACAACTACTTTGGAATAAATCTTGACCTTAGATTTATGTATACTACTATAATATTCTAGAATATTTTGTGTAGATTAAATCTCTACCATCTACTTAATAATAATTGTTAATTAAATTTAAATTTTAAAAACTCCATTCTAAAATAAACACTCCAATAATTGTAAACATTTTTCTAACATAAACACTCTTATAATTATAAATATCTGAATTAAGAATAAAATTATCCTTTTATTTTAAATCGGGATTTTTGCCCCCACGCAATAAGCGGCGTATTATAAATATTAAGAATAAAATTATCCTTTTATTTTAAATCGGAATTTTTTGCCCACGCAATAAGCAGCGTACATTGCATTAAAAAAGTTCTTATAAGATAATAATAAGATAAAGTCGACCCAAAAATGAAATTCCAAGAAAATAAATTTTGCTGAACGAACGTGGCATCTTTCCTACGGGATTTAAAAGGAGACTTGACTTTTGGTATAAATTATATAGAAAATACTTTAAAATAAACTAAATTTACAAAGCCTTAAATACTAATGATATGATATGAAAACATGAGACTATAGGAATTTTTTCCGAGGTTCTTTGTTGATTTTTCCTAGTACTTTGTTGTGAAAGGGAATGTTCCGTTGATGCTTATCGTTTACCTATCGTAATGTCGTTTCTGTGAATATATATATTACCTACCGTAATGTCGTTTCTGTGAATATATATATATATATATATTTATTAGTTTTTCGATTTTTAATCCAGCAATCGTTTATTACTTCAGGGAATTCAAGTTAGACTTTATACTAATTCTGAATTATTTAATGAAAAGAAACACGCTCAATTTGTAATATTTAATTTTTCTTGTACAAGTATGGAAGGTTTTCAAAATGAAGACATTTTCAGGAAAAATAAAATTCTCTTTGTATCTCCCTATCTCCTCAAAATCACGGGTATATTAGTGGTTTTATGGAGTGAACATGGAAATGTAAATGGGTATATTGGTGGTTTTACATAGTGAACATGGAATTGTAAATGCTCCATTTTGAAGGAACCACAACACATAGAATTCCCCCTATTTGTAACAAATTTCATTATCACACTACTTTAACCTTTAACCTTTAATTAGACCATTTTTCAGCATTCCCTCACATAAGTGACATTATACAGATATATTTTCTAATCATGGTTTATTCTACGTATACTTTTGTATAGTAATTATTTTGTTTCTTAAGTAAAGTGAGTGGCCTTTTGTTTTCGGGAATAGAGTGAGTGGTGAATAGAGTCCTCGCGAGAGAAAATAAGAATTGAACCATAATGTAAAGCATCCATATTACCCTAGAATAGTATTCGATGAAAAAATTATCAAGGCACTAAATAAATGGGACATTTCAATGAATTAGATTCTTATAAAACAAGGGAGGCTGCATGGCAGCTAGTCCCTGCCTTGGGGATTTTGTTAGAAAATTTAGGAAGCGTCTCAAGTTCATAGTGCTGGTAGTGTTGTTAAATCGTGGGCAAAGCCGAAGTTCTGGGAGGGACATCCAACTTTCAGCCTACAACCTGTAACCTATCAAAAGAAGAACCCATAGTTTTCCTTTATTACTGGAACTTGAAACCATGCTGCTAAAAGGATAGTTTGATTAGCTAACGGTTTGAGACTTATCTTTCGCAACACTATGTGCAATCCTTACCCTGGCAGGCCAATCGAGTACCTCGCCTCTACCTCTAGAACAGCAAAAGCCTCTTAACCTCACCACATTTTCATGTCTAAGTAGCGAAAGAGTCTTGAGACCCTCTTGGAATTCTAATTCCTCCATCTTGCAACTCATTTTACTGATGCTTTTGATGACCACAAAAGACCCGTTTCTCAATACCCCCTTGTAAGCAGCACAATAGTTGTTTTTCCCCAGCAGATTCTTTTCAAAGAAATACTGTGTTTTGCAGATTCAATTTCCTCAAGGTTAAATTTCGAATTATCGATACTTAGTCCTGTCTATTGTCTCATAAGCACTGCTAATCTTCTGCCTTCATCTTCGAAACCATGAGAATGTGAAAATGGTTGCCAGGATTCCTCGACCTATCAAAGCAATCATAGCCACAACAATGGCAATGCTTGGGGTTTTAAACGTTTTGGAGCAATTTTGGCAACTTCTTGAGAAATCTGTAGATTCTGGAATTTTCTAGCCTTATTAATGGAGAACTTCCATTACACATTGCAAGCCCAGCAAACTCTTCTCCACAGAGCTTTGAATTGTTTCCATACCTGAATCCTTCTTGCATTCGTTTAAAACCTGCAACATGCAAGAGAAACCACACTATATCAGCCCATTTTTGGCATAAAAATACACTGGAAACAATTCTTACACTCAAACATTATAATTGCAGCAAGAAAAACGGGGTTCAACAGCCTGGGTAATAGAAGGACATGTTTATGAACATTTTTCATTTGTGTGGGCTAATATCTGGAATAGTGCATTGTATCTATGGTACATTGGGTAGCATTTAATATAGACACTAGCACAAACCCATTTAAATTCTGGTTACTTAGACACCTTATAATAGAATCAACTCTTTTCATTGTGTAGACACATGTGTGCCGTGCATAAAGATGGTGTATTTGGTACATTGACTATGGACACCAGTAATTTAATGGTCAGGTGAGTCAGATGAATCTGATATGCATCCCACATTAGAAGGAAATCTTACATTCACAGTTTCAAATTGTAGGTGCAGAGTTCTATCAAATATTCATGTTTGTATGTGCCTATATATGTAACAATGCATGAAATGGATCTTCCAGGGAGAGAAGAATGGCTGACCTATCAAACTGTGGAACTTGAGATGTACAAAGTCAAAATATCATACCCTCAGACTCGGTTTTAAATAGGTTTGTGCTACTAGTAATCCTATAAGGTCCCAAATAAATAACAAAACGAAGATATATCACTGTTGAGCCAAGCCCATACAATTTTTGCCCCTTGTGTAAATGTGTGATTTGAAAAAAACAAATGTTAGATAATATTGTTAATTGTAGATGTACAGGGCATAAGGAACATGTCACCTGGGCACCTTCTTCCTTCAAAGTAGGATTTGAACATGGTGATTAGAGATATTTACAAACAATACATCTCGGTCATTTGAATTGCCCCCTGCTGAGGCCCTGATCCCTAAGATGGCTTTGTTTTTCTAGCTCTTCATGTATTTGAGAGACAATCTTATTGGCAGACCTGCATGTACTTAGAGAAATTGGTAGCTCTTCATGTATTTGAGAGACAATCTTATTAGCAGACCTGCATGTACTTTGAGAAATTGGAATATTACTCATAGAATGTTACATTTACTGTAATATTATTTTGTTGTTTTGCTTTTGGTGATGCAAAAAATGCTGGACAGTTATTTTGAAGTTCATACATCTAAACCTTTAAGAGATGAGAGTTACTAATGAGTCACGACATATAATATAAATTACAAGTCATTCAATTTGGGACTGGTTTCTCTCAATTCAACAGATGTCCCAAATAAATTTCTTTATTATCTCTGATCTCTAGGCCTTGTTGAGTGACTTTTTATAATTTTTGAAGGCTATACTTGTAATTAGTTTGTTGTAAAATGCACCTGGGCTCCTTCTTCCTTCCAAGTAGGATTTGAACATGGTGATTAGAGATATTTACAAACAATACATACCGGTCATTTGAATTGCCCCCTGCTAAGGGCCTCAGCCCTAAGATGGCTTTCTTTTTCTAGCTCTTCATGTATTTGAGAGATAATCTTATTGGCAGAATGGCTTTCTTTTTCTAGCTCTTCATGTATTTAAGAGACAATCTTATTAGCAGACCTGCATGTACTTAGAGAAATTGTACTACTAGAGCAATTCAAGAGGATATCTAAACGACTTATTGGCATTGACTCTATCTATGCATTCCATTGCTAAATCAATGTCAAAGAGAATCAGTATGTGCCCATCACATTATCGTTGGCTATGAGTCACATCGAATCAACACTGTCAAAATGGTTAGATCGATTTGCTAAGTAAATGGCAAAGGAATCAACCCAACATATCATGGATTGGCCAAATAAACAAAAGGACATGATGAAAAGTAATCTCAAGAAAAAATTGTGCAAGTGCACACATCAAGAAAATGTTTACTAAATAATCTTGCATGAAATTTCAATTTACTAACCGAGCAACATGATGGGATGACTTAGCTCCATTACAATGAAGAGACATAAACCGATCACAATGGACAAGGAGTGCTCCCATAAATAGCCAAATGACAAGTGACAGAAGCGAAGGCCACAAGGAACAAGAGACCCTAATCAGAAACCATGGCAGACAATGGAGATTCATCTAATATGCAACAACAGTCATTGGGGAGAATTAACTGCATCAACACACTACCAGAGAAATTTTGGCAACTTCTTGAGAAAACTGCAGATTTTGGAATTTTCTGCAACAGAGGCACAGAGGAGTCTGTAGGAGATTTGGCAGTTAGATTTGGTGCCCGTGGGCCGAAAGTTTCTGGCCTTATTAATGGAGAACTTCCATTACACATTGCAAGCCCAGCAAACTCTTCTCCACAGAGCTTTGAATTGTTTCCATACCTGAATCCTTCTTGCATTCGTTTAAAACCTGCAACATGCAAGAGAAACCACACTATATCAGCCCATTTTTGGCATAAAAATACACTGGAAACAATTCTTACACTCAAACATTATAATTGCAGCAAGAAAAACGGGGTTCAACAACCTGGGTAATAGAAGGACATGTTCATGAATATTTTGCATTTGTGTGGGCTAATATCTGGAACAGTGCATTGTATCTATGGTACATTGGGTAGCATTTAATATAGACACTAGCACAAACCCATTTAAAGTCTAGTTACTTAGACACCTTATAATAGAATCAAACCTTACATTCACACATACAAATTGACGATGTGGTGATCCATCAACTCTTTGCATCATGTAGACACGTGTGTCGTGCATAAAGATGGTGTATTGGGTACATTGACTATGGACACCAGTGATTTAAAGGTCAGGTGAGTTAGATGAATCTGATATGCATCCCACATTAGAAGGAAATTTTACATTCACAGTTTCAAATTGAAGGTGCAGAGTTCTGTCAAATATTCATGTTTGTATGTGCCTATATATGTAACGGTGCATTGAATCTGGTGCATTGGATATATTGAATATGGACACTAACAGTCTAAACACAGGTGACAGGTGACTCCAATGTGCACCTTTCACCAGAACCAACCTTACATTCACAGATTCAAACCTATCAAGTTTCTATGTTTGTCTATTATTAAATGTGTTATAAACTTATATATGGGTAAAGTTGTATTAAATATAGATGTTGCATTGGGTGCATCCAATATGTACACTATCATAGACCCATCTAAATTTTGATATGCACCATAAATTCTCATGTTCAAATAGAGGATGTAATGACCCATCAACTCATTTATGCACGACTGTGTAACAGTGTCTTAAATCTAAATAGTGCATTGGCTTTATTGAGTGTGGACACTAGCACAGATCTAATTAAACTTGGGTGACTCTGATGTGATATGCACAGCATTGAGGTTGCATAGCACAGATCCACTTAAACTTGGAAAACTCTGATGTGATATGCAAAGCCTTGAAGTTGCGAAGCTTGAAGATGCATCAAATTGAGGGTGAGGTATTCTACTAACTTTGTTTTTGTGTCATTGACTATACATGTAAGGATATTAAATCTAGATTGTATATTAATGGCATTGAATAGGGACACTAGCACAAACCCATTTAAACTTTGGTGAACGCACAAACCCATTTAAACTCTCATGATTCTGAGGGTGGATTTCATATGAATTGCACACCGAGTTTGTGAACCTTGCAGATGTATAACTTGAATTCACAGAAATGGCTGACCTATAAAACTGTGGAACTTGATATGTACAAAGTCAAAATATCAGACCCTCAGACCCAGTTTTCGATAGGTTTGTGCTACTAGTAATCCTATAACGTCCCAAGTAAACAACAAAACGAAGATATATCACTGTAGAGCCAAGCCCATACAATTTTTGCCCCTTGTGTAAATGTGTGATTTGAACAAAACAAATGTTAGATAATATTGTTAATCGTAGATGTGTTGGGCATAAGGAACATGTCATCTTGAGGAGTCTTTCCGGAGAGACTATTGTTCCTAACATCCAAAATAGCAAGATGAGGGAGGTCTGTAAGAGTTTTCGATATGGGCGCAAAAAGTGAGTTGAAGCTGAGGTCCAGCCTTGTCAGCAAGGTTAGCACTCCCAATGATGCTGGTATTTCACCGTTTAAATGGTTGTTTTGCCAAGTGGCGTATGATGAAATCCCTTGCAACTTTTAAACTCGATCAACTGAGAAATGACAGTGCACCCTGAAATTTCAAATTTAAAATAAAGATAAGAAAATCAATTGATTTCAATAAGAATAAAAATGAAAATCATAACATTTATCCACCTTGTGGGCCCTACATGAGGGCCATGTGCCTAACACCTCTCTCTCCATAGCATAACATGCAAGCTTACACCTCTGTCTCCTTAACATAGCATGCAAGCTCTAAAGCAGGCCACCTAAGGTTGCATCAGGCTAACATCTGTGAGTAGGCAGATTGAAACCCGAGCAGGAAGATTGAAACCTGAGAAGGGTTAAAATGGAGATATAGCGTGATTCAATATATGCATGCATACAGTTACAGAACCCCCACTATCATCAGAAAACATGAAAATCGCAGAAGGATGCTCTCGGGGAAGGCGGACTATCGCTCTGCGTCAATGCTTAGAAATTTCTCTATCGTTGGGTGGATTTGATCCGCTCGCAGTCTGCCTTTCAATGATTAGAAATTTTTCTATCATTGGGTGGATTTGATCCGCTCGCAGTCTACCTTTAATAATGTGTAGGGATGTGCAAAGTGTCGTTCTACGCCCAGGCGGAAAAGTTCCAGGTGCACCGCGTTTCCCTCGCTCCATGCTTAGAAATTTCTCTATGGTTGGGTGGATTTGGTCCGCTCGCAGTCTGCCTCAGATAATGCGTAGGGATGTGAAAAGCGTCATTCTACGCCCAAGTGGAAAAGTTCCAAGTGCACCGCGTTTCCCTCTCTCCTGGTCCGTGCAATGGGTAACAAATCTTAGGTGCTTGTGACCGACCGGGGTACGGATTGATTCGTTCCATATCAATTGAGCATTCCTGGAAGAGGCGTCAACTGGCAGATGTTAGTTACCTTAGATAAGACTATGAATTCAGGCTGGTGACTCATAGTCCATTCCATCGCAAAGTGGTGTTCCTTCTTCGGCTTTTGTCTCTCAAGCGTCCTAGTATACTAAGAACTAGTTCACCTGTGTCGGTTTGAGGCTCGGGTTACTACGCCCTCCCAATGCTTCGTTTTTTCTGGAAGTTGAACCTTGAATGCCAGATTCACTTTTTTGTCGATTCATTCAATCACGAGATGGGCCTGTTGGGTGGGAGATCCTATGGGTCAAAGGTGTCCCTGCCAAGGCTTTTAGTGCTCTTCTGCGTCCTGATCCCTGCAGGCATGTGCATCCTCCCATGCATCCAATGATTCTTCTCGGCATTTCCATTGGGCCCTCCTGCTTTCTGTAGATTGTATATTTTTTGCAGGCCGTGCAGGGATTCTTTTGCCTCCAGCGGTCTGGTGTCCGGGGTTGCTGAATTGCTGAAGAAGACATCATAGTTCCAGGTATTCAACTAGCAATCTTTTGTCTCTGTTTTTATTCCTCGTATTCAACCAGCAATCTCATGTATCTGTTTTTATTCCTGGTATTCAACCAGCTATCTCATGTCTCCTCCCTACCCTTCGGTTACCACAGAAGCATGCAGAGCATCTGTTCCGTAGACACCACAGCAGCATGCAGAGTGACACATTGCAACAGTGGAAATTTCAGAGACATTGTTGCTGGCAACTTCAAAGAAAGCCCATCGGTCCCGCATAAACAATATCCGGGAGCTAGCATTTCATACTGCTAGATTAATGTTAGCATTAATCAACAGCTCCGAAAAATGAATGAGAAAGAACCAGACAAATGCAAGATAATATATGATTTCAGGGCCTCTACCTCAGGAAGAGGCCAAATAAGACCATAAATCACTATGGACTAAAAAACTTTGTTTATACTTGATAAACATATGCGAGCAAACAGGTGAACTAATATTAACTACATCATTTTCGATTACTATAGTCCCTAGCCATTGCTAGATGGCAGGGACTAATAAGAATTGAGCTACATTCTTAAAAAATTAGAATTGAGCTACACTATGAAGCACTCATATTAGTCTAGAATAGTATTTAATGTAAAAATAATCAAGCCACTAAATAAATGGGACATTTCGGTCTAGAATAGTATTTACTATTCAATGCAAAATTCATCAAGCCACTAAATAAATGGGACATTTCAGTGAACTGGAATTTTACAGAAAAGAAGTATAACTCATCTCAAAACTAATGAAACAAAGGCCTAATTTAAATTGAATAGAATATATAGAAAGAAACCGAGTCACCTTTATTTGCATTCCAAAATAAATTACTATGTTTATTATTTTAAAAATAAAAACAAGTCTCTTCTTGATTTTTCTACTCCAATATTAAATGCTAATGCTAGGTATGTTAGGGTAGGATAGAATAAGGTGGAAGTAATACTCTTAAATGTTGTATTTCAAAATTTAGGTGTCTATTCCATTTGAATTTCATATAAACAATATTTATAGTTATAATTTAGAAAATTACTAAGTGGAAAAATGTGGTAACATTTCTTTCAATTCAAAACTATGTTGCTCAAATGATTTTCCTATTTATTTTTATTTGTTAAATTCTTATAATATGGTATGTTTGGGACAAATAGGAAAAGAATATCTAACTCTAAATCATCAATAACAATTAGCTTGGTTATTTGGAACTTTTGTTGAAACCACAATTGAAATAGAAGGATTTGATTTCTTTTAAATAGAATATTAGAGGAGACTTAATAGAAAAAAATAATATATAACTTTGCTAAATAAATGAAAGATAAAAATTATTTTTTATGAAAATATTCTATTTAAATAAACATTAAATCTCCTTTTTAAATTATCTTATCTAAATTATTAACTTTTAAATTCTTTAAAAAAAATTACATTATCTTTAATTATATAAACAATACTTTACCATAATTAATTTTTTTAATTTTTTTTTTTTAATTTTAATAAATCTAATATTACTTCTAATGAAATATTTTCTCCTTTAAAGTATGTTTATTTTAAATATGGTTTTTATAGTAATTTTATTTTAAATATGGTTTTTAGAATGTTGAGATTTTCTGTTAATTAAATTTGGGGAAAATCTCATGAATGTGACAACAATAGGATTTGTTGCTAAACTAACTTCATTTATACCCGATGAGGAGTTATTTCATCCTATATTTGTTGTGAGTGAATTTATGATTCAGTTTTCTACTCCCAACTATAAAAATGTAAGCCCGTAGAGGATATGTGTGATTACAAGGTGTGAGGAAAAACAATTCCAGATGTGCAAATCTATTGTTGTAATCTCCTGTTGAGTAATAAGATTGTCGATGCCTCTGTTTGGTGGATGTAGCCCAGATTGGTTGGATGAACCATGTTAAACTTGTTGTCTCATGATTTTTGATGTGCGTGTGTGATTTATTTCATTTTTGATGTGCATACTCTGACAATTGGTATCAAAGCTGGGAGCTGGAAGAGGAGGTGGGCATCGCGTGTGGTCAAAAACAAGGACGACGAAGGGAAGCACAGGAACATGGGTTCCTTTCCTCTCTTCTGCTTACAAAGTTCGGTCATTTATTATCTTCGTCATGCCTGCCTGAACTTTACGCAAATATCCTTCAATTCGACGATTAATTTGGTCTCTTGATCACTGGTTTGAGATTAAATTCCACTGCATTTCGATATCTCTGGAGATCAGGGGAGTCAGCGTTTTAGTTGCAGAACGTGGCACGATTGGCAGCTCCAGGCGGAGGAATGAAATGGTGCAGTAGTTTTGGAGTGGAGTAATGCCAATTATCACTCAGTGCCTGCAAATTATTATCACTCACGCAGTCTTCAATTCCTGCATTTCGATGAGCTGCCTAGTGCGAGAACAAATGGGTCAGATGATCAGTGTCTGAATTAAGCAAGAATTGTTTTTTGTTGATGGTCCATCTTGAGGATTTCAGTCATGCGAATGCTTCATGAAAGGACTCCTCTAGTCTGAGATTCCTTCAGCTTGGAGTTGGAACTTAAAGCTCATGTAGATCTGTGCGAAGAAGGGAGCTATGTTCCTGAAGATAGCGTGGTCTCAACCTGCGTGGATTCAATATTAGAATGTTCTTACGCCATATCATCTGAAAATATTGAATGGATGCAAGGTAGTGTTTTTTTCATTTCGTTGCTAGCAGTATTGAAATGTCGTTTGATTTGTATGCTAGTCGCTGGTATTTGCAATTTACAGTTTGTGGAATTTTATCAAATTGTTAATTTAATTAAAAAGGCAAATTAAAATGTCAAAAACACAAAGTGCTCGATTTGAGATCGAGAAGTTTAATGGGAAAAACAACTTCGAGATCTGGAAAGTTAAGATGTATGATCTACTCGTGCAACAAGGCGTGGCGAAGGCATTGTTGGGAAAAGCCAAACAACCATACACCATGATAGATGACGAATGGAGTGACATGGATTAAATATCACTAAGCGGCATTTGATTGTGTTTGGTGGATGATGTTTTGTTTAACATCGCGTTAGAGAAAACTACTGTGTGTTTGTGGACAAAGCTTGAAAAGTTGTACATGAAAAAATCCTTAACCAATAGGATTCCTCTGAAGCGACAGTTGTATAGTTTGTGCATGAAGGAAGGTACATCTATTACTAATCATTTGAATACCTTTAATACTCTCTTGGTGCAGTTAGAAAGTATAGAAGTAAAATTTGAATCAGAAGATAAAGCTGTAACTTTATTATGCTCGTTGCCCGAGTCATGGGATCATTTTGTTACTTCTATAAGTCTTAGTTCATCAGAAACCCTTGAGTTTAATGATGTTGTTGGAGCTTTATTATCTGAAGAAACAAGGAAAAGGTCAAATTCAGAAACCTCTACATCAGAAGTAATGATGGTCAGAGGTTGTTCTAAAGAAAGACGCTTCAGTAAGCACGACAACTCGCGGTCAAAATCGAAAGGGAAGAAGAGTAAGGTAAAGTGTTGGTTTTGTGGCAAATCAGGACATTTGAAGAAGGACTGTTGGAAGAGATGGAAAACATCTAAAGCAGACTCTTCAACAGAAAAGAAATAAGAAAACACGACAGATACAGGTTCAGCATCTGTTTCAGGTATGAGCGATGAAATGTTATCAGTTAGTTTGTCTAATCATGATGAAAACTTATAAATCAATCAATGATGGAGTATTTTATATGGGAAATGATGACACATGTAATATTGTGGGAATTGGAAGCATTCAAATTAAAATGTTTGATGGGACAAATAAAATATTAATTGATGTAAGACACGTGCTTGAACTCAGAAAAAATCTTATTTCCCTAAGAGTACTAGACACAAATAGATATAAAACCTTTATTCAAGGTGGAGTAATGAAAATCTATAAAGGAATCCTACTAGTAATGAAAGCAAAGAAGGGCCAACAGGATCAGGCAAAATAAAGCAGCATCCTGTCACATTGGTCTCTGGAAACGAAAATTCGCTTTGCAGAATGCTCGATCACAATCTTCAGACATCGCAGCTCTGTGCTGACCGAACTTTCTGGGCGCGCTAGAGCGTATTGAGCTACAAGGACAGTTCTACTGGCCAAGCAACCTCAATCTTCACCGAATATATCCATTGGAAGCAATATCTCCGGGAGGTCACATTGACTCCCAGGAATCTATGTATTTTTATACAACAAAACTAATATAATATGCTTAACTTTACAAAAAAAAAAATGAAAGCAAAGAAGGTTGGAAATCTTTTTCAGTTAGAAGGAAGAACAGAGTCAGATCATGCTTCAATTATATCTGAAAACGACAGTAATTCTACTCATCTATGGCATCAAAGGTTGGGCCATATGAGTGAAAGAGGATTAAAAATTTTATTTTATCGTAAGTTACTTCCTAGTTTAAAGTCTTTTAAGTTAGATTTCTGCAAACATTGTATATATGGGAAACAAAGCAAGCAGAAATTTAAAACTGGAAAACATACTAGTAAGGGAATCCTTGATTATATCCATTCTAATGTTTGGGGTCCTTCTCTTACAAACTCATGTGGAGGATCATCATATTTTGTATCTTTTATAGATGATTTCTCTGGGAAAGTATGGGTCTACATGTTGAAAATAAAGTCTGATGTATTCACAGTTTTCAAGCAGTTTAGAGCATTAATAGAAAATATCACTGGAAGAACCATTAAATGTTTAAGAACTGACAATGGTGGTGAGTTTACTTCAAAGGAATTTGATAATTATTGCAAGGAAGTTGGGATCGAAAGACATAGAACTACTGCTTATACTCCTCAGCAAAACGGAGTTGTTGAACGCATGAACAGGACTCTCTTAGAAAGAGCAAGAAGTATGCTAAGTAACGCCAATTTGCAGAAGGAATTATGGATAGAAGTAGTATCTACGGCTTGTTATTTGATAAATCTATCACCATCAATTGCAATAGGATGCAAAATTCCTCAAGAGGTGTGGAAAGGTCATCCTTGTGATTATTCTAAACTGAAAGTTTTTGGTTGTGATGCATATGCTCTAATTCCGAAACATCAGTGTTCTAAATTAGATCCTAAATCAAAAAGATATATCTTTGTTGGATATGGTGATGGGACTAAAGGATACAGGTTGTGGGATCCTACTACTCACAAGATCATCATTAACAGAGATGTTAAATTCAATGAATCTTCACTCAATAATCCAGATGTAGATGATAAATTGAAACAGGATAATGTACCTAAGTTTCAACATATTCAGTTTGAAACCAGTTCAAATACTAATGATAGTCAAGATGAACAAGTTTCAGATGCAGATCATGAACAAGTTTCAGATGCAGATCATGAACATGTTTCAGATGCAGAACATGAAGAAGTTCCTGCAGATGATAATCAACAAATTGTGGAAGTACTAGAAACATCTTTAAGGAGGTCCATGAGAATCGAACGTCCTCCTAAAAGGTATGATGATTATATTACTTCAGTTGCTTTAACTGCTAATGATGATGAACCTTTGTGTTATCAGGAAGCTGTAGAAGGTTCTAAAAGTGATAAGTGGAAAGAAGCTATGAAGGATGAAATGATGGAATTAGTCAAGAATGCCACATGGGATCTGGTAGAACTTCCTAAAGACAGGAAAACTGTGGGATGTAAATGGGTTTACAAATTGAAAGGGGTGTTGATGATATAGAGGACAGGTACAAAGCAAGGCTGGTCACAAAAGGTTTTTCTCAGAATGTAGGAATTCACTTTCATGAGATATTTTCACCAGTTGTAAAAATTGTTTCAATTCGGATTGTGTTAGCATTAGTTGCTTTACTTGATTTAGAATTACACCAACTAGATGTTAAAACTGAATTTTTACATGGAGATTTAGATGAGGAGATTTACATGGAACAACCAGAAGGGTTTCTTGAAAATCGCAACAAGAAATTTGTCTGCAGGCTCAAGAAATCATTGAATGGTCTGAAGCAGTCGCCTCGACAATGGTACAAGAAATTTGATTCTTTCATGATGAGTCAAAATTATATAAGGAGTGAATATGATGACTATGTTTACTTTAAGAAATTAAATAATGGCATGTTCATTATCTTAGTGTTATATGTTGACGATATGCTTTTAGAAATAAAAAGCATAAGTGAGATCAACAGGTTAAAGGCTTAGATGGCTAGGATGTTTGATATGAAAGATCTAGGAGCAGCAAGACAGATTTTGGGCATGGAGATTTTCAAAGACAGGAGCAATGGTAAGCTATGGCTATCACAAAAGAATTATATTGAGAAAATACTCTTGAGGTTTGGTATGAACAATGTGAAGCCCGTTTCAGTCCCTTTAGCTTCCCATTTTAAGCTTTCTTCAGGTTTATGTCCTAATACAAATGAAGAAAAGGAATATATGTCTCGAATTCCATATGCCAATGTAGTAGGTTGTTTGATGTATGCGATGGTTTGTACATGACCAGATATTTCATATGCAGTTGGGGTTGTCAGGAGGTATATGGCAAATCTAGGAAAAGAACACTAGTCAGCAGTAAAATGGGTGCTTCGGTATTTAAGAGGCACAAGTAATTATTGTATCACTTATAACAGAAGTAGTGAATTTGTTTGCAGATATGTTGATTCCGATTTTGTAGGTGATTTGGATAAGAGAAGGTCAACTTCAGGATATGTCTTTACTCTTGCAGGTGGAGCTATAAGCTGGATGTCAAAGCTAGAAAACATTGTTACTTTATCCACTACAGAAGCAGAATACATAGTTTCTTCACATGCTTGCAAAGAAGCGGTTTGGTTGAAAGGTTTGTTTGGTGAGTTTGGTAGGTTGCAAGACAACATCAAGTTATTTTGTGATAGTCAAAGTGCAATTCACTTGGCTAAAAATCCAGCCTATCATAGTAAATCAAATCATATACCTATCAAGTACCATTTTGTAAGACAGGTTATCACTGAAAGGGGAGTCTCTCTTGAAAAAGTGCATACAAAGGAAAACTGTGCAGACATGTTCACAAAACCAGTTTTTTTAGAGAAGCTACGATGGTGTCTGGCTTCTCTTGGCTTGCCGAAAAGATAAAAAATAATAATGGAATAGGGTATTAGGCTAATTGTTGTCAAGGTGGAGATTGTTGAGATTTTCTGTTAATTAAATTTGGAGAAAATCTCATGAATCTGACAACAATAGGATTTTTTGCTAAATTAACTCCATTTATTCCTGATGAGGAGTTATTGCATCCTATATTTGTTGTGAGTGAATTTATGATTTAGTTTTCTGCTCCCAGCTATAAAAATGTAAACCCATAGAGGATATGTGTCATTAGAAGGTGTGAGGAAAAAGAATTCTAGATGTGCAAATCTGTTGTTGTAATCTCCTGTTGAGTAATAAGATTGTTGATGCCTCTGTTTGGTGGACGTAGCCCAGATGGGCTGGATGAACCACATTAAAATTGATGTCTCATGATTTTTTCTATGCATGTGTGATTTATTTCGTTTATGTTGTGCATACTCTGACATAGAATTTTAATGAAAATATAATGTTGAGTTTACTTTAAAAGTAATTATGTTTATTTAGTTTTCAATTTACTTAAAAATTATTACAACTATATTTTTTTGGGCATGTATTGATGACGCATAATATGGTCCAAAACCTATTCACAAATTAAATGTTTTAGTGGTAAAAGAAAGTGTATAATTTTTTAATAATTAATAATAATAAATAAAATTATATTTTTTTAATAATTTGTAAATCCTCTTACTATGAAGTTCATAGTAAAATAAATGTTTGTATGTATAAATTGATATGTATTGAACCATTCTCATCGATTTCCTTTATATTATATAAAGGCACTAATATTACTTCTCGTCTTTAATTCATAGCCATTTTATCCTATATTCCTAACCACTTCCAACTTTCCATCTGCAAACAGTTCACGTAGACCCTACTTCTAGTCAGCGTGTCCATTATAATTTGTCAAAGTGTAATTTGCCTCTACCACTGTAGTTTTTGTTGGAAAACAATGGTAATTCCAACCACCGCCATTAATGCAGTAGCTAGACACCTCTAGAGGATTCAGAAGATGTCTCGAGTGCTGGATAGCTTCTTCTAGAATTCAGCGGATGCATTGACAAATGGATAGCTTCCTGGAGAAGCCACTGCCCCACCAAACTCCAGAAGTTTCCTTGCTGTGTATAAAAACCTGTTCAAGCCATCAAATGAAGACAAGTTCGGTGTTTTATGTGTTTAACTGTGTGATCTCTGATTTGGTATCAGAGCAGGTGTGAGGTGTGAGAAGAACGAGCTCAGGTGAGCTGTGTGAGGAGACGTGTGAGACCGAAGCTGAGTCTGAGTTGGAGGAGCGTTACAGCAGCCGCTGTGGTGGAGAGTGCGGTCTTGGAGAGTTGTGTGGTGTGAAGATTGCTACAGAGCGTAGTGTTGGGTATTTTTGTTTGCAACTTGTTGCAGTTGCTGTGTTTCCACCGTCTGGAGGTAACACGTATCCCTTGTTGAAGTATTGATACATATTTTATTTCCTTCCTTCTTTTGTGAATCCTTGTAAAGGTGTAGCTATTTGCTGAGCTGCTTCTGCAACAACAATGGCTGTCAGGAAGGACAACTGCCCATTTGAAGTTCTGAGTTTGGTAGTGAAGAGTCAATGCAGTTAATTTTAATAGGAGGGTTTTGATCCATTTATTTCAGTTCTATGTTGTTGAATTATGTGTTTTAAGATTATGCATTGGGCGGTTGTTTAAGAATTCAAGGCTGTAAATTTTTTGTAATGTTGCTTGCAGTTCCGTTCAGTCATTCCAGAACTCAGTGATGGAGAGATAGAAATATTCGATGAACTGAGCTATTACAACGATTTATAATTATAGACTGAAGTTTAGGTTATATTTGTTGAGATTTAGGAGGGATTAATTGAATACGGTTGAGGAATGGAATCATGTTTTTGTAGTTCATTTAAACCTGCGGTTAATTTTATGCAAAAGTACTTATCTTGATTCTTAAAAAAAAAGGGTGTTATTATTGGTGATATATAAAAAAAAGAAAAAGGAAAGAGGGTTGTTATTATTGATTAAGGAAATTAATTATTGAAGTTGTGAAAAATTTGTATCTTGGTAATTGGTACTTAAGGATTCAGAAGCTTATTAACAATGGCTAATATATTGGCAGAATCTTATTTATCTGACTCTAACAAGTTAGATGGTGAAAATTATGCAAATTGGAAGTTTAAGTTGTAGACTTTGATGGAAGGCAACAATACATGGGCAATTGTGTCTGGAGCTGAAGTTAAGCCAGTGTCCCCTCAAGCCACAGATGCTGCAATTCAAGATTGGGAGCGACGGGAAAACAAAGCAAAGGTGCTTTTGCGGATGACGGTTAAGGACAACATTATTCCACACATTAGAGAGTGCAAAACATCCAAGGAGACATGGGACACTCTCAAAAATTTGTATGAGATGAAGACTACAAATCGAATATTGTATTTAAAGAGTAAGCTTCTTTCAATTAAGATGGAAGAAAATGAAAGTGTTAGTGATTTTATTTCTAGAATTAAAGATCTAAAGGATAAATTAGGTGACATTGGTGAATCAATATCTAGTACAAACTTGGTTACTGTGACATTAAATGGAATGCTTGATGAATATCAAATGTTTATAACTGGTCTTTTAACTAGAGAGAAGGCTCCTACTTTTAATGAGTTGGCAGGTATACTTATGCAAGAAGAAGAGCGGAGAAGAAGTTTTAAACAAAAATCTCCCAATTCAGATTTGGCATTGATGGCCAAAGGGAAGCAGTCCTTCAAAGGCAAATAGTGGGAAAAAAATAAAGTCAAAAAGCCACAGGTAAAATCATTTCAAGTTACCCCTTTACCAAGGACAAATGCCAAATCAGGTAGAGATGATGTGTGTTATTACTGTGGAAAACTTGGTCACTTTTCTAAGAATTACATGAAAAGGAGGTCTGATCAATTTAAACAAAGAAGGAATTCAAGAAATTATGTTGATAGAGATGAAGCAATTAGTCAAGATGTTAGCAATATTAAATTGTTTGTGTCCAATGTTGCTTTATCAGTAGAAACGTATGATGATAATGCTTGGTTTATATACTCTGGTGCATCAATCCATATGTCATGCAAAAGAGATTGGTTTGATACTTATCATGAGATTAATAATGGTGGACACATCTATTTAGGAGATAATAGATCACATGAAATTAAAGGAAATGGTAATATAAGTGTTATGATGCCTAATGGAGAAGAAAAACAAGTTCAAAATGTGGTGTATGTTCCAGGATTAAAGAAGAACTTAATTTCAGTCTCTACTATCACATATCAACATTTTAAAGTTGAATTTGTGAAATCACATTGTTTGGTAAAGGATGTGCGGGACAACTACAAGGTTGTTGCAAAAGGAATGAGAATTGGAGGCTTATACAAGTTAGATGTAATGAAGAATTGGCATCAAGCTTTGGCATCAACAGGCATGTCAACTATAGAACTTTGGCATCAAAGGTATGGACACTTAAATCAAAATGACCAAATATTATTACAAAAGAAACTGATGGGAGAAGGTCTTCTAATTATTAAAGGTGAACACTTTGAATGTGAAGGTTGTGCACAAGGAAAACAACATAAGGAAGAATTTCCTGTGCATGAAAATAAAATAAAACGTGAAATATTTGAACTAGTGCATACTGATGTGTGTGGTCCAATGCAAACTAAGTCACTTGTTGGAGCATATTACTTTCTTATATTTATTGATGATAGCACTAGATACACATGAGTGTACTTTATAAGGAACAAAAGTGACATGTTTGAATAATTTAAAGAATTGAAGAGTATGGTTGAAAAGAAAATAGGAAAGAGCATTAAAATTCTTCGATCAAATAAAGGTGGTGAATACACTTCAGGATCTTTTATCAAATATTGCAAACAAAATGGAATTATGCAACAAATTACAGTACCACATACACCTCAACAAAATGGAGTAGTTGAAAGAAAGAATAGAACATTAGTTGAATGTGCTCGAAGTATGTTAAAAAATAAAGGACTTTCTAATAGTTTTTGGGCTGAAGCCATTAATACAGCTGTATATCTTAAAAATAGAATCCCTACTAAGTATCTTGAGCACAAAACACCATTTGAAGCATTTTATGGTTTTAAACCTAAAGTTAGTCATTTAAGGATCTTTGGATGCAAGGCCTTTGCTCATATTCCTAAAGAGGATAGGAGAAAGTTAGATGCCAAAGCCATCAAATGTATTTTTATTAGATATTGAACTGATAAAAAAGAATATAAAATGTATGATCTAAGTACTCACAAGGTCTTTGCAAGTAGAGATGTTACATTTCATGAGCATGTAGATAAACAAATAAAAGAATATGAATATAATACATGGAAGTCTTCTTATGATAACTTTAAGGAAGAAGAAGAAGTTGTGGAATCAACTCAAGAACCATAACACAAGGACATTCCAGAAGACACATCAAGGAATCAAAGTCCACAAAGAAATGAAGGCACTCCACAGAGAAGAAAAGGAGAAGGTACTCTACAAAGTAATGAACCACTAAGAAGGTCAACACGACAAATTCAAGCCCCCATTAGGTATAAAGATTATGCTTTAATGTCTCAAGTAATGACTGTTTTTGAGCCCTTAAATTATGAACAAGCAAAAAATCATAAAGAATGGATGGAAGCTATGAAAGAAGAATATGATTCTATAATGAAAAATGAAACTTGGGAATTAACAGAACTACCAGAAAATAAAGTCCCTATAGGATCAAAATGGTTGTACAAGACAAAATTTAATGCAAATGGTAGCATAGACAAGTATAAGGCAAGATTGGTTGCAAAAGGTTATTCACAAAAAGAAGGAATAGATTATGAAGATACCTTTGCTCCAGTTGGAAAAATGAATACAATCAGAATAATGATAGTGTTGGCAACTAAATATGATTGGAAGCTACATCAATTAGATGTAAAATTAGCTTTGCTAAATGGTGACTTGAAAGAAGAGATTTATCTTGTTCAACCAGAAGGATTTGTAAAGAAGGTTCAAGAACATCTTGTATGTAAATTAAAAAAGGCCTTACATGGACTAAAACAGGTACCTAAATATTGGTATGAGAAAACTGACAAATTCTTCTTTCAGCAAGGACTTAAAAGGAGTAAAAATGATCCTAATTTGTATATCAAGATAGACAGAAATGGGGATATAGTATTAATTTCTATATATGTTGATGATCTAGTAATAACAGGGAGTGCTAATAAATTAATTACAAATATAAAAATGAAGTTATCACAAGAATTTGAGATGAAGGATCTTGGTGAGATGCACTATTGTCTAGGTCTTGAAGTATGGAGAAATGATGGAAGAACCTTAATCACACAAAGCAAATATACAAATGAAGTACTAAACAGATTTCATATGAATGGATGTAAAGCAGTGAGTACTCCATTGGAACAAAATATCAAATCAAGAAGTGATGATGGAACAAAAGAGGTGAGTGGAACATTGTATCGACAATTAGTGGGAAGTCTAAATTATCTCACTACCACCAGACCAGACATTGCTTATGCAGTAAGCATACTTAGTCAATTCATGGCTAAGCCTCATGAAAGCCATTGTATAGTTGCAAAAAGGGTCCTTCGATACTTAAAGGGAACTATCAATTTTTTTATTAAATATACTAATGCTTGTAATGTTGAATTGACAGGTCATTCCGATTCTGATTGGGCTATAAATCCAGATGACAGGAAATCCACTACTGGATACGTCTTCAACATAGGATTGGGAGCTATATCATGGAGATGTAAGAAACAGTCAATAGTTTCCTTGTCATCAACTGAAGTAGAATATAAAACATTATGTAGTGGCACCTGTGAGGCTATATGGATCAGAAGAATACTTGAAGATGTTGGTGAAGGTCAACAATAACCTACAGTGATCAGATGTGACAATCAAAGCACCATCAAACTGGGGAACAATCCTGTATGTCATGCAAGGTCAAAACATATCAACACACAATATCATTTTGTAAGACAAAAGGTCCAATCAAAAGAAATTTCTCTAATGTACTGTAATACAAATAATATAGCTAACATATTCACTAAGCCTCTTGGGAAGGAAAAATTTTAGTTTTGTAGAAGTAAGTTATGTATTGTAGAAAATCAAGATTATATTGTAAGCCTAGCTGAGACTTAGACCAGCAGGCATGACAATTAAGAGTATAGTGTCTTGTATATTGTGCTATAGTATATGGTTGGAATTAAGGGGGAGTGTTGGAAAACAATGGTAATTCCAACCACCGCCATTAATGCAGTAGCTAGACACCTCTAGAGTATTCAGCAGATGTCTCGAGTGCTGGATAGCTTCTTCTAGAATTTGGCAGATGCATTGACAAATGGATAGCTTCCTGGAGAAGCCACCGCCCCACCGAACTCCAGAAGTTTCCTTGCTGTGTATAAAAACCTATTCAAGCCATCAAATGAAGACAAGTTTAGTGTTTTATGTGTTTAACTATGTGATCTCTGATTGTTTTTCTCCGCTGCCTCAGTGTCCCTGTTCCCTTCGCCCTTCACCTGTACGTAGCAGAAGGGTTGAAATATTGACATGGCAAGCATATCTGCCGATATAAATGGGTAATTAACTATTCAACATTCCTACCAATAATGAGTTGCACGAGCAGTTGGAACATCTCCATCATCGTGGAAACGTGTGTGCATGAGCCCATCAATGTTTTTCATGTTACAATAGTCCTGCATACTAATGAATTATATGAGTCATGAGTCGAAGAAATTATCACACTATACATATCATATGAAACATTAACAAAGAAGACATAGGAAACATTAGCAAAGAAGGCGGAACTCGATTGCTAAATAATGAGGATAGTGTTTCTTAGGAGGGAGGATATATTATGAAATGAAGGTGCTAGGCACTAGAGTAGAACCAGGGTTGCGACATGGATTAGATCGTAGGTTCATACAGTTCAGCTGAGAGCTGAGACGATGGGTTGTTGTATTTTCTTACAAGATGTGCGGGCTAAGATTTGTATTGTGAAGTGTTGTGACAGGTTATACAGCAGGTAGGACATGCGGTTGGCACGATCGGCAAGCCTTGGCATTGTACGTTGTATCGTTTGCAGGTCAATCAAAATGTGGTTGTAAACAAGATTAGTTTATGAATATTTCGGTGAAGTATTAGGTCAAGGGCGACTTTGACCATAATTTTTGGTGTTGAATATTTTGGTGTATGTAATGTTAGGGCATAATTCAATAACTCATTTGATAAAGATACATGTGGTTTTGGATTAAGTTTGATATTCTTATATATAATTTAACTCAGACATATAATATAAGTGTTGATTTGTGAGGCATAGTTTAGGTGTCATATCATTGAATTGGTCAGGCTGTTAATGAGGAGCTTGTTGGTGTCGTATGACTAGAGATTATCAGATAACTAAATCTATATGAAGTTTCTAGGGACATCACAAATGGTATCAAAGATATCACCACTAAGGGGGTAGCAACACACTTATGAAAGTAAGTCACATCAAACATGATAGTGGAGCACAATTGGGACTGGAATACTTGACATGTGGAAATATCATTACAATGTTCTGAGCAGGGCAATAGAGACCCGGTGTAGGTGTAGTAGTAGGGAGATATATGGTGTTATTGTAAAGGGTCCTTTAGTAGGTTGAGATGGCAAATTCATGGTCAGCTATAGTAGGTTAGCAAGTTACGATTTCCACAAACTGAAAGAGAGTGTTTCTACTATTGAAAAATGCACGATCAAAATGATGAATGATATGAAGATACACATAAATGCATTAGAAGAGATAGGGAGGGACATGGAGGGGATTGAGGGGATTGCTCAAATAATGGAGCAAGTCTATGATGATGCATGGGCAAATTGGTTGAAGCACCTAGAGGATGAGGTGGCTTCTTGACCCTAGAACAAGAAAACATTATTGACAATGGGGCTACACATAACTTCATGTGAGAGGATGTGGCTAGAGAGTTTGGATTGAAATTCAAGCTAGCCCATGCATCCTTCAACACTGTTAATTCAAGAAAGATGCATGTGATTAGAATGGTTGATGATGCTCCAATTAGTATTAATGATTAGCAAGGAAGAGAAAGATTCACCATTGTGCATCTAGATTAGTATTAGTTGGTGTTGGGACAAGAGCTTTTTATTGTGGAGAGGGAAGTACCAATTCCACACATGGGATGTTTGCTCATTATATTAGGACAAGGTCTGATTGTAGTGAGACTCTAAGAGGAGCCACAAGTTTAGCTACTAGGCTGACATCTATTTGGATTTCAAACTGAGTAGATAAGGAGTTGGGTAGTGATGTTGGTGAGAATATAGATAAGGTCAATTCTCTTTTGTTGTAGCATGCATATATTATGATGGTATTGAATGATAGGATTGAGAACTTGCAGTCAAGAGTAGAACATTTTGGGGAGGATAAATTGATAACTAATGATTCTAGCATAGACATTAGGGTGGCACCTTTCATCTAATAGTGTGACTAGGGAGATGTACCTTGGTACAAATGAGCCAAGGAGGAAATCAGTTCAACCACAGAGTACTTAGGAGGAGGTTGGCCTTGTCACCTAAAGTTGGAGCGCCTTGTTGAAGAGGCGGAAGAAAGATCGATTCACATCACCCATTGTTGAGGTATCTTATAGAGAAGTACAAGGGAGTACTTTGTGTGGTCAGATGGGTATTAGAGATAGAGGTGGTGGTCACCATGACTACTACATCTCACCTTCAGATTAAGCCATGACGAGTTTGGATAATTATGGCAAGTTTATGGTGAGTCATGTCTTGGGTGCCTTTGGGGTACTTTATGTAGAGTAAGTGACTAATGGGTTGCTTAGATGATCTAAGGTTCAAGGTTATTGCACTTTGAGATGAGTTCTTGTGGGACCTGCTACAACAATCAAATTAGCTACTTGATTAGTTGGTAGCCACAAGGGGATCCAAAACATGGACAACATCCAAGAGTGATTTTAGAAGATGGAAAAGATATACATCAATCAAAGGAGAAACACTTTATGATGTGAGGCTAAAGTTTGTGACTTGAGTAGTTATGGATTAGAGTATTGCTAAGGAAGGAAACTATTTTGAGTGGGGGAGAATGTGAGGAGGTTGGAGTGAATATGCACACATAACTGAGATGGGCGCAAAAGTTGACATCACAATCGGAAGTTTTGTGACATTGATGCAACATTCGAGGGAATTTTGGGGGTTTTGTGAGTGGGCACACATGAGACAAGTTGTGGCATCTAGTCACACATGAGTGAGAGCGTACACACTTGGCATGCAAATATGTGGCACAAGATACATGTGACATGCAACTAAAGGCATGCATGAGATATGACCAAGTTAAGAGTTGGGGATGGCATTTAAGTACACACACAATGCCTTAATTATTCAACACAATCAATAGCACATGATGAGTGAGTCGAGCTCATGGTGGTGGAGTCCACATGCATGATTAGATATATAAATTAGCAATTCATGAGAGATAATTTAAACTCAAAAATAATGATACTTGTCCTTCTCAAATTTAAAAATTACATTACAAATTACCACTAATTTTCTAAATCAAAGGTTGCACTTGGTTAGATTCATGGTGCAATTTCTATTCAAAATTTGAGGTTTGAAATTGCCAAATACAAATATGAAAGGCCCATCCCAAATATGTTTTGGAAGAAAATATATATATATATGTATGTTTAAGGTGTAAATATATTCTAAATTTCCTATCCTTATTAAACATATTTTAATTATGTCAAAAATATTCTTTACCTCCATATGTGTTTATTTTGGAATAGACTTACAATAATTAGGTGGATGATAAGGATTTAACCTCCACTAAATATTCTATAATATTGTTACTACTAGTCACACGACAAATGTCCAAATTTATCTAGAAAATAGGTATGCTCTTTGTGGTTTTTTAATTAAATCGTTAAACTAAAAATAAAATCATATGAACATGATTTACCATCTTTTGGGGATGTCATATTAGTAAGCCATGTTATAGGCCCATAATATCTTAACAAATCCTATTTAGAGATTAAGAATCTCCATATGGGAGTAAATCTTCATAGCTAAGAATCTTATTCCATTTTTTTATGTATATATGTTTAAATTGTGTATTAATTCTATTTATAATTACAATAATAATAATAAAGTTTATTTTTTGTTAATTTTTATGATTTTTTTGTAATTTTAATAATATGAGATGTATTGTGAAATAAATGTTTTAATGGCTATTGAAATTTACTAACCATTTTAAATTATATGACTTCACTAATTTAAATCATAAATTCTCTAATATTCATAATATATCTATAATCATTAAAAAAATATTACCTTCATTTGATGACCAAATCCATGCATGGAATTGGATACCCACACCTAGGACTCTCTAGTGAGTTGCACACCCTCTCTACCTTTACACTATATTTATTCAATAATCAAGCATGGCTCACTTACTTGCACACCCTTTTACTTTTACATTATCTTTATTCACTAAATACACACTTTTAGGTTAGTTTTATTCACTAATATATCCATAACGTTTAAGGAATTTGATACCTTCTTTTGTTTGATGATGAAATCCATGCATGGAATTGGATACTCACACCTAGCACTCACTCTCTAGTGAGTTGCACACCCCTCTACTTTCACACTATATTTTTCAATAAATACACTTTTATATATTTTTTATTTAATAAATAATGTTTTTTGATTTTTCCCTTATTTTTCATTTAATCATTTTGATTTTTATCTTTCATCTTTTTTATCTTTTTTTCTAATTTATGTGAGTTCTAAAATAGTTGGCACAACTAACTTATGCCAACCTATGGCTTGAGTAACCGCCACCAAATACTCTCCATTTACTAACACTCTTTACCTTTACACTATCTTGGTTAACTAAATACACTTTTACATTGATTTTATTCACTAATATATCTATAAATGTTGACGAATTTGTTATATTCTTTTGATGAAAAAATCCATGCATGAAATTGTCTAAACTTGTGACTTGAGTTTTTCCAATAAAATTTCAAATTAATGACTTTTACAACATAAAATACCTTAATAAAAATACTTTGCCACAATTTACTAGAAATCCCTTATAATTTATATTTTTCTTTGAAAAAACACAATTAAATACAAAATTATTATCAATAAATATTATTAAATATACCTAATAAAATAATAATAATAAAATAAAAACTATAGATTAAAACAAAATCTTATAATCTTTAAACAATATAATTATCACAATTTGCTTATCCCACCATCTTTGCACAACATAATTAATCATCAATTTACTTATCCCACAATCTTTAAACAACATAATCATCCTTTCACAATTTTCTTATCCCACCATCTTTGCACAACATAATCATCAATTTACTTATCCCACAATCTTTAAACAACATAATCATCCTTTGACGTTTCCTTTTGAAAGCTATCCTTGTAAATCATAAACATCAACCATTTTAAAATTTTATATTAATTTATAAATATTAAATCATACGATATAAAATGATAAATATTAAATATTTAGTTAAGAGTTTGTTTTGCTAGAAGCATTTAACGAGAGTAAAAAATTGTTTTTACAAATTATTAATGAGATAATTTCAAGTGACATAATTTAATTTTCTTTAAATATTTAAATAAGAATAATGAATGCCATATATTTAAAGATAATAGCGCATGATAACTTTCCTCAATTTTAATTAATAATATTTCACTATCATTAATGTTAATTAGTAATAATTATTCTCAATGTGATTTAAAAACTGAATTATTAAACATTTTACAACTAGTGATATGGCTTTGGTGAAATCTAACTGCAGCAATCATCAAACCAAAATGATATTTGTACTTAAATGAAACCCATACGTAAAATATAAAAATAATAATGAAATAGTTACTTAAATGAAACCCATATTCATATGAATACCCAAAAGCCCACACGCAATAGAAAAAGGTTGTATATGATAATACCTGGTATTCTCAATCTAGGGTAGACTGCCCCTTCCACGCATATAATTTAAGCGCAACAGTACAGAGAACAATGGATGGACAAACATACAGAAACCTCAGCAAACCATTACAAGTGGCAGCCCTGATTAGGTTGCTGTGCAGCGTTCAACATTATAAACACACTTACACCGATTCCGGCACGTACCCTAGTCTAACTTGCTTAACCACTTCTTGCAATCATATACAGAGCAGAAAGCCTGAAAGCAAGTGAAGATCAAAAGTATCGCTGCAGCTACCACAGACAGGAATTGCCACGATCCAAATATATGTTCGTTCACGAACTCCATTACGACAACATTCCATTTTCTATAATAATATCTATTGAGACCCTCTATAACGTTGTCCAGATATCGAACCTTTGTGAGCCGAACGCACTTACCCATGCTGTTCCACAGGCTCGCAACCTCTCCGTCGCTTTGGAGGTGGTTGTAAATAATTCCACTTTGTCTCAACAATCTCACATCCTCTTCGCTGTCGATCATCCCGTTCATGAAATCGGTATATCGTGTGAAAACCATCGCACCTGGCGCCGCCGAAGCTTCGAATGCCACCAGATTTCTCAGGATCACCTCTGTGTTGCTGTCCAACCTTACTTTCGGAAGGTAAAGTGTCGCAGTCTTCTCGTCAAATTGTACTGAGGTGAGGTCGCCGTCGGTAGGAGCAAATTTGATTCCTGCAGAGTATAAATCGGCCACAGATGGAATAGCCAGTTCGTCTCGCGTAGGCGGTATGATCTTAACAGTTGATTCTTCCCCCTCCGCTTTTCCCTCTTCCTCAGTATTGGTGACATCTTTGTTGACAAGAAGAGCCAAGGGTTTCTTCAACGCGCTCAGAACAGGAAGATTCCCGAGAAGAGAAAGAAGACGTACGGGCAACTTCATCAAGATTTGCACATACCGCCCGTTGAGCGCTTTCTGAGTCAATTTCGTGAAAAATCGAATGGGACCAATATTTAAAGAGGTGAGAGCAGTCCATAGCAATCTGAAGGCTCTGGTAATGGTGGACATTTCCCCTGGAACAACCTCCTCCTTTTCTTCCTCGTTTGGAATATTTGGATCTTCAATGTTGGGAACAGGAACGATAGCGTAATACAGCACCTCCAGGATGTGGCCTCTCTCTGTTGTATGGATCTTCGAATCCTCGGGCAGCTTGAAGGTGAAAGGCGATAATTCTTGGCACACAAGCCTTAGCAAGGTAGAGAGTCTCTCTTTTGCCTTTGCTTCAGAACCCAACTGCAATTCCAAAAGCTTTTGCAACAGAAAGAGCGGCAACTGATTTTCGAGCATCATCAGATCTCTCACAATGGAATTATGGGCAGCGCTGGTGCCAGTCGGATCTAGTATTCGCCCCAATTGCTTGACGTCCACGTCAGAGTTTTGGTCGGCCTGCCTGACATAAAACTGCAAACACTCTAGAAGGAAGGCTGCGTCCAGCGCCATGATCCACGCCAAGGTTTCTTCCTTAAAATCGAGGAACTTGTGATAGCTGTTCCGGATTTGCCATTCGTGCTTCTTAAACTCCTCCACAATCACAGACTCAAATTTCTGTCCATTGATTCTCTTCTGAAATCTTCGAGCAGCCGCTAATTTGTAACGCTCCATGTCATAGAGCTCAGATCTCGAGCGTTGATAGGGACCGATAGATACCGACTGAGGAGTGTATGCTTCAGGTTTCACTGCCAGTAACTCCTTGGGCACATTAAACACGGACACGCACAGCTCCTTCAGTTCTTCTTCTTGCAGGTGTAGATCCAGACTTCCCTTGATTTGAATAACCCAACCATTCTCATCAATCTTCAATTCAACATCGGTTTTGGATTCCATGTTTCTGAATCAAGACAAATAGCACAGAAAGCACGGGAGAAAATATAGGCGATATGCGAGAGGGTTAAGTGACTGGAGAACCTATATGGAACTCCTCTGATTCACGAATAGACAGGCTAGACCCGAGGTAGTTGGCACTGCAAATTTCCAACCCTATATAGAGCTCTCTGATTCAAGAACCCTTATAAGCACACTCAATGTCTTTCACATGCTTCACACGATTCTTCTGATTTCTACTGTTTTCACATGCTTAACACGATATTTCGAGATTTTCAACTTTTGATTTAAAAATTGTCACGCCTAGCGCTTCTGAGTTGGTGCGTGGAATCGTTAGATTGCGAAAGTGGGGACTTCGTGTACAAATTACAATGATGTTGTAGAACATCGATGATTACTTTAACCGCTCAAAATTATTGTCAACATAATTAAGTTCTTTAATCTATGGTATATTATGATAATTAATATCTATTATATTGCTGTTAATCGTTTGAACAGTAACTTTCAATTTTTAATTGATAAAACTTTTGAATGGACGTAAACATTTATTTTTGATTCAGCTACGTACCGTTCAAGCTTTCTCACAGATATTCGAATGGATGATAATTATTATTTTTTTGGTTGGAAAAAAAAGACTTCTTATCGTTATAAAATAAGAGAGGAAGTACGTTTTGAAAGGTACTTACAGATTTCCATATTTTTTTCGATATCTTCTTCTCATCCCAATTAAATATAAACAACTATTTTCTCGAGTTTATTTATCTTATTTCCTTCCCTTATATCTTCTATGCATGTTTGTGTCTCCATGTATATCTCGAGATCTTTGTTTTTCAAGATGGTAACCCTTGGTATATCTTTTATTAGCCTTTCATAATTCTTCCAAAAACAAAATTGGGCACCTTTTCTTGTTTCTTTAAGCATAAAAAAAGAAAAACACAGTTTTCTACAAGAAAGTGACATTGTTATTTTTTATTTTTACGAAAAGAAAATACAAAAAAAAGTCTACATAAAGAGACACTCTTATCTTTGATTTTGACATTGATTTTCAAAAATTGCATAAAAGATCTTACCAAAAACCATCTTTATACTTCTTTTGGACAGAAGGTGGGCAGCTATATTTTGTTCTTTATAAACATGTTCAAATTGGATATATTGGAAGAAGCTTACAAGGCCCTTTGTGCAATTCATCCAATTGGGTGGGATTGAACTGATTGTGTTCTTTGACCTAGTCAATGATACCATTAGCATCACCATATACCTGCAATTGCTCAATAGCCAACCACTTTGCAATAGATAAAACTCCCTACAATACTATAACCTTAGCTCTATTGTTGATTCCTTTTCCCCTTTCTACCAGAAATGATCATAATAACCTGGTTTAATTATAGTAAAACCACAGACATTCACATTTTCTCTTCTCACATACTCCATTGGAAAACCCTATAGAGAATACCCTCCAAATGCCTTTAAATCTAACTTGTCTTTTATTCCCCTTCCTGACCAATCTCATTGAAGTATGACACTGCTTTTATAACATCCGCAGGCATCAAAAAATCATTGCATTTCTACTTCGCCAGATGATCCAAATGCCTTTAAATCTAAGTTGTCTTTTATTCCCCTTCCTGACCAATCTCATTGAAGTATGACACTGTTTTTATAACATCCGCAGGCATCAAAAATCATTGTATTTCTACTTCCCCAGATGATCCAAAATATATAGAGACTATTTACCCACCCACCCCAATCCCCGGCGTTAAGCCCGTCTCGACCAAAGGGAGAGGAGGGTGAGCCGTTTATCCTCCCTTTCTCGCTAAAGACATGGCCACCACCATGCCTCGGACAGAATATGAGGCCATTCTAAAAGCACAACACTTTGATCTTATCTATGCCTAGTCCGGGTATCTATAAGCAGTCCTCCTAGATGCCCATCGGCACCATCCTTTTGATAAGAATACCCCAAGAGAGATCGTGCTCCATAAAAACCAGCCATAAAAGCATGGAAGAAGTCATGATAATCGCTCTGCTTCGCAGGGTCCTCTTGTTGGGTTGTCGGAAGAATAAGTCATAGTTTCATGAATCCTTCGAATCCCGACAAGTGCCGCACTCCAGCTCGTTCCGGACCGATCTGTGCTTTTCCTTCTTTGCTCAGGGCCATGAATCACAGGCAAGGTAGCCGGCCGTCGTCAATCTGTACGTCGGAGGAAGTTCTGGTGGGCGTACGAAGCAGGGCATGGCTTACTATAGTAGCAACCTGTGCTCTGTACTCCACCTCCTTGCGAACATCGTCGAGATATTTCCTAACCTATGTGTGTAGATAAGGGATAGAGCAGTATTTTATTTTATTTTTAGATTGACACTATCGACACACTGATATGTTATATGATCCGAGAACCCCGTGTGAGACTGCGGCAACATGTGGACTAGAAGGGAACAGATGTTCCACATCCTCAGGCCCCTATAGCATAAAATACAGATGTCTGGTTCTCCATAGCCCCGTCGTTGTAGGTTTTTCTATGTCGACACACCGTCATTCAACACAGCTAAAACATTTTAGCTTATTTGGCTAATCCCCTTTCCAGGTGTCTTGAAACAACTTATTTTGGGCGTATGGGCTACAGGCATTCTTCGGTAAATTTCCTTTATCATCGGCTATCCCTTTTTTAGGGTTACATCCCATACCATACTATAGTTGTTTGCATTGATGGATATGCCCACTTGTCTTAATAGATGGAGATATGAATCCCATTCAGCTGCATAAACACCCTCAAGCCCCAAATACTTTGCTGATTTCCAATCATGTGTATAGTGTTAATATTATGATCGCCATAGCTCTCATGAAAGGTGAAAATACTTCGAAAGTAAAAATACTTTTACTATGAATGATGTCGAGCAGTTAAACAGATAAGGAATGGTTCCCTATCATACCCTTCATAGTATCCAAATCCACCCAAACCTACCTCCATTGTCTCCAACTTTCCAACAAGTAAAAGCTATCACCTAGTGGAGAGTTTTCATCATGCTGCACCAAATAGCAGACATGCAAATCTTTCTCCTTACTCCATTTGGAATCCATGTAGATAAAGATTGACCATACATATATTTTTCTATGACTATGACGGACTATAGGCCGGCACGAATGATTGCCTTCCACGTGTTTTTTGTGCTAATTAGGACATACATCAGGTGTTTGGAATCTTCACAGCGTTGTGCAGATCTAAAGCGCATGAAAACGTGCCACGGGTTGTACTGTAATACAACTTGGCACTTCGGACAGTACACTAAGCAACAAAGTAGGATAATGGAGTAGACTGTATATATTAATAATAACTAGACTGTATATTTAACAGTGGAAGGGGATTGCAATCCACGGTGACGATGGGAAAACAACAAATTCCAGCATGATTCGAAGGAAAATTGTATTATTCAGCAGAGCCTCGGCTCTGACGTCTCCTATAGATTTAATCCACTAGCGATGAGAAAACAACAAATTCCAGCATGATTCGAAGGAAAATTTTATTATTCAGCAGAGCCTCAGCTCTGACGTCTCCTATAGATTTATACGTTGACAGTTGCTCTCCCATTTTCAGTTGTAAGACTCTTCTGGATTTTTAAATTTGGTTACCAATAATATTGGAAACGGTGATTAGTAACATATTATATTGGAAACCATGATTGTTAACATATATGGCTGATAAACTTATATTTTCTTGGCTACTAAATTAAAATAAACAATTTGGTGGACATGTTCCGATCTTCCTGTGTGTATTTCATCTTTTATAATGGCATTGCCAGACACGGTACATTTGGTTTATCTTATTTTTAGAAAAAAGACATCGAATCATATCTGGGGAAGCCCTTAGCTAGCCGTTAGATGGGTGTCGTTTCCGCAAATGTGCTAAAGAGCTTAAAAAAAGGAATCGGTTCATTGCTTAGCAAATTTCACTAGATTTTTTTTTGTTAATTTTATATCATAAATGTGAGATATTTCGACAATTGGAGTCTTGAATTTTTATTTCCATAAATGCAGTGAGGTGTTTTATAATTTATATATATATGATATACACGTGGTCAGCGGTATATGTAATGTAACGTTAAATAGACAAATTATAATAAATTCATTTAAAAATTGTGTGTAAAACGAATCTAATTTTATGAAGCGTATTTTTTTAAATTATTTAATTAAATAACATATATAATTTTTTATATTTAATCATAAAAAAATGTGTCTTTAATCATAAAAAATGTGTCTGTAAAGAAATTTTATATTATGAATTTACATTATTAGTATTTAAGTTAATGATTTTTATTAAAAAAAAAAATCTATTATTTGTACTATTTTCTGGTTTTTATGATTTCAACCAATATAACCTGTCTTTTTAGAATTTGTAATCCACTTTGATGCATTTGGCAAGGTAGTTCTATCATATATATCGAAGTATGTTCATGCACATTGAATTAGAAATAATATTGGAGTGTCTCTGTAGTAGACATATAATACACCAGGGAAGAAGCTTTACACTAATAAGAGAATTGACGTATTCTATTTTGTGACACTAATGAAATAGTCTACGTCTATGAATAAGTGTTGTTGATGTGCCATTCAAGGGAAGGAACATATTAAAAGGAAACACAAATATTGAAATATTATTTTCCAAAGAGATATAGATGTCAAGGCTCTACACAACTAGGTGCCACCATTAAAATCATATTGGGCTATAAATTAAGTATTTTTCACTTGATTTTTTTTTTAAATGAATTTCATAATGGTTTAAAAATTTCAAGGAGGAATCATAACGAATCATAATCTCATATAAAAGATTCAAGGTAATTTTAAAATAGATTTTTTATTTTTTTGGGAAATTTTGATTATGAATACGTAGACTAATCAAAAGTCTAGATTAGAATGCAATTGTAGTTCATTCATTAATACTATGAAACTTGGGAAAAACCACTATGCACCACAAAACCATTTTTAGCAAGAATTGTGTTGAAAGAGACAAAAAAGGCACAAAAAATGACCTAATTTTTGTTTTCCCAAGGACATTACCCTTGAACCCCATATAGGGGGATTTCCCCCATGTAACCCCCAAGCAGAGGAACCTTAGCAATCTCTATGACTCCCCCCCAAACAAGGGGGCTTCCACCCGCCACTAAAACTGACACAATGTACAATGTATGGGGATAGTCATGCAAAGAATACAACACATACCGAACATTCTCCCACTTGTTTATTTGTACACATGATTCACAGGAGTACATGGTCGACAACGAATGATAGTAATGCATATTTTTTCTCTATGCCAAGACAACTTCTCATTGCTGACATATTTTTTTAAAGAATCTACAACATTCTTCAAAGTGTTGACCTTATCTAATAGTGCCTTCTTTTCTTCAATCACATCTCTCACAAAGTGATACTAAACATAAATATTCTTTGTCTTCAAATGATAACATTGGTTCATTTCCATGGGCATTTTGACTATCACAAAATATAGTTATAGCTTGTACCAACCCAATACCTCAACATAATCTTTGTAACCATACTACTTCCTTGCTTGCAAGAGTGGTTACCATATATTACACTTTTGTTGTTGAGAGTGCCACTATAAACAAGTTTTTCTTATCCATCTCATTACTCCACCAAATAGGTTAAACACATACCCACATATAGATCTTTTACAATCAATATCTCCAGCTCAGTCTACATCAACAAAACCATGTATGTCCAACACTTTCTGCAATTTTGGTATTCCTTTGTAGCATAATTCATATCCAATAGTGCCATGCAAATACCTAAAAGCCTTCTTTATTATTCTCCAATGCTCATTTCCTAGATTTAACATATATCTACTCAATACTCCAAGCTCGTGTAATTTTCATTCTTGTGCAAACAATTTCATACACCAAAATTCGAACAACATTGGCATATGGAACATAGGACATGTCTTCTTCCTCTTCCTATGTCTTCGGACACTATTATGCAAATAAATGTACACCTATAGGAACAAGCTCCTTTACTAGTTTACATTCATGCATAACACACATCTATAGTATTTTTTTTATATCCTTCCTCTACCTTAACTATAGTTTTATGTTTGTCTAATCTCTTCTAATTTCCATGCCAACAACGAAATTTGTAGCTCAAAGATACCTCATGTCAAATTTAGATGAAAATTGAGATTTCACTACCTAGATGACTTCCCTGTGATTTCCAATCGGCAACACATCATCTACATACAAGACCAAATAAATAACATGGTCACCAACTAATTTAAAATACAAAAAATGATCTACTTTGGTCCTTGTGAAGCCAATTCCTAATATATAATAATCAAATTTTTGACACCACATCATTGGTGATTTCTTTAATCCATATGGGGACTTTTCCAACCAACGTACCAACTCTTTCTTTCCTTTCACGACAAATCCTTCCATTTGTTTAATGCAGATTTATCACTCTAAACCCCCATGTAGGAATGTTGTCTTCATGTCCATCCATTATACTTAAAAAAAAAAAAAAAAGTAGCAAAAATAGATAAAATAAATCAAATAGAATTTAATTTGGCAACAAGAGAGAAAATATCATTAAATTCAATTCCCTCTACAACCTCTCACTATTAACCAATCTTTCTATTTCTCCACTCCTCATCTTTCAATAAGTTTCTTCTTAAATACACAGTTGTTGCTAAAGGGGTTTCCTCTAGTTAACAACTTCAATCAATCCCAAGCCTCATTCTTGTCCGTGAGGTTTCCATTTCTTGAACCATGGCCATTTTTTAGAGTTTTCAAACCCCTTAATCCATTGTCTCCTTATTAGTTCTATGATCATCATTAGTAATAAACAAAGAAAATTTTGAACAAAAATTAGGTGAAGTATACCTTTCTATCTTCCCTCTTTATGGAAATGATCTCCTCGCTACCAAAGTGTATGGTTCTTCTTCTTCTTATTCATCTTCTTCTGTAGAGTTTGATTCATCATCCACTAGTACAAACTCTACCTTTTCTAGTTCCTTCTCCCTTGGTAGGAATTCTCGTTTGACAACATCTTTGACTCTTCTAAACACTATATATTGATTGTACACTACCTTCTCAGTTTCTAGGTTCAAAATATTATAATCTTTCAGAGCACCTTTATATCTAATAAAGATACTTTTTTTAGCTTTATTATAAAGCTTAAACCTTTTCTTCTTTGGAATATTTACATAAGAATCATAGCCAAATATCTTGAGATGTTTGAGAGAATGTTTCTTAAAAGTCCATACATCATGTGGATCATTGTCATCCAACACTGATGGGCATCATCTATTTACCAAATAACAGATAGTGTCCATAGCCTCTACCTACTAGAATTCATATCCTAACTCAGCACTATTGAACATATTCCTTGATTTTTCCATCAACATAATATTCATCCTTTATTTAACTCCATTTTGTTGACATGTGCATGGAGTAGTATTCTACCTTGCTATATCACATTTCTTATAGAATTATTCAAATTTATTCTATCAAAATTATCCACATTTGTATATGTCCTCGTCACTATAATTTTATTATCTGTTTGATTTTCACAAGAGCCTTAAACTCTATGAATTTATCAAATACCTTAGATGTATTCATGAGGAAATATATCGATTTATTCATCGAGAAGTCATATATAAATGATACATAGTACATAAATTTACCCAGTGATGGAATCCTAATAAGTCCAAGCACATCATTATGCACCAACTATAATATTCCCTCTAACATCATAAAACAAGAGGAGAATCTTACATGTTTCTACTTCCCATATAAATAATGTTCACAAAAAAAAAAATCCATAGAGAAATAATACATACTTTCTAACATACCATTATTGTTAGTAATTGAAGTACCTTCTCTTTAATATGTCCTAATCCATGATGCCATAATAGATCCATTTATCCAAAGGTTCTTGGAGTTTTTTGTTCTTCTACTCCACCCTTGGGAACAATTGAACTATTCCACCCATCACCAATATTTCTTCCCAACAACCTATATAGAGTTCTAATTCAAACTCCCCTAAACAATACCATTTCTTCTCAAATCATCCTATAGGTATCCTTTTCAAACGTTATTTTTCCACATGCATAGCTCATCTTGGTTACATAAATCAAACCTTTAGACAATAATAGGATCTATAGAACACTAGGGAGTGTTCTAATTCTTCCACTCGTGATCTTCAACATGAATTTTCCACTTCCTAGGATTCTGAATTTCGAGTCCCTTCTAATGAAAACATTACCACCATCATATATTTCATACTCATAGAGCCACTCCTTATGAGGAGTCACATGAAAGGACGTGCCTTAGTTGACCAGAAATGCCTCATGATCTACATGTGTGCTTGAAAAATCCAAGTACATATCCATTCCTTCATCTGAGGGGGTTTTTGCTTTTCCAAAGGAGCATATTTAGATGCCTTTCCTTTCTCAACAATTTTCCGTCTAAAATATTTCTTGTAATTCCCTTCTTTTCCACATCTCCAAAATACCTTAACAAACATCCCTAAATATTTATATCTTCCTCTAGGTTTATATCTCTCACTCGAGGACATATTTGTATTTCTATTATAGGAGCATCCTCTTCTAGAAAATGCATCTCCATTCTATTTTGCCATGTTTTTCTACCTCATCCTTTGATAGCAAGGAGGCAATTGTTTCATTGAAGCTTAAGGTTGTTGTGTTACTACCTATGGAAAAAACCAGACTGCCCCATGAGTTTAGTAAAGAAAATAAAAAATCGATACACTTATCCTCATTTGAAATCTTAATATCAATAGATAATAGTTGACTTACCACAATATTGAAGGTCTTCATATGCTCTTTCATTGAGTCTTCATTGCTATTCCTCAAGTTATACATAATTTTATGTAGGAAACGTTTGATCACTAGGGACTTAGACTAATAGTAAGCCTCTAACTTTTTCCACAAATCCTTTGCTGTAAATTCTCCTAAAACATTCAGTAATACTAAATTTGGGAGATGCGGAGCCTTTGTTGTATCTTCTCTTAAAACATTCATTAATATTAAAACTAAAAGACACAATCGTATTGTGCTCTTTTCCTTCTGATCCAACTTGGTCTAGTATTTTGTTTACATATTTGTCACTATAAAACATAGATCCATAATGATCCATTTATCTTTGTCTACCGTGAAATATTCCATTTTGGGCTTCCATAACTCAAAAATCTACCCATTGAATTTCTCAATCTCTACATTTGAATTCCTCTTCATTTCTTTTCACCACAAAAGTCACTTCTACAATTTTTCCATTGTAATAGGGTCTACCACGAGGGAAAATTTTATGAAATCCCCCCCACCCAATATATATATATATCTATATCTATATATATATATATATATATATATATATATATATATATATATATATATATATATATATATATATATATATATATATATATATATATATATATATATATATATATATCTATATATATATATATATATCTGTGTGTGTGTGTGTGTGTGTGTGTGTACATATACATATACATACACAAACACACACACACACACACACATATATAAGTAAATGGTTGAATTCCCATGGTACATAGAAAAATGTTGTTATAACCCTATTTGCCACTCCCGTATAGTGAGAGAGACCCTATTTCAATATACCTCAGTTGTTGGCATGAATACATCCCCTTTTCTCTATTTCTATTATTTAGATAGGTCTTACAAGGAAGTTATTAGATGTTATAGGGTTGAAATTACATAACCCGTGACTAATTTATCATAATTAATTTATCACAATTTCATAATTATGAGATCATAGCTATTTGACAATTGACAAAAATGTTTTATGGTTTGTCATTCCTAAGGAGATCAACTTGAATTGCTTGTGTTTGAGTTGGATAGGGGTCCATTATTATAAATTTTTCATTACTTTCAAGCACCTAGGTTTCTGTATACATTCTCCTAAGGGATAGAAAACGATTATTTAATGAGACAACCTCAAGTGGAGATGGAAAGAGAGAGAGGTTAGTAATTTGTTATTCTACCATTTGAATTTTATCTTATGCAACATCAACCCTATCTTGCTAGATCTAGGAAGTGGCCAACCCAAGGATTGACCAGGAGCAATAACGGACTTCAGTTATACGATGTACTAATGGTTTAGATTAATGAAATCACATTTCATTCCCTTTCTTATGTATGATTTTGATTACTATTTGCACACATCTTGCACATTTTACCATACATGCTAATTCCTTCTTTGTAGAGGAGAAATTTTCATCTTGTTTAGAGGTGAATGAGTGTAGGATTATAGATCTATGGAGAAAAAGGAGCATGATCTTCAATTAATAGAGGGATCTCTATGACCATTTTCTAATCTACTCGATCATCCTATAAGGGCTAAAGTGCATTCTCACTCCCTTAAAATATAGACTTTGTTGCATCTATTAATATTTCACTTTCGGAACTCACTATATTACAAACATTATTTGGTGGATTAGAGGTCTCGATACATGGGGAATATCTCCTTTTCTCAAGGCATTTCCTAGCACAACATAATTGGTGACTCAGTTGTCTAACACTAATGTTTTTACTTCTCTATCCTTTGTTTGGATATTAGTTTCTCCCTTGTTTCTAAGTTATTTTCTCTCTTTCTTTACATTATTTGGGTCTCATATAGGTTGAGTTTGCTTTCATTTAATTAGATCTAAATATATTTTTTTAAATGAGAAAAAAATAGATCACGCATTTCACATCAAATTCTGCAATGTTTTGTAAAGAATTTCGGTAAAACAACTATAGATTTTATTTATTCTTGAATTTTTAGCCAAAAAAAATAATTGAAAAAGGTGTCTGAATGAGGAGGATATGACCAATTGAAAACCAACTTATTTTCTGATTTTTCTTGATGCTTGCACAAATTTATTTTTTGTATATCTTTTCATAGGGACTTATGGTTTAGATCAAACAAAAACCATTAGATCACAAAAATGGAAGAAAAAATAGATCAATGACTTGAAAATAAGCCTATTCGAGGGGGAAATCTCCTTTTACATCACATAAATGAACAATTTTTATATGATTCAAATGACAATACCTCCTTGGTATATATGGGATTCTAAGGGGTCATAATATAATTTGGGTCTACATAACGATAGTAATGTGAGGGCACAACAATAACAATAATGGGCTTCTACAGGGCACAACAATAACAATATCGGGGCGTTATAAGTATTATAGAGACCTAACACGCCCCTCTCGTTCAAAACAAATGTTGTCCTCAATACTTGAGTAGTTTTGGATGCTTTCGAATAAAATACTCATCCTCCCATATGGAATCTTCAACAAGTAAGTGCTTCCACTTAGTGAGATACTCTAAAATTGATCTATTCGGTAGTTGTCGGACTCTTATTTCTATGATTTCTTTATTCTCCAATGTTATTTTTCCTTCGTCTTCAAGTTCTAGAAATATAGTTTCAACTGAGAGCTTGCAACCTATAACCTTCTTTAATCATGAAACATGGAAAACTAGGTGTACTCATGAATATTGAGGTAGCACCAATTTGTGTGCCATAGTACCAATCTTTGCAACACCTTGTAAGGGCCATAGTACTTGGGTGATAATTTATTATCCTTCTTAGCTTACTTGAGGGACATTTATTTGTATGGTTTTATTCATAAAAATACTCAATCACTCGCATCAAAACATATTTCACTACAATGTTGATCTTCTTATTTTTTCATTTGATTTTGTGCCAAAGTTAGATTATCCTTTAAGAGTTGGAGAACTTGTTGTTGATGATTGATGTGATCTTCCATTGCTTGAACCTTAGAATTGTCTCATAAATGTGATGTGATGGATGGTGGATGATATCAATAAAGTGTCATAAATGGGGTCATTTTTGTTGTGGTATGGAAGGAAGTGTTATACCACCACTCTGCTAGGGGTAGCCACTTGATCCATTATGTTTTTTACAAAAAATTGAAGATATCCTTCCAAAATTTTGTTCACTATCTCAATTTTCCCATCAAATTGAGGATGATAAGATGAGCTATGAGCTAATTGAGTACCAAGACAAGAAAATAATGGTGTCGAAAAATTTCTAGTGAAAATGGGATCTCTATCACTTACAATAATCTTTCGATTTCTATGCAAATTTTAAACTGTTTCAACAAATACAAGCTTTGAAAGGATGATATATTGCACAAAAGTATACATACTTGGTAAATCTATCAACTACCACTATGATGAAACTCTTTCCTTCAAACTTGGGTAACCCTATGATAAAATCCATTGAGACCTCTTCCCAATCCTGACTTGGAATGGCTAGCGATTGTAAAAGACTTAGGGTATTAATTGTCTGAACATTATTTTGTTGGAAACCCAAACATTATACCACAAACTTTAGAATATTAGATTAAGGTCATCCCAAAAAAATTCCTTTTTGACACTACGGTAAGTTTTAAAAAATCATGAGTTTTGTCTTATAGGAAAGATTTGTAATTCTAAAAGAACCTTTTGTTTAATTTGGGTGTTCTTGCATAGATTTAAATTATATTTGTACCACAGTGAATATTTTTTCCAAATAAATCAAACAAATACACTAGGATCTTACTACAAATTTTTAATGAGTTCCCATACCTGTACATTATTATTCCATTCCTCCCTTGCTTCAGTTATCCAATCAAGTTGGATAATAGAAATGGAATGAAGTAATGCTTCCATGTCCTCAAAGTTATAAATATCATATTGAAGGCGATCCAAAAAAAATTCCTTCTTGATTCTATGGTAAGTTTTAAAAAATTCTAAGTGTCATCCTATAGGAGAGGTGTGAAATTCAAAAGCAAATTTTTGTTTCAGTTGGGAGTTCTTACATATATATAAGTGATATTTGTATCAAAGAGAATTATTTTCCAAATAAATGAATCGGATGTACTAGGATCTTGTTGCAACTTTTGAATGAGTGTCCATACCTCTTCATCATTCTTCCATTCCCCCATTGTTTTAGTTATCCAATCAGATTGGACTATAGAAATGGCACAGAGAAATGCTTCCACATCCTCATCCCTTCTTGAGAGTGCATCTACAACAACATTTTTCTTTCCTTTTTGTAGATTATTTCAAAGTCATAACCCAACATCTTTGTGACCTATTTTTTCTTCTCTTTTGAATACATTCTTTCTTCCAAGAAGTATTTAAGACTATCATGAACTATTTTTACCTTGAAGTGTATTTCCATTAGGTAAGGGTGTCATTTTTTCAATGCATGTAGGATTTCCAACATTTCTTTTTCATAAATATATTTTTATATATACTTTCCCTTTATTGCATGACTTTCAAAAGAAATGGGTCTTCCTTCTTGCATTAAGAAAACACTAATTCCATTTCCTAAGGCCTCGCATTCCACACTCAAGATTTTTGTGAAGTCTGGTGTAACTAATACAAGAGTTCGACACATTGCCTCCTTAGGATGTATAAAGGCCTTAGTTTCTTTTGGAGTCCAAAAAAAATGGATCTTTATTTAGTAATGTTGTTAGGACTATTACTATATTCCCATAATTCTTAACAATCTTGTAATAATACCCTGTCAAGTTGAGAAATAATCCAAGATGTCCTAATTTTGTGGGGATTTTCCATTACTTGATGACTTTAATTTTGATAGGGCATGCCTTAACACCCATATGGGATAAAATATGATCCAAATACTCCACTTCCTATACACCAAAGAAACATTTGGAGAGTTTTGCATACAATTATTTCTCCTCCAATAGTTTGAGCACCATGTCAACATGTTGAACTTGATATTTTCAAGACCTTTTGTATATTAGTATATCATCAAACCAAAGAAAAGTTTCTAAGGAAGGGCATGAAAGTGGAATTCATTAAACCTTGAAATGTTGAAAGTGCATTAGTAAGGCCAAAAGTCATGGCCAAAAATTCATAAATACCTTCATGAGTTCTAAATGATGTTTTCGAAATGCCTTTTGTCTTCATTCTAATTTTATCATATCCTGAACAAAGATCTAGCTTAGTGTAGTAAATATGTCCATGTAGTTCATCCAAAAATTCATCAATGATAGGAATAGGAAACTTATCATTAATAGTGAGCTTGTTGATCTCTCTATAATTCAGACACCTACGCCATAATACATCCTTCTTATTATAGGCCATTTTGTCACATATGGTCAATAGGTCGACAAATTAGATCAATCAACATCCATGAAAACCTTTTCATCATCCCTACAGAAATCCTTAAGCATGCCTCTCTCAGATCCCTGAGTTTCTGACCTTAATTGCTTCATTCTAGTTCTTTTAAGACCCAGTATACCCTGGCCCTTTAGGGATCTGCATTCAACAACATGTTGCTCATTTTTGCACCTACTTTGGTCAAAGTAGGTTTTCCCTTGCTCATGGTGCACTGATTCTAGAAATTCTTGAAAAATAAAAAGAATCCCAAAGCTTCCTCTTCCAAAAGCTTCCAGGAGTTGTTACAACCATTTACCTTGGATAAGAACTTTGAATCTTATCTTCCCTACCTTAGCATTTTCACCTATTATCCCTTCAACTCATCCTCCCATCAAGAGTGGATCTCAAGCCTATATTGGTAAATGTATAATAATTCCTAAACTACCATCCTCTCCTATATATTTACTGCCATCCAAAATCTAGAGGTAGGATTTTGGAGACTAATCATACCCTTATGTTATTTATTTTATCATGAGAGAGTTATAATTCCCATGCATTAGGGTGGCTTTGACGTGCACATTGTGGCAAGGAAGGAAAAGTCAACTTGAGAAGATCTCCACAAGATCAACTTCCACTTTTGGTTGTAAACTCTCTCCCTTTCATATTAATACAAAGAGTATAGTGTTTTTCTACATGTGTTATGTTATAGCTACTTACATGTGTTTCAATGTTATGCTAATAAATTGAATAGAATGATTAGATAATGCTACATAGATGTCGTAGATCTTTAGCTTGTGTTTTTTGTTTGTGCAAGTTCTAATTATAGTGATCGGAGTTACAGTTGGAGATGACAAGCCAAGAGGATAGAAGATCTTGTGAAGGATCACAGGTATGCATATTTTCATTCTCATTCCTTCTAAGGAAAACTTTATCGTCTTTGATTTATGTTATTATAGACTAGGCCAATAGGTCTAGGGAAGATACATTTGTCTGCAATCGTAGATTACATATAACAAATTGGTGACCATACTAGGGATTTAGTCGTTTCCTTCACCTTTTCCCTTGTTACATCTCTTTAACAAACTTCCAATGTCTCACCTAACTTGAATTGACATTAGGCAAACCTTTCAGTGAGCTACCTTTTACCTTTTGTGTCGTAAAATCTCTTTTCCTTGATCAAAGCACATCCAGTTTTATTAACAGAGCATTGCAGAGCACCATGGCCTTCTGTGTACCTATTTTGTAGAGCAGTGGTAGTCTCTTTGCACCTGCGTTGATCCCTGTTTCATGCAAAAAACCATTTTCATGCTTTTATTTCTGTTGATTTGATTCTACTTGGTCCTCCTTGTGTCCCTGATTGTGTTTAGCCCTCTCAGAAGCCTTCATCTTGTATTCTTTTAGTTTTGAATGCCTTTGGTAAGAATTTGATTAGGTTTTACTTTCTTCTTTTCATTAGGTCATTAATGAACTTATTAATTGATCATTGGATTGCTAGAAGGAATTGGCTTTTCAGTCATCATTCTGATTTTTTTTGTATATCAATGATTAGGTGAATATCTTAGTTTTCATTTGAAAATTAAGTGGAATTGAAAAGAAAAATGTTATGCATTATGCATTGCGTGTAGGATTTTATGATTGAAAATTGTAGTTAGAAGCAATTGCATTAGGGTATCTGCTTAACAATCTTGTTTGTTGCATCTTGTATGTTGCATATTCTTTGTTCTCTTCCCTCCCATATATATATTTTCATTGAAATGAAAAGTTTCATTTTATCATTCTAGTTTTGATTTTATGATATTCAAGTGAAATTTGTTGCGATCCTTGAAAACTAAAACTTAAATCAAGATAAACTTTAAAATTGATTGAATCAACCTAAGGAGCATGTGTAACATTAATGCAAACATCTATAGGTCTAGGGTAGAGATGTGTTTGAGCATATATAAACATAGGAGCTCTCAATTTTTTTCTAGCGTTGCATTCTGACAGTGATATCCCCTTCCACGTATGTAAGTGTATCAAACCATTCTCCATGTATCTCTAGGTATATTGGATGGCCCTCCACGCATTAAAAGTATATGGGAGAAATCTCATCGTATGGTTATGAATTAAACAACACTAACACTGGCTCCACTTCCATGTACCATTGAGTATATTTTGGAAGCCCACCATAGGTTGTTATCCTCACCATAAGTAACCGATTCGGCTGCCTTGTACAATGTGATACGCCAAAGACACCATTTAGGGAGATTACATGCCCATACATAAATCCTTGGTTCTCCAAGTTTGTATATTGTAGTTCATAGTTGCTTGGAAAACCTTTATGCCTAGTTTACCCTCTTTGATTTATTTTTATGCTAATTTTTAAAATTTATTAATCCACCATGGAAGAACAAGAACCATTACCCCATCATTCACATAGAATGAAAAATAAGCCTCCTCTTCCACCAGAGGCAACTCCTAGCCATCGCTAGAAGCATGAGAAAACACAGATTAGTGAATCCAGTACTTTTGGGGCTATTACTTCGTGTCCATTTGAGATAGGTCCACAAAAATCATCATTTCTTGTGAATATAGAGCCCGATATTAGCCCTCTATTGGTTGGTGACTCTGACACAGTCAAAACCGAAGAACCTGAAATATTTTTACCTGAGGTTATTGAACCTTACTTTCTTGATTGAGAGACAACTCAACCTAAGGTACCTTAGCCATCTACACTTATCACTTTAGGATCTTCTCATTCATTGCCACGGTCTTAGACATAAACCTAAATTATATATCTTGGACTCAACGGTGAACCCCTTCCACCTGGTCTAGTGAGTATCGAAGAGATCCCATAGGAAAAGACTCAACCCTCCTCTCCCATTTGAGAAGGAACTCATTTTTATCATGCCCATGCTTTTCTGTCTCCTCATACTCCATTTCAACCTACTTTTTCTGATTCTTTTCCTTTCAACTCACCTTTGAGTTTCCCTTGGAAATCGCCTTTGGGATTAACCATGACTAAGTTGGCTTTGGTTTTGCATCCTGTATCTACTACCAAGTATGAGCCAACCAAATTTAAAACCTCACCCATGTTCTTAATGACACCCTATGCACATTTGTATGGCGGCCCATTTGTCTCGCCTAATTACCAATCCTTGTATGGTACCTTCTTTGGTACAGAATCCAGTCCATGGACCTCTCCCATGATATATACATATAGAATTCTCTCTGGCACTCTGTTAGTGAGCGCTACACTATCTTCTCCTATTCCTCCATCTACACCTATAGTTCAATTGTAGACATGCCCTTATGATTTACAATAATGTAATCCATCTCTTATTGGGAACCCTCCTCTTGGGGGGGAATTGTCGTTGTATTACCCTCCTCTTTCAGTTGGGGGGAAACCTGTTGCAGGCTCATTTCGATCTCCTCAAATTAATGCTTAGCCTTAAATGTTTACTCATTATTCAGGAATGAATGTTAATGTTTGGAAACCTACTTTTCTTATTCAACCTGGTTCATTTGTAGCTTCATCTTTAGCCTCTCAACCTGTTCCATCTACTCCTCAGATTTATGTTCAAAAACCCTTGTCTCAACCTATTCAAACTAAAATGAATGTGAGCTAATCACCCCCACACCATATTAAAAACATGAATGTGGGCTATCATGGATTAAACCAAACAAAACCAAACCAGGGTTTCCATAGGCTGAACCACCTCAAACCTCCACCAGTGATTCAACCTCACGGTCAACCATCACTAACACCAGCAAGATCACTCTCTACCCAAGTTGTTCATGGCTATAGGAACTAGTAACTCAATCCATAGCCTTTTGGGGCTCAAGATAATTTTTCCAACCCATCTCCAAGTACTAGTAACTCAACCCACCAAGGGCTCCAGAGCACTTGTCCCAAACTAGGCTCCAAGACTAGTTACTCAACCCAACATGTTCGAGGACTTCCAAAGAGTTTCTTCCAACCCACATCTATACGGAATTATGAGCACCAACCAGAAAACAATCAAGTGGAAAAACCCCACAACACCATGGCTATCTAGGAAATGGAAAAGAAAGGCTAAAACCACTATCGATCCAAGAAATCCTCCATGCCAATGACAACACGTAACTATAAAACCACATGCATCTACCACTAGTACAAAATGGTTGATTAGCAACTAAGAAAACAACTAAAATTGGCATATAAATGACCATTTTCAGTCGGTCACCAATTGTAGTTAATTTACAATATATTATAATGTAACCAGCTTTTAGTCACTTTTAGCTTAGTCATTAATTTGTTGTCTCAATTTCATCATCTAGTAGTATATTTAGTCATTAATTTGGTCATTAATTTAGTCATTGATTTAGTCATTAATTGTCATAATTAATGACAAAATATACAACAAAATATATTACTATATGATCACCGAAGAAAACCAATCAATGACCAAAAATGTTGGTCATGTTACAAGATACTGTAAATTAGCTACTAATAGTCATATATATGCAAATTTTAGTCATTGTTTCAAACTGATTAATGACCAAAGAAATATGACTAAATCTTGGTCATGTTACAAGATACTGTAAATTAGCTACTAAGAGTCGTATATATGCAAAATTTAGTCATCATTTGTAATCATAAATTTATTATTTGCAGTAGTCATTTATCTTTTTTTGGTATTTTCATATTTATTATATAAACGACTAATTTAGTAGTTTATATTCATTTCATTTCCTTTCATTGATGAACATTATAATTAACTAATTTAGTCGTATATTCATTTTATTTTTGTTCTTTATTATTCAATATAAATTACTAATTTAGTAGTTTTAGATTGATTGTATGTGTTCATTATTAATCAACATAAATTAATTAGTATGATTTTGCGACTAATTGAAAAAAAATCATACAATAATTAGGGGAATTTTTAGGTCTAAAATGAGCCTCCTAAGAAAATTATAAAATAATAGTGGAAATAATAAGATAATATTAGATTACATCTATTGGGTAGCAAAGGCCCCGCATAATGATTTTGGGGCTCAAAGATCACAATTTTGGGTAAAGGTATGGTAAAGACTCTACAAGATGCACGGAGCATGAAGTGTAATGAGTCAAGTCAAAGGGTTGTCCGCCCAAAAATAATGTAAAATGAGTCGGCCTATCCATGGTCCGCAGACCATGGAAATGTATAAATAGAGCAAGGCTCTATGGTTAGAAGTCAGTTTTTTGGTAAGTATTATTTTGATCTGGAATGTAATGGGTTTATGAGGCAAGAAGTCTTGGAGCGTCTGTAAGTCCAAGTCAAGGGAGTTGGTAGAGAGATAGAGGCTCTGCAACTGTGTGCATAGAGGCCTGGTAGAGTCCGCAGCTGTGTGCACGGACCCCTGCAGCTGAGTGCGCAGGGCAGATCTGGTTGTACTAAAGAGAAGATCAATAAAGATAAGAATTTCTAAATCATTGTGTGGTTTCTTGTGGATCTGTCTGTTGCTTATGTTCTGAATTTATGCATGATCTGTTATATGGGTTTATATCTTTCTTTATAATTGCGCGCACAAGGTTTTAAGGTTAAATGTTTGCTTAAAGACTATAAAGAGTAGATCTGATCTATAACCAACTCATAAATAATAACTCTTAAAGAAGTGCCTTGTTCTGGATCTACGCAGAAGTAAAGTAGCGCGAAGCCACAGAATGGTTCGCAAACCCTCCAGACCACATCAAGACATCCCAAGGGTGCGAAAACCTGGTTCCAGCACCCTCCCCTGCTACCTCGGGTGAGACCTTAGTCCGCGCTCCGCGCGCTGTTGCTGAAAGGGCTGGTAGCTGTTGGATTTGTTTGGATAATAACTCTTCCGAACCTAGGTCAGGGCCCAATAAGCCAAGTTCCATTGTCAAGATCGGAATCTGCCTAAGGGATGTCTGATGTCGGAACACTAGAACCCTACAAAGAAAGAGCTTGAAGATTGGCTGGATCAAAAGCTTCACAAGTTCGTGGTTCAGGAAAACATAAATCTACGGATATTAGAAGAAAGGTGGTTGGATCATTACATATACACAGAGATCCACGAGATATTCTTTGTGTCATTCTTGACAGAGTTGTACAAGTTGATCACGAGGCTAGCTGGCAGCGTGGGAAGGTGCAGACTAGATCAACCCATTGTGTGGACTCCAGAATTGGTGCGCAGGCTAGAAGCATCTAAAGATAAAATCGCACGTGCAGTAGATCATTGGCTGGATTGGGTAATAGGAGGGTTCATCACTGAGTTCGCGATAGACAAAACTGTGAGTTATAGTGAAGCAGAAAGGCGTTTCTCCAAAGACCGCGGGGTAAGTACATCAAACCATTTAATACTTGGATTAAAATGTTGTTATGTGAAAAACAGATTATGCACATTTATTGATGTCTGGCGTAACGTGGAGCAGAAGAGGCTACCGAGGAACTGAAGGATTAGAGAACAATCCTTTGATTTCTATTTCGCAAGAACGCAATGAAGAACTCGCAGGGTTCTCTCCAAGAAGAACAGTCTAGTTGATTAAGCAACACATTCCACTGATACCACCACTGCCTACGCCATCACCTACTTCACCTACATCAAATCCATCTTCACCAACCCCACCTCCGCTACCACCAAAGGTTGGGATGGTGAGTACAGTTAAGTTGCCAGTATTTAAAGGTGTAGGAAATGAGGAACTAGGTTAGTTATGGTTTGTGGTAAAGGCTGTATGGGAAGCCCAAGGCATAACGGATGATAACATCAAAAAGGCTACTCTGGCTAGCGCACTGCAGGACAGCGTGTTGACGTGGTATATAAAGTACTGAAGCAATCATCTAAACGTGGGAATAGCGGTGATCCAGTACTCATTGAACAGATAATTTGGTCGGCCAAAATCAGAGACACAGTCGGTCATTGGGTTCAAGGAAATCGCGATGTTACCTGGTGAAACCCCGTGGGATCTGGATTAGAGATTGAAAAGCACAATCTGTAAGGCTAACATGACATTGACGGATGCGCTGCACTGCGCATTTTTTGTGGTGTCTTTGACACCACACCTAAGGATGGCGCTATCATAGCAAAAGATCTCAACACAAGCCAAAGCATTAGAGACCACAATGAGGTTGCATGAAACCCCAATACAAGATCCGGGGTTGGGAGTTCAACAAATCCACACGCAAATACAAAACCTATGTTGAGAGATGCGAAGTTTGAAACAAGGACAGGTGCTTCGGTCAGAAGTGCGCGAAGAGGTGTGGTGTATCAAATGTAAGGGCCAGGGTCACGATAAGGATCATTGTCCAGTCTTTGCGAACTATGTGGCAACAGGGGTACCTATACCTTTGTGACTAGAGGTACAAGCATGGCCAAGTGTGGCGGCTGCACTCTAGTGCGCGATCTGTCAAGTGGGAGGAAAGCATGCCACTGACAACTGTCATCTATTGCAGGACCTAAGACAACCCCGCCCCAACAGTTCTTTTCCAACTTTTGTAGGACGATGGGCCACGATGAAAGGAATTGTTGAAGTTATGAGTTGTTGATGGATTGAACAACCGCTTACAGGATGCAGATCAAGGCGCGTGGGCAGGATCCAACCGCAACAATAGTGCAGGGAAGATTCCAAGGACGTGGACGGGGGTGAGGGGGAATGGGAGGGAGACGCAGATGGGGACAATTAATCTACTATAATTGTGGAGGACCGGGGCACTACGCGCGCAACTGCACAAACCCAACTAGAGCCTATTGCCCTTACTGTTACCAATTTGACCAAGAAGTAGTCTATTGCCCCACGCTGATTGCTAATATGTGGGAAAAAGGGGTGCTTCCAGCTACTACCACTCAGAACGTCCAAATGATGAAGGCTAAACCGTGCGAGCAAGACCCTAATGTGAATATGATGCTCAGAAGTGGTGCAACTACAGGAGAAGAGAAGGGGAAGCAACCAGAGGAGGATGCATGGGTTCGTAAGGCCCCCACAAAACAACCTGAATTTGATTTGGAGAGCGTGAAGGAAACATTAATGGAAGCTAAGAAGAGCTTCGTGAAAACTTCTACTTTGGATAGCAAGGATCAAACGGAGCCGGAGAAGGATACTCCTATGTTAACTACCTTCTCAGAGACATGCATGAAGCTACTATGGGAGACTAAAGCGGTGAAGGAACTGCAAGAGTTGATAACTAGGTGCACAGGATCGGATGAACCTCGAATGGTCCGGAAACTAGGAAAGCATGCGTTGCGCACTGGGTGGGAGATGCGATTGACTATCCAGATTGGGGACTATTAGATGGATTAGGTCGTTCTGGACCTGGGGTCAGACGTGAATGTCCTACCTAGACAGACCTGGGAGCACATGGGTAGGTTGGCACTACAATGGTCTCCTATCCAATTGCAGATGGCGAACCAATAGAAGATCTTGCCTATGGGAAGACTGCAAGGAGTTACAGTAGACATCGGTAATGCAAGCACGCAAACCGATTTTGAGGTCATAGAAATTGTGGATGACAGTAACCCATATCCTTCATTATTAGCGGTAGACTGGGCAACGGATATGAATGGAGTCACCAACCTAAAGAAACGAAAAATGATATTCGAAAAAAATCTCTCTGCGTAGTGGTTCCATTGGACCCAACCGAAGGGGCACACTATACTGAGCCGATGCACGATGAGGACAAATACGATGAACTAGACTATATCTACCAGATCACAGCGCAAGATCAGGCTCAAGTGAATCCGATAGTGGACGGAAGAATCTCATGGGATCGCGACAATTCCTACACATTGGACTCAGATGAAGAGATTAAGCAATGGTAGAACCGATTGCATGAGGTTACGACACTAAATTGAAATATGATGGTTAGATCACTACGCTGATTAATAATAAAGGCAAGGGGGGGGCCAACTGATGAGGATGCCATGAAGGCGGAGGAACCAGTCGACCAATGCGCAACAATGAATCTAAGACAAAATCCACAGGATGCCCCCGCAAAGGTACCATGTGTAACAATTGCTCACGAATGGAGTACATGCCCAAAGATTCGAAGAAAGTGGCACGGTCGTCGAAGGCAGGTGCATGTATAGGTTGGAGAGAAAAACGGGGTAAGCCTCCATCGCCAGTGTATGTTGCAGGTATATGTTGTGTAGGCACCCAACCAAATCAGAATCATAAGCTCGAATTCAATACAGCAATCTAGTTCACTAGCGGCCCGCGACAAAGTCAGGATGGTAACAGGGGGAAGCACGTACAGTGTTTGCCCGATAAAATGACCCACTAGGAATTTATGGATACCATGGGTTCGATGGGCTTATAATAGAAGGGAGGTGAATATGTGATTCTCAATAATAAGACAAGAAGGAGCCCAGAGTAAGCGGGGTAGTAGCAGGCCTCACGAAATCAATGAACTATGGGCGCGACTGCAAAAGAAAAGCATGCTAGTAGGGGAGGGAATCAACAATATGGAAGGTAGAGATGGCCACGTTGGCCACGCGAGTATGCACATAAGGGAACTAGGCCCGATCGGGTCTCTTGTATAACTAGAACGAGTCGCGACCCTGCTATCATGGCTATGCCCGCACCTACAGAAGGATACACTCCACACAACAACGTGTGAAGAGAAAATGGCTATAGCAGGAAAGTTGAGACATCGCACCGGGGGTGTGACCACCTGAATAGCTGTAGAAAGCACAGTCCCAGTGCCTCAAGCAGTTGAAAGAAGGCATGGGACTATAACCAAGTCTGCGGGAAGCCGACGTAGAAAATAGGTTCGGTACAGAGTTATTCGGTCCGCCAAATCGCGGCTGCACCACAAGGATTGCGCTGCCGTGTGGAAAGGTCGAGAGGTGACTGTTAACACCACTATTCCTGACACGAAATTCAAGTTACGATAGGGGGAGCAGGAAATGGGCCATTAAGACAGATTTTCCGAGCTAGATACGACAAGATCTGTAGCCTGGAAGCTATTAATGAACTGAAAGTGGATGGAAGGGATCCATTCAAAAATCTGTAGCCAACATTGGGTTATTCAAGATTTGAACCAGTAAAGACTAGCAAACACTCAGCTACCAGGCATCCCATGAGTACCATGTTGAGAACTAGAGCACGGTTTGCGGAAGAGCTATACTCAACCTAGGAGGAGCCAGGTGAAGCCGCTACGGCCCACGAAATCCCAAAATCCCCATGCACACCACGGCCTAGGAAGAACAAGCAGATGATGGGGCCAGTTAGGGTATCACAAAGATTCAATAAGTTATCAGTTGCCAAAAAGGGGAATGCAATCACCACTGAAGTTGAGGAGGACGACAAAGATCTGCAAGATTTGATCGCTCAGATTGAAGCACAAGATGAAGATGAATAGGATGTTTTCTGAATCCCTACACGACCCCCATATATCTCCCCATGGAATGGGACAACCAAGATACCGAAGGACCTGGATGCTGAAAAGAATACACTCCAGACCTCGCTTCTTTCGGATGAGATAAGGTTCGATGGTTTACTGCTAGGATGAGTTCCGAGCATCAAGTTCGAAGACTGGGACCTTGCAAACAGCGACAAGTTCCCAGAATTAGCCGAAGACAAATTACTGCCGCGGAAGTGGTTGCTAGGTGTGGAGAAGGCGGGATAACTTAATCTAAGGTGGATACCCCACTATCACCACTTTTGTTATCCGGAAGTTACTATGTCTAGTACATGATGGGTATCTCTTGTTGGAAGAGCTAATTCCTATCACACCTGATTTAGTACACCGGATTACGCACTTGCTTGTCAAAGGGAATGACCCCAGAAACATAGCCAGAATGAGTAGCGATGTGGGTCTTGCCAAAACAATGAAGGCTAAATATAAGTTGGAGAAGCGGAAGCGGGGGTATGTAATAGCAAGCATCAAAGACCGAGGGGTGTGAATCACCACCCAGCTGCTAGCCAACAAACTAATGAGGAAATTCCACACAGATGAGGTGCCAGCTCCTGTCATTACGCTTGCGGAGCAGTGCGTGGAAGGGGTTCAGTTCAAATGGGCACAGTTTTTATGCGACGAGTTTTTGACAAATTGTCAGGAAGCATAGGACAAAGGTAAGACATTTCATTATGCATGGTTGCTATTATCAATCCTTCTAGATGTAGAAGAACTGCTGCAGGGTAGCCAGTTTCCCAACATTGAGGACAACCTACCTGAAGCAGTACGACATACTTCGTTTTGGGCTACAAAGGACGTAGTGAGGGTTTCTGAAATCAAGGTTTTTTGGACCTTCATGGAGGGGAGTATCCAGAAACCGATCGCTCGCAGACCACGAATGTATCTACCAATATACAACAATTTGCAAAGGACGTCTGAGTTCAAAGCAGACATGCATAACTTATATATCCGGGCATGGAAGGATCCAAAGTGAGCATGGGTCATGCTCCCGTTCATTGCAAAGGATGATGCCATTTACGAGGTATTGGCAGCATGGCCTCTAGAGTGGTGCCCCCTAGACAAGGCCATGCTAGAACGAATGGTAGCACAACGATGAAAAAAGGAAATCTAGCTACAACTCACTAAATTGGCAAAAAAGACATGTCAGGGACAAAAGGCAGCTTCGGAGCAGCAGGAAACCAAGGAAGTGGTAGCAGAAGAAATCACGGCAGATCAGGAAAGGTCCTCGGAACAGGACATGCAAAGGGAAAAGGAGACATAGTAATGCACAGACCATCTTGCAGAATCAACCCAAGTCAAGAGGCCGCGTAGCAAGGAATCGCTGCATACATGAAAAAAGTAAAAAACATCAAAGGCTTTGGAGAAAGAGTTTATTGACAGTGGAAAACCAGAGAGAACTGCCCCTATAGGTGTGTTGGTGGAACTGATGATATAACAGACAAATGTGTTGGTGGAGATCGAAGCGCAGTTGTAGGTGTTACAGGTGTGACCCCCAAGCAGGGTGATCCTAAATCCAACAGAGGACACAACCGCAGCCGAGCAGATGGTGCACACCCACATAATGAACACCTTAGCGTTGCTAGCAGGTGTTGTCATAGCAGAAGCCGAGGGTGACGTGTGTCGTTGGGGGTTGAATCTGGCCGCTCTTCCTAGAGAAACCCTATACCAACTTCAGGATGGGGTAACCACTGAGCTTCGTGCCAGGGAAGGCCGCGCCCTCCAAACCTTGACGGAGTACAAGGCAAATTTGGAGCAGGTTAGTCTCCAGCGCGATGATTTGGTCGCACACAACTAGGAAGTGGAATAGGCCGTGATGGAAGCTTGCAGCAAGGTACCAAAGTTAGCTATTCTAGCCAAACTTCCAGCAACTGACAAGATTCATCGCATGGCTGCAGGATTCCGTACGGCCCAAGAGGAGGCCGCGAAGGCTCAGTGGGAATTAAATTTACAAATTGCAGAGCTAAGATTGAAGGCACAGCAGCCCACACCTTTGGATGTTCGAGAACGACGTCGTGTCGAAATTCAAGCAGGATTGGAAATAATAACGTGCGCGGTCCAATATTGCTGGGGTTTGTTAGATCAATCCCTCCTTACACTCACCTCTCTCCAGGAAGACCCAACCATACAACAAGTGGAAACAGAAGCGCGAGAGTTGCAGCGGGCTTATGACACAGTTCGGGGGACTGCGCAGACAGTCACTATCACGCAGCAAGTTAGCTAAAATGAAGGAGGCTCAGGCTCTCAAGGCACAAGTGGACGCCGCTTGGCAAAAAGAGGCAGTGCTTAAAGACCGCATCCAGCCCTGGCTTGATGAAGCATTCACAGTCTCCACCACAATCGATGGAAAGTTATCGCACATGCAAGAAGCATGTGATCTCAGAGGTAGCAGCTCTGCGGGCTGTTGCCGAAAGGGCCAGTAGCTATAGGATTTGTTTGGCTAATAACTCTTCTGAACCTGGGTCAAGGCCCAATAAGCCAGCAACATCATCAAATTTTAGAGGGAAAAGAGTAAACAACTTATCTCCCTATGGGTTTACACAAATTTCAAGCTGCAACACTCGTTGGATGAAACATTTAATTCTTCATCCAAGGAGTATTCATGTTGCATACTTTTGATAGACCCTGCTACACAAAAAATGAGAAATACATGAAAAACATGATTGCAATCACGTTTTTTCATGTATTTCTCATTTCTCATGTAGTAGGGTCCATCAAAAGTATGCAGCATGGGTAATCCTTGGATGAAGAATTAAATTTTGCATCCAACAAGTACTCCCACTCGAAATTTGAGTAGAAACTTATGGAGATAAGTTGAAAAAGTAGTTTGATTATTTTATTATTTTTTAATCTTTTTATTTTTTTACCCCAAAAATGGTGAATCATCCCCCATGGTTGACATCATCAACTTGAATCCTATTGGTTCCTATAAAGTTTATTTTGGTTGGACATTTTTCTTAAGAGGCCCATTTTAGACCTCAAAAGTTCTCTAATGGTGCATGTTTATGTAATATAAAAATGCAAAGTTACATATGTTAGTTACAATACTAAACAATATCAGGTGCAATTATAAATAATTCAACCACAAATTATATTATATGAAATTCCAACTATTACAATATGAATTTCCAACTTAATATTGGTTGGACTAAAAATTACACATGAAATGTTTTTTAATTACTTCAAAACATTATCATTGTGTTTCCAAGGCATTACAGGTAAATTCACTGACTCTGAAAACTTGAAAATTAGTCTCTATGTGTGTCTTATGCGGGATATTGACTCTAAGGGTATCACTAGACCGATTCTCTTCTCTCTCTCTTTTTTCATTTGTTGCTCCAGTGTTATTGTTCTCCTCTTTATTCAATTCTTTCTTCTTACCATCAATATTGAGTTCTTTTTTTGAAAACAAAAGAAGATACAGTGCAAAGTGTAAGCCATGAAAAACGATGAACACTAGAATATAAACTAAAGTATACTATAAACAATTTATACGATATGTACCTCACCATCAACAATGTCATAGCCATTTTCCCCCATAAAAGCAAGAAACTTGAACAAGTTTTCTTCATTTAGGCGATAATGGCCACTATGTGGCCAGATGACCTATATAAACAAAGAAAATAAAATGTCACCATAGAAAATAACACCTTAGTAACTTAGTATTCAACCTTCAGGGAAATAATAGGCACAATCATGCCAACTAAGTTACATGATAAAAAGGTCAAGTTTTAGACAACTTGTGAAAAGTAATAATCTGGGATGTGATGTCTAATCCTTGTCATTTTATTTGAAACAACATTTCATTCTCTAATGCATGAACTTGGTCAAGTATATGTGCTCAAATAACAACATGAAAGTAAATTTTTCTAATAGTCATGAAAATATTTTAACACAAAACAACTAAAAGTATTTCAATCAATATCGCGTAATACTAATTTCATCTTCAATATTTGGTTATTGTTTAAATGGACATGATACCAAGTATTTTCAATTTCATAGTTAAAATACAAAAAAAAATGGAAAATGAAATCAAACAATAAAGAGAAGATATCATGAAATGGACATTGCAATTATAAAGAAATTATTTACCTGTCCACCGATGTCTTGTTTGGCACTCCTAAAACATTTGCTTGCCCAAAATAACCAATGAGGTGAAAGAATCACAACATTAAAAACCATAGGAATCCCTACTAGAAACATTTCCAGAGTTGATGGCTCAAGTGCCTAAAGGATCTCCAACAACAAATGAATCATATCCAAGTCATGCTCTGCATTGTCTCCCCATCCTTTTTCCAATCACATTTCTTGTAACCTGCCCACACCAAAGTCAAGTAACAATCAAATGAAGGCATTGACATTTGTTTTTATCTTTTATATCTATAAACTTTGAATCTAAAAATATTGTTAAATAAAATTACTATAATACTAATATTACCTTCAAGTTTTAGATGTAGTTCAAGTGGATATGATACCAAGTATGTTAACTTTTATAGTTAAAATACAAAATGGGTGAGTGAGTGAGGCTAATGGAGGACGTGTTTCTATCTATATATAGGCTTATTCAAGGGTAGATGTGGCTCTTCATGTAGGCCGACTTGACAACTTCTAGGCCAACTTGAACTTGGAGGTATTTCGACACTTTAAAGACAAAATATTTTTTTTCTTTACAAGATACAATGTGCCCATAGGGTCTTCAATATATGACTGTGACTCTTAAACCTAGGACAAAGCCTAGAATCACTCAATGGGTGTTTGACCTATAAAATAAAATAACTTGAGCATCAAGCCCATGCTCCAATAATAATAATTTCTTTTCATTTTATAATTTATAAGAATACATATTATACTTATGAAGACCGAACCTAGATACACATTTTTTCAACATTCCAATAATCATCACTTTGTATGGCCTTTGGAAACCAGTGAAATAATTATACAGATTGAAGGCATATTTCTCAAGTGGTAATAATAATGTGTCACAACATACTCTTACTGATGCACCGTTGCAGGCAAATGAATTTGTTTGGGTACATACATTCAGCCCTTGAAATATTGTCTGGATGGCTTATGCATTGGAGACTAGAGGATTTCGTCTATTGTTTAAGATTTTAAATAACCCCAAGTTCCGTGTGGGTTCATTTGGTATTAAACTTCCACTTGATCCTCTCTCTAGCTTACATAAAGTGGCATATGAGGTCACTTTAAATTTGGAAGCAATGGGACTGGAGGCAAGCTTCATATTGTTCCCATTCCTCCAAGTCGACATGCTCACGATATCTTGGCATTTTATAGTTGCTTAAATTTCTTGCACTTCTTTCTTTTGGAGAAAATGAGTAAATAATATTGATCACCAGTAGATATTTAAACTATTTGTGCCTTAGTACATGTTTTAAAGTGCATTAATGGAATAATCATGCTGGTGGACGCTTCCATTTATTTATGATCTAATCAACTGTTACCCCTCAAAATGCATGTCTTTAGGAGACACTTTGCATAGCAGTGTGATGGACATTTATAGTAGTTATATTCAGCATTCCAAGCAGTAGTCTTTTTATATACCTATTGAGGTATTTTCCAAGAGATTTCAATTGTTGTAGGAAGGGTGTACACTTAAAGGGGGATTAATACTCCCATTTTTTTTCTCATCAGAGATAGAAGTAAATATAATAGGGATCATGAAGAAGAAGTAAAATTACTTGCCTTCTTTAGATATATTTAAGGAAGGATTGGGTAGCACTATTCATAAGACTTTCCATAGATGTACGACTAAATACATCAAGCCACAATACAATAGGGATATAGTCCATTGGGATAATAATAGATAGATTTCTCATTCTAGGCATAAGGTTGTTATTCCCATTGCTAACTCTAACTTTATCCTTAATTGTTTTCATGTCATGAAGGGATGAGATTGTTAACGAGATCAAGTTTCAAACTTCTCAATAAGGAATACACTTATTTTTTCCCTTGAGCACTTTGAGCATACGTTTCCAGCTGAATGGGGTCTTTAAGCCAATTCCTTGAGGACAAATTGTGTCTTTGAAGCCTAGGGTCAACTTGTGTATTTTAATGATGAACAAGTATTTGTATACATGTTTGGGGGCACCTTTTGGTTTTTTATTCGGTGGTTGGTTCAAAACAAAAGAATATTTATTGGGTGATTCTTTTTCATTTTATTATCTCGTATATATTTATCAAAATGGCTGCATGGATTAAATCTTTGGAGATAGAAAATGATGATACATGCACACAACCAATAATTTTGCTTGAGGGCTAAATTTAATGTGTTTACAAAGAACATAAACTTCAAGGAATATGTGGAGGTGGAAATCATAGAAAATCTAGTGATAACTTACATGGAAAGGCATACCCAAGATGTCACTAAAAGAAATATCTCAAAGCGCAATCGAAGCTTGGGAGAGATTGAGATTTGTATGCATGGAGGTACCCTTCCAGGATACCGTGGGAAGAAATATTTGATATTTTGGAAGAGTTGAAAGAAAAAAAACCTAAGGACTGTATCAAATTTCAATAGGCAGTGAATAAAAAAGAATACCAAGAAGCTTGTAAACACACTTGTCCATAATGGTCAGCAATTGCTTTCTCACATCCTCGGCTCTCCTTAAACAGTGTGATTACACAAAATTTTCAAAACACCAGGGACCTCATAATTTCTTTCCTTTGAGGCCTCATACATGGCTAATAATGTTAAGTGGTCCCCTTCTGGTTGGAAAAACTTTTCCCTTTTTTGTCAGCCTGAGCTTGCTTCTCTCAAGGCCTGTAGAAAATGTTTTGTGTCTAAAGCATTATTATTATGGTCAAGATCTCATTGCTACAATCAAGATCAACACTGGAAAGGAGCATATTTGACAAAGGAGGTTCTAGTGGAAATTCAACCATTTTCCTCCCCAATTTGGTTAGAATACCCTCCTCATCCAAAGCTCCTAAACTGTACAGTTGTTCCATTGTAGATATGAGTGCTTGAGGAGGAGGGGGATCCATAAAATCAAAGGAGAGGAGGTCATTGAGTCCCATGGCTTTCATGGTGAGTGTCGTGAGTCCAAGATTAATCCTCTGTATTTATGGCACAGGCGTGGACAACATCTCATTGTGATATGCACTTTTTATGTGTAGACTATAACACTTACCAGGATATGTACGACCAGCATGTCCAACATGTTGCTTAGCCGATGCTTTAGAAATTGGTGTAATGACCAGTGAATCCAGAGCAAGTTTTGGATTAGCTTGCTTCTCTCAAGGCCTGTAGAAAATATTTTGTGTCTAAAGCATTATTATTATGGTCAAGATCTCATTGCTACAATTGAGATCGACACTAGAAAGGAGCATATTTGACAAAGGAGGTTCTAGTAGAAATTCAACCATTTTCCTCCCCAATTTGGTTAGAATACCCTCCTCATCCAAAGCTTCTAAACTGTACAGTTGTTCCATTGTAGATATGAGTTCTTCAGGAGGAGGGGGAATCCATAAAATAAAAGGAGAGGAGGTCATTGAGTCCCATGGCTTTCATGGTGAGTGTCGTGAGTCCAAGATTAATCCTCTGTATTTATGGCACAGTCGTGGGCAACATCTCATTGTGATATGCACTTTTTGTGTATAGACTATAACACTTACCAGGATATGTACGACCAGCACGTCCAACGTGTTGCTTAGCCGATGCTTTAGAAATTGGTGTAATGAAGAGTGAATCCAGAGCAAGTTTTGGATTGAATACATTCTTCTCAAAAAATCCAACATCAACAACATAGTAGATGCCATCAATGGTCAAAGAAGCTTCTGTAATATTGGTGGCCAAAACCACTTTTCTTTTACCTCGAGGAGCAGGCTCAAAAATTCTTGACTGCATCTCACTAGGAAGAGAACTGTATACTAGTAAGATTATGAGTTAAGGAACATTCTTTCCAAGTCTTTTCAGTCACTCATAAAGAATCTAACATTCAATATTAATTTCCTCTTGTCCCATTAAGAAGAGAATAATATCACCTTCCAGTTCTATCAAGTGAATCTACATGACTATGATCAATGCAACATTCAAATAGTCACTCTCCGGCTGCTTGGTATACAATATCTCTATGGGATAAGTCCTCCTTAGGTTAGTGAATATATTGCAGTTGAAGAAATATCTTGAGAATTTCTCAGCGTCCAAAGTGGCAGAGGTGAAAATTAACTGAAGATCAGGTATGTGTCTAAGCAACTGCTTTAGGATCCAAAACAACACATTTGTGCGAATTTTCCTCTCGTGGGCCTCATCAAGCATGACTATTGAATACTAAGATATTTCTTCATCAACTAAAATATCTCTAAGAATCATACCACCATTCATGTACTTAATCACAGTCTCTGGCCCAGTGCAATCCTCGAAACGAATGGCATACCCAACCTCCTCCCCTAAACGACATCCAAATTCCTCTGCTACTCTTTTTTCTATAGACATAGCTTCCACTCTATGAGGTTAGGTACAATTGATATTACCTATAGTAGTGTAGCCTACCTCTACCAAATATTGGGTCACTTGAGTGGTCTTTCCGGAGCTAGTCTCCCCAATGACAACCAGAACTTGGTTGTCATTCACCACCTAGATCAATTCCTTCTTCAACTTGTAGATGGGAAGGCTCTACCTATGTTCCTGAATCAAGAGCTCTGGATGCTATCTGAATGTTGGTTCTTTTCCAAATGCATCCTTCTTCCACTCAGACATATCATAAGCAGAAAACCCCACACCTCTCAACTCTTGTGCAAGATGCCTCTCACCTATCTCTAGCATTGGATCCTCCCATGCCGATTCAAATCCTTGTGAATGGAATCTAGCATGGTCTTCTACTACTATTCTCAAAAATCCCTTCGCTCCTTCACTTCTCTCTACAGTGAACCATATGGATTCTTCATAATATTCACAACTGGAACATCAACCGAGTAACGAGTTTGCCCTTGTAGGAAAGAAGGCTCATCCTCATTCAACTCGATCTTGAGCTCCTCCTCAATAGTACCCTTGTCTTGGTAAATCATGACATCGCCATCTTCGTCATACATAGGATATTCCCTCACATCCAAGACCTTGAATGCAACCAGCTGCTTTGCTTCCCACTTCTTGGGAGATCTCATTCTCTTTAGGGGCCTCCGGGAAGGCATGTTTTCCTCCTCATCCACAATGGTGATACCTGAAAGTCTGGTCCTCTTTGTGGGAGGTTGATTGGAACTGAGAGGATTGGCCCTCAGAGCATCATCATCGGTTCTTTTCTTCATTGGCAACAGGTCCTCACTGGTTTTATGATCAACATCCCTCAAGGAAAGGCTCATTTTTTGTCTCGATATAGAAATGACTTTGACCCAAACCTCCTGATCTCTCTTAATGACTTCCTTTGCATTAACCACCCTCCTTCTTGCAATCTATGAAATATGGACCAAACTCTCTTTCCCTCGAAAATCATTTAACAAAACAAATAACCTTGTATCCATTACCCTGGAAACCCTACCCTGATAAACCCCAAATAACTCAAGCTCCTTATTGTAGTTGTTCTGCTCCTTATTGTAGTTTGGTCTAACAAAGGGCTAGTTTGAGAACCTTGGAAAGGGAAGGTTTTGAAGGAAGTAATGTCTCTCCATGTTGAAAAAAATAAAATTTTCACCATGTTGAAGAAGGCCCTGGACCTTAAAGCTGATAAAACGACTCAAGAAGAAAGCATTTTTGGTCCTCCATTTCAAAGTGATGAAGAAGCAATTAAAGAAAAATTTCCAAGTGTAATGGAACATAGCCCAATGCAAGGGCAGATCAACAAATCCTGTATCATTTCATGTCAACATTTGACATAATGGATGACGTTTTTTATTGGCATATATGCAGGCTTATTAACAACAAAGTAGTCATAAAAAATCCAACTTGTAACCATCCATATTTTGACATCTCACTATTTCACTTGTTTATGAAGAACATACAAAATGGATAGTAGATTGATGAAGTGTTGAAGTGGATGCAATGGCTACCTGACTTCACCTAGCAGCTTAATAGAGCACCAATAGTGCTTTGCTTAATCTATTGGTTCTCTCTTACCAGTTTGGCTGAAAAGAAAAAAACTAGGAATTAGATGGGTTTCCACATATATCCAAGAGGATAAACCTTTTACACACTAATATGAACCTTTAACAAAATATATAGACAAATATGGGTTCTTCAACATCTTACATATGGATATGGATTCTTAACCAAATGACCAATCTAGGGTCATCAACTCGGGTCTTCAACAAAATACCCATTATCATTAGTTTTGTCATCATTCTAATAGCTTGCAAGATATACTTTCTATGGTATAGGAATGCCAAGGGAGGTAAAACTTGAAGGGTTCCAATCAAATATTTAGATATAGCTATAGTAAATTGCTCCACAAAATGTTCATGGTGTAGAAATAGTTAACAAGTTGACCTCAGCTAAATCAAATTTCAGTAATTCGAAGAAGTTTTTTAATGTAGGAAGAAAAGTATGATGCAGGAACAAGCATGTCCAAAAATTAGTACATGGTTAAACCATTTCCTATCCAACCATGTAGACAATCAGTGTTGTTAAATCATCATATATTCAGACCAAAAGTCTGCTTAGCTATCATACATCCAACCAGTGATGGAAGAAACAACTACTAATCTTATATAAAACTTGGTAGTAACTTGACATTGAGTACTTATGCTAGCACAAAATACATGTATGTTGGTGATTCAAAGGAGAAAGAGAATAGCCTTAGGACAAGATATGAACATCAAAATATAGGACATACACAACTAATGGAAGCAACATGAATTACTAGCATCTATAACCAAAGCAGAAATATATGACATGAATGGTGTGTAGTCATAGACACATTTTCATATAATCTTGTTTTCAAATAAAAAATATGTGCCTACAATTCATTGAACTCCCTAGGTCATATTAAATTTGTCTCTCTGTAGGCCATTGATATCTAAAGGAACACATCATTAATAGTTAGACACCAATGCAACAATTGTACACAAACAATGCCATTTCTCATTTAACTGGGCTACATATCGCAGAAAATTGGAATGGACATGGTAATCATTTTCCACTGGAGTAGTAAATGCTATCAATACCATATAATAAGCACAACCAACATATGGTCAGTAATACCAACCCTGTTTAAGATCTCAACAGTCAATTCGAAAATTTTGGGACAAGTAACATGACATAGACATGGCCTTTGCTTGTTTCTCAAAAAAGATATTGGAATGCCTACTTTCCTTCACAAAAGCCAAGGCCTGGTTATAGAGTTTTCTCCCAAGTGGTTCAAGCAAGTCTTTAGCATCTTGCCTCATAAACTTCTTTAGTTTCCTCATATATCTATTTCTATTGAGAGTTCCAATACTAGGCAAACCATCTGAAACAAATAAAGTGTGTTGATTCACATTACTTATGTTAAACTCCACCATGGATGATGAGGCTTTTTCTTCAGTTGAATTAGGATGCTCAACATGCTTATTGTTGCCAGAGCCATCTGCAAGGGTGACAAAACCTAATGGATCAAGGATATTTGAATTACTACACAGATTTTCGTTTGGCTTCACTTGAGGTAAAAAGTAATTCTGAAGGACCAAATCATCATCTACAACAGGAATTTCTCTTGTCAAAGTTTTGGTAGCAAATTCCAAACAAGGATCTCGCCAAAAATCTCCAAAAGATGAGACAATTGGTGAGTCATCCCTTTTTTTGTTCAAATCAATTTCTCCTTCAACGCTTTCTTTTGTTGGTCCTTTAGAAGGACAAACATTCTCAAAAAGAGAAGTTTTCAATTGTTCTTCACCACCCACAAGTCAAAGTATTCAACAAGGCAAGTGACATAAACTAAAACTGTTGAAAGGCATTAAACAAAACATAAGAAACAGAAAAATGACAACAATGTTGCTGCTAGTAAAATTCCTCCCTAAAAATCTTTAAGGATATCAATACAAGAAGCTTTAACTATTAAAAGGAGTGTAATGGATGGCTACGACAAATGACATTTACATCAGTAAGTGGTCTACAAGGCTATGTGAGAAATAAAATAGTAAGAGAGAGAGGATGACATCTAGCAAAGATGAGGGCATCTAGTGTGAAGGACCTTGAGAAGATATTAATTAGGACGATGGTGTCAAAATTAGATTTGGAAGGGCATATAAATCAAATTCAGATGGACCCACAAGCCAACCCAATGACCATTCTCATTCACGTGGTGACAATTGAATGAGATCTCTGGGATATGGAAGGTGGAGAGATCTATCGGGTAACAACCTCAATCAATAGGCATATTGAAACAACAGTCTCCTCTTGTTTCACCAATGACCCTTTCCAGCTTTCAAACCTAAAAATGTTTGAAACTTGATGTTATTAGGGTTCAAAACTCCTGCGGTTATATGATTAAAAATCTAAAGGGAAAATTTGCAACCCCAGCTACAAGTCATTAGCTTATACATGTCATGGTTTTCCTCAACATTTAACTACATGAAATTTACGACTTCTTGCTACAGTGAATTGAGCATTTTACAAAGTTTCCTTCACTGGGTATTCAGATTTTCACATTCGTGTTTCACAAAACCCTTGTAATGCTAAAATTTTGAAATCCTTAATTAACCTAAAAATTGGAAGAAAAATTCAGGTTGGTGACAACTAACCATAATTTATCTCCCTTGGCATCGACAAGTTGTGGCTCTTCGATCTTCTTCCTCTTCCCATTATGTTAGAAGAGCCTGTATGACAATTAATTCTTTTTTATGTATGCAGTAATTGGGCTTGCCGTGAGATGAGATGCTACGTGATTCTGTGCTGCTAATCTTGTTGTTATTGTTTTTCAACAAATATCGTTCCTTCCTTTCACAGATTAATTATATTCTTTCAATTTTCCTTCTATTCTATAAATATATATTATATATAATAGCCATTGTTGGACACTGCCAATTTCCTAGTTCTTATAGTTTGTTTACAAATGTCATTCCTTTCACAAATTTATCTTAGTGTTCCAATATTCTTCTATTATATATATATATATAATAAAAAAAATAAACCAACTACACTCAGGCCATTCCCATTGTTGGACAAATGGGAATTTCATAAATTACACAAGGTTGTCTTCAAAATTACTCCATACACACTTCATGCTCAACTTAATCGTTTGCTCCATTTTAAAAAGTCTAATTTAATTTTTTGGCTCTCACCCAAGAGAGACCCTGGTTTGGTTCATGTCCTAGCAGTGGAATTTATTCGTCAAACGTTGTCAGAGTAGACACAAAAGCGAGGCAATAGTTTCTTATTTGTTTGTAGTAAATTGTTGTTGGATGTAAACTATCAAATTTAAGGGCAAAAGTGAAACAATTAAATACTATGATCCTGCACATATCATAATGCGAAGCACTTGGAGCGATCAACAATGGAGAGGACCTTGATAAGATCAACGGTGTAGAGAGCATATCAAGTGAGGGTTCACTAGTTCCATCAAATTACCCGATGCATTGCATGGCCCTCACCAATGCGATTACATGGCATCATCTAGTTGGAGATCTGGTTTTAAAAGTTTTTGTTCAAGGCTATTTCTTTGGGGAAACTAATATTTATTGAACTATAGTTTCATTAATGCTTTAGGTAGTATATGCTATATATTGGATATTGCATAGTTATAACTTTATTAATACACTAGTTAGATATATGCTATCTATTAGATTTTGTACATGATTAAATAAAAATACTATCAAAGTACATTAATGAAGCTATAATTAATACACTAGTTAGATATATGCTATCTATTAGATTTTGTACATGATTAAATAAAAATACTATCAAAGTACATTAATGAAGCTATAGCTCTACAAATATTAATAATTTTTCATCTGAAACTAGATAGTGACTCATGTGATCGTTTTGAGGCTTGGGCAAACCGTATATGCCCGTCCTTATCGCACTAAATAAAAAAATGGAAATTGAAGGAATGGCTGAAGGAGCCTACTATCTGGTGGATATCGAGGTTTTCTATTCAGATTATAGAGAGCTAGTCAGAGTTTGAGATTATGATACTAATTCAGAGAGCCCTTGTCTTTTATATAAGAAAAATCATGGTCAATAAAGACTCTCCAAACAAAAAAATAATTGTCATGCGTGTGTAAAAAATAATAATGTGCAAATCTTCTTGAAAAAATAATAATGCTCAGTTTGGATATTTTTCAAGGGAAAAAAAATATCAGGCCTTCGCAATGTCGTTGTACTCGAAAAATTTAGCCATATGTCTCAAAGTTCCATTCTCAATATTCTAAATTCCTTACAATGAATAACATTTTAGCTTCTAGCTTTGACATGTAGTTATAGTCACCTGGTTTAGATCTGTAGTTGTTCCTGAGAAAACATGTATAAGCCTTATATCTAACAAGGTCCACGCTAGTTTATATGTGTAGTTGTTCCTGGAAAAACATGTATGTCAGATTAATATGGTGTACATTATATGTAACAGGGACACAAAATAATTCCTAGTTATTATGGTTTGTTTGCAAATGTCGTTCCTTTAACAGATTTATTTTAGTGTTCCAATTTTCTTCTATTCTTTTCTATTCTATATATATATATATATAAACGAACTACACACGCCATTGCCATTTCCATTGCTAGACAAACGCCAATTTCATAAATTACACAAGGTTGTCTTCAAAATTACTCCATACACATTTCATGCTCAACTTAATTGTTTGCTTCGTTTTAAAAAGTATAATTTATTTTTTCATCTCTCACGTTTTCACAATAAACACAAAAGCGAGGCAATCGTTTCTTATATGTTTGTAGTAAACGGTTGGATATGTTCATGATTTGTTTGTAGTAAATTGTTTGATATATTCATGATTTGTTTGTATCATGTAGTAAACTCTTAGATGTTCGTGATTTGTTTGTAGTAAGTTGGTGGATATTTCTGATGTTTTTTTTTGTATCAAGGGCACACTGTGCTTGTGTTGCTTTTCTTTTTAAGGAGAAAATAAAAATTTGAATATAAATTGTATATTTACTGTATCAAAGATAAATTCTAATATACATTGCAATCCGCTTGAGCATTCAAGAAAAGCTCTTTGTCAATATCAAACATGAAAAGAAAGGGGCTATAAATCCCAATTACTTCATACATAAAAAAGAATTAATTCTCATACCGAATTTCCAAGGCCATGGAAGCTGTCGAGTCTGCGGTCAAGGATGGAATGAATCCCATGACCGTATAACTTTTCCCTTCATGCGCAACTTTTTTACTACCAAATATTTTGTGAGTATTAATGATTTTGGAGAGCCGTCGGGTGCTGCTTTTTGCTACTTGGGGGATTGAGTGATAACCAAAAGTATAAGAATGTGGCAATGATGAATTGAAAAAATTAGGTCCATAAGATAATTGAAAATTTCAAGAAACTTTTGGTACGGTGATTTGTCGTTTGATTATGTGAAAATCCAATTCCTATCAGTTCGTTAAGCCTTTTTTCTTGGCTGACATCCAATATAAGATCGGAACAGTCTACTATCAAACGTTTTTAGTTTCTTGTTGGGAATTCGGTAATGAATTTTTTTTTTGAGATGGTAATTTTTCACTCTTTGAAATTTGTTATATTTTTCAATGTATAAACCTATCAGAAATTACAAAACACATACTTACCAGTACAAAAATTATTCCCCAAAATGTACGGTTCATTCAGATCATCATCAAAAATCTGACGAGTGCCTGAAACGAGCCTCTAAAAGTGTGGAGGGATTTTCATCACATCAAAGGGTCTTTCCTTCTGATCATCATCGATGACCTAGCGAGTGCCTGAAACGAACCTTTAAAAGTGCCGAGGGATTTTCATCAGATCGAAGAGCATGTCCTTTAGATCATCGTCGGCAGGTGCCTGAAACAAACCTCTTAAACTACTGAGGGATTTTCATCAGAACGAAGAGTGTGTCCTTCAGATCATCATCGGCAATTTGGAGGGTGCCCGAAATGAGCCTCTGAAACTGCGGAGGGATTTTCATCAGATCGAAGAGCCTTTCCTTCAGATCTGAGACCACGAGGTGGGGTGCAGACACCTGTAGGAATTTTGTTCTTCCATCCAAACCCTTGATGAAGATTTGATACATGACAATAAATGGTCTCAAGTTCGAACCCTGCAACGCCGAATTAGAGATTTTTTTCTACTGATGGGGAAGAAAACACAATGCATATAGATCTTCTCAGAAATTATCTATGTTTCCATGGAAGAAGACATCTTCTACCAATATCCATATATCCATGTAAATATATCAGGTTGGTTGGGTCCGTTGTGTTCTGATGAGTCGATCAGATTCATAGACAAACTTTTATGAAAGTGCCCATCAGAACTATTTATTTAAATAGAGAATGATTAAATTGTTCAGGTTAAGCCGATTAAAATATTTATAATAACGAATTTAATATGATAAATATAAAATTTTCAACTATTTCAACTATGATAAATATAAAATATCTATTTCTCCTATTTTTTTTTATTTCATAAATAAAATGCCAATTATGCCTCTTTTCCTTTTCCAATGCATTTATCAATTTCCATAGTCAATAATTAATCACCAGTGATACCCATCATTATGTTTTTCCCCAACATTAATCTTTGAATAAGTGTCCCATGACCTTGGTAATATTTTTATTTACATAGGAAATCAACTAGGGGTTGTTACCAACCGCTCCCGAATGGGAGAACATTATCCTCCATGTTCAATGCCACCTATAAACCAAAAAAACACATGTTACCCATTGAGCTTTATAACAAAACTCAATGCGACATTTTACATCATATCATACTACTAAGACCATAGCCATCATACCATGAATGCCATACCACTTATTGGATCTTTATAACACAACTCAATGTAGCATTTACATACATATGCATATATATAGATGACGAAAAAATACAAAATTAAACACTTATATCAAAATACTTCTGATCAACCCATGAATAGAGAAGGATACATATCTTGCATTTGATCAACCATCTCCCATGTAGTTTCATAGGGCCCAAAGTGATTCCACAGCACTTTAACTTGCTTGATTTCTTGATTCTGGAGCATGAGAATCTTTCGCTGCAAAACGCACTAAGGTTTCGGCTAGAATTTTCCTTCTGGATCCACCTACAATATAGAAAATTCAATCACATGATCAACATATTTCACATACTTTTTAAGAAATGGCACATGGAAAACATCATTTACTTTCACTGTTGGAGGTAGTGCAAGTCGGTAGGCCACTAGTCCAATCTTCTCAAGGATCATGAAAGGCTTGCAATACCTAAGTGTCATCTTGGCACATGACCAATCCTTGATAAACTCTTATTGGACTTGATGTGCAAGTAGACATGTTCCCTAACCTGAAACTCCTTGAATACCCTGTGCTAATATGCATAACTCTTTTTCTTGTCTTGTGGTTCCTTTAGATTCTTATTGATAACTTGCAATTTCTGTTCTCTCTCTTCCAATATATCTAGTCCAATCAATACCCTATTCACTAGATCACTCTAACTGATGGGAGTATTACATATTCTCACATAAAGTGTCTCAAATGGACTCATCTTCAAGGACTCCCCATACCCGTTGTTGTACACAAACTCTACCAATGGAAGATACTCTTCCCACTTCCATTATTGATGCATGAAATACATCCTCAACATGTCCTCCAAAATCCTGTTAATTCTCTCTATATTTCCATTTATCTAAAGATGATAAGTTGCAATGAAAGGCAACTTTGTCCCAAAACCTACAGACAACTCTTTCCAAAATTTTAAAGTGAACTTGGCATCTCTATCTAACACAATATTCATAGGAATACCATGTAACCTTACTATCTCCCTGATGAAGAACTGAGCTACCTCACTAGATGAATTTGTAGACTCCACTGGAATGAAGTGGGGTACCTTCGTCAACCTATCAACCACAACCATAATATAATCCTGTTGCTTCAATTTCCTCGCAAGCCTGTAATGAAGTCCATGGAAATGTCCTCTCATTTCCACTTTTGAATCAGAATCAGCTGCAATAAACCATCTGGATGCTTACACTCTGCTTTTACTAATTCACAATACAACATATTGCAACATACTCAACCACCTCTTTATTCAAGTTCGGCCAATGGTATAACTTCCTAACGTTTTTCAATGTCTTATGATCTCGGGTGACTTGAATACGACTTAACATAAAATTATGTCAAGATAAGCTTCTTGAGCTCACTGTTGTCTGACACATAGCTCATGTCCCTAAATATGACCAAACCATATGTAGTGAGATGATAATCCACATCGTGTTCACCTGTACCTTGCTATTGTAACTTGTTCTTAAGTTATTGGTACCTATCATCTTGGTTTCCTTCCTATAAGGTTTGATCCTATCAATCTGTCCCATATGAACTCATAGTTACAATGTGATTTACCTGCAATCTTCTGCTAAGATCATCTACAACCCTATTCTCTTTACCCTTAATTTGCCTGATCTCAAAGTCAAACTCACTCAGCATAGCTAACCACCTAGCTTGTCTGGCATTCAGGTTAGGTTGGTCGAACAAGTACCTTAACCCACTATCATCACTCATCAAAATGAACCTCCTACTAAGAAGATAGTGTCTCTACATCTTCAATGCATGAATGATCACCGCCAACTCAAGATCATGAATCACATAGTTCTCTTCACGCTCATTCAATTTCCTTGAGACATAACATACTAAGTGTCCTTCCTGCATCAAGACTCCAACATGTCCTCTCTTACAAGCATATGTACATACCATAAAAAATTTATCTGGATCATCAATCTTTAGAACTAGAGCATTTGTAACAAACTTCTTCAACTACTAAAAACTAGTTGCACATTCCTTTTTCCATTCAAACTTCTTCCCTTTTCACTGCAAGGATGTAATACGATAGTAAATTCATGAGAAGTTCCTAATGAACATCCTGTAATAACCTGCTAGTCCCATGAATGATCTGACCTCACCCAAATTCCTAGGAGTTTCCCTCTCCATGATAGCTCTGATATTTTCTAGCTCCACTGTTATACCTTCCTTGGAAACCATGTGTCCTAAGTAATGAACTTCTGTTCTAAAAAAATTGCACTTACTAATTTTGGCATATTATTGATTCTCTCTTAGAAATCTCATTACTATGGCTAAGTGTTTTTCATGCTCTTCCTCATTCTTAGAATATATTGATCTGTCACCAATTAATACTATCACAAACTTGTCCATATAAGGATGGAATACATTGTTCATCAAAAAAATGAAAGTAGTTGGAGCATTAGTTAAAGCAAAAGGAACCACAACAAACTCATAACTCCCATAACTGGTCCGGAAAGAAGTCTTGTAGATGTTCTCTTCTTTTATGCATACCTAATGATATCCTAATCTCAACTCAATCTTCGAGAACACTGTTTCTCCCTTAAACTGATCAAACATGTCATCAATTTAAGGTGAAGGGTACCTGTTCTTGATTGTCACCTTGTTCAACTACCTGTAATCAATTCATAACCTAAGAGTACCATCCTTCTTCTTCACAAACAACAAAGGTGCGCCCTAAGATGACACACTTGGCCTAATGTGTCCCTTTTCAATCATTTCCTTCAACTACAACTTCAGTTCCACCAACTCTGAAGTGTTCATAATGTAAGTTTCCTTTGATGTTCGTGTTACTTTCGGCATCAACTCAATCGAGAAGTCCACTTCCCTATGAGGTAGTAAATCTGATATATTTGTTGGAAATGCATCCTGAAACTGCTATAAAACCAAATACCTCTTCAAGACTTCAACATCCTCAACGTCCTTTCCTTTTTCACTAGAAATATGAACTACAATAAATACACATCCTTTCCTGATACTGTGCTTTTCCTTCATAACTGTAACTATTCTCACTGATGTAGGCTTCTTCTTACAGCTAAGATTCTCTTTTCTCCATCATCATGCAAGCATTAAATATCCTTATCATAGAAATCTATCTTAGCCCTGTGAATGTACAACCAATCCATAACCAACAACACACTATATGATGCCACTAGAAGCACATTTAGATCCACTGATGTAAACATAATGTTCTTCTCAAATGCATAATAACTTGCCCAGTGATAAACTATTTTCTTAATACCCATAGCCAACTACACCAACCAAGACTCGACATGCACTTCTTTATTCAAGAAACACTTATCAACTAGGTGAGGACTGATATAACTACAATTGAATACGTAGTCAATCAAAATGGAAAGAAGTTGATCACAAATATTACCATCCATCTCAATAATAGATGCTTGATGACCAACCTTCCTATTATCCAATGCTCCATAAATCCGAGGAATACTCTGTCCAACATCCCCAACTGTCTATGCCTCCTGAAAACTGTAGATATGTCATCTGCCACCCTGATGATGTGGACAATATCTCCTACGATGATCATTGCCACAAGTCTAACATTGTAAATTATTTCTACCATCACCCTTGTTCTACTCCTAAGACTGAAATCCTTATCCTTTATCAACTACATTTAATTTCTTGTACAGTTTTGCATTCCCCTTCTTATTTGTATCTTGAGGTTTTCCTCTCTTCTTAGCCCACTTTCCTTTATTCTTCTCATTACCTTTCCAATCCTACTTAGACTCAGTCTTGCACTCTAATTGCTCATTACAATGCTTCAATTTCCTGATGGCTTCCTCCAATGATCTAGGCTCATCAAAATCAATCATGTCATTGAATGACACCGACAACCCAATGATGAATCTCTAAATCTTTGCTTTCTCCTCCTTAATATAAGGCACATATATCAATAACACCAAGAACCTTCTAGTATACTCCTCATCGGTCATCAATCCCATCTTCAACTTATAGAACTCCTTTACCATGTCATAATAGTATCTTTTAGATAGATACTGCTTCCTAAGAAAGTATCTCCAACTCACTCTAAGTTAGCTCCTCTTCTTGAATGTCTCTGAAATTATTCACATATTCCCACCAAATGTCTACTTCTCCTTTAAGACTGAAATTCGATATCCTGGCTTTCATATTTTCTGAATAATCATGCAATATGAACAACTTATTCATCCCAAGCAACCAAGCTTCTGCATATTGTGACTTCTTCATTTCTCCATCAAATGTAGGAAGCTTTGATTTCTTGAATTCCTTTGGAAATTACAACTTCTCACTCCTCTATATGGATGGTGATGATGATGACAATGTTGTCTCTCTCAACTAGAACTAGAATAGAATCCACGGTCATTAACCGTCTTGTCAAGTTTATCCAATAACGTACCATTTTTTACTGTGTCATCCCTATCAAACCTATTTCCTAGTTAAGACCTGCTTCCAATGTATTCCCCATTGGTCCTTTCCTCTTATCCACGATTGATCCTAAGTGATCCTTGTCTCTGAAAATCAGATATAATCTGAAAAATGACCGCATTAACTTTTGCTTGCTTCTCTTGCGCCTTGGTAAGTCTTTCCTGTGACTGAATAATCCTGTTATTATCTTGTTTACATCTTTTGATCTCTACTTTCAAACTTCTCAATGTATTTTCTATGTCAAGGAAGTACTCATCGCTAGGTTGTTCATTTGATCTATAGGGATAATCACGTGAATTGTAGTCCGCCATTTTACTTGTCATCTCAATATTCTACTTCCAAAAAACATACCATGCCAGATAACCAAATATAAACATGATCAACATACCTCAATGAAGTTCAGGGGAGGTTATCTCATCTACAAAATAAATATGGATTAGCACCACATATGTATATATAATGAAATGAACATATAAATCATCTAAACATCAACATCATCAACCTCTACATAACGGCACAACTGCAACAATGACCATCACAATGCATGGATAATGAACACATAGACTATTGACATGCATGCATGAAAAACACATTCAACCCATCAAGACCAAGTTCTTGAACCTAGAAGCTCTGATACCAATTTGTACCATGCCACCACACATTTACTCATTTTCAAAGGCGTACTAGGTAAATGTGAGACAAAGAGTTGTTATGACATGACCCGACCTCCTAGCTCTCGTTAAGGAAGTGAAGCCTACAACTTACCACCAACTGACAACACATAACATTCCATAGGGCTATAGGTACACTCAGGGGCCAAAGAGCCACCTCAAATGACCAAACCACGAGTTGGGGCTCCTTTTCACACAACTTAATCCCCAATTGCATGCATGACAAGGCCTCCATGTGGAGGCCTCCAACCACACTCACAAGCCTGCCCAAGTGCGGTTGTGACTGAAATCATTCAATTTAAAGGGTGTGGTCCAAATATCTTAGCCACAATTCCAGGGTAGACTCCAGACCACTGCGCAGAATTGCATGAGACTTCTTAGAAGCATAATTTACATGGAAATAAGGCTAAAAATACAAATTTGAGTCATAAACTTTACCTAGATTGACCAAAATATAACAGATATTTCGCCAAACACATGGAAAACATGTAACTTGTAGGTCATGAATCCATATATAATAAAAAAAGTCTAAGATTCATTTCATAATCACCAAGAAGGCTCTATGCCCTCTCAACATAGCTACAACAACACTTATTAGTCCATACATTCATGAACTGATCAATAGCTAAACAATTCATGAAAAAAGATATAGAAGATACACATAATATGAACAACATATAACCAGATAATAACTAGTATATAATCCTTGAAAACCCAACCATAATATCACCAACATGCAGCCAACATATATATGTGAATCACAATAGAAGAATACCTCTTATTAACATATGAAAATACCAACTAAGTCAGGGACTTCCATGTACCACCCGACCATATATTGGGTTGAACCAAATCTCTCTTTCAACTAATCACCCCCACACCATATTCCAAGCATGAATATGGGGTGTCATGGAGTAAACCAAACAAAGCCAAACTAACGCTTCCAGACGCCATACTACCTCAACCCTCAACTAGTGATTCCACCTCATGATCAAACATAACTAACATCAACCAGATCAGTCTCTACCCAAGGTGTATAGGGCTCCAGGAACTAGTAACTGAACCAATAACCTTTCAGGGATCCAAAGTGTTTGTCCAACCTGGCTCTAGGGACTAGTAGCTCAACTCACCAAGGGTTCTAAAGCATTTGTCCCAACTTAGGCTTTATGACTAGTAACTCAACCCAAGTTGTTATAGACCCATAAACATAAGGAATTATGAGCACCAACCATAAAACAATTAAGTGTAAAAAACCCACAACATAATGACTATCTAGGAAATAGAAATGAAAGGCTAAAACACTATCAATCCTAGCAATCCCCCATGCCAATGAAAACACATAACCATAAAACCAAATGCATCTACCATGCATGCATAACTCAACAAGGAAATATCACATGAAACATGTTACCTACAAAGCAATCTAGCTATAGTTGTTGATCCACCTGTTCCTTTGTGTTTTCCCGTTTTCCTTTGGCTTCTTTCTCCAAATCTAGTTTATGTCAAATGCTCCAAGAATACTATAAATGTGCAAGAGTATGAGAGGGTGACAAAATAGAAAAGATCTCCAAGCTAAAACTAAAAAAGGGGTTTTTAACTAATCCTCAGAAGCCTTTTTATCATTGAGACCTCTATTTTCTTCATTTTACTTCATTTTTCCTTCAATTTTCTTCACATGCAAATATGTGACCCTTTATCTCCCTTTCTGCAATTTTCTTTTATTTCGTAAATAAAATACCAATTGCGCATATTTTCCTTTTCCAGTTTCCATATCCATTAATTAATCACTAGTGATATCCATCACTTGTTTTTCCCGACATTTATCTTGGAATGCATGTCCCATGACCTTGGTCTTATTTCTATTGACATAAGAAATTAGCCTAATTCTCTGCGTCTAAGCATTATCTCTCTTCTCAAATTGCAAATACAAATGCATATGTGGTAGACACAAATATGTTCCTATACTATTACAAATGACATAAAGCACTTTCCTATACCAACATCATCCACATGAAAGTGATTTTGTATCCATGCAAGGAGTTTCACCAGTAATAATTTCCTTTGAAACTAAGCGGTAAATAATTGGAACTGTTGTTAGATTTGGAATAGCTTCTAAGTATGTAATTTGTAGTAAACCAAGATACCCCTAAAAAAGGGGTTGTGAACTAATCCTCAGAAGCCTTTTTATCATTGAGACCTTTATTTTCTTCATTTTACTTCATTTTTCCTTCAATTTTCTTCACATGCAAATATGTGACCCTTTATCTCGCTTTCTGCAATTTTCTTTTATTTCATAAATAAAATGCCAATTGTGAATATTTTCCTTTTCCAGTTTCCATATCCATTAATTAATCACTAGTGATATCCATCACTTGTTTTTCCTAACATTTCGCTTGGAATACATGTCCCATGACGTTGGTCTTATTTTTATTGACATAAGAAATCAACCTAATCCTCTGGTCTAAGCATTATCTCTCTTCTCGAATTGCAAATACAAATAGAGATGTGGTAGACACAAATATGTTCCTCTGCTATTACAAATGACATAAAGCACTTTCCTATGAATACCAACATCATCCACATGAATGTGATTTTGTATCCAAGCAAGGAGTTGCAACTGTAATAATTTCCTTTGAAACTAAGCGGTAAACAATTGGAACTATTGTTAGATTTGAAATAGCTTCTAAGTATGTAATTTGTAGTAAACCAAGATACCCTTATAAGATCTATGGTTCTAGATTACCCTCAAAGAACCACCTCGTTGGCATCACTTACGTTTGATAACCAATCTTTATACAATTGTGTAGGTTGATTAAAGGATGCTTCCTCTACAACCTGTCACCTGATCTCTTTAACAAGTGGTTGACTGCTAGTTGTCATTTCGTCTAAATGTAGGATCATCCGCACATCTTCCTTACCGAAATTGATAATGAATAAATGGAGCTTTATTCATTATTGAATTTACTGTTGAATGCACTATTATTAGTTGTTTTCCATGGCAATCCTGACGGAGTTAATGCTCCCACATAAGTAATACGATAAATAAATAAAAAAATAATAGATCAGAGGCAACCTATACTCACAAATAATGATATTTGTCCTTCTCGAATTTAAAATATACACTACAAATTAACACTATTTAAAAAATTAAAAGTTGTAGTTGGATAGATTCATGGTTCAATTTCCATTCCAAAACTAAAATTTTGAAATCACCCAATACAAATCTGAAAGCTTCATTCCAAATATATCTTTGAAGAAAGAAAAATAAAATAAATATTTAATACATAAAGATATTTATATTTTTTCTCCTCACAAAAGATATTCTAATTACATTCTAATTACGTCGATATCATTCTTTTCTTTCATTATTTTGTTTTCGTAATATGCAAATAACTTGTTAGGGATTTGCAACCTACTTTTAATGGCTAAATCTATGCATGGAATTGGATAACCAGACCGAGAAAACCCCATTTATCTCCGCGCCCCTTTTACCTTCATATTTTCTTTATTAACTAAATACGCTTTTACATTATTTTTATTTATTAAATATTATTTTCTGATTTTCTTCAATATATTTTTTTAACCTTCATAATTTTTGTTATTATTTTTTTCGAAAAAAATTATTGGTAAATATAATTAAGTATAAAAATATTGTAAATAACTATTGTTAAATATTGGAAGTATAATCTTTTTGGGTTATGTAAATTTAGTTTATTGACTTGAGTGGAATGTGAAAAGCCTTGGTAAATGTCAATAGTTATACACGTCAAAAAAGCCATGTGGAAAATGAAAACCCAAGGGAGAATATTGTGTATTAATATATACATTTTGTGAATAATATGCATCACATGATTTATGAAATTAGTTTATTATTTGATATGTGTGTTTAATTATAAAATTGATTTATTTTTTGATGTGTTTACATGGTATTAGATCTAGTCGACCCAAAATCCCTTTGTCGTCTGAGCTTGTCGAAGCTAAGTTTGGATGTAGGCCACTGTAACTCTCATGCAACTTGATCAATCTTGTTATGTCTTAGATCTGTGTTGCCTAGCATTCGCCTATGCTTATCTATTACCATTTCCTTGAGATGTCAAAAATATTTTTGTTGTAACTCCCCACAAAGATATTTATGGAAAACCTAACATGAAAACTATTCTTTATCATTCTCTTGAGTCTGTGTGTTTGCATGCCAAAATAATTTCAGCCCAAGGCACTTTTCACACAAACATTTGTGTTGATTCTAAAATTTCTCATTGGCTTTGTTGCATTGGTGGCTATGAGGCCACAACTCAGTGAAGGTTGAATGAGGGGAATCAATGAAGTCATTCTTTTTGCAGAATGTTGGAAAGGAAGATGAGGAAAGCACAGAAAATACACACAAAAACATGATTTGTTGTTGAATTACTCTTTTATTCATAAAATATATTCTCTCTTATACATACAATGAGTTGTGGTTGGTCTCTCTATCTTTATTCACCATTACAATGACCCAACCATGAGTATATAAACACCAAAAATACTAATATGTAATCATGCAAACTCTAAATAGACATGACTTTTCTCTGACGAACTATTTCATGCAAACTCACACTAGACTTGACTTCTAATATTGGACTCAACTTTCTTTTCTTAACTTAAATCAATTCTTCATGCATTACATGCATACATGAGTAATTACTATTTCTAGCACTCTCTCTTAACTACAACGATATGACTAAACCTTAACTTAACCATGATTCAACATAACTTATATGAAAAATTGCAAGAAATTTGCTACTGCTAATGAAATCAAACTGAAATCAAGAGACAAAAATTTATTCTACTATTTTGTGCAAAGGAAAAACATGATAGAAAGACATGAAATACCATGCAACCATCAAAACACAAGAAACACAATGATTTTACAGGGGAACCCAACTGGGAAAAACCCTTTTTTTGCTTTGCATTAATTCAGATGAGAATATGGATCAATTACAATATCTTTCTTCAGTCCTAAAGTACACCCTACACTGCAATTTTGATCGCCTCCTCACTAACCTACTCTAACCAACACTTAGCCAAAATAGCCTCATCTTTCCTCCTATTTCCTTGCACAATCCTGGAGGAAATTAGTCGTTAAAAAATAGGAGAATTCCCTATTTCCTTATGCAAATACTAAAGGAATTGACCACCTTCTCCAATGCAAAAGCATGTACACTCAACTAGTATACAAAGATAAATAAAATTATGCCTTTCCCACCACTCAACTAGGAAATTATAATTCCATGCATCACTAGGACTATTTTTTAGTAAATTGATCAGTTAACTAAGAGATCAGTGAGTTAAAAAATGTTATAACTACTCAATTGAACTCCTATTGACTCCATTATAGACTAGAGCTCAGACAACTAAGTTTAACTAACAAAAACTCCACTAGATTGCTAGATTTCATCAAACAACCCATGCACAACCCTACTTCTAGCCTACAAAGTCAAATTTACCACTCTAAGTTGGAAACAAGGTCATGCCACTCTATCTCAATGTAATCCAAGTCATCTTGTTGATGTGGAAAATCAAATTTATCCATTTGACTAAGGCATAAGACAAATGAAGCCTTTTCTTGCTACAATTCCAACATTAAACATGCATGTTGGTCTAAGTCTCAACTAGCTTACAATGAGTCAAAAACATTTACAATGTTGTATTTTCTTTTTCATTTCTTCCAGATTCTATATTATCGAAACTTCTTCATTCTCAGTTGTGCTTTCTTGTTGTGAGCTTCATAGTTCTTCACTTGTTGTTGCTGTAATTTTTTTTTTGACTTTTCATGTGTTTGTTCTGAAAAAGAATTTAGGCTTTCTGATCATGTCTTCTACCACTTCCTCTTCAAACATATGATTGCTACCACAACTCTTTATATTCAGATTGTGAACTTTGCTTTGCTTCTTCCTCTTCATATCCCCCATCTTCTTTTTTCTGTATTTTTTAATAGCATAATTTGATCTCTTCTTGAATCCATTACTAAATGGATGTTTCAATGCCTTCTTCATCTTAAAAAATTTCCATGTCCTTTCCTATGTCTTTTTATTCATCTTCTCTTTCAGTTATAACTATTTATGGGTTGTTGTATTGTTTACTTACACATTGAAAATCAATTTTAGAAACATATTCATTATGCTCTGTAACGATATTTTTATCAATTTATTATTCCTTCTTTGCCTCTACCTTCTCTTCCTCTGTTTTTGCATCATAATTTTCATTTTCCACTTTTTTAACAACCTTTGCTACTGCAAATAGGTTTCCTTCCACTTGGATTCCAGACATAAGTTGGCATCTCTCACCAAATAACAACATATCAATGAGATCTTTCGGTTGCATCATGTGCAACCACTCATCGTTAGTTAATTGTTCTTCATCAAAGTTAATATGAACAATTTCAATTGTTGAATCCACCAAACCATTTGTTTCTCCATTGGTAGCTTTATCTATGCCAAACTCAGTTCTTTCTTGTTCACAGAGTGCTTCATGAGCAGTTTCAAATTTTACTTCCTAAGTTGCTACTACAGTGATAGTGTTAACATTATATTATTCATAAAAAATGACACTTTCCATATTGCCACAATATGTCCATGTTTAAAAAAAGATACCACATATGTCATCAACATAATTTTCATCCTCTCTATGCTGGGATTTCCGAGAATGCATGTGTTCATTAACAATTTCAAGTTTACCAAATTCCTCAACTGTTGTTGAATTCATGAGAGATGCACTCTCAACTCCGGTAATCATTACTTCATATGAAAAACTCTTTTTTTCATTCTCGAATTTAAATGTCTCAACATTTAATGTAAATATTTCATCATTAGCTACAATCTTACCAACTAGATCACATATGTTATTCAATGATTTATTGGAAGCTTCACCATAAATCATCAAGGTCTATTGCTAGATTCTCAATTCACAACTTACTTTGTAGTCATTATCCACGTGTCTTTTCACAATGGGATTCACCATCATCTACACCATCCATGTTATAGTGGAGTTCTCGAGCATCTATATGCTCTTTCCCTGCTTCCCATAGAGAGGCTTCAACTTCTATCTCTGCAACCTTTTATATGTCTTATTCATCCATATGAATGTCTACATAATGGGTTTTGCTTTTAAAATATTGACAACCATCATCCACATTTGAGTGGGATTCTCCAATCTTTGTTGTCCTCCCAAAGTATTTCTCATTTACACTTAGACCTATGGTTTATTTTTCTATTGATTATCCAATAGACTATAATAGAATTTGTTGTTGCATGTCACCTTCCTTTGTACCAAATTTTGCTTCTAGGATCTTCCATGCTTCCTAGGAAGACATGGATTTTTCTATATTTCACATAAAATTCTCATCCAACTCCTATTTTATAACATCCAATTCAAAGTATTGTATACTTTGTCATATGGGTTATTAGACCAATACTCAATCAACTCTTTACATTGAAGAAAAGTTTTCATTTTGACAACCAAAAAATCAAAATTTTTACCATTAAATTTTGGAAGTGTTACCAAATCCATCATGATCCATCCATCCTCAAATTATTCTACTTCATCTGCTCATCTTTTACGTGCCTCAATTACAACAAGAAATTCTATGAGCTCTTTGAAATACTTTGGCTCTTCCTTTCAATTTATTTTCTTGGCCTGCTTTAGTCTTGCTTTGCAACCCATGACTATCGTTTTTCTTTTTTCTTCTATCTTTATTGTTTCAATCTTCTTTCCATATCTCATGCGAAAAAAATTATGGTTTTTAATATACCCCCTCGTAACTTACAACCTTCCTCATATTCACGTATCCTTATCAGATTAAGGGATTTTCCAGAACCCAAAACACTTTCATGCTTGACAAGATAGAAAAAATTTACAGACCAACACACCTTTTCAAAGCCCTAATCTCTTGTTTGAATAAAGACCTTTTTATTAATTCTCTTTTAACAAAAACAATAAAAGATCACTTTATATAAGAAAAAACTTTTAAATAAAAAGTTTAACGCCCTTACATAAAAATTGCATAAGTCCTTTTAAAACACTTTCTCAATATATGATGATAAAGGCCCTTTTAAAACAACATTTTAAAATATGAAGCCCTTAATACCATCAATTGATCAAAATTTGTGGTGCATTGAAAAAATTATCACATGCATAAATACCTTAAGTTGCAGACTTCTAAAACAAATTTTATGCCTCTTTTTTAATTTATGTCATCGCACCTTTCGATTTAGAGGAGTTTTGATAATAGGAAAAACCCAAGGGAGCATAAGTGTGGACCAAAATATTCACATCTTAACTTAATTCTTGGCTACGATGGTGATGCAGTGTATTCAATGTCTCAATTGTGATGATGACACAAACTCTATAACTCTGGGGCTCTGACCATCAACCCTCACAACTTAAAAAAAATCACAATTTACTTATTCATCTCTTGGGCTTCCACTTTGCTCTTATCCTCGAGCTCTAACATTTCTCCTTTTCTAATATATTTCTCTTGAGATCCATTAACTCTTCCTTAGCTCTTAAACCAATATGATGGAAAGGCAAAGGAGGAAAGCACAAAAAATACACACAAAAATGAGAGTTTCTACTCAATTGCTCTATTATCTATAAACTTAATTCTCTCATATACATCCACTAAGTTGTGACTTGTCTCTCTATCTTGATTCACCATTACAATGACCCAACCATGGGTATATAAACACCAAATTTACTAAATATGGAATCATGCAAACTCTAACTAGACTTAACTATTCTTCGACCATCTACTTCATGAAAACTCACACTAGAGTTGACTTCTAATATTAGACTCGACTTTCTTTTCTTTACTTAACTCAACACTTCATGCATTGCGTACATACATAGTAACTACTATTTCTAAAAAAAATATGATGCATGAGTTTGATAATTTCATGAAGGTTTTCTAGCGCTTATAAGCTTTGACATAACATTTTTTTTCCTTTTGTCTCTGTGATTTACTGAGAGCTCCAAATTCGTTTTCTGTGAAGATGTTGTAATGCATCGTCTCCTTTATATTATTAGTTACCTTGGCTATATGTAATGAGGTTCACTGCAATATTGTGTTGTGGAGATTTTTAGCAGCATTATCATAGGTTTGTGGTTGTTTGAATACCTTTTTTTTTTTACTCCAGTGGCTCTTAATCTGCAACTTGGGTTCTGTATGCTCGTGTGTGTCCCTCTCCTCACTTAAGATAGTGAATAAGGGTAATACTAATAGTTCTATTATGTTTTCTTAGAGTTTAATAGTCTCATATCAACACTCATCTCCCTCTAATTCTATTTATACCGTTTATTTGACAGCACAAGTTTGTCTCTTCTCCTCCAATGCATCATTCAATCCATAAATAACCTTGGAGTTGGCACATAGAACGAATCATTCAAAGATAGTGTCACATATAGACTCTCTTCAACTCATCTTGTGCCAAAATACGGAAGGAAAGAGTCGCTTCAAATCTAAATCTAGTCTTGGTTTTTGTGTTGAGCATGTACAATGAGCATGGGTCAAACATTAGAAGAATTCATTATCTACATTTCAAAGCGAATGAAGACTAAGGTTGGGGTATTTTCCAAATATTTAACTACGAATTCTTTCATTACTGTTTGGGGAGTATCAGAATTGGATCATTGTGCCCCAGCTTATGCAAGGACTACTTGTGTAAACCAACACTTCTATTTGCTACTAAAGGGTCCCCAATCAATGTCAAAACTGCGAGGGCCTATTCAAGGAGGGGTAGGTCTATTTCTTCAGCCATTCTCATAATAAAGGATAGAAGAGATATATATCTTGCACAATACTCAATCATTGTGCCAAGTTCAGTCACCACTTGTTTGAGCCACTGTTAGAAAAAATGTGGACAAAGTCATGCCAATAGAAGAGTCACTTTTATGTCAACCACTCTGAGTTTGGACAAATTTATGCCATTTGAAGATTCCAGTCAACACATCAAATGATATTCCTTTGGGAACAAATATCAAAATTTAATTTTGAAAGCATTACAATGCAACTGCAAACTCCTCGATGAACAACTAAGGAAGTTTTAGTGGATTATATATTGGGTGCAACATACAAAAAGCATGTTTATCCACAATTTGTATGTCGTAACTAGAAGGCCTTGGAATGCAAACCACTAATAATGTGACATCCTTTTTGAAAAATAAAAATATCATCTGTTACTCGCATCTCATCGCATCCACTATTAGAACCTTCATGGCCGCTAATTGATTGTTCTTCATATTCGAAAGGTTGTGCCCACTTCAATCATCCAACTCAACATGTATCATATGTATGTTAGCATATTGATGGCCATTAATATGATGAAATGAACTATGGAATAATTTTTTTAAATTAAAAAGTGAAAAATTAATTAGGAGGAGCACATCATTTTGAATCACTTCATCATATTTTGGTCAAAGTTTTCCTTTTATAACTCAATCAATAACCTATTCCGATGGTGGGATGCATTGATATGAGTTATTTAATCATCTACTATCTAAATGTATCTTGCAACAACCTTCATTCGCTGACCTTCAACTATTAAGAAAATGATAAGAATTACTAAGTTATTAGAGTCATTAGATACTATGATAATATTTGATTGAATTTGGTACAATGAAAATCAACAAAGTCTTTGTCACTAGTATTTGAACTTGTTTACAAGATGCATAGGAGAAACTCTAGTTTCTCCATCTTGAATATCAGCTACAATGTGATAAATTACACTAAAAGAATCAACACTCTAAATTGTTGTATGTTCAAAATATCTCCCTTTTCAAGTTTGAGGTTGATTTCCATGAATAGGAAACACTTTACCATAAATTCATTTTCTGAAAATTTTCTCCTTCTTCTGCATCTGATATTTCAGTTAGAAAATATACATCTGAAATATCATCCTCTGAATCTACAATTGACCAATCATCCTGAAACTCTTCTATTTCTATACATGCTTTGAGTTTACTAGATGAATTATGTGGGCACTTACAAGCAAAATGTCCTTCTGTTTTACAAATGAAACAATAGTTGTTGTTTCTGGGTCTTGATCTTTTCTTCAAAAATTTATATTTACGAAAAGGCTTTCTTCGATTTGAGACTCTCTTAGTTTATCACCATTCTTGGTTTTCCCCTAACTATCTCAGAATGATTCCATACTAGAAATGCTGAGCAAGCATAATGGGACTCGCTTGGCTCAACGAGCTGCATCTGTAACAATTCCTTTATCTGTTTCTTTATTTCCTGCTCATCTGAGGGAGTGCAGGGAATAATCTTTCCTTTTACTCCATTGTCATGCAAGGCTATAATTTCTTGCATCGGACTTTCTGTTTCCCAAAACTGTTGTGGGTTTTCCAAGCAACTTTTTAAAAGTCTTTTGTGGATATCCTCTTGTTCTGTAGACCAATTGGGATTTATGCATGACAATTGTTTTGTTTTAGATTCTGCTCTTGCTTCATAGAATTGTAGGACTTCCTACCAATCATCAGAATCTTTTAATGGCTTTTTGGCTGCTACTCTTTTTTGGCTATTTTCATGTCTTGCTTCTGAGTTTGCAATAAACAACCTGGGGACAGAAATAGCTTTCTTTTTCAAATTGATAATCAGCTTATCTTGGCTAATTGTTACTGGAAGCACAGAGTTTAAAATGGAATTCCCAAGATTAGACTGGCTGAGGGATCAAAATGCTGAATTGCAGAGATCCTAACAATACTCCCCCTAAATTTCAAAGAAATATTGTCTACATAATGTGTTAAACTTACAAATCCTCCAATAGCTTCTAAAACCAGTATGTTTTGCAGTGGTTTCCACAGAGATTTGAATAAAGATGGTATAGCCAAATTATTAGATCCACCGGTATCAATAAATGCATCTACAGGTATCCACTCATTTTTTACTTGTACTTGAACCGGGATATAAATGAGGTTGTTGGTCTTCACTATCTTTCTGAACAATGCATTTTCTTCTGTTCTTTTAATCTCTAGTTGCGGCAGACTGGTTGATGCTGCTGTTCTTTTCTCAAATGGGCAAAAAGCATTTATTTCTGGCAAAGGCAACACAGGGTGCTTACCTTGTTTTACTGATAATGATACTACACTTGTAGATTCATCATCTAAGTCATCTGATGTCTCACTTGTGACCTCAAAGTTAGTGTCACTCTCCTCTTCACTGTAGTGGTGTTCTTCTGAAAAATCATCACCAGAACATGACGGGCATAAATTCATTTTCTGAACATTTTCTCCTTCTTCTGCATCTGATATTTCAGTTAGAATATATACATCTGAAATATCATCCTCTAAATCTACAATTGACCAATCATCCTGAAACTCTTCTATTTCTATACATGCTTTGAGTTTACTAGATGAATTCTGTGGGCACTTACGAGCGAGATGTCCTTATTTTTTACAAATGAAACAACAGTTGTTGTTTCTGGGTCTTGATATTTTCTTCAAAATTTATATTTACGAAAAGGCTTTCTTGGATTTGAGACTCTCTTGGGTTTAAATCTACCATACTTTTTTGTTTTCTTCTTCTCTCTGAAAGGTGTACATGGTAGCATGATTTTGCAGACATCTGAACTGGGTGTGATGTCATGCGCCTTCTTCTACCAGCATAAGTATTTAACTTTCTCTGTAACTCTAAAAATAAGGTCAACCCAATAAATCTGATCTAGTCTTTTAGTCTGTACATCTAGATCTTTCATCAAGAGGTCTCCTAGATTGCCTGGTAATTTTGACAAAAATGAAATTTTTTGAGCCACATCATTTGAGAGATTAGCCTTAAAAACCTTAGCCATGAAATCTTTGCTGAATTGATCAAGATATTTCAGATCTTTTAATTCCATCTGACTAAGATCTGTTATTATTTGCTTCTTCTCATCAACTGGTTCTGGCACGAACTGTGTCTTTAATAATAACTCTAATGTGGACAGTCTAGCTTCCATGATGGCTCTTCTTTCCTCTTCAGATGGTCCCATCCACCAATCATAGACTATTCCAGTCATGCATTTTTCTGCTAGGACCATGATGGATGCATTATCCAAGTTTGTAGTAACCTGCATTTGATACAAAGCTCCTATCCAAATCCGAATTGATTCTCCAGGGTTTCAAGAATTATCTATATCTAAGATATAGCCACTAGTATTGGCTGCATACAGGTCTTCTTCAACACGAGGATATTTATTAACTTCTTCAGAATGTGTGCCTTATTCTGATTATTTATAGATGGAAAAATGAAAGACGGGAACTTAGAGGCAGCTTGTCCTAGGGTCATGACTCCCTTCTTTGACTCAAAAGGTTTATCAGTTTTATATGTCTTTGTTTCACTAGTTAGTTTACCAGTGTCCTTAGAAGTACCCTCTTCTGCACTGGTTGCAATTACTTCTTCTTTTGCTTTCTCTTCTTCCTCCTCTAGATCCCAATAATTGGGTGCACTCATATCTATATGAAACTTTGGAATTTCTTTGGCCTTTTTCTTGTGTATCCTTCTTCTCCTTTCTTCTTTCTCTAGATTTTCTGATTGCTACTCATCGTAGAGCAATTTGAGATTAGAATTTATCAGATCAGCTTGTTTGCCTAAGTCATCTAGAACATCCTCTGCGTGAGCACACTAAGTGGTTAGATAGTGATCTATCTGGTATACTTGGTCCATGTCATTTGGATTCTATGAATTCTGTTCTAGTAATGGGGCACAGCCAGCTCTTGTGGGTGGTTGTCTGGTATTGGAGGAAGAAGTACTAAGCTTTGTTTATGGTGGCCACTTTCCTCCTTTTACAAATCTTCGACTTGCAAATTGAAATTCTTCTACAGGTGGAGTAGTATTGACATATGTTCTAAACATTTTATTTACAACAAAAAATGGTGTTTCTTCTTGTATATACAATTGATTTGTAGACAGTGGTGTACTCGTGGAAGAACTAGGCTCCTCTGGTGTAGGAACATGACGATAGAAAGATCTTCTTCCACTGACAGGAGTTGGTTCATTTTCTATGACTGCTGGTAGCACATGTTTTTCTGGCAGAGCTATCGGTCGTGGTATTCTTGGCCTAGGTTGTTTATTGCAAACTCAGAAGCAAGACATGAAAATAGCTAGAAAAGAGTAGGAGCCAGAAAGCAATTAAAAGATTCTGATGATTGGCAAGAAGTCCTACAATTCTATGAAGCAAGAGAAGAATCTAAAACAAAACAATTGGCATGCATAAATCCCAATTGGTCTATAGAACAAGATGATATCCACAAAAGACTTTTAAAAAGTTGCTCGGAAAACCCACAACAATTTTTGGAAACAGAAAGTCTGATGCAAGAAATTATAACCTTGCATGACAATGGAGTAAAAGGAAAGTTGATTCCCTTCACTCCCTCAGATGAGCAGGAAATAAAGAAATAGATAAAGGAATTGTTACAGATGCAGCTCATTGAGCCAATTGAGTCCCATTATGCTTGCTCAACATTTCTGGTAAGGAATCATTCTGAGATAGTTAGGGGAAAACCATGAATGGTAATAAACTATAAACCCCTCAATGCTATCACTCAGAGCTTTAACTATCCATTTCCAAGGCCAGAAACTATAATGCAAAAGATTCAGCATAGCAAGGTATTTAGTAAATTTGACATGAAGTCTAGGTATTATCAGATTCAGATCCAGCCAGAAGACCGACATAAAACTTCTTTTCTTTTCCCAGCAGGATTTTACCAGTGGAAGGTTGTTCCTTTCGGTTTGAAAAACGCCCCTGCATTCTTCCAACGAAGAATGGATTTTATTTTTGCTAAATATGATTTCATTGTTACATATATAGATGACATTCTAATTCACAGTCTAGATGTAAAAACCCATCTAGAGAATTTAGAAATCTTTCTAAAAGAAGTACAATAGCATGGTATAGAATTGTCAGAAAGAAAAATGTCTTTTTTCCAAGATAGTATTTATTTTCTGGGAATTAATGTTGTCAATGGTGCAATTCAAATTCAACCTCATGTATTAACCAAATTGACACAGTTTCCGATGAATTAAAGGATACCAAGATGATTCAAAGATTCTTAGCAGTTCTGAATTATCTTCACAAGTATATTCCAAATCTGACAGAGAAAACAGCGCCGATCAGGAAACATCTCAAACAGGGATTGTCATAAAAAGCAATAGAAGATGTTAAACAATTGAAAGCCGAATGCCAACAACTGCCAAAGCTCCAGCCACCACGTGATGGTATGCTTATACTTCAAACTGACGCTTCTTTAGATTTTTTGGCAGCTGTTCTTTTAGAACGAAGAGAGAACGGTGAAGGAAAAAGTGAAGAGAAACTTTGTGCTTATGCTTCGGGTGAATTTATACCCAGTCAAAAGAATTATTTCATAGCTGAAAAAGAAACATTGGCTATTTTCAATGGGATACAAATATTTGACTTATATCTTGCTCCCGTAAAATTCTTAATCAGAACAGACTCCAAGAATTTCAAATATTTTCTATCTGCCAAAATATCAGGACAGATTGCTAAGGGAAGAATTCTTGCTTGGCAGATTTGGTTCCAACAATTTGATTTCGAAGTTGAGTGGATCCCAGGTAATTCAAATTTTCTAACAGATTCATTAACCAGGGATATGAATAAAGCATTCATGGCTTGTACAGGTTCGTGTATTACCATTCCAAGCAGAAGTCCACAGGACGATAGTTTTGCTACTTTTGCTGATAGGTTCAGAAATTTTGATGGACATGCAAGCCACCTTGCAGAAGAAATAAAAAAGGTTGTAGGAATGAGATTGAGAAGAAATACTTGGATATCGAAATGCCAAGCATGGCAGTCCAAGAATATAGGTGTTTCTCTGGGCCTAGATGATACACTGGTAAAGGTATATCCTTTGCCAAATATGAAGGTGAAATTCTTCTTCAGAAGCTTATCAGATCTATGGTCTAGTGTATACACTGACAAAATGATCTGAATCCTCAAAGTTTTAGATTTCTATCAGCTCATTGGAGGAATTGATTTTGCTCTTAGCATTTTTACAGGAGCAAAACTATTGGATCTTGAAGAAATTCCTATCGAGCCTGAGTTAGAAAAATATATTGTATCTTTAAAAATCCCCTACATTTTCGAGGAATTAAAAGCCTCTTTCTTGCAAAGGTTTGATGAAAATTATGCAGCAAGCGACACTTTCCCTTAGTATGAGATATTTGAAGGGTTTGCTGATTGGGAAATCAAGGTAGGTTTATGCAGAAAAAATCCAACTATCAGGATATCTCAGTGGGAAAAACAAGAAGCTATGTACACACCTCAGCAACCGGGCCTACACAGGATAAAGACAAATACGGAAAAGGGAGAATCTTCAAAAGTAGCATCTCGGAGGACAATAATTTTAGATAAAGATGCCAAAGGAAAAGACGATCTGACAGATGCCGAGGACCCAAAAGCAGATATCGACGAAGAATACAATCGGCTGATAGAACGCCACTACCAGAAGATACTCGATGAGTATGAGCCATCACCAGGTTCTTCAGATCATGACGATTCAAATAGGAGTCTGATGGGACCATGGTAGAATCTTTAGCTAGTAATGTGATGATATGGTCACATGTTGTAGCTAGAATCATTGTACTGGAAAAGATTGAGTAGACACCGTCGGTGAAAGAAATACCGACAGGACCCTCAATAATTTCCGCTTTTACGTCATCTCTTAACTAGGATTAAATTCTTCAGGAACTCTATATAAGAAAGGGTCTGCAGAAGTTAAAGATCATCGCTTGACAGAGAACTCTGAGATCTCTTGTTGTAATAAGCTTTATGTACTCTGCTTGTTTTTGTTAATATTGAAGCCTACTGGGCCGCCTGTCTAAGGACAGTTTCTTTATCCAAAAGAACCTTGAGCTGTAAGACGAAGGCGTTTTGAAGACCCGTGGAGAGAGGTCGTGTTGCACGCGCATGTTCAGTCGAGGAGAAGTCACCTATCTCAAATCTGTTTTTTAGGAAACTTTGAAGTTAATCAAAATTAAGTTCGAATGCACCAAAGCTTTAGTCTATTGTCTTCTATTTAGTCTTTGTTGATCGGTCACCCCTATTTTGCTCATTTTTTGTCAAAATTACCAGGCAATCTAGGAGACCTCGTGATGAAGGATCTAGATGTACAGACTAAAAGACTAGATCAGATTTATTGGGTTGACCTTCTTTTCAGAGTTACAGAGAAAGTTAAATACTTATGCTGGCAGAAGAAGGTGCATGACGTCACACCCAGTTTAGATGTCTGCAAAATCATGCTACCATGGACACCTTTCATAGAGAAGAAAAAAACAAAAAGATATGGTAGATTTAAACCCAAGAGAGTCTCAAATCCAAGAAAGCCTTTTTGTAAATATAAATTTTTGAAGAAAAGATCAAGACCCAGAAACAACAACTGTTGTTTCATTTGTAAAAAGGAAGGACATTTTTCTCGTAAGTGCCCACAAAATTCATCTGGTAAACTCAAAGCATGTATAGAAATAGAAGAGTTTCAGGATGATTGGTCAATTGTAGATTCAGAGGATGATATTTCACATGTATATATTCTAACTGAAATATCAGATGCAGAAGAAGGAGAAAATGTTCAGAAAATCAATTTCTGCACGTCATGTTCTGATGATGATTTTTCAGAAGATCGCCACTACAGTGAAGAGGAGAGTGACACTAACTTTGAGGTCACAAGTGAGACATCAGATGACTTAGATGATGAATCTGCAAGTGCAGTATCATTATCAGTAAAACAAGGTAAGCACCCTATGTTGCCTTTGCCATAAATAAATGCTTTTTTCCCATTTGAGAAAAGAACAACAACATCAACTAGTCTGCCACAACCAAAGATTAAAAGAACAGAAGAAAATGCATTGTTAAAAAAGATAGTCAATACTAACAGCCTCATTTATATCCCGGTTCAAGCACAAGTAAAAAATGAGTGGATATCTGTAGATGCATTCATTGATACTGGTGGATCTAATAATTTGGCTAGACCATCTTTATTTAAATCTCTGTGGAAACCACTGCAAAATATACTGGTTTCAGGAACTATTGGAGGATCTGTAAGTTTAACACATTATGTAGACAATATTTCTTTGAAAGTTGGGGGGAGTATTGTTAAGATCTCTGCAATTCAGCATTTTGATTCCTCGGCGAGTCTAATGTTGGGAATGCCATTTTTAAACTCTGTGCTTCCAGTGATAATTAGCCAAGATAAGCTGATTATCAATTTGAAAAAGAAAGCTATTTCTGATTGTTGCTCATCATAGAGCAATTTGAGATTAGCATTTATCAGATCAGCTTGTTTGCCTAAGTCATCTAGAACATCCTCTGCGTGAGCACACCAAGTGGTTAGATAGTTACCTATCTGGTATACTTGGTCCATGTCATTTGGATTCTGTGAATTCTGTTCTAGTAATGGGGCACAGTCAGCTCTTGTGGGTGGCTGTCTAGTATTGGATGAAGAAGTACTAAACTTTGTTTTTGGTGGCCACATTCCTCATTTTACAAATCTTCGACTTGCAAGTTGAAATTTGACATGAAGTTTGGGTATTACCAGATTCAGATCCAGCCAGAAGACCGGCATAAAACTAATTTTATTTGCCCAGCTGGATTTTACCAATGGAAGGTTGTTCCTTTCGGTTTGAAAAACACCCCTGCATTCTTCCAGCGAAGAATGGATTTTATTTTTGCTAAATATGATTTCATTGTTACATATATAGATGATATTCTAATTCACGGTCGAGATGTAAAAACCCATCTAGAGCATTTAGAAATCTTTCTAAAAGAAGTACAACAACATGGCATAGTTTTGACAGAAAGAAAAGTGTCTTTATTCCAAGATAGTATTGATTTTCTGGGAATTAATGTTGTCAATGGTGCAATTCAAATGCAACCTCATGTATTAACCAAATTGACACAGTTTCCCGATGAATTGAAGGATACCAAGACGATTCAAATATTCTTAGGAGTTCTGATTTATCTTCACAAGTATATTCCAAATCTGACAGAGAAAACAACACCGATCAGGAAAAATCTCAAACAGGGATGGTCACAAGAAGCAACAGAAGATGTTAAACAATTGAAAGCAGAATGCGAACAACTTCCAAAGCTCCAGCAACCAGGTGATGGTCTGCTTATACTTCAAACTGGCGCTTCTTTAGATTTTTGGGCAGCTGGTCTTTTAGAACGAAGAGAGAACAGTGAAGGAAAAAGTGAAGATAAACTTTGTGCTTATGCTTCGGGTGAATTTACACCTAGTCAAAAGAATTATTTCATATCGGAAAAAGAAACATTGGCTTTTTTCAGTGGGATACAAAGTTTTGAGTTATATCTTACTCCCGTAAAATTCTTAATCAGAAAAAACTCCAAGAACTTCAAATATTTTCTATCTGCCAAAATATCAAGACAGATTGCTAAGGGAAGAATTCTTGCTTGGCAGATTTGGTTCCAACAATTTGATTTCAAAGTTGAGTTGATCCCAGGTAATTCAAATTTTCTAATAGATTCATTAACCAGGGATATGAATAAAGCATTCATGACTTGTACAGGTTCGTGTTTTACCATTCCATGTAGAAGTCCACAGGACAACAGTTTTGCTACTTTTGTTGATAGGTTCAGAATTTTTGAAGGACATGCAAGCCACCTTGTAGAAGAAATAAAAAAGGTTGTAGGAATGAGATTGAGAAGAAATACTTGGATATGGAAATGCCAAGCATGGCAGTCCAAGAATATAGGTGTTTCTCTGGGCCTAGACGATACACTGGTAAAGGTATATCCTTTGCCAAATATGAAGGTGAAATTCTTCTTCAGAAGCTTATTAGATCTATGGTCTAGTTTATACACTGACAAAATGATCTGGATCCTCAAATTTTTAAATTTCTATCAGCTCATTGGAGGAATTGATTTTGCTCTTATAATTTTTACAGGAGAAAAACTATTGGATTTTGAAGAAATTCCTATCAAGCCTGAGTTAGAAAAATATATTGTATCTTTAAAAATCCCCAACATTTTCGAGGAATTAGAAGCCTCTTTCTTGCAAAGGTTTGATGAAAATTATGCAGCAAGCGACACTTTCCCTTAGTATGAGATATTTGAATGGTTTGTTGATTGGGAAATCAAGGGAGGTTTATGCAGAAAAAAGCCAACTATCAGGATATCTCAGTGCATTCAACGGATGATGCAGTATCTCAGAACTTTCTCATCCCCTTGGGATTTTCACAGTCTTAGATTAAGAGAAAGTATTGATACCAATCCGTTTGCACAAGTGTTCAGCCATGAAAGGATCGAAGAAATAGAAACCAGCAACAATGAATAAATGATTAAGCAGCATGCTGGTTGGTTTCATGAATTTGGAAATTTAAAGCTCCTAGAAATAATTCAGATTCTACATAAAATGATTGACTTACAGGGAGAACATTAAGTGTTAAAATTTGTAGTTAATCGAAAGGCTTTGGTCACAATAAGTGTCCTCCCACCCAATTGGAACAATAATGGCATTCATATAATAAGTCTGATGATTTCAAAAAGAATCTGCACTTCAATAATTTTCGAGCTAGGATGGCAGCATAAAGATTTTATCAGTGATAATTGCAAATTATGGGTTCAAAATGCTATAGAAAGTTCCACAAACATGTTTCAAATCTTTAATTGGGAACTATTGGACGGAATTGAGTTGGCAGTTCAGAGGTCACCCACAGTAAGAAATGTCTTTAAAGATTCTTTTCTAGACATCGAGATAAGTGCTTTACCTTTTCTTAACAAGTGCGAAAAACAGGAAGCTATGTACACACCTCAGCAACTGGACCTCCACAAGATAAAGACAAATACGGGAAAGGGAGAATCTTGAAAAGTAGCATCTCGGAGGACAATAATTTTAGATAAAGATGCCAAAGGAAAATACGATCTAATAGATTCCTAGGACCCAGAAGCAAATATCGACGAAGAATACAATCGGCTAATAGAACGCCACTACCAGAAGATACTCGACGAGTACGAGCCATCACCAGGTTCTTCAGATCATGACGATTCAGATAGGAGTCCGATGGGACCATGGTAGAATCTTTAGCTAGCAATGTGATGATATGGTCACATGTTGTAGCTAGGATCATTGTACTGGAAAAGATTGAGTAGACACCGTCGGTGAAAGAAATACCGACAAGACCCTTAATAATTTCCCCTTTTACGTCATCTCTTAACTAGGATTAGATTCTTCAGGAACTCTATATAGGAAAGGATCTGCAGAAGTTCAAGATCATTGCTTGACAGAGAACTCTGAGATCTCTTGTTGTAATAAGCTTTATGTACTCTGCTTGTTTTTTTTAATATCGAAGCCTACTGGGCCGCCTGTCTGAGGACAGTTTATTTAACCAAAAGAACCTTGACCTGTAAGGCGAAGGTGTTTTGAAGACTCGTGGAGAGAGATCGTGTTGCACGCATGTTCGGTTGAGGAGAAGTCACCTATTTAAGAAACTTCCAAGTTAATCAGAAGTAAGTTAGAATGCACCAAAGCTTTAGTCTATTGTCTGCTATTTAGTCTTTGTTGATCGGTCACCCCTATTTTGGTATCCAGGGTTTGAAGAATTATCTAGATCTGAAATATCTTGATCAATTCTGCAAAGATTTCATGGCTAAGGTTTTTAAGGCTAATCTCTCAAATGATGTGGCTCAAAAAATTTCGTTTTTGTCAAAATTACCAGGCAATCTAGGAGACCTCGTGATGAAAGATCTAGATGTACAGACTAAAAGACTAGATCAGATTTATTGGGTTGACCTTTTTTTCAGAGTTACAGAGAAAGCTAAATACTTATGCTGGTAGAAGAAGGCGCGTGACATCACACCCAGTTCAGATGTCCACAAAATCATGATACCATGGACACCTTTCAGAGAGAAGAAGAAAACAAAAAGTTATGGTAGATTTAAACCCAAGAGAGTCTCAAATCCAAGAAAGCCTTTTTGTAAATATAAATTTTTGACGAAAAGATCAAGACCGAGAAACAAAAACTGTTGTTTCATTTGTAAAAAAGAAGGACATTTTTCTCATAAGTGCCCACAGAATTCATCTAGTAAACTCAAAGCATGTATAGAAATAGAAGAGTTTCAGGATGATTGGTCAATTGTAGATTCAGAGGATGATATTTCAGATGTATATATTCTAACTGAAATATCAGATGCAGAAGAAGAAGAAAATGTTCAGAAAATGAATTTTTGTCCGTCATGTTCTGATGATGATTTTTCAGAAGAACACCACTACAGTGAAGAGGAGAGTGACACTGACTTTGAGGTCACAAGTGAGACATCAGATGACTCAGATGATGAATCTGCAAGTGCAGTATCATTATCAGTAAAACAAGGTAAGCACCCTGTGTTGCCTTTGCCAGAAATAAATGCTTTTTTCCCATTTGAGAAAAGAACAACAACATCAACCAGTCTGCCGCAACCAGAGATTAAAAGAACAAAAGAAAATGCATTTTTAAAAAAGATAGTCAAGACCAACAGCCTCATTTATATCTCGGTTCAAGTACAAGTAAAAAATGAGTGGATATCTGTAGATGCATTCATTGATACCGGTGGATCTAATAATTTGGCTAGACCATCTTTATTTAAATCTCTGTGGAAACCACTACAAAATATACTAGTTTCAGAAACTATTGTAGGATCTGTAAGTTTAACACATTATGTAGACAATATTTCTTTGAAAGTTAGGGGGAGTATTTTTAAGATCTCTGCAATTCAGCATTTTGATCCCTCAACCAGTCTAATGTTGGGAATGCCATTTTTAAACTCTGTGCTTCCAATGACAATTAGCCAAGATAAGCTGATTATCAATTTGAAAAAGAAAGCTATTCTTTCCCCAGGTTGTTTATTGCAAACTCAGAAGCAAGACATGAAAATAGCCAAAAAAATGTAGGAGCGAGAAAGCCATTAAAAGATTCTGATGATTGGCAGGAAGTCCTACAATTCTATGAAGCCAGTGCAGAATCTAAAACAGAACAATTGGCATGCATAAATCCCAATTGGTCTACAGAACAAGATGATATCCACAAAAGACTTTTAAAAAGTTTCTCAGAAAACCCACAACTGTTTTGGGAAATAGAAAGTCCGATGCAAGAAATTATAACCTTGCATGATAATGGAGTAAAAGGAAAGCTGATTCCCTGCACTCCCTCAGATGAGCAGGAAATAAAGAAACATATAAAGGAATAGTTACAGATGCAGCTCATTGAGCCAAGCGAGTCCCATTATGCTTGCTCAACATTTCTGGTAAGGAATCATTCTGAGATAGTTAGGGGAAAACCAAGAATGGTGATAAATTATAAACCCCTCAATCCTATCACTCAGAGCTTTAACTATCCATTGCCAAGGCCAGAAACTATAATGCAAAAGATTCAGCATAGCAAGGTATTTAGTAAATTTGAATTACCTGGGATCCACTCAACTTCGAAATGTAATTGTTGGAACCAAATCTGCCAAGCAAGAATTCTTCCCTTAGCAATTTGTCTTTAATCAGAAGTAAGTTCGAATGCACCAAAGCTTTAGTCTATTGTCTACTATTTAGTCTCTGTTGATCGGTCACCCCTATTTTGGTATCAGAGCCATATCCCATTCCCTTGGACGAAATACATTCTATATACAGAGACTGAAGTTATCCAGGTAGCCTTTGAAAAGCATCTTGTTTTACGAGTGCTGAGTAAATAAAAGATGCTTCAGTCAATCTCTGGAATAGATTGTAAAAGTTCAACATGGCCAACTTCTTAAGATCCTTCTCCACCATTGATAGAAGATCTGTATCTGAGGTAGATAGTAGATCCCTTGAGTATGAATTGGTAGAACATGAGAAGGTCGAAGACCCGAAAAGCTGGAACCCTCCTGCATTAAATTCAAAAGAGAATTATCCAGTTCCAATGATGTTTCAATTGACCAAGAAGGCCTATTTCAAAGAAGTTGAACTGAAAGTTAGAATAAAAGGTCCATCTGTACAAATTGTATGTTTGAATTTCTTTTCCGAAGACGAAATCAGAAAATTTAGAAAATATGTTGTTGAAAAGAAATTCTACTATTTACATTTTGGAGGAATTAGAATTGGACTAGCTCCATTATTCTGTCACGGCATAAATACTCCCTGTATAGCCAAACTTTTTGATACCAGACATAATGTATATGAACATGCCCGAATCGGAACCATAGTTGGAAATCTATCCTCGAGATTTCAACATGGCACCATCTATCCAGACTATGCCATTAGTTTGTCTGATATCCACCTTAAAGATTGTTGGAAAGCCCTGATTGGGGTACAAGGTCTCGAACTGGTAGAAGATAGTGAGTTCTTGTCTGTAATAGTCCAGACCTCATTTCAGCTAACAAATATTGTACATCCTAAGCTAAAATAGTCAGTGTTAAAGGATTGTGTTGCAGTAGGAGTAGGCAATGCACAGACAGAGGGTGTTCATTATGACAAAGAGGCTTTGCCTAATGACTGGTACATTCAATATAAGTCTCTGGCCGCTACAGATAGCTCAAATAGCATGCTTAAAAGAATGTCCGTATCCGATGGTTGTGTCAGAATAATTCCAAATAGGCTAAGAATACCACGACCGATAGCTATGCCAGAAAAACATGTGCTACCAGCAGTCATAGAAAATGAACCAACTCATGTCAATGGAAGAAGTTCTTTCTATCATCATGTTCCTACACTAGAGGAGCCTAGTTCTTCCACTAGTACACCACTGTCTACAAATCAGTTGTATATACTAGAAGAAAAACCGTTTTTTTGCTGTAAATAAAATGTTTAGAACATATGTCAATACTACTCCACTTGTAGAAGAATTTTAATTTGCAAGTCGAAGATTTGTAAAAGGACGAAAGTGGCCACCAAAAACAAAGTTTAGTACTTCTTCATCCAATACCAGACAGCCACCCACAAGAGCTGGCTGTGCCCCATTACTAGAATAGAATTCACATAATCCAAATGACATGGACCAAGTATACCAGATAGGTAACTATCTAACCACTTTGCGTGCTCACGTAGAGGATGTTCTAAATGACTTAGGCAAACAAGCTGATATGATAAATGCTAATCTCAAATTGCTCTATGATGAGCAACAATAAAAAAAACTAGAGAAAGAAGAAAGGAGAAGAAGGAGACATAAGAAAAAGGCGAAAGAAATTCCAAAGTTTCATATAGATATGAGTGCACCCAATTATTGGGATCTAGAGGAGGAAGAAGAGGAAGCAAAAGAAGAAGTAACTGCACCCAGTGCAGAAGAGGGTACTTCTAAGGACACTGGTAAACTAACCAGTGAAACAAAGACATATAAAACTGATAAACCTTTTGAGTCAAAGAAGGAAGTCATGACCCTGGAACAAGCTGCCTCTAAGTTCCCATCTTTCATTTTGCCATCTATAAATAATCAGAATAAGGCACACATTCTGAAAGAAGTTAATAAATATCCTCGTGTTGAAGAAGACTTGTATGCAGCCAATACTAGTGGCTATATCTTAGATCTAGATCATTCTTCAAACCTTGGAGAATCAATTCGGATTTGGATAGGAGCTTTGTATCAAATGCAGGTTACTACAAAGTTGGATAATGTATCCATCATGGTCCTAGCAGAAAAATGCATGACTAGAATAGTCTATGATTAGTGGATGGGACCATCTGAAGAGGAAAGAAGAGCTGTCATGGAAGCCGGACTGTCCACACTGGAGTTATTATTAAAGACACAGTTCGTGCCAGAACCAGTTGATGAGAAGAAGCAAATAATAACAGATCTTAGTCAGACGGAATTAAAAGATCTGAAATATCTTGATCAATTCAGCAAAGATTTCATGGCTAAGGTTTTTAAGGCTAATCTCTTAAATGATGTGGCTCAAAAAATTTCATTTTTGTCAAAATTACCAGGCAATCTAGGAGACCTTGTGATGAAAGATCTAGATGTACAGACTAAAAGACTAGATCAAATTTATTGGGTTGACCTTCTTTTCAGAGTCACAGAGAAAGTTAAATACTTATGCTGGCAGAAGAAGGCACATGACATCACACCCAGTTCAGATGTCTGTAAAATCATGCTACCATGGACACCTTTCAGAGAGAAGAAGAAAACAAAAAGGTATGGTAGATTTAAACCCAAGAGAGTCTCAAATCCAAGAAAGCCTTTTCGTAAATATAAATTTTTGAAGAAAAGATCAAGACCCAGAAACAACAATTGTTGTTTCATTTGTAAAAAAGAAGGACATTTTGCTCGTAAGTGCCCACAGAATTCATCTAGTAAACTCAAAGCATGTATAGAAATAGAAGAGTTTCAGGATGATTGGTCAATTGTAGATTCAGAGGATGATATTTCACATGTATATATTCTAACTGAAATATCAGATGCAGAAGAAGGAGAAAATGTTCAGAAAATGAATTTCTGCCTGTCATGTTCTGATGATGATTTTTCATAAGAACACCACTACAGTGAAGAGGAGAGTGACACTGACTTTCAGGTCACAAGTGAGACATCAGATGACTCAGATGATGAATCTGCAAGTGCAGTATCATTATTAGTAAAACAAGGTAAGCACCCTGTGTTGCCCTTGCCAAAAATAAATGCTTTTTGCCCATTTGAGAAAAGAACAACAACATCAACCAGTCTGCCGCAACCAGAGATTAAAAGAATGGAAGAAAATGCATTGTTAAAAAACATAGTCAAGACCAACAGCCTCATTTATATCCCCGTTCAAGTACAAGTAAAAAATGAGTGGATATCTATAGATGCATTCATTGATACCGATGGATCTAATAATTTGGCTATGCCATCTTTATTTAAATCTCTGTGGCAACCACTACAAAATATTATGGTTTCAGAAACTATTGGAGGATCTGTAAGTTTAACACATTATGTATACAATATTTCTTTGAAAGTTGGGGGGAGTATTGTTAAGATCTCTGCAATCCAACATTTTGATCCCTCAGCCAGTCTAATGTTGGGAATGCCATTTTTAAACTCTGTGCTTCCAGTGACAATTAGCCATGATAAGCTAATTATCAATTTGAACAAGAAAGCTATTTCTGTCCCCAGGTTGTTTATTGCAAACTCAGAAAGCCATTAAAAGATTCTGATGATTGGCAGGAAGTCCTACAATTCTATGAAGCAAGAGCATAATCTAAAACAAAACAATTGGCATTCATAAATCCCAACTGGTCTACAGAACAAGATGATATCCACAAAACACTTTTAAAAGTTGCTCGGAAAACCCACAAAAGTTTTGGGAAATAGAAAGTCCGATGCAAGAAATTATAACCTTGCATGACAATGGAGTAAAAGGAAAGTTGATTCCCTGCACTCCCTCAGATGAGCAGGAAATAAAGAAACAGATAAAGGAATTGTTACAGATGCAGCTCATTGAGCCAAGCGAGTCCCATTATGCTTGCTCAGCATTTCTGGTAAGGAATCATTCTGAGATAGTTAGGGGAAAACCAAGAATGGTGATAAACTATAAACCCCTCAATGCTATCACTAAGAGCTTTAACTATCCATTGCCAAGGCCAGAAACTATAATGCAAAAGATTCAGCATAGCAAGGTATTTAATAAATTTGACATGAAGTTTGGGTATTATCAGATTCAGATCCAACCATAAGACCGGCATAAAACTGCTTTTATTTGCCCAGCTGAATTTTACCAGTGGAAGGTTGTTCCTTTTGGTTTGAAAAACGCCCCTGCATTCTTCCAGCGAAGAATGGATTTTATTTTTGCTAAATATGATTTCATTGTTACATATATAGATGATATTCTAATTCACAGTCTAGCTGTAAAAACCCATCTAGATCATTTAGAAATCTTTCTAAAAGAATTACCGCAGCATGGTATAGTTTTGTCAGAAAGAAAAATGTCTTTATTCCAAGATAGTATTGATTTTCTGGGAATTAATGTTGTCAATGGTGCAATTCAAATGCAACCTCATGTATTAACCAAATTGACACAGTTTCCCGATGAATTGAAGGATACCAAGATGATTCAAAGATTCTTAGGAGTTCTGAATTATCTTCACAAGTATATTCCAAATCTGACAGAGAAAACAGCGCCGATCAGGAAACATCTCAAATAGGGATGGTCACAAGAAGCAACAAAAGCTGTTAAACAATTGAAATCAGAATGCCAACAACTGTCAAAGCTCCAGCAACCAGGTGATGGTCTGCTTATACTTCAAACTGACGCTTCTTTAGATTTTTCGGCAGCTATTCTTTTAGAACGAAGAGAGAACGGTGAAGGAAAAAGTGAAGAGAAACTTTATGCTTATGCTTCGAGTGAATTTACACCCAGTCAAAAGAATTATTTCATAGCCGAAAAAGAAACATTGGCCATTTTCAATGGGACACAAAGATTTGAGTTATAGCTTACTCCCGTAAAATTCTTAATCATAACAGACTTTGAGAATTTCAAATATTTTCTATCTGCCAAAATATCAAGACAGATTGCTAAGGGAAGAATTCTTGCTTGGCAGATTTGGTTCCAACAATTTGATTTCAAAGTTGAGTGGATCCCAGGTAATTCAAATTTTCTAACAAATTCATTAACCAGGGATATGAATAAAGCATTCATGACTTGTACAGGTTCGTGTTTTACCATTCCAGGCAAAAGTCCACAGGACGACAGTTTTGGTACTTTTGTTGATAGGTTCAGAATTTTTGAAGGACATGCAACCCACCTTGCAGAAGAAATAAAAAAGGTTGTAGGAATGAGATTGAGAAGAAATACTTGGATATGGAAATGCCAAGCATGGCAGTCCAAGAATATAGGTGTTTCTTTGGGCCTAGCGATACACTGGTAAAGGTATATCCTTTTCCAAATATGAAGGTGAAATTCTTCTTCAGAAGCTTATCAGATCTATGGTCTAGTTTATACATTGACAAAATGATCTGGATCCTCAAATTTTTAAATTTCTATTAGCTCATTGGAGGAATTGATTTTTCTCTTAGAATTTTTACAGGAGAAAAACTATTGGATCTTGAAGAAATTCCTATCAAGCCTGAGTTAGAAAAATATATTGTATCTTTAAAAATCCCCAACATTTTCGAGGAATTAGAAGCCTCTTTCTTGCAAAGGTTTGATGAAAATTATGCAGCAAGCGACACTTTCCCTTAGTATTGATATTTGAATGGTTTGTTGATTGGGAAATCAAGGGAGGTTTATGCAGAAAAAAGCCAACTATCAGGATATCTCAGTGCATTCAATGGACGATGCAGTATCTCAGAACTTTCTCATCCCCTTGGGATTTTCACAGTCTTAGATTAAGAGAAATTATTGATACCAATCCGTTTGCACAAGTGTTCAGCCATGAAAGGATCGAAGAAATAGAAACCAGCAACAATGAATAAATGATTAAGCAGCATGCTGGTTGGTTTCATGAATTTGGAAATTTAAAGTTGCTAGAAAAAATTCAGATTCTACATAAAATGAATGACTTACAGGGAGAACCTAAAGTGCTAAAATTTTTAGTTAATCAAAAGGCTTCGGTCACAATAAGTGTCCTCTCACCCAATTGGAACAATAATGTCATTCATATAATAAGTCTGATGATTTCAAAAAGAATCTGCACTTCAATAATTTTCGAGCTAGGGTGGCAGCATAAAGATTTTATGAGTGATAATTGCAGATCATGGGTTCAACATGCTATAGAAAGTTCCACAAACATGTTTCAAATTTTTAAATGGGAACTATTAGACGGCATTGAGTTGGCAGTTCAGAGGTCACCCACAGTAAGAAATGTCTTTAAAGATTCTTTTCTAGACATCGAGATAAGTGCTTTACCTTTTCTTAACAAGTGGGAAAAACAGGAAGCTATGTACACACCTCAGCAACCGGGCCTCCACAGGATAAAGACAAATACGGAAAAGGGAGAATCTTCAAAAGCAGCATCTCGGAGGACAATAATTTTAGATAAAGATGCCAAAGGAAAAGACGATCTGACAGATGCCCAGGACCCAGAAGCAGATATTGACGAAGAATATAATCGGCTGATAGAACGCCACTACCAGAAGATACTCGATGAGTACGAGCCATCACCAAGTTCTTCAGATCATGACGATTCAGATAGGAGTTCGATGGGACCATGGTAGAATCTTTAGCTAGCAATGAGATGATATGGTCACATGTTGTAGCTAGAGTCATTGTACTGGAAAAGATTGAGTAGACACCATCGGTGAAAGAAATACCGACAGGACCCTCAATAATTTCCTCTTTTACGTCATCTCTTAACTAGGATTAGATTCTTCAGGAACTCTATATAAGAAAGAGTTTGCAGAAGTTCAAGATCATTGCTTGACAAAGAACTCTGAGATCTCTTGTTGTAATAAGCTTTATGTACTCTGCTTGTTTTTGTTAATATCGAAGCCTACTGGGCCGCCTGTCTAAGGACAATTTCTTTATCCAAAAGAACCTTGAGCTGTAAGGCGAAGGCATTTTGAAGACCCGTCGAGAGAGGTCGTGTTGCACGCATGTTCGGTTGAGGAAAAGTCACCTATCTCAGATCTGTTGTTTAGGAAACTTCGAAGTTAATCAGAAGTAAGTTCGAATGCACCAAAGCTTTAGTCTATTGTCTGCTATTTAGTCTCTGTTGATCAGTCACCCCTATTTTCAACAATGAAGAAATGATTAAGCAGCATGCTGGTTGTTCCATGAATTTGGAAATTTAAAGCTGGTAGAAAAAATTTAAATTCTACATAAAATGAATGACTTACAGGGAGAACCTAAAGTGTTAAAATTTGTAGTTAATCAGAAGTAAGTTCGAATGCACCAAAGCTTTAGTCTATTGTCTGCTATTTAGTCTCTGTTTATCGGTCATCCCTATTTTGTTATGAGAGACATATCCTCTTCCCTTGGACGAAATACGTTCTATAGATAGAGCCTGAAGTTAACCATGTAGCCTTTGAAAAGCATCTTGTTTTACGAGTGCTGAGTAAATAAAAGCTGCTTCAGTCAATCTATGGAATAGATTGTAAAATTTCAACATGGCCAACTTCTTAAGATCCTTCTCCACCATTGATAGAAGATCTGTATCTGAGGTAGATAGTAGATCCCTTGAGTCTGAATTGGTAGAACATGAGAAGGTCGAAGACCCAGAAAGCTGGAACGCTCCTGCATTAAATTCAAAAGAGATTTATCCAGTTCCATTGATATTTAAATTGACTAAGAAGGCCTATTTCAAATAAGTTGAACTGAAAGTTAGAATAAAAGGTCAATCTGTACAAATTGTAGGTTTGAATTTTTTTCCGAAGACGAAATCAGAAAATTTAGAAAATATGTTGCGGAAAAGAAATTCTTCTATTTACATTTTAGAGGAATTAGAATTGGACTAGCTCCATTATTCCGTCACGACATAAATACTCCCTGTATAGTCGAACTTTTTGATACCAGACACAATGTATATGAACATGCCCGAATCGGAACCATAGTTGGAAATCTATCCTCGGGATGTCAACATGGCACCATCTATCTAGACTATGCCATTAGTTTGTCTTATATCCACCTTAAAGATTTTTGGAAAGCCCTGATTGGGATATAAGGTCTCGAAATGGTAGAAGACAGTGAGTTCTTGTCTGTAATAGTCCAGACCTCATTTCAGCTAACAAATACTGTACATCCTAAGCTAAAACAGCCAGTGTTAAAGGATTGTGTTTCAGTAGGAGTAGGCAATGCATAGATAGAGGGTGTTCATTATGACAAAGAAGCTTTGCCTAATGACTGGTACATTCAATATAAGTCTCTGGCCGCTATAGATAGCTCAAATAGCATGCTTAAAAGAATGTTTATATCTGATGGTTGTGTTAGAATAATTCCAAACAGGCCAAGAATACCACGACCGATAGCTATGCCAGAAAAACACGTGCTACTAGAAGTCATAGAAAATGAACCAACTTCTGTCAGTGGAAGAAGATCTTTCTATTGTGATGTTCCTACACCAGAGGAGCCTAGTTCTTCCACCAGTACACCACTGTCTACAAATCAATTGTATATACCAGAAGGAAAACCATTTTTTGCTGTAAATAAAATGGTTAGAACATATGTCAATACTACTCAACCTATAGAAGAATTTCAATTTGCAAGTCGAAGATTTGTAAAAGGAGGAAAGTGGCCACCAAAAACAAAGTTTAGTACTCCTTCATCCAATACCAGATAGCCACCCACAAGAGCTGACTGTGCCCCATTACTAGAACAGAATTCATAGAATCCAAATGACATGGACCAAGTATACCAGATAGGTAACTATCTAACGACTTGGTGTGCTCATGCAGAGGATGTTCTAGATGACTTAGGCAAACAAGCTGATCTGATAAATGCTAATCTCAAATTGCTCTATGATGAGAAACAATCAGAAAAGCTAGAGAAAGAAGAAAGTAGAAGAAGGAGACATAAGAAAAAGGCCAAAGAAATTCCAAAGTTTCATATAGATATGAGTGCACCCAATTATTGGGATCTAGAGGAGGAAGAAGAGGAAGCAAAATAAGGAGTAACTGCAACCAGTGTAGAAGAGGGTACTTCTAAGGACACTGGTAAACTAACCAATGAAACAAAGACATATAAAATTGATAAACCTTTTGAGTCAAAGAAGGAAGTCATGACCCTGGAACAAGCTACCTCTATGTTCCCGTCTTTCATTTTCCCATCTATAAATAATCAGAATAAGGCACACATTCTTAAAGAAGTTAATAAATATCCTAGTGTTGAAGAAGACCTGTATGCAGCCAATACTAGTGGCTATATCTTAGATCTAGATAATTCTTCAAATCTTGGAGAATCAATTCGGATTTGGATAGGAGCTTTGTATCAAATGCAAGTTACTACAAAGTTGGATAATGTATCCATCATGGTCCTAGCAGAAAAAAGCATGACTGGAATAGTCTATGATTGGTGGATCAAACCATCTGAAGAGGAAAGAAGAGCCGTCATGGAAGTTGAACTGTCCACTCTGGAGTTATTATTAAAGACACAGTTCGTGCCAGAACCAGTTGATGAGAAGAAGCAAATAATAACAGATCTTAGTCGGATGGAATTAAAAGATCTGAAATATCTTGATCAATTTAGAAAAGATTTCATGGCTAAGGTTTTTAAGGCTAATCTCTCAAATGATGTGGCTCAAAAAATTTCATTTTTGTCAAAATTACCAGGCAATCTAGGAGACCTCATGATGAAAGATCTAGATGTACAGACTAAAAGACTAGATCATATTTATTTGGTTGACCTTCTTTTCAGAGTTACAGAGAAAGTTAAATACTTATGCTGGCAGAAGAAGGCGCATGACATCACACCCAGTTTAGATGTCTGCAAAATCATGCTACCATGGACACCTTTCAGAGAGAAGAAGAAAACAAAAAGGTATGGTAGATTTAAACCCAAGAGAGTCTCAAATCCAAGAAAGCCTTTTCGTAAATATAAATTTTTTAAGAAAATATCAAGACCCAGAAACAACAACTGTTGTTTCATTTGTAAAAAAGAAGGACATTTTGCTCGTAAGTGCCCACATAATTCATTTAGTAAACTCAAAGCATGTATAGAAATAGAAGAGTTTCAAGATGATTGGTCAATTGTAGATTCAGAGGATGATATTTCACATGTATGTATTCTAACTGAAATATCAGATGCAGAAGAAGGAGAAAATGTTCAGAAAATGAATTTCTGCCCGTCATATTCTGATGATGATGTTTCAGAAGAACACCACTACAGTGAAGAGGAGAGTGACACTGACTTTGAGGTCACAAGTGAGACATCAGATAACTCAGATGATGAATCTGCAAGTGCAGTATCATTATCAGTAAAACAAGGTAAGCACCCTGTGTTGCCCTTGCCAGAAATAAATGCTTTTTGCCCATTTGAGAAAAGAACAACAACATCAACCAGTCTGCCGCAACCAGAGATTAAAAGAACGGAAGAAAATGGATTGTTAAAAAACATAGTCAAGACCAATAGCCTCATTTATATCCTGGTTCAAGTACAAGTAAAAAATGTGTGGATATCTATAGATACATTCGTTGATACCAGTGGATCTAATAATTTGGCTATACCGTCTTTATTTAAATCTCTGTGGAAACCACTGCAAAATATACTGGTTTCAAAAACTATTGGAGGATATGTAATTTTAACACATTATGTAGACAATATTTCTTTGAAAGTTGGGGGGAGTATTGTTAAGATCTCTGCAATTCAGCATTTTGATCCCTCAGCCAGTGTAATGTTGGGAATGCCCTCTTTAAACTCTGTGCTTCCAGTGACAATTAGCTAAGATAAGTTGATTATCAATTTGAAAAAGAAAGCTATTTCTGTCCCCAGGTTGTTTATTGCAAACTTAGAAGCAAGACATGAAAATAGCCAGAAAAGAGTAGGAGCCAGAAAACCATTAAAAGATTCTGATGATTGGCAGGAAGTCCTACAATTCTATGAAGCAAGAGCAGAATCTAAAACAAAACAATTGGCATGCATAAATCCCAATTGGTCTACAGAACAAGATGATATCCACAAAAGAATTTTAAAAAGTTGCTCGGAAAACCCACAAAAGTTTTGGGAACAGAAAGTCCGATGCAAGAAATTATAACCTTGCATGATAATGGAGTAAAAGGAAAGCTGATTCCCTGCACTCCCTCAGATGAGCAGGAAATAAAGAAACAGATAAAGGAATTGTTACAGATGTAGCTCATTGAGCCAAGCGAGTGCCATTATGCTTGCTCAACATTTCCGGTAAGGAATCATTCTGAGATAGTTAGGGGAAAACCAAGAATGGTGATAAACTATAAACCCCTCAATGCTATCACTCAGAGCTTTAACTATCCATTGCCAAGGCCAGAAACTATAATTCAAAAGATTCAGCATAGAAAGGTATTTAGTAAATTTGACATGAAGTCTGGGTATTATAAGATTTAGATCCAGCCAGAAGACCGGCATAAAACTGCTTTTATTTGCCCAACCAGATTTTACCAGTGGAAGGTTGTTCCTTTTGGTTTGAAAAACGCCCCTGCATTCTTCCAGCGAAGAATGGATTTTATTTTTGCTAATTATGATTTCATTGTTACATATATAGATGATATTCTGATTCACACTCCAGATGTAAAATCCCATCTAGAGCATTTAGAAATCTTTCTAAAAGAAGTACAGCATCATGGTATAGTTTTGTCAGAAAGAAAAATGTCTTTATTCCAAGATAGTATTGATTTTCTAGGAATTAATGTTGTCAATGGTGCAATTCAAATGCAACCTCATGTATTAACCAAATTAACACAGTGTCCCGATGAATTTAAGGATACCAAGACGATTCAAAGATTCTTAGGAGTTCTGAATTATCTTCACAAGTATATTCCAAATCTAACAAAGAAAACAGCGCCGATTAGGAAACATCTCAAACAGGGATGGTCACAGGAAGCAACAGAAGTTGTTAAACAATTGAAAGCAGAATGTCAACAACTGCCAAAGCTCCAGCGACCAGGTGATGGTCTGCTTATACTTCAAACTGACGCTTCTTTATATTTTTTGGCAGCTGTTCTTTTAGAACGAAGAGAGAATGGTGAGGGAAAAAGTGAAGAGAAACTTTGTGCTTATGCTTCGAGTGAATTTACACCCAGTCAAAAGAATTATTTCATAGCCGAAAAAGAAACATTGGCTATTTTCAATGGGATACAAAGCTTTGAGTTATATCTTACTCCCGTAAAATTCTTAATCAAAACAGACTCCAAGAATTTCAAATATTTTCTATCTGCCAAAATATCAAGACAGATTGCTAAGGGAAGAATTCTTGCTTGGCAGATTTGGTTCCAACAATTTGATTTTGAAGTTGAGTGGATCCCAGGTAATTCAAATTTTCTAATAGATTCATTAACTAGGGATATGAATAAAGCATTCATGACTTGTACAGGTTCGTGTTTTACCATTCCAAGCAGAAGTCCACAGGACGACAGTTTTGCTACTTTTGTTGATAGGTTCAGAATTTTTTAAGGACATGCAAGCCACCTTGTAGAAGAAATAAAAAAGGTTGTAGGAATGAGATTGAGAAGAAATACTTGGATACGGAAATGCCAAGCATGGCAGTCCAAGAAGATAGGTGTTTCTCTTGGCCTAGATGATACACTGGTAAAGGTATATCCTTTGCCAAATATGAAGGTGAAATTCTTCTTCAGAAGCTTATTAGATCTATGGTCTAGTGTATACACTGACAAAATGATGTGGATCCTCAAAGTTTTAAATTTCTATCAGCTCATTGGAGGAATTGATTTTGCTCTTAGCATTTTTACAGGACCAAAACTATTGGATCTTGAAGAAATTCCTATCAAGCCTGAGTTAGAAAAATATATTGTATCTTTAAAAATCCCCGACATTTTCGAGGAATTAGAAGCCTCTTTCTTGCAGAGGTTTGATGAAAATTATGCAGCAAGCGACACTTTCCCTCAGTATGAGATATTTGAAGGGTTTGCTGATTGGGAAATCAAGGGAGGTTTATGCAGAAAAAAGCCAACTATCAGGATATCTCAGTGCATTCAACGGACGATGCAGTATCTCAGAACTTTCTCATCCCCTTGGGATTTTCACAGTCTTAGATTAAGAGAAAGTATTGATCCCAATCCATTTGCACAAGTGTTCAGCCATGAAAGGATCGGAGAAATAGAAACCAGCAACAATGAAGAAATGATTAAGCAGCATGCTGGTTGGTTTCATGAATTTGGAAATTTAAAGCTGGTAGAAAAAATCCAGATTCTACATAAAATGAATGACTTACAGGGAGAACCTAAAGTGTTAAAATTTGTAATTAATCAAAAGGCTTTGGTCACCATAAGTGTTCTCTCACCCAATTGGAACAATAATGTCATTCATATAATAAGTCTGATGATTTCAAAAAGAATCTGCACTTCAATAATTTTCGAGCTAGGATGGCAGCATAAAGATTTTATGAGTGATAATTGCAGATCATGGGTTCAACATGCTATAGAAAGTTCCATAACCATGTTTCAAATCTTTAAATGGGAACTATTAGATGGCATTGAGTTGGCAGTTCAGAGGTCACCCACAGTAAGAAATGTCTTTAACCCCAACTTTCAAAGAAATATTGTCTACATAATGTGTTAAACTTACAGATCATCCAATGGTTTTTGAAACTAGTATATTTCTCGTTGGTTTCCACAGAGATTTAAATAAAGATGGTCTAGCCAAATTATTAGATCCACTGGTATCAATGAATGCATCTACAGATATCCACTCATTCTTTTACTTGTACTTGAACCGGGATATAAATGAGGCCATTTTAGAAGCATATTTACATGAAGATGCAGAGGTTCAACTTGCACTTCCCACTCGGAATCATTAGATCTTTGGAATAACTTATTGGAAATATGAATACAATTAATCTCAATAATGAAAATGATGTGTCCTTTCACATTCTCGATTTTTCCAAACCAATCTAATTATAGAGTGATGGGTTTATTCACAACATGTCATTGTTACCTACTCCACATACATATCCACATGAGATTCACAAATGGCAACATTGTTATAAAGTTGCCCAATTAAAAGATTATTGTTTTGATCTTCACCCTTATGATCATTGTGGAAGACATACTCATCATTAAGAGTGATGTTCCAGGCACAAGACTATTGCAAGAGAAAAAAGTCACATTGGATGGATCACTTCTTCACAATGGTCTTCAATAGCCAAGAACATATATCAGTCATACTTCATAGTCTATTCTTTGGTATTGATATGTGTTGTAGACATTCTTGAATATTTTCATCTTCTAACCTTATATCTAACAAGGAGGCAATTGATGGTCAACTACTAGCTTCACAGATATATCAAGCAAACCTGACCACAACCTCCACCAGAGCATAAAGCCAAAGTCAGTCAATGTGATAGTTAGAGTTGTATTGAGAGACAGATTAATGTTCCATGAGCATGACATGGTTGGGGTTGTGCCTTAAACAACCACCTCTAAAGGACTTTGACTTCTACTACCCATATCATTAGTTTGTGGTTATCTTCAAACCATCATCAGGAAGACATCCACTTTGTAGAAGTCTTAAGCTTCTAGCCACATTTGTAATTGTTCTAGGAATTACTTTAATTCAAGTTCCAAAGTTTCTAAACGACCTTAAACTCCATCAGAAAAATACTTTGGCTTTTGCTACTTCATTTGGTTTTAGTCTTTGTTAAGCCACCAAACACCACATTCATCCTTTGGTTGGCATAGAATTTTATTTCAACTCTCTTCTTGATCCAGGTGGATGTTTGTGGCCACCCACCTATCTCATTTGGACCCCCACAACTGTCTCTTTCAGTTTTTTAGTTTCCTTAATTATAGCACAATTTACTATTTTTAGCAGTTTTTTGGGTCCTAAACTTTCGGAGCCGTTCTGATAAAAATCGTCTTTTCCGTCGTAGTCCTCGGAGAGATCTTTCCGACGGGCTATCATGCACGTCAAACGGAGATAATACGACCAATTTGCGACCCCGGGAAGTTGGCTTTCCAACTCACCCCAAAACGGGGCCCACAATTTGGCGTTTCATCTTCTAGTGTTAGGTTTTGAAATGTGAAGGGTTTTCCATTGTTTCTCAATAATAAATAGGCCTTCGAGCCTCATTGTAAATGGAGTTCGGAACAGTTCAGAGGCATGTAACCGACACATCTCTTCTCAGAGATAAGCTACCATCACCCTAGCTGGGTTATTTCTATTTCTATTTGTAAGCATATTTCTGTATTTCTCATTAATGAAATGAAGTATTATTTCCGCTGCATATCTGCCTTTATGGTTATCTCTATATTTTATTGCGTTCCTGTTTAAATCTGGATCACTTCTTCGACTCATATACTCCCCTCTCAACTAGAGAAGTCATGTTAGAAGCATAATCCTTTTTGAATTATCCAAACTTAAATTATTCACGTGATAAGAAACTAAAAAACCTCAAATGATTATTAACAATTATAGAAAGTCCACGTGACTTCTTAAAAACTAAAAACCAAAAATCTAAAAATTATATATTAATATATACATCCTATAAATCATATATGCATCAAAATATATATATATATATATAATAAAAAATATTACAACTTTAAACAATATAATCATCTCGATTTACTTATCTTATAATCCTCCTACAACATAATCATCCTTCACTTTAAGATTATTTTTTTTAACTTAAAAAATATGCTAATAAATTACAAACATAATCTTATGAAAAAAATTTAATTCAATTAATAAATATTAAATTATATATTTTGTGTTAGAAAAGAAATAAGACAAAGTAATATTATTTAAAACAATGCAATCAGGTCCACTTTACTATTTCACACTCTTCAAACAACATAATCATGTTTCCTTTTTCTTACCTAAAAGAATAGGCTAACAAATTACGAATATAATCATTTTTATTTATTTATTTTGTTCTATAAATATTAGAATTATATAGTTTATAATACCCAAAAAAAATAGTATAATAAAACTTAAATGTAACAGTGATCTAACTATAAATTTATATATTAAATATAGTATCTAAATTAAATTATTAAATATAGTTATATAAATTAAATGATTGTTAAATATATAAATATTAAAAAAATAACACATAATTTTATTTTAATTATTATTATTATAATTAATTATAAAAAAGAACTCTCAATTATAAAAAAATATAATATAAAAATTCATCTCTATTTAAGAATTTTTAATTTATAAATAAAGTTCAATATCACATATCTGAGTTGCTGGGTGGAATAATTAAGTTGCGAATGTGGGGATTTCGTGTACAAATTACGACGATGTTGTAGAACATCGATGATTACTTTCTTTTAAATGAAACGCTAGTTCCCTTTAGAAGCTATATAGCTTAGAAGTCACAATATAGATAGGGATCAATCACATAATTATTACATATTTCGTGTACAAATTATGGCTATATAGCCTAGAAGTCACAATATTGCATTATATACAGATAGGGATCAATCACATAATTATTACATATTTTCGTGTACAAATTATGACAATGTTGATGGATGATTACTTTCTTTTAAATGAGGGGCCAGTCCCCTTTAGAAGCTATATATAGCCCAGAAGTCATAATATTACATTATATACAGATATTGATCAATCACATAATTATTACACATGTACAAGGTTGTAGAACATTGATGATTACTTTCTTTTAAATGGGGGGCAGTCCCCTTTAGAAGCTATATATAGCCCAGAAGTCACAATATTACATTATATACAGATACGAATCAATCACATAATTATTACATATGTACAGATGCTCCATGTAACACATAGGCTGCTAGGCAGCGCAAAACATACAACGAGATTCAATCACGGGTGGGGAGCGGAAAAGTCCACCCGGACCACATACAATGGGATTCAATCATGAGTCGGGAGCGGGAAAGTCCTCACGTGAGCTGTGTGCTCATGCGCAAATCGATGATTACTTTCCCCGCTCAAAATTATTGTCTAACATAATTAAGTTCTTTAATTTAGCCTCCTCAAACTAGTGTAGTTCTTTAACCTATGGTATATTATGATAATTAATATCTATTATACTGCGGTTAATCGTTTTGACAGTAATTTTCAATTTTTAATCGACAAAACTTTTCAATGGACGTAAACTTTTATTTTCGATTCAGCTACGTAATGTTCAAGCTTTCTCGCAATTAGTCGCATTGATGCTAATGAGGACATGCATGAGGAGTTTGGAATCTTCACAGCGTTGTGCAGATCTAAAGTATTTCCAAGAAAACGTGCCACTCTATTACAACTGGTACTTCGGACAAAGTAGGACAGTACAGTAAGCCAGTACATTATGGTTATCTTATATCGAATCATAGCTTGAGAAGCCCCTAGCTAGCCGTTAGATGCGTCTAGTCTCCGCAAATGTGCTGAAGAGCTTAAAAAAAGGAATCGTTTCATTGCTTAGCAATTTTCACTAGGATTTTTTTTTGTTAATTTTATAGCATAAATGTGAGAGGTTTCCACTATTAGATTATTGAGATTTTAATTCTATAAATGTAGTGAGGGGTTTTGTAATTTATATATGATATACATGTGATCAGCGGTATGTGATCGGCGGTATATGTGACGATTAAAAAAGGGGTTAATTTATAGTAAATCCATTTTAATTTTTTTTTTTATAAAAGTAAATTAATTTTAATTTTTTAAAATTATTTAATTAAATAACATATATTAATGATAAGAATAAAATTTATATTTAAAGAAATTTGATTGTTTAATATTTCATATATTTTAGTTTAATATGACTTTATATTATTAATATTTCTATTTATGAGTTTCATTTTAAAAGATCAGTGTAGATCTATGTTAACTCCAGATCTATCAACTGTTGAGAGAGATAGATCTATCTTAATCCCAGATCTATCAAGTGTTGAGAGGGATCAAATCTCTTCACGTGCAAACTTTTTTTTGAGAAACATTTGCACTTTGAGAGATGTGAAAAACTTGAGGAAAGGTTTGCACCTCGAGATATTTGATCCCTTTCAACACTTGCTAGATCACGAGTTAAGATGGATCTACTCAGTAGTGTGCGGCCAAAGAAAATCTAACGAACAAATGATTGATTTTATCAATAATATGTAAAATCATATAATATTAATATAATCATTTTAAATATGCTAAATATGTTTCATATTAATATGGTCATTTTAATTTTAAATTTTCTTAGTTACCTCATTTTGTTAAGATGATAAATATTGTATGATGAAAAATGATGAAATAAAAATTTTGAATGTAAAATGACAATGTAATAGTGTTGAATGATAGAAAATGTGAATAATAAGAATATAGTAAATTACAAATAATCTTTCATTGTGATTAGTCTCAAACTATTTTCTTCTATTATTCTTCTTGTTGCCCTTGTTATTTTTGTCGTCTTTTCATATTGATTTTATGAAAAGGATAGGTTAAATCATAAAAAATTTAAATCTTTAGCTCGAGATATTGTAGTAAACATCATACCTTGTCTCTCTTTCTCCCCAATATTAATAGGTTGAATTACTATAACACAACACAAAATTCAATGTACGTTGTCAATAATTTTTTTATGCTTACACTGAAATGAATGCACAATATTGATCCAATCACTTTAAAATTAATGTAACATCATACATCCAATTACATGAAATCATAAATCAACATCTACACTGAAATAAATGCATCTAATGCAAGAAATCAAATAATATTAGAAAACAAAATTTACAGTGAAATCAATGCATCATTAGATGTGATTAGAAATCAACATTTACACTCAAATCTCACTCCATATCTATCAATCACCATCTACACTAAAATCAATGTATTTAGTGGAAGAAATCAAATAGGATTAGAAATCATCTATATTGAAATCAATGCACCTAATGCAAGCAATCAAATATCATTAGAAATTAACATCTACCCTAAAATCAATGCATCTAGCGCAAGAAATGAAATAGGATTATAAATCACCATCTAAACTTAAATCAATGCATCTAGTGCAATAAATATTCTTCCCTCTCTTCCCCCTCCATCTATATATATATCCCTCCTGTAACAGGGATAGTGAAAATTCCATGTAAAAATATATAAATACCACGGATGATGGGACATGTATTCTAAGATGAATGGTGGGCAGGACATCCTAGCAGGTGTTCATTTGGTTGTTTATGGCTAAGAAAATTAGCAAAGGCAATGAATAAGGCATTAAAGAGGCAAAAAGGTATTTTGGCACATTTATTTATGAAAATAATGGAAATTAGGAGAAAAGGAAGGTGAAAGGTCACATTTTGCATGTGAAGAAGAAATTGAAGGAAAATAATGGAAAATGAAGAAAATAGAGGCCTCATTAATAAAAAGGCTTATGAGGATCAGTGGGCAAGACTTGGTCAGTTCAGTTTTGGAGCTTTCTCATTATTCTCTCTTTTTCTCTCATACTCTTGGTTACTTAGAGTTTTCTTGGATCACTCTTGGAGGGTGTGGCATACTTGGATTCTTGGAGCAAGAAGGAAAAGGAAGAGCAGGAGAGCGCAAGAAGGCATTGAAATCAATAGCTACATCATATTTTCTTGCAGGTATCGAGTTGCATGTATGATTTTTTCACTATTTTCTGCATGCATGGCACATGCATGTGGTTTTTTGGTTGTGATATATCATTGGCATGGAGGATTGCCTAGATCGACAAGTAATTGCCTAGTCTTTCCATTTCCTGGATAGCCATGGTGATTGTGGGTTTACTTTCATTGCTTTGTTTTTGTTGGTTCTCATGTCTCCTTAGCTTGGGTTGAGTTATTAGTCCTGGAAGCCTTGGTTGAACAAACACTCTCGAAACCCTGTAACAACTTGGGTTGAGTTACTAGTCCTGGAAGCCCTGGTTGAACAAATGCTCTGGAAACCCTATAACATCTTGGGTTGAGTTAATAGTCCTCAAATCCCTGACAAACGCTCTAGAAGCCCTTGGTGGGTTGAGTTACTTGTCCTCAAATCCTTGGTTGGACAAATGCTCTAGAAGCCCTATATAAGTTGTGGGTTGAGTTACTAGTTCTGGAAGCCTTGGTTGGACAAACGCTCTAGAAGCCCTGTATGAGCTGTGGGTTGAGTTACTAATTCTAGAAGCCTTGGTTGGACAAACACTCTGGAAGCCCTAAAAGGCTTGGATGGAGACCAATATGATGATTGTTTTTGGTGACGTCCGACTGTGAGGTGGAATCATTGTTTGATGGGTTGAGGTGGGTGGCCTTTGGAAGCCCTAGATGAGTTTTGATTGATGTGTTCTATGAGATCCCACATTCATGCTTGGAATATGGCACGGGGCTGATTGGCTAAAGAGAGACTTGGCTCAGCCAATCTATGGTCGTGTGGAACATGGTAGTCCCATCTCTGATTGGTTCATTGCATTTGTTATTGAAAAAAAATTCATTCCCTTGATTTTCATGTGCAAATGTTCTGATGTATATATGGATTTTGATGGTTGATATGTTTATTGTATTTCTGTTCCTATTATGTTTTTTTTTTTTATATGCACATTTACCCCGGAGGTTGTTACACCTCCATCTCTCCTTCTTAATCTCTCTATATCAACCCCCCAAACACACACGCTCTCTCACTCCATATCTATCAATCTCTTTTTCCCTCCCTCTCTCTCTTCTTCCCTCTCTTCACTTTCCATCTATATCTCTATCTCCCTTTGTCTCTTTATATCACCCCCAAAACATACACTCTCCTTCTCCAATCTATCTATCTATCCCTCCCTCCTTCTCTCTGTCTTCCCCTTCTCTCCCTCTCCCCCACTTCTATCTCTCTTCCCTCTTGTTATCATCTCTCCCTCTCTCTCCATCTTTCTTATCCCTATCTCTCTCTCTCTCTCCACCTTTCGCTCTCTATTCATTTATTCTTACCTCCCTCTCTCCCCCTCCAACTTCATCTCTCTTTCCGTCCCTCTCTCCACTCTGTCACATCCTCTCTCTCTCTATCTCTCTTCACCCTCCAACTCTGTTACTATATCCTTCCCTCTCTCCTCTCTCCTTCTCTCCCTAATTATCTCCATCTCTCCTTCTTTGTCTCTTTATCTCACCCCCAAACATACACACTCTCTCTCCATATCTCCCTTGTCACTCCCACTCTCTCTCCACTTCTCACTCTCTATGTATTTCTTCTTCCATCCCTCTCTCCTCCTCCTCTCTCGTACTTCCTGTCTCTCCCTTTCTCTCCTACCTCCCTCTCTCTTCTCCCATCACTCTCTCTCTTTTCCCTCCAATCTTCTCTCTTCCCCCATCACTCTCCTCCTCTCTCTCAAGTCTTGTCTCTCATTCTTCCTCTCTCTCTCTCTCTCTCTCTCTCTCTCTCTCCACCCCCATCTATCTCTCTCTCTCTCTCTCTCTCTCCAACTATGTTACTATATCCCTCCCTCTTTCATTCTCCCCCCCCATTCTCTCTATCTCTCTTTCTTTGTCTCTTTATCTCACCCCTAAACATACTCTCTCTATATCCAACTCTCCCTTGTCACTCTGTCTCTCTCCACTTCTCACGTTCTATTTATTTTTTCTTCCCTCCCACTCTCCTCCTCTCTCTCATACTTCATCTCTCTCCCTCTAACTCCTGCCTTCCTCTCTCTTCCCCTATATATATATATATATACACCCTCCAATCCTCTAACTATCTCCATTGCTCTCTCCTTCTCTCTCTTCCCCTCCATCTTTGTGTCTCCCTCTCCCTCTCTTACTCTTCTCTACATATCTCACTCATCTCTCTCTCTCTCTCTCTGTTCATTCCTCCTCTCCCTCCATGTATATATCTATGATCAACCTTCATGCAAAAAAAAATCATTTGAGGAGTTACCTCCTGGCTTGACATGGTATTAGAGATGACTCCATTTTTGGCTTCCCTTTCTACCCTTGTAACTCCCTTCTATCATTTTGTTTTTTGCAAACTGTCAAATCCTTGTGTAGAATTTACAGTCTATTATTCCCCAGAGTGTGGTGTTGAATGGACTACGCTCTTCATTTGGTAGAAGACCGAACAACCCTACATTATATCAATGTTTGGAGAATCTATGTTGATGGAGGTTGCATTTTTGTGACTGTGTTGCTGGAGGTTGTTGGAGGATCGAGTTTTTTCTTCCTTAAAATGTTGTGGGGCGGTGAGCCTCCTCCATACATGCCGAATCCTCCATGCTGCGCAAATGGTGTACTGATATGTAGTATGCCAATTTTTTTTTATGACTAGGGCATCAAATATGTTATTGGTTGGTGGTATTACATTAAGTTTAGTGGCATTATATTGCATCGATTGTGTTATTTCGTTGGTGGTATTGTCATGAATATTTCTTGGTTAACACCTCCTCCCTGGTTTGGTGTGGCAAGGCCTCTCCCCATCTTGCAGCATTACCTACTCCATACCACCACTCCACCACCTGGTCCATACTTCCCGCCTCCAGCTTGGTGGTATAACTCCCCATACATTGACTCTGCCTCAGCTCCACGCTATCAGTTGCATAATATATAACGTTGGCCTAACATAAAACCTTGTAGTACCACATTGTCCCATTATATAACCACATTGTCCTATTATATAATGATTTCATAATATATAACGTTGTCATAGGTGGCCTCACTTTCTTCACTTTATAATATACCTCCTCACGTTATAATATACCTCTGCCCCTCCACCATTTCAGTTACTACCTCCCCCATATACCACCTCCCCCATTTACCCCCTCCCCCATACACTACCTTCCCCATATAACCCTCCTCCATATAACAATTGTCATATATATATATATATATATATATATATATATATCTATATATATATATATATATATATATATATATATATATATACGAGAATTGAAACTTTTTTACAATATATTTCCAGAAGAGTACATTTTTTACACATTCCACAGATTTTAAAATGCATTCACTGATATCAATTGTTGGAGTAGTTCTCTCTGGAAAAGAGAACTATCCTGAATGGTCACGGAAGATAAAACACACTCTCATTTTCAATGAGTTGTGGAGAGGAGTTTGTGAAGGAGAAGGAGATAATGAGCCTACAAATCCCACTTTAGATAAGGAGATTTCCATTTGGGAAAATAACAACATCAAAGCCTATGCCTTAATTGTAACATCTGTAAATGAAGAGGTGAGTTTCCATATTTCACCATTTTCAAATGCTTTTGAAGCCTTATAAAAGTTGAAGGAATTGTATGACTCACACTCTAAACTTGAAGTTGTCCAATTGATGATTAAATTGTTCAGTATTGAATTAAAAAATGATGACCCTTTTGCTTTAGCATCAGAAGTAAGATCCATTATGCATGATATAAAAACCACTGGTGTTCAATTAGACATTACTCTCCTAGCTTATGTCAAGGAACTATATCCCACTTATTCAAATTATCTTGAGTCATTGCAAGCAAGTGGAAACCTCAAGGAGATTACATTCGACTCCCTTGAGAAGAATTTTGCTGAGAGAGAGAAGGATTTTGGAGAGAACACAACTCCTCATTGTTCTGAAGAAGTTATGTGTCTTTCACATAGATAGAATAATATACTGACAATGTTTATGGAGAATTATACTTTGCAGACAAGTCAAAATTCAAGCCATCAGGGCTTGGCACAATCAGGCTCAAGCTGCCTAGTCTTCTAGACTTTCTTTTGCATGATGTTCTATATCTCTCGAAGATGAGGAGAAACTTGTTGTCTTTGGTCCAGATTGATCAGCAAGGAAACTCCATACATATTTTTGATTGTAAGGTTTAGGACAGAAAAGAATCATATCGCTCACTTCGCATGACGGGGATAGAATAAGAAAGACTTCTATAGTTTCAAGGTACCTCTACTCATGCACAAACCTTCTCATACAGTTATATTTATGATCAATGTACATTTCCATCAAGTCTTTATGGCATGCTACATTTGGACACTTGAATTATGACAACCTTCTTATGTTGAAGAAAAGTGGTGTTACTGGTTTACCTAAAATTCCTAAGAAACTTAAGAAATGTGATGTTTGTTTATTATGAAAGAATAACAAATAGTCTTTTCATTATTCACATTCCAGAGCACATAGAAAACTTGAACTTATTCATTCAAAATTATGTAGCCCAATTCCTGTTCCTTCTATAAATGTAAATAAATATATGATGACATTTATTTATGACTACACCAGAATATGTTGGGTTTATTTATTGAAGAACAAATCTGATGCTTTTCAAACAATCAAGAACTTTCATGCATGGATTGAAAATTATGCACAATATCATATTAGCTTTATTCACACTGATAATGGAAAATAATACACTTCAAATGAATTTCAAAACTATCTTCGCCAACATGTGATCAAACATCAAACAATTGTGCCTCATAACCCCAGACAGAACGAAGTAGATGAAACAATAAATAGGACAATCTTAAATATGGTACATTCCATGCTGTTTTTCAAGAATGTAAAATTGATGTTTTGGGCTGATGTAGTTCTATGTGTTGTGTATATAAAGAATATGTGTCCATCTAATGCTATTACAAACAAGAATCCTTATGAAATGTGGTATGACCACATTCCTTCGGTAAAGCATCTCAAGGTCTTTGGTTCCACCTGTTATGCCTTGATACCTAAGGAACAAAGAAACAGACTTGGTGTAAGGAGTCGTAAGTGTATCTTCTTGAGGGATTCAAATACCTCCAAAGTATACAGTCTCTATGATGAAGTTAATAAGAAACTGTTAGGATCTAGAGATGTGATATTTCTTGAATCTTCCAAGGCTGAAAATGTTGTTGAGTGTCATCTTGATCGCTCGGATACATTCAGACATGCCAAGTATCTTCAAGAATTTGATAATGGGATTCCACATCTTGTAGGGGGGATTCCTATACTAGATTAATCTATGGAATCTTCATCTGAGGCACTTTCTCCCCCCGCATGAAGCTCCAACCACTGATCTAGATGACACTTTGAGTGATGTCATTGACAGAATTGGGAGACTAAATATAGATTCAACCCCAAGTTAGTTAACTGAGTAGCCCAAGACACATTAGAAAGGTCCTCCAAAATGGCTGACACAGAAACTTGAAAGTGTTCATCCCGATTAGGTTAGAAATACAGGAACAAAAAGTTCCACCAGACATAATGGAGGTGATGTAGACGATTATGATTCACCTATTGATATGGATTTTTCTTGAGATTGTGAATTGCATTTATCTTCAGATTTTGAATCAACTTCCTTGAAATAATCCAGTTCTCATGACGAATGGAAAGAAGCGATGCAAAAAATAGTATGATGCCTTGATAAAAAATGTCACTTGGAAGCTGGTTGATCCACCATTGGGAACCAAACCAATAGGCTTCAAGTGGGTTTACAAGAACAAGTATAACATTGATGGCTTACTTCACAAGCAAAAAGCCAAGCTTGTGGAGAAAGGTTTTGCACAGAAGGGGGGGGGGGGCGAATATGAGGAGACTTTTGCCCCCACAACAAAATGGGCTACCATCCAGATACTCTTTTCCTTGGTAGCTCAAAACGGTTCGAAAGTCCATAAAATGGATGCAAAAATGGATTTCTTCAATGGAGATATGAAAGAGAATGTTGTTATGTCCTAGCCAGAAAGATTTGTTGTGAAGGATCAAGAACATAAAGTATGTAAGCTTGTAAAATTATTGTATGGCCTGAAGCAAGCACTGTGAACCTAGTACAAGAAGTTAACTGAGAATCTTCTGAAACTCAACTTCAAACATTATGATCTTGATGATGCAACTTTGTTTGTTAAGAAAGTTAGAAAAATAGTTGTATATCTTGTGGTGTATGTACATGATATTTTGATGACAGGGAACAATGAGAGCTATATTGCATCCATAAATAAGGAATTGAGGAAAGGTCCTGAAATGAAAGACTTGGGGTATGTTTGCTACTATCTTGGTATTGAAGTAACTCAACATCTGAAGCTTATATTCATCTCTCAGAAGAAAAACTTTGGATATCTATTGAACAATTTTGTCATGACTGAGTGCAATCATTTGACTACTCCAATGGAACATAACCTAAAGCTCACATCTACTAAAGGAAAAGAATTTGAGGATGCAACACAATAGAGACAACTTGTAGGACGTCTCAACTACCTAACTACTACCAGACCATACATTTCATTTGTTGTTGAAATCCTCTCCAGGTTTATGTAAAAGCCTTGTGAGGGACATTGATATGTTGTGAAAATAATTCTAAAGTACTTGAAAGGAACTCCAGACTTTGGACTTAGTTATACGTAGGTGGGCGACTTTAGCTTGATTAGATACTCTGATTCAAACCTCGATGGAGATAAATAAACCGGGGTATATTCTTCATGTTATGCTATGAGTCTTGGATCAGGAGCTATCTCCGCAAGGTCACATAAACAATCAGTTCCAGCAGATTCCACAACTAAGTTAGAATATGTGGTGACAATTGAAGCAATAAATAAAATTGTGTGCCTCAAGAAAATTCTAGAAGATTTTCAGGTGAAACAAGTGCATTCAACTCCTCTCATGATTAACAACACTTTTGCAATAAATTTGGCCAAGAACCCAAACTTCCATGATTGAATGAAGCACATCAATACAAAATACCATCTGATTCGACATCATGTTGAGGCGAAGATAATTCATATACTCCACTATTCCACAAATGAGTATATTGCAAACATCTTCACTAAAGCACTTGGAAGAGAAAATTTCGAAATATTTAGAATGATGCTTGGACTCACCAACATCCCTTCAGATTAAGGGGGTGAATGTTGACACATAATCATTGGGATTAGGTGAATCCAAGTAAAATAGTGTAAATAGAAAATAAAAAGAATTGGAATATGTAGAGGCACTGGGAGATCAAGCCCAAGGTTATTTCCCTCCATGTATACATCTATGATCAACCTTAATGAAAAAACACAATTCATTTGAGGAGTTACCTCATGGCTTGACAATCATCATTAAAAATGAAATAAAATTTTGAACAAAAATTGGGTGAAGTATGCCTTTCTAGCTTCCTTATTTCCTAAAATGATCTCTTTAGTGTCAGAGTCTAAGGTTATTCTTCTTCTTATTCATGTTCTTCTATAGAGTTTGATTCATCATCCTTCAGTTCAAACTGCACCTTTTCTAGTTCCTTTTCCCTTGGTAGGAATTCTCGTTTGAAAACATATTTGACTCTTATAAACACTATATATTAATTGTACACTACCTTCTTAATTTATAGGTTCCAGAGATTATAACCTTTTAGACCATTTTTATATCCAGTAAAGGTACACATTTTTAGCTTTCTTATATAGATTAAAACTTTTCTTCTTTGGAATATTTACATAAGAATCATAGCTAAATACCTTGGGATTCTTGAGAGAATGTTTCTTACTAGTCCATACATCATGTGGAATCTTCTCATCCAACACTGATGGGTGGTGAGCACCAGTATTGTAGCAATAATGCTGCAACTCTTGGGCTGCCTACTTTACTCTTATCAACCTGGTAGTTTGTAACAAACTTGGAAATGATGTTGTTGTATGCACAAGTACTAGTTCTTACTGCAGGCTGTCACTTGGTTAGCTGGCGCAAGATCACTAGGAGCTCAAGCCAAATTCCATGGATTCCAGAGGAAAATCTATATGTGATGAAAGAAAGGAAAGCTTACCCTACAGAGGCTACTCTAATTGCAGAAAGGAAAAAGACCAAAATGTAAAGTAAACCTAGCAAATCCTACTTAACCAACTAATCCTACTTTTGCAGAAAGCACTATGAAAACCATGAAATGAATGCCATTACCTACTCAAGCAAGTAAACAACATCTACTCAAGCTATTTCTAGAAGTAAATGAGCAAAAAACATCTTTTTGGGTTTTTATGTATTTTTATGTGAAATTGATATGCATGTATTTTATTGTGTGTGAAGGTGGAAGCAAATAGGTGGTGTTGAAGGGTGACTTTGGGGTTTGAGGAGATCTAGGATGGTGTGGATGGGTCCTAGGGGGTCTCGGGTGGCCTTCTAGAGGCTTTTCCCACACTTGACCTTCAAAAGAAAGCCTACAAGAAAATCTATAAGAGGACACAATGGATCTACAGGAGGTCTACAAGAGGATGCCGAGAGAAGTTTTGGAGGTTTTGAGGGTGTGAGAGTGGGTGGAAAGGGTAGGTGAAGGTTGGGATGATGTGTTAGGGCACCTAGGGTCCACCAAGAATCACTAGGAGAGGGAAAGATGATTCGGAGAGAGGAAGAAGTCCTATGGAAAAATGCAGAAAACTAAGGCAGATTTGAGGTGAACTTTTGGGACGACCTGTAGGGCATGGATCACAGAGAGAATGTGATGACTGAAGGCTAACATGCTATGAGAAGAGATCTGCTGCAAAAGAAATGACAGTCAACCAATAAGATCAAGCAAGCAAGGAAGTGAACACATCTAAAAAATAGAATTTTGCATCAAGCTAGTCTAAAATATGATCTATAGAAGTGAATGTTGAGCAATGCAGCAAGAAAAGAAAGTATGGAATAAGACTTATTGAAAATACAGAATGAGCATGGTGGAAGAGATCTAAACCGAAGCATTAACCTTCTAATAAACTGCAAACACTAGAAATCCTATGGAGAAGGGAAATCTGTGTTTTTGGGGCAGCAAGAGGGTCTTTGCCTCAATTCATAGTCCCAAAGGGAGGAAAAGAGGCCAAGGCACTGTTTCTAGCCTTTTGAATCTTCTTTGTATCACTTCTTAACTTTCTATGGGAAACACAAATGGAAACAACCTTCTAAATCACCAAAAACAACCTATTCTTAATCAATAAATAAATTCATCTAATAGTAACTAATCGATAAACTGAAACAAAGCATATAAATACAAAAAAGAGGAGCTTGGCTGCTTGGATTGGGCCCTAAACCAAGATCTTCAGCTCTCTGAGGTAACTCAGTGCTAGCTCAAAAAGAATCTCATCTTTATTATCAAAATAGTAATAGGATTACATGAAATTGTCACCAAAAGTAAGCTCGAAGTTGAATAGAGTTTTACAATAGCAAAAGTACAACAAAAATTCAACAAAAGTTTGGCCAACTCCTTAGTGAGGCCCTAGGCCTCTCTACTTATAAAACTGAAGCTCCCAACAACTTCCTTAAAATCAGGGAGGCTTGGCTCCCAAAACTCGAGATAAACATCAGTGATCCTCCACTTGCTCGGCTCCCTCCTAGTGCATTGATTTTGTTGTTTGTACTCTGATCTGCATGAAGGGGAATTTGAAGTGGGGAGTAATAAATGAGGGGGATTCCCTCCTATAAATTAACTCCTTTGTCCACTACGAGTTAATGCTGCCAATTGTCGATTGAATCTTTGACTTTGTCCTCAAAATTCAACAAAAATCTGCATTAAACACATATTAGACCCCATGGAATAATAAATAATTCAACTCACTCCATAAGCATAAATATAATAAAAAAACATGCAATAATCTAAGAGAATGGTTCATTTAACTATGTTAGGAGGAAAAATGAGCCCATATAATTACCCATTTACGAGGCTCATCATCACCCCCCTACTGAAGGTGTTGCTCATCCTCTCAGCAACTTAGTCCATCTCCTCATCCTTGATGGACCTGGTGGCCTCTCTAGCATCCCAAGCTTCTGATGTTGTTTCCTCTTCCTTATGATAGAAGCCTGCTTTTCTATCTATCTCTTCTCACTGCCTTTGCTCTTCTTCTTTGGTTCTCCCTTCTAGCATGCCTAATAGTAGTGGTGGACTCAGTTTGAGGCCAATCCAATTGACTTGCAGCCTCTGCATTGAGTGCATATAGATTGGAACTCTCCTTAGTGACTCCTTCATCCTCATTGGGGAATGATATTCCCTGATCTTTAGATTGTGTGGTAAGGTGTTCCATCTCCTCATACATGCATGAACACAGTCATCCCCAAGTAACCTTTCCATGTACTCAAAATGTGCAATGGTCTATGCTTGATCACTTATATACCTAGAGGCAATTAGAGTATTATTTACAATGAGCTGATGTGTGTTGATGAGAGCCAAGGGATCTGATGGCTCAGCTCTGATCATTAGTAGCTCATTCTACTCTCTGATCATCAACCTTTTCACTTCAGTTGCCCTTAAATCCTAATGGTTCATCTAGGAAGCCATGGCCATTAGTTGTAGGCCCCCTAGCCTAGCATTGGGGTCCCACACATTCATGTCTATGAGGGCCATATTATGCAGGTAAAATTCTGCCATTTTTGCCTTATCTTCTGTTGTAATTTGGTCACACAGGTCCATAAATTGTCTGTAATCTTGAAAAAGCATCATGCCTCTTTGTCCTAGAGTCTTTATCTAAAACTATAGCCATTGGTCCTTGAGGTATAATCCATAGGATTTTGCTGGTGTTCTACATTCCAGTGCCTCCATGGATAAGCTAGCCATACATGCCAGCTGGGTTTCTTTCTCCTTTAACTGCCTTCTTAGCAATTCATTTTTTGTTTCAAGGTGAGTTCTTGTGATTACTTCTCTATGTCTGACAACACTTAATTCTCTACCCATTTCTCTGAGTTGATTCTCCATATGGCCAATATCCTCAACTCCCTTGGATTTGGCTATTTGCATCCACCTATGGGTCCTTATTCTTTCTTTCTCCAACTCAAAGAATAGTGGGATTGCAAATTTTTGTGGAATGATTCTCCCCCCCTCAAGAAGATTGTAGTAAGAGCCAAGACTAGGCTGGGGGTCAGGTTCTTGTGCCTTTGTTTCTTCCTCCTTCCCTTGTGGCTATCCTTCTACCCTTTTTTCAAGTTTTTTGGTCTCCTATAGTCTTGACAGGGTCTCCTGTAGAATAGTCTGTGCCTCCTGTAGAATTGCTTTTTAGTCTTGTAGTTCTACTTTTTCCTTCCATGTGGGAGATCTAGGAGTCCCTCTTTCATAGATGGTAGGTGCCTTGGAAGGGGAATCCTTTCCTTGGGCAGAGGGTGAATCTTCAATAACAATAGGCACCTTAGAAGAAGGTTGGGGTTTCCGTGTTTTCATCCTTGTGCTCTTCCTAGCCCTGAAATACATTGAAGTCTGCCTCTTCCTCTTTTGTTTTGGTTTAATTAGGGTTCTAGGGTAGTGAGAGCAGCTACTACCTCTATCTCTAGGGTCTTAGCAGACACTTCTATCTTTTCTGCCCCTTTTTCTCCTCCTTCTGTCTTTTCCTCTGTCTCTGTTTGTTTTGTTTCTCCCTACTCTGTTTTGGTTTCTTTCTTCTCCCCTTCTTATTCCTCGGTTTATTCTCCTTCTCCCCCTTGCTGCTCTTCTTCCTCACTATCAAAAGGACTGATATCATAGGTGAGGGCCTTTATGTCATCTTCTGCTGTCATGTTTGGAAAACTTTCCCATGCAATGGAGATTGTGAATGTATGGAGGGCTTCTTCCACCAAAATTTTTATTAACCCATCATAAGCCAGCTGATCTGGACTCCTTGCCTTAAAATTAATGCTGGAGTCTATGAGGGATTACAGGAGGAAATAAGGGATGCTGAGTTTTTTGGGCGTTGGAGTGTCCATGCCATATCTCAGCTCATGAAGGATTCTAAAATGGTAGCCATAGAATATGCTATACCTCCCCTCACAAAAAATATATTTGATGATTTGGTAACTAAACTCATCCCAAGGGTAGGGTATGCTTGTCCTTCTAATGCCATTTTTATTTTCTATAGGATGTTCATTGTTTTGGAAGAAGTTTTTCTTGGCAGCCTGTGCAATTGGTTTTTCATCTTTGCTCCAAGGTAATCCAAGAGGAAGGGTAGTAACCCTACTGATAAATTCTGGGTTGATTTCCATGGAAAGACCTCTAAAAGTGATAGTGGCATGGGTTCTTGAGTGAGGGACTAAAGAAAAGGCAAATTCCTAAGCAACTTCCTCATCAAACCCTTAGAATTTCTCAAAAGATATCATCCAATTTGCCTTTGTGAATATGGCTACTACTTGGGGATGTTCATGGAGCCTGGTTGAATTAGTGGGCTCCTTCCTCATGAATCCTCCTGTCATCATGTTTATATCCTTTTGAACACCAAATGTAGAGATGGAGAGAAGAATTTTGAAGAAAACAGGAAAATGGAGGAGAACTGTGTTTTTTTTTAAAACAGGCAGAATTTTTTTTATGTAATTCCTCTTCTTCTATGGACTCAATTCCTCCTTAAAATGATATCATTCCTTGCACATATTGATAACCAAGGTGGGTATGCATGGAACCTACCTCCTCAAGCTAGAAATCGAGCAAAAAACCTGTGTTTTCTCCTTAAAAACAGCTCACTGCCCCTCTTGTAGAACTGCCTGTAGGTGCTCCTATAGAACCTGTAAGTGCTCCTATAGAATGCCGATAGCAGGAGGATGGATGAGAGTGATGGAGAACGATGGTTTCAAGGCTGTGGGGTGACAAGGAGCTTGTTTCAGCTAAGTGGACGAGGATAGAATGAAAGAAAAGGTGGTGAGAGTGCTTCGAGGAGAGTACTTATTACTTCTTTTAGATATTTTCAGTGATGGGGGTGAGTTGGCAGAAATGTACATTGGACATATTTGGACCGTTGGTCCCCACCTGCCTTGTCATCATGGTTTCTTCCTACAATCACCTCTCATCATTGCATTGGAGTTTGCATACCCTCCACTACCTGTCCTTGGTATCCTTCTCTGAGTTAACTATGCACACGTGTGGGTGACATCTTCAGATGAGTGCAGTCAACCAAATGAAGGTGGCCATGTTAACTGGACACCTTTTCTTTGTTCAACCTCAACCATCTCATTTTCTCATGCATATCTTTCAATTACACAAATGCAAATAGAGGAGCGGGTTAGTCACTTACCTATGAGTCGAATGTATGTGTTGTGAGGTATTTTGGCTCCTTTTACTATTGCATGCTTGTATTTCCTTTGTTGCATGCTATATGCTTTCTGATGTATGGTTGTTTGCCTTGTGCAGGTTTCCTCTAGCTAGATCTAAGCTTTAGATGTCTCCTTCAATCCTCATGGTTGCATTTCTTTTGCTGCTATGGTTTGATTTTAATGGGATCAGCTACTACAGGAATTCCTACAGGAGCTCCTGTAGCTGCTTCTCCCTTTGAAATTCCAGCTTATTTATGTGCTGGGAGCTATGAGGATGATGCCAGAGATGCTGATGGAGATGGAGAGGTACTAGGTAAGTTGCAGGTGAGATTTGAGGAGCTGCTTCCTCTCTTATTTTTGTTCTTTTACTTTTTACTAAAAACTGGTTTTCTGTGTTTTTCTGTGACGGGAAGGAAAAAAATGATGATGATGATGTGATGTAGGTTTGGAATGGATTGCAAGGAGGGTTGAGAGCTATAGGAGGGTTTACATGTTCTTCATAAAGCTTCCCATTCCCTCAAACTGCATTTTGGAACCATTTCGGGCTCTCTGTAATTCCTGCAGGAGCCTCCTGAAAACACATGGCCTCCTGTAGAACAAAAAGTTTCTAAAAAAAGAGCACGGTGGGGTGGAAGAAAGGTCAGAAATGAGGAAGAAGAGTGTGGAGGAGATGAAATAAGTGCTGGTGTGAGTATCAGGGCTCTGTGGCATCTTTTCTTGCTCCCTGTGGTCCTCCTACAAACCTGCAATGCACATTGAAATTCAATTTTTTTTTTTTGAAAACAACTGGGGTGCCTCAAGGAGGTTTTTAGCCTAATTTCCTGCCCTGGGCAACTCCAAGGGAAGATTTCACCTAGGGATCTTATTCTCTTTTTCTTTTCTCTCTTTTTTTGTTTTTTTTTGTTTTTGGCATCACTAGGCTGCCTCAGAAGAGTTTTTCAACCCAATGATGGGACTCAAGTGCCTCATGGAGGTTTTCACTTGAGTCTTTATTTTTTATTTCTCTTTTCTATTTCTTTAGTGAGCGAGTGAAGTGGAGGCTAAGACATGCTCCACTACCATCACTGTCTTATTCAGATCTTCAATGAACTCTCACTTGGAGAGGGGCTTCTTGTAAATTTTCAACCTATGTCCATTGATAGGCATGGGGATGGCTTCCTCATCAATGGTTCTAATCAGAACTAAACCATTGTCATTGCATTTTTCCATAGTGTAGGGTCCCAAGCATCTTGTCCTTAGCTTGCCTTTGAAGTCTTTATACCTTGAATCATAGAGCAATGCCCAAACTCCCACTTGGAATTGCTTTTCGATATTTTTGTCATGCCATATTTTCCTCTGAAGCTGAACTACCTCTATGTGGAGAAGGGCCTGTAATATTTGTTCATCCAATCCATTGAGCTGGAGTAATCTTTCCTTTTGTGCATGGCTAAGGTCTAGGTCTAGCTGAGCTGCCATCCTTAGTGTATTGAATTCAAATTATATTGACAACAAAGCCTTCTTCCCATAGACCAGCTCATAGGGTGTGAACCCTGTAGTGGTCTTCCATGTTGTGCTGTAGGCCCAAGTGGCCTCAACTAATCTGTTCTCCCAATCTTTTCTGCTGCTGCTCACTACCTTGGTTAGAATTCCTTCCAAAGCTCTGTTAGTGACTTCCACCTACCCATTGGCTTGTGGGTGGTGAGGGGTGAAAGTCCTGTACTTGATCTTATGATGTGTGAATAGGTCTTCAATCAAATTGGAAGTGAACTGACTGCCTTGATCTGTGACCAATTCTCTTAGATACCTCGACTTGTAGAATATGTTTTCTCTCAAAAAATTAATACTTTTTCCTTTGCTGTTGCTTTGATTGCTTTTGTTTCTGCCCACTTTGTCAGGTAATTGATGCACACAATGATGTATTGTTTCTGTCTTGAAGGAGGGCTGATAGCACCCACAAAGTCCATGCCCCACTTCTCAAATGGCTCAAAGGTCACTTGAGGTTGCATGGGCATCTCATCCTTTGGAGTAGGTTTCCCCATCCTTCGACACCGATCACATTAGATGGTGTATCTCCTCACATCTTGATGAAGAGTGGGCCAATAGTAGCCTGCTTGCAATATTTTGAAGGCAGTTCTCTTTGCTGCAAAATGACCTCCATAAGGCCTGTCATGATATGTTAGGAGAATGTCAAAGACTTCCTCCTCCCTGACACATCTTCTAAAGATCTGATCTGGGCCGAGTTTGAATAGATTACCCCCAATCCAAGTGAAAGGGGCGTTTTTCCTTACTATCTTTCTCTTCTCTTTTGAGGACATGTGTGGTGGAAACTGTGCTGAAACTAAGTAGTTTTCTATATCAGCAAACCATGGAGACAGTACTGAAATAGCAAACAGATGTTCATCTAGCATTTGGTCATTCACCATTCCTTCTTCACTTGTAGGCAAATTTACTCTAGACAAAAAGTCAGCAACAACATTTTCTTTACCAGGCTTATCAACAATGGTCAAATCAAACTGCTGCAGTAAAAGAAACCATCTAATAATGCGAAAATTTACATCTGGTTTTTTCATTAAATATCTAATTGTAGCACGATCAGTGTGAACAAAGGTTTGATAGCCTGTGATATAATGTTTGAATTTGTTTAAGGAATGTACTACAGCTAGGAGTTCCTTCTCGATTACCGTATAGTTCAACTCCGCCTTTGACAAGTTTTTGCTTATAAAGTATATGGCATAAGGTAAATTTTCATCAATTTGTCCTAAGGCTGCTCCTATTGCTTTGTTCGAGGCATCTGTGTGAATGTGGAAAGGTAGGGCCCAGTTTGGGCCTCTCAAAATTGGGGTAGTCACAAGTTTAATCTTCAAGGTATCCAACGTTTCTTGACAGTTTTTCGACCAAATAAATTCGACATCTTTACCTAAAATACCAAACAACGGAGTGGTTAGCTTGCTGAAATATTTAATGAATCTTTGCTAATACCCAGCTAAGCCTAGGAAACTTCTGACATCTCTCACCTTTTAAGGAGGTGGGACCCTTTGGATGATTGAAATTTTGTTGGGGTCCACCCGTAATCCTTGTTGAGATATCGCATGACCTAGCGCAGTCCCTTCAGTCATAAAAAATTCACATTTTTCTAGATTGAGGGACAAGCTCATTTCAATACACTTGTCCAGAACTTTTCCTAGGTTAGATCAAGCTTCCTAAAAGTTAGAACCATAAGGAGTAAAATCATCCATATATATTTCCACTGCATCATGAACCAGTTCATAAAATATACTCAATACCGCTCTCTAGAAAGTGGCTGGAGAATTATATAAACCAAAAGGAAGGACCTGGTATGCAAAGGTACCCCAAGGACAAGTGAAGGTGGTCTTATCTTGGTCTTCTGGGTTGATTTGAATCTGATTGTACCCGTTGAACCCATCTAGAAAGGAGAAAAACTTTTTCCCCGCCAGACCATCTAACACTTGATCTATGAACGGTAAAGGAAAATGGTCCTTCTTAGTGGCTTTGTTCAATTCCCGATAGTCGACACAGATTCTCCACTTGTTAGTTTTCTTTGGCACTAGCACCAAAGGAGAGACCCATTCACTGTCAGAGATGGGGTAGATGAATCCTGCATCCTGTAATTTTTTCAATTCTTCCTTAACAATGTCTTTAAGTGTTGGATTCATCCTCCTTTGAGGCTACCTGACTAGTTTACAATCTTCCTTAATGTATATATGATGAGTACATACCAAAGGGTGCACTCCCTTCATCTCCTTATAAATCCAGGTGAAGGCATGTAAATGTTTTCGCAATAAGTTGCACAGCTCCTTCTCCTGGGAATTGGATAGGGATGGATAAATTTTCAAGGTTCTTTTTGGGCTGAACTGTATATTCTTAACCCGGAGAGAGGTCGGGTCGACCAGATAGAGATCAGTTAAGAGGTTGTTTTGGGCTTCTTTCACTATGTCCTTTAATGGTAAGATATTGGGTGGTGAATTATGAATCAAATTCTCAATCATATCATCCTCATCTTGTAGTTTTTCCCCCATGGTGATTTCTAATGCACAAATTTGTGCAGAATAGACTTCATCCTCATCCTCCTTCAACCAGAGAGGTAGATCATGTTCTAGCAAGGGTTGGGTAGGAGGGTATAGGATTAACTGCTTGGACATATGCGTGTTCTTGATGGTCATGTTCCCAGCCCGACAGCTGATGTAGGCATCAACAGTAGCCAACCAGGGTCTTCCCAGGATGAGAGGATACCCAGTGAGCTTTGCCTTCAGCTGGAGAACTAAGAAATTAGTAGGGTACTCCCAAGAATCAATGGAGACCATCACATCTTCCACAATCCCTTCAGGGGTCACGGTGGAGAGGTCTACTAGCTATAGTACTATGGTGGTCTTCCCTAAGTTTCCCTAGAGGTTAAGTTTGAGCATTGTGCCCTTTGTCATCATATTAATGGCAGCTCCCAAATAAATCAAGGTATGTGGGATCATGGTGCCATTGATGTGGGCATCCACTACTGGGCTTCCAGGGTCCAGATATTTTGGACAGATTACTTGCCCCAACATCAGGTCGGACAATTGTCCTATGACATTGATGTTTGGGGCATCTCTCTTGAGCCTTCCTGGATGCCTAAAGCGCTTCTCTTTGATCAAACTATTGTAGATAGGCACATATTTTATGGCTTGGAGAAATGGTATCTTCACACATAACTATTTCAATTCTCCCAAAAGTTCAGTTTCTTCTAGGGTAGGCTGTGTTGTCCCAGATAGTCTCTCAAAAAAGGGTGGAATTGCTTTAGGTTCACTTTCCTATTTATCTTCATTAACCTCCCTAGGTGGAGGCTAGCTATCTGGGAGAACCTTCCTAGATTGCAGGTTAATCTCCTGAATCTCCACAGCATAAGTTGGGTATGATGGTTCCCCATTATATACTTGCTGAGCCTGCCTGTTGTTCGGGTCCGGGTTCGACTAGGTAGGCATTTGGGGTTGCCTTAGTGGAGCTGGAGGAAATGGTTGTGGTTGAGCAGGTGGTGGAGGAAAAAGAGTGGGAGGAGAGTTGTACTGGGGCCTCCACCCTTGATGAGATGCATTCCACTGAGGTTGTGGCTGAACATAGTATTGAAATGAATGAGCAGCTGGTTGGGCATGATATTGAGATGGAAAGGACCAAGGAGAAGGCGTGGACCAGGAAGGATGAGCGGGAGGGCCCCAAGAAGGTATGTAAGTGACTTGGTTGGGGTTGTAGTATGCTTGGGATGTCCTTTGCATCCCCTGCTAGCATGGTCTGGGTCCATGCGGTCTCCTTTGGTTCATGAAATAGAGTGGCTCAGTGGCTTCTTCGGCCTCTTGGTATACAACTTTAAGTCCGGGCAAGGAAGGGCACTTATCTGTAGAATTATCTTCTTCACAGACTGAACAAACCTCTATAGAGTTCAATGGACATTCGTTCCTAGGATGCCTCCTGGTGCATCTAAGACAAAAAACGGCTAAAGCCCTCTCTGCTTCCTCTTGTTTCGTTTTGATATGCAAGGTATCCATTTGCATGGAAAGAGTCTGCGACATCTCACTTTTGAATTCTTCTAGCATGTTTCCAATTTCACCTTTAATGGATGAATTGGAAGAGGAGGTACTGGCTATGGGTTGACTCCCCCTACCTTTCTTTCTGGTTGCTCTAGAATGGTTTCTAAAAACAGTCTTTATGTCCTCATAAGATAGTTGGTAGATGTCTCCCCTAGCCAACAGATGGAGGGTGTTTGGAAGGTCTTCCAGAATTCCCCTAAGTAGGACCAACTTCAGAGATTCAGGGTCAAGTGTACACCTGGCCCTTTTGTAGCTAAGCTAGAACCTCTCTTCATAATATTCCAAGGATTCGTCACTTCCCATGGTCATTCGGAAGATTTCTTCTTCGGTATATTTTAACCTACAGTAGTCTCAATATTTGTCATTAAAGGCCTACTACATTTGATCCCAAGTTTTGATGCTATTTCCAGGTAACCCCATGAAGCAGCGTAATGCTGCATCCTTGAGAGCAGAAGGGAATAGTTCCAACTTTTGCTCATCTTCTACATAGTCACAAGTTCGACAGATGACAACAAACTCAAACAAAAAGGTATCAGGATCTTCTGTAGTTAAACCATGGAGGTGAGGTAGGTCTGAAGGGCTTATATTCTTCATTTTGGTGTCCCCATTAGTCTCCCTAATGGGAAAGGTACCTTCTATTCTCTCTCCATTCCCCCTAGCATTTCAGTTTTCGGCCATTGGCTCAGGAGGGATGTTTTCTTCTTCTTCTTCCCCTATAGGTTCTTCAAATATTTCTGGTTGTTCACCTAAAGGTTCTTCTTGATCACTACCACCGAAGAAGAGAGAAGGTTGGCTGTGTGAGGTAGTGGGGGTGTTGGGCAAGAATTTTCCTGAATTATCTCTATTCCTACGAGGCATGAAAGGAAATCTTTTTGGTTGGTTTTTGGTTTTTTTCACTGATTGTACCTGCAAAACTGAAATGGATTGAATAACACAAATTGCAACTAACTGAAATGAACTTTGTTGAAATGAAATTTGTAGAATTGAAAAGGAAAGCAAGGAAATGCAGAAACTGAAAGAAACAACTATTCTACTTTTGTTGAAATAAACTACTTAGCAAAATGTTGCTATAGGAAACAGAATAAAGCAGTAATCACAAAATACTCTGATGCTTCCCCGTCAACCGTGCCAAAAAGTGGTGAGCACCAGTATTGCAGCAATAATGTTGCAACTCCTCGGCTGCATACTTTACTCTTATCAACTCAGTAGTTCGTAACAAACTTGGAAGCAACACTGCTGTATGAACAAGTACTAGTTCTTACTGCAGGCTGTCACTTGGTTAGTTGGCGCAAGATCACTAGGAGCTCAAGCCAACTTCTTTGGATTCCAGAAGAAGCTCTATATGTGATGAAATAAAGGAAAGCTTACCCTACAGAGGCTACTCTAATTGCAAAAAGGAAAAAGATTGAAATGTAAAGAAAACCTAGCAAATCCTACTTAACCAACTAATCCTACTTTTACAGAAAGCACTATGAAAACCATGAAATGAATTCCATTACCTACTCAAGGAAGTAAACAACATCTACTCAAGCTATTTCTAGAAGTAAATGAGAAAAAAACATCTTTTTAGGTTTTTATGTGAAATTGTATGCATGTATTTTATTGTGTGTGAAGGTGGAAGTGAATAGGTGGTGTTGAAGGGCGACTTTGGGGTTTGAGGAGATGTAGGATAGTGTGGATGGGTCCTAGGGGTTTTTGAGTGGCCTTCTGGAGGCTTTTCCCACACTCGGCCTTTGAAAGAAAGGCTACAGGAAAATCTACAAGGGGAAACAGGGGATCTACAGAAGGTCTACAAGAGGTCTACAGGAGGATGCCGATAGCAGTTTTGGAGGTCTTGAGGGTATGAGAGTGGGTGGAAAGGGTAGGTGAAGGTTGGGATGATGTGTTAGGGCACCTAGGGTCCACCAAGAATCACTAGGAGAGGGAAAGATTATTCGGAGAGAGGAAGAAGTCCTATGGAAAAATGCAGAAAACTAAGGCAGATTTGAGGTGAACTTTTGGGGTGACCTGTAGGGCATGGATCAAAGAGAGAATGTGATGACTGAAGGCTGGCCTGCTGTGACGAGATATCTGCTACAAAAGAACTGACTATCAACCAATAAGATCAAGCAAGCAAGGAAGTGAACACATGTAAAAAACATAATTTTTCATCAAGCTAGTCTAAACTATGATCTATAGAAGTGAATCTTGAGCAATGCTACAAGAAAAGAAAGCATGGAAGAATAATTATTGCAAATACAAAAATGAGCATGGTGGAAGAGATCTAAAGCAAAGAATTAACCTTCTAACAAACTACAAACACTAGAAATCCTATGGAGAAGGAAAATCTGTGTTTTTGGGGCAGCAAGAGGGTCTTTGCCTCAATTCCTAGTGACAAAGGAGGAAAAGAGGCCAAAGCACTGTTGCTAGCGTTTTGAATATTCTTTCTATCACTGTTTAACTTGCTATGGGAAACAAAAATGGAAACAACCTTCTAAATCACCAAAAGCAACCTATTCTTAACGAAGAAAGAAATTCATCTAACAACAACTAATCCATAAACTGAAACAAAGCATATAAATACAAAAAAGAGGAGCTTGGTTGCTTAGATTGGGCCCTAACCCAAGAGCTTCAGCCCTCTAAGGTAACTAAGTGCTAGCTCAAAAAGAATCTCATCTTTATTATCAAAATAGTAATAGGATTACATCAAACTGTCACCAAAAGTAAGCTCGAAGTTGAGCAGAGTTTTACAATAGCAAAAGTACAACAAAAATTCAACAAAAGTTTGACCAACTACATAGTGAGGCTCTAGGCCTCTCTACTTATACAACTGAAGCTCCCAACAGCTTCCTTAAAATCAGGCAAGCTTGGCTCCCAAAATTCGAGATAAATATCAGTTATCCTCCACTTGCTTGGTTTCCTCCTAGTGCATTGATTTGGTTGTTTGTACTCCGAGCTGCATGAAGGGGAATTCGAAGTGGGGTGTAATAAATGAGGGGGATTCCCTCCTATAAATCTTCTCCTTTGTCCACTTCGAGTTAGCTGCCATTTTTCCATTGAATCTTTGACTTTGTCCTCAAAATTCAACAAAATTTTGCATTAAACACATATTAGACCTCATGGCATCATAACTAACTCAACTCGCTCCATAAGCATAAATATAATAAAAAAACATGCAATAAGCTAAGAGAATGGTTTATTTAACTATGTTAGGAGGCAAAATGATCCCATATAATTACCCATTTATGGGGCTCATCAATGGGCGTGATATATTTACCAAATAACGTGTAGTGTCCACAACCTCTACTTAGAATTCCTATCCTAACTTAACACCACTGAGCATATTCATTGATTTTTCCATCAACATCTTATTCATCCTTTCTACAACTCCATTTTGTTTACATGTGCATGGAGTAGTATTATACCTTTCTATATCACATTTCTTACAAAATTCTTCAAATTTATTCTCTCAAAAAATTTCACCATTATATATGCCCTCATCACTATAATTTTTTTATCTGTTTTATTTTCACAAGAGCCTTAAATTCTATGAATTTCTCAAATAATTTAGATTTAATCATGAGAAAATATATCAATGTATTCATTGAGAAGTCATATATAAATGAGACATAGTATATAGATTTAACCAGTGGCAGAACCCACATATGTCCGAGAACATCATTATGCACCAGCTATAATATTCCCTCTAACCTCATAGAACTAGAGGAAAATATTACCCTTTTCTACTTTCAATATAAGAAATGTTCACATAAATAAAAATCCATAGAGAAATAATACATACTTTCTACCATAACATTAACATTAGTACTTGAAGTCCCTTCTCTTTGATATGCCCTAATCCATGATGCTATAGTAACATCGTTTCTCCAGAGCTTGTAGGAGTTTTTCCTTCTTCTACTCCACTCCTGGGAACAATGGAACTATTGCACCCATCACCAATAGTGCTTCTCAACAACTTACTTAAAGTTATAATTCAAAATCCCCTGATCAGTACCATTTCCTCTAAAATAATCCTGTAGGTATCCTTTTCAAATTATATTTTTCCACATGCATCGCTTATCTTGGTTACATAAATAAAATCTCTAGAAAATAATATGATTTATAGGATGCTAGGGAGTTTTATAATTCTTCCACCCATGATCTTCAACTTGAATTTTCCACTTCCTAGGATTCTGAATGTCAAGTCCTCTCTAATGGGAAAATTACCACCATCATATATTTCATACTCATAGAACCACTCCTTATGGGGAGTCACATGAACGGATGTGTCTAAGTTGATCAGAAATGCCTCATGATCTACATGTGTACTTGAAAAATATAAGTACACATATGGTCATTCATCTAAGGGGTTTTTCAATTTTCTAAAGCAGCATCTTTAGATTCCTTGCCTTTCTCAACAATTTTGGATCTATAATATTTCTTATAATTCCATTTTTCTCCACATATTCAAGATATTTTAACAAACATTCTTGGAGATTTAGATCTTCCTCTGGATTTATATCTCTCACGCAAGAAAATATTTTTATTTCTATTATAGGATCATCCTCCTATAGAAAAGGCATCTCCATTATGTTTTTCCATGTTTTTCTACCTCATATTCTTCAATAGCAAGGATGCAACTATTTCATTGAAGCTTAAAGTAGTTGCATTACTAGCTATGAAAAAAACTAGACTATCCCATGAGTCTAGTAAAGAACATAAAAAATCGATACACTTATACTCATTCCAAAGCTTAATTTCAATAGATAATAGATGACTTACCACAGCATTGGAGGTGTTCAAATGCTCTTTCACTGATTCTTCATCATTCATGCTCAAGTTATACATCCTTTTATGTATGAAATGTTTGATCACCAGTGACATAGACTAATAGAAAACCTCTAACATGTTCCACAAATTATTTTTGTAACTTCTCCTAAAACATTCAATAATACTAAATTTGAAATAAATAAAGCCTTTGTTGTAGCTTATCTTAAAACATTCAGTAATACTAAATCTGAGAAATACAATTGTATTGCACTATTTTTCTTGCGATCCAACTTGGTCTAGTCTTTTCTTTACATCCTTGTCACTACAAAACAGAGATCCATAATTATCCATTTATCTTCATCTACCAAGAAATGTTCCATTTTGATCTTCCACAACTCAAAAATCTATCTATTAAATTTCTCAATCTCTATGTTTGAATTTCTCTCCATTTCTTTTCACCACAAAAATCAGTTCTACAAAAATTCGAGTGTAATAGATTCTACCACTAGGGAAAGTTTTATGAAATCCTTGTTACACAACATTTTTTCACTATCCCTATACTCCTTGTTCCTTGATCTTGGAGGACCTCTATAGTGAACTCGACATGCTCTCCCTTCATGAAGAAACTCCCATTGTGTCCCTCTTCATGAGCAGAACAATTCCCTCTTGCACCATTTCCCGAAAATCTTTTGTTTTTCCTAGTTTACAAGACTGGCGCTAATGAACTTTGTCCTACTCGCACCGATATGCAGGGATTAAAACTATCCCTATCACCGACTGGAGTGACTGATATTTGTTCCAGTCACGTTGATCCTCTTATAGAATTTTTTTTAAATAAGGATCCAAAGCTTCCAACTCTAAAAGCTTCATAACAGAAGTTTGGTAAATGGTTTCGCCAGATGGGGTCAAGGATATTAGTTTGGGATCCTTTCCCCTATAAGGATGGAACTACCTCGAGAGATAAGACCTTCTCCCATGAGAAGAGGATCCATCTCCCATCCATTCATGCTATGTAAACCTCCCTTTTTCGCAAGCACAAGCTAGGGTTAAGTGTTAATGTTGCTGTGCTAGTGCTAATTAAGTTTGGAGTAAACATATGGCTATTCATAGTTGTAGAGCTCTAATTGTGTGAGGGAGAAGTGTGAATTTGGTTTAGTGTGAAGCCTAAAGGGAAGAGCCTTAGAACTATCAATGTTGAGGCTATCATGGAATGCTAGCAGAAGTGTGTGGGATCTTGGTTTTGTTGGAGGAGAACAGAAACATCAAGACAATGGTTGCAATATCTTCTTGATTCAATATATATGAAACTATCAATTGATTTCCTACATGATGTGTCATCTTACATGTTCATGGATTAATGTTTCTTGACTTGTTAAGTAGGTTGAATTACAATTTGTCTATTATCATGGTTTTTGTTTGTTGTTGTTTACTTGTTTCAGGTGTTTGAAGAAGGAAACGAGAGATAGATGGAGTGAGAAAGCAAGGTCATCATCAAATGGGATAAGCGTACTAAGAGGTAGGCCCTCTTAATTGGTTCTAACCTAAGGAAATATTTCATAGAATGTATTGGTTGTGGCTAGACCCATTATTGGGCTAGATGAATTGTTTGTGTCCGCACTCATAATTTTACTTCATCATAAATTGGCAACCATACTGGGGACCTAGTCCTTCTGTTTGTTTGTTTGTGATTTCATGATTTTTTGTGAACTTTTCTAGTTCCACTTTTTCCATTTGTTTCTATTTCTTTTCCTTTGCTTACTGGTCTGTGTTTCAAATTCATAGTAGAAAATCTAGTCCCAGCTTTAAATTTTTTTATTTTTTTTCTTGGCTTGCTCACTCAACATGACTAATTCGCTGACAGTCGTGCTAATCAGTGCAATATGTTGAGAAACAGTCGTGTCGACCTCCCTCTAGCGCTTGTTTCAGTTAGGCAGTCGTACCAATGCCTGAAAGTAAAGATTAGGGTTTGTCCCCAATCTTGTCCAGTGTGTTTTCCTCTCATGATTTAGACCCCGTGAGCCTTTTAGAATGTTTTCTCCTTGACTATAAAGCTGCTTTTCATTTGGTTTTGTTTTCTTGTTGGTTTTTCATCTTTCCACTTGATTTCTTGGGTCATTGGGTGGTTAGTGGCCCTAGGTCATCTATATTGTCATCCATTCAGCTGATTGTGAACTCAATGAGTCGAGTTGTTGGTGCATTTACTCCTTGTATTTTGTTTGCAGTGCTGTTATGCTTTGACCTCCATTACACAAGTTTGAAAAAGTTTTTGTTTGCTTGTCTAATGTTTCTTTTCTAACGTTTCTTTGCTTGTAAAGTCAGTGTTTCATTAATCTGAATGAGTTTCTATTTCGTCTTTTCATTTGCTTGAAGAGCTAATTGTCTCGAAAACTTTTTCATTGAAGTGTTGTATGCAAAAAATTCATTTCATCGTTTCATGAAAAAGTATGAAATTCTAGTTTGTTGCATCAGTATGCTATGGTAGTCAGCATCATTAAAGACTAGGATTGCATTGGCATTTGAAAAGAAAAATAATTCTTTTTGCTTTTGGAAGGACTATTAGAAATGTACTTATCAGGAAATTAGGAATTGGAATGTATTTTTCATTAGTTTATTTTCTCAAAAAGTGAAGTAGTGAAAAATCATTTTGCTTTCAATTGCTTGGCTATTTTCATTTGATTGTGTGCTTCCTACCCTCTCTAGTGTATACAATTCATCGAATTGAAAGGGTCTTGTCTCATTTAGTTGCATTTAGGGTTTTTCGAGTCACATTGCTAACGCCTGAAAACTAAGACATAACACAAGATAAACTTTAAAATGAACTCAATTAACCTAAGGCGCATTTGAAATCTAATGATCACATCTAGAAGGTCTAAGCTAGAGACCTTTTCCGGCGTCTTTAAACCTAGCATATGTCATTAGCTTTGGCATTAGACAACGCTAGTATGGATTGGTGCTCCCTGTATCGTCGAGTATAGAATGGGAGACCCCTCTAGGCTGCAATCCTTCATGCATAGGAAGCCAAGTCGGCCGCCTTGCAAACGCGATACGCCAAACACAACATTCAGAAATATTTCCTGCTCGTACTTCTCCATTCGTCGGGAGGTATTTTGTAGTTCACAGTTGTCTGGTAATCCTTTTTACCTAGATCATCCAGAAAAGTAATTTGATCTTTTTGACTCATTAAACTTAAAATAGCATTCGAGCACTTGTCCTTTTGAGCTCGTTTCGAATCAAAAGCATTAGAGTCATATTTGTTTCTTTCTCGACTCTTGAAAAATGAAAGAGCACAAGTCTATTTTTGCGTCTTAATAAATTGTTTGCCCACGATCTTATAACATCTTGTTGGTATTTTCTAGACAAAATCGTCAGTTTTCCTTAAAGAACTTTTAAAGCCTTGAAGTTTATCTCTCTCTTTTCTTGTTAACTGAGATAAGGTCATCGTGGCTGAACCATCTGGCTCACCTAGTTCCTCTTTCCCTCCTCCATCTGAAATATTGCCTGAGGAGCAATTTCATGAATTACTAGAGTCACTCGAGGACCAAGGTGTTGAACTTGGAATCATTCTGAGCATTCAACCTTTGTCATCACATCCTTCGCCTACTTCAGATACTGGGTCACTTACTAATTTTGGCCTAGAATCTCCAGACAATCCCGTTCAAAGTGTGGAGAGTTTGCCAATCACTGATGGTCAGCTTGGACTGGTTATGTATCCTTTAAATCCTTTGTTTGACCCTATTGTGATATCACCACAACATTCGTACAGTTCGTATGATCAACCGGGTGTTCCTTTGGAATTATCCCCTCATACTTCTTCAGTTGTTCATCGTCGTTTGTTCCCAGATATGGAACCCGAAGGCAATGCTCTAGTCACCTCTCTGGATGAGTCAGAAATTTCTACTCCACACACTATCGAGGAGGAAGAACATCCTTTTCCTCCTGAAGGTTTCCCCTATATAGGGAGCATTCCCATCAGTGTGTATCGGGAATTGTTTCCTAATTATGTATCCTTGGCACAATCAATTTCAGGTACATCGAGTGCCTCATCACTTTAACATAACCCTATTTTGGCATCCGATGCCATGCCTACTATAGGTCTGTTCATTGTGAACTTGACCTCCCAACAGGCCATTACCTTAGTCCCAGTTCAACCCACCATTCTGAGCCCTCTTGTATCATCCATCCTAGTCACCCGTTTAGTTCAACCAGTGGTCTCGAAGAATGTCTCTGCCAATTCCTCAATCCCTCCGGTTACTAGCCAAGCTGTGCCACCGCCTAGGGAGAAAAATTTGAATGTTTCTACGGTGTCAGGTGCCACCAATGTGAGTGGCACATATGCTTGGTATGAACCAACCTTCTTCTGGCATTATTCAAAACTTTGCTGGTCTTGCTTGATCAAGCAATGTCCAGTACCAATAGGTTCAAAATCCGTTGGTCTGTCTGGGTCAAGAAATGTCCAGTATCAGCAACCTTATGAGGCTTAGGTCTAATGACAAACTCCTTACATTCCATAAGGTTCTCAAGGAATGGTTAATTTACCTTACGTTTTTTAGTTTGGGTAGTACGTTCAGCCTGGCTCATCCACTTTCCAGGGTGGCTATGGCCAGATTTAGTTTGGAAATTTTCCGGGCACTGTTCAAGTACCCTTGCAACAGTAAGGACAACCTCTACAACAACAAGGGCAACCTTTGTTACCACAAGGGAAACCTTTGTTGCAGCAAGGGATATCCGTGCAACAACAAGGGAAAATGATCCCGTAGCAAGGTCAACTGCAACAACCACAGGGGTGACACTCACAACCGTTGCAGCAAATCGTGCAATAGTATATGCAGTATGCTCCGTAAGCCTCCCAGCCCATGTCCTCCCGGGGGCCAACCTCTGCAGCCCCAGGGACAGCTTTTGCAGTCACAAGGCCAACCCTTGCAGCAACAACCCTTATATACATATCATCAGGCTCAACCCTTGCAAGGGAAAAGCTAGGGTCAAGTCCTACAACAGCAGGTATGAAACCCTAATGTCCTAGGTCAACAGGTACAAAATCCTTTTGGTCAAGGGAAGCAGGTACAAAACCCTAACGTCCTAGGTCAATAGGTCCAGAATCCTTTTGGCCAAGGGCAACAGGTACACAATCCTAATGTCCTAGGTCAACAAGTCTAGAATACTTTTGGTCAAGGGCAGCAGGTACAAAATCCCTATGTCTAAGGGCAACACGTGTATAATCCTTAAGCACAAGGGCACCAGGTCCAAAATCCTCTTCTTAAGTGGCAATAGGTTCACCACCCATATGTTCAGGGACAACAGGTACAATACCCATATGTCCAAGGTCAACAGGCTCAACAACCTCTTAACCCATACGTTGCTTATCAACAACCTATGACTGGACAGTTTCAAGGTATTCAAGGTCAAAATCCTCCCTTTGGCCAAGGTAACCCACAATGGTAGAAAAATCAAATTCCATATGGCCAAAATCCTTACCAATAGGGATGGGCTCCTCCAGTTGGACCCGCTTACCAACCTCCAATGCCTTTTAATACTCAATTTCCATTCTTAGCCACACTAGAGTTTCTAGATGTGTCTCGCCTTATGAATGATCCAATTCTTCATTTGCCATACTGGCCTCTAGCTCTGTCCAAGATCCCGAGCGATTGTCCGAAATTTGATGGGAAAGCAAAAGAACATCCTCAAGCCCATGTGATGACATATCACCTCTCGTGCTCTTCAAATTCTTATGTTGACAATTCCATTCATCTTCGTCTTTTCCAATGAACCCTCATAGGTGCTGCAGCCAAGTGGTACATCGAGCTTCCTCAAAGTACTTATCATGTCTTTAACTCTTTAGCTATGGATTTCCTTACGCATTTCGAACTGTCGGTTCGCTATGAAATTGGCACCTATTTTCTCACATCGCTTAAGCAAGATATTGTGACACACATCTCTGATCACATCCATGAATGGAGACGTAGATGTTGCCTAATCAAATTCGAGATTGTTGATCAATTACTCACCAAATGGTTCGCTAAGTCATTTGTGGCCCCAATTGCTCGCGATATAGCTATGGGTGGGTGCGTTACTGAAGAACAAGCCATTTCTCATGTCCAATACTTAGATTTAGTTTACTCTCAATCTGGCACTTTGTATGAGTTATTACCCGATGCCCTGGAGCCATCATCCGATCCCACAACATCGAAGTCGTAGGCTACACCCCCTGTGGATGGAGTCATTGGTTCAGTGTCCCAAACCCCTACTAAATATTCTTCAAAATAGAAGTTGCTCTCAAACACTGTTCCCAATAGTTCTTCCTAGAATCCACCAAGCCCTAGTAAAACCTTAGAGTTCCACATTGTCTAGTGTATTACAGTGGACAAATCCTCGAAAGGTAAGAAGAAAGGCAAAGGCAATGGTAAAGCTGATGCCCCAAAACATGGTACTCCTAAATTGTCTGCTGATGAGTCTTCACAATGGAATCCTAGATATCCTTGCCTCATCTCTGAGGAGGATCACTATACCATGGATTTTCCTTGACGATCCGAAGTTAGTTGTTTGCTTAAAGAAACCCCAACTGTCCTAAAAGAGCTATTTCCATCTTAGCAGAACCAAATGGTAGACCAAACTCAATCATCTGCTTCCTCAGGATCTCAAGTGTTCATGATGAGTACGCCCATTAATGTGGCTACTAGATCAAAATATTACCAAACTCCTACTCTGACAGCCGAGAAAGAAAAGGAAGCCACCCCTTCTTCTTCTGCTTCGAGTTTTGGCCCTCTTCATATTGAGCACCCTAACCTTGATTCCGCTATATGGCCACCCTCTCAAGGTGTGCTAAGGAAACCTTGTACAATCCCAACATCTGAGCCGCTCAACATTATATTATTGTTGAGGATTTGGCTCAAGTGCCATCAACTATGTCAGCTCTGGAGGTGCTCCAAAGCTACCCATCACGGCGGAAATATTTGCTGTCGGCTATCGGGGGTATTGATCCGACCAATTCCAATTTGATATGTTTTGATCTAGAGAAGCATGTTCTGTGCCTACCTCATCAGATTTCCTTTCCCATTTAGGTAATCATCAATGAGAATACCATCCATAGGACTGTTATCGATGAAGGTGCTTCCACCTGCATCATGTCAATCGCATGCTAGAAGGCCATTGGTTCTCTTGCTTTGAACCAATCCCTGAACACTCTGGAGGCTTTCAATGGGCACAATTGATGACCCTTCAGTGTCTTACCTAACCTTGCCATTACTTTGGAGGTAAAGACACTACAAGTCGAGGTAGTTATTGTTGATGCTAATCTCAATTATAATCTTCTATTCGGCCAGAGTTGGACCCATGCTATGCATGTTATAGCCTCCTCCCTATTCCACGTGATTCATTTTCCCCATCAAGGGAAGATTGTCACTATCGACCAGTTGTCCTTATTTGTCTCCTCCTCCTTAGATGGAAATGTTCCATACGTCAAGCACACTGGTGCTCCCTGTGAGAGTGTGGGGGTAGGTCTTTTTAAAGATTCTGATTTAATGGGAATTTTTCCGCTCCCACCTCCTCATGTTGCCTTTGTCAACATGGTCTCGGTCAAATTTGACCCTTGGGTCATACCTTCACCATATCTTGTTGCTACCTTGGGTGAGGTTATGCCACTTAGTCCTACTGAAATCAATTACGTGGAAATTGTTTCGGCCTCAAGTTTCACATCCTATGATTCTTCTATTTCAAAGATCTCTCTCGATATGTATTCTCAATCCCCATGGCTTGGCGCTTTTGAATCTCTTGATCCCTTAGCCGATACTTTTCTTGCTGATGAAGGTATCATGGAAGTAATGTCTCTTGAGTAACCACCTTGGACTGATACTCATCATCGTTCCTCATTCCTGGCTCGCTCGACGGTCATGTCTATGGGCCTTGAGAAGTTTTCTTCTCAACCGCCTATTGACATGTCAGTTTATCCTAATGTGGTCAAGATCTTTCAACTGAGGGCACCTTTATCCCATCATGGATTCAATATTTTTCTCCCTCCCCAATTTTTTCCCGATTTCTCATTATTGCAATGGGGTTGTCATCTGACTCGTAACCCCACCTCGCCCAGGGGGCATGGGGGCAAAGCCTTATATGAGTTCTACTCTATCATTTGGCCGAGTTGATGCTTACTCATCATGTCAATGGTAAAAATCTGGTGTTCATATGTGTTGATTGATTACCCGAGTCCCAATATTGACTCCCTCAAGAAGTACTATGCTTAGGTCATCTTGCATGGTTACTTGTGTACATTAGTGTGTCAGTCATTTTTGTGCAGTGTAGTTTGGTGTGTTAGTTTTCAAGTAGGTTTCATGTTTACTATGTTTTCCTTGCTTTGCAGATGTCTGTGACTCCCCACATCAGTTTTGCTGATGGTGCTTTCCATAGTACCCAGAACCTATCATCCGCGGCATGGGCTATTTATGACCCTCACAGTGAGTTGATTGATCTTCAAGGTATCTATTTAGGTCGCACAACTAACAACATTTTTGAATATAGTCTAGTCATCAAATTATTATCAGAAGCCATTGCTCTTGACATTCGAGAGTTGGTTATCAACCTGAATTCACACCTTGTTGTCCTTCAACTCAATGGGCAATACTCCATCATAAACACTCAAATATTGAGGATGTATCTCCGTATTCATCTACTGGAAAGACGTTTTGATTACATTACATATCATCATATTCCTAGACGCATGAATACATTGACATATGCATTAGCTAATTATGTGTTGGATAGACATTTACGAAACACGTGAAAAGATAAAACAAATTATTTGTACCATAGTAAGAAAGAAAATACAACACACACACACACAGATATATATATATATATATATATATATATATATATATATATATATATATATGGCGCTAATGTTTGATACATCAAAACCCCAAAAAATAATATGTGTGTCAAAAATAACATCGGCGGCTCGCAAGCCTCATATACCCGTGGCACGCAGGCCTAAAAAATGTAAAATGTTGGACCTACGAATTAATCATCATGGTGATCATGGTAGCATGACACGGCCCATGCAACACGAGTCAGCAATCAGTGGATCTGATCCGATACTCTCACCTTGTGTCTCTGGTACTGGCGTAGAATGTCTCCCACCTAAGCATACTCAGGGATACCACGATTCAACCCCTCAAGGTTCCTCGCAATATCCTCCTTGTTGTCACTCCCCTCCTGATAAGGAGCGATAAAATCAACCTGGCAGGCGATGAGCCTAGCTATTGGGGACATCCCAATAGGATGCTCTGGTCCAACATCTGCATTAACAAAGCAAAATGCTATAAACACATACATATAAAAAAAAATTAAAAAATCACAAAATTAAAAAATTGATTTTTTACCTTCATCGTCAAAATCCTCTCCATCTGGTAGCAACATGTCCATATCTCCATGGAAGTCGGTGCCACTGTATGCCCAGTCCTCCACGACGATCTTCTGTCATCGTAGCGATGGAAGGAAGACAGGTCTGTACAACATGTGCTGGCCCCCATTGATCCTAGGCATCAAATGAATCTAGTGGGCTATTTGTGCATCACGTGGCATGGGAGGATCTACCTCAGTCAACTAGTACTGGAACAACGACACCCATTCCAAGAAAAAGGTCACTAGTATGGATCCAAGGAAAAATTGCTTCATATTCCATGCCTTAGCTTTGATCAGCTGTCATTTTATGTTGATCTTCATGGCCCCCGCCCAATTGAATATCGTTGTTGTTGTGCAGTCGATGGCATACAGGAATTTGAACTTTTTAGTCTCATGCACTGCTTGGGACCCTGCCACTCTGTTGATAGTCAATAGTAGCACTCTCAGTGTCAGATCTCGAATGGTGGCAATCTCAATCTTGCCACTCTTGGATTTGAGGGCTTCATGGAAATCTTGCCGCTCTTCAGGATAGTGCTGTGATGAAATATATGTCTGAAGTTTCTAACTCCAACTCCTGGTCACCAATGACGAATATTTTCCAATTTATGTCCCAGAGACTAATCAGGTACCAAAGCAGCTCAGGTTGGGCCTGCATCCTTGGTGTGAGAAATAATTTGAGGAGCCCACAGGCCATCAAAGCAGCCAAGCAATTTGGATCATGCAGTTCCTGGGTTTCCACATCCTCATGCTCACATTCTTTCCAGTCTACCATTTTCGGTGATTCCTTCTTGCAAAAACCATAGGTTTAAGTCAATAATCATTTTTGACCCATAAACTTCAAATTCCAACGGTTTTTTTGAGGGGAAATAGGTTTTCCCCCTTTCATGGCACTGAAATGATAGGTCGTGTTAATTACCCTCGGCAAGCGCAATTCCATGCGTGGAAGTCATGCCGACCAAGAGCGAAAAACTTCTGACAAATACTCCCTCAAAAATTCCAAAAATGGTTAAAAATAGGAATAAATGGTATGAAAATGAAGCTCAGGGCTTTGGCTCTTACCTGTAACTGGCGGCTCAGCGAATGACCTCCCGGATCTCCCGTAATCTGCTCCGGAACAATTAGGGAAAAAGTGAGTAAAAAGTCTTTCATAGCAAGGTAAAATAGTAAATGGTAAAAAATATTTACTTTTCCTCCCTTTTATTTAGTTTTTCATGAAATATTAGGTTTTGTAAATATTTTTACCTATTTTGCCTCAAGAATTGGATAATGCACTTTACCCTTTTTATGCAACGACAGGTGATGGATGTTCGACGATAATACCGAGTCACGTTTCAACTCTTTTCTCGACTCTTAAAACTCATATGAAAAGATTTATGAGTATTTTTCCCTTTTGACTCATAAAAGAAAATAAAATGGGGGGTCTGCTTTCAAGCTCTTTTTCTGACCCTTTAAAAATGAAAAGATAGCCGAGCCCTTGTCGTTTTGAACTCGTTAATGGATGCGAAACATTATGTGCCTAGTATAAGTTTACCCCTTTTTCAGGTTGGGATGCAATATTTATGAAAAAGGTACTCAAATGGTCAAGCGGTCCTCTTGAGTATCATTTTCTATCTTTTTGGGCTTAAGAGACACAAATATACAAAAAGGGACTATGTGGAGTTTTCTTTTCCATGTCTTTTTCAAACTCTCTAAAGATGAAAAAGATGTCGAGTTACACCTTTGTCAGACTCGTTAAAATATTAAATGACATCAGATTCGTCACCATGATGAACATGAGCTTCTCCTTCCCTGGGCTCATTAAACTTACTAGGTTGGATTCGTCCGAAGGATGAGCTTACAGTGCAAGAATATGCTATCCCCTTCAAGATTGCAATTAAAACATAATTGGAGTAGCTGCCAGAAATGGTGGGGGAAAATTTGGAAATTGAATCAGTTATGTTGGCAGCTCACTCTTGAACATAACACTTTCTGCTTCATGTCAGGTTGGGATATCCTCCTTTATATTGTTGACCTTCCTGGGTTGGGCCATTCATTTTTTCCTTCCATTTGATCTCTGTCACGTCATCATGACTACCAATCCTATGGATCCAAAAGCTGCCAACTTCCAGTTGTGTTGCTGATATGTTCAAGAGTTGTCCTTCTGCAGTTACATTTACCTCTGATTCTCTGTATCATCCAAAATCATTTTGAATCCTTTTGTCTCATGTAAGTGATGCGGGATACATTCTGGCCCTCCTTCGACACGATCGCTTCCTGTTGGCTTCAACTCATTATCCGGGAAATTGACCAAGAGACTCCCTTCAAGTACCTTAGAGCTTGCATGCCCTAATGGCAAGTTCTTCAAACTTGACGACAAGTTCACATCATTGGCTTTCGATTGAGTGATTTCGCAGGTGTTCGACTTCAATTCCTAAATTCACATTCCATTGATTGTGCTGATAGTACCTTGAGGACCATTGTCATTATTGGTGGTTTCTCTCATGCTTGTTAGAATTTTACGTCATTGACTAGTAATCAAGTGACTTTCTAGCATGTTCGATGTCAACACATCTATTCACATGTTAGAATTTGTACTTAGATCGGCTTGTGTTGGAGTGTAAGACCCTAGACTCAGATCACCAAAGTCCAGGTTGCGAAGTGATGTGACATGGTTATGTTGATATACATGTCTTTTTTAGATGGATGGTTGCAATCATACCATGAGTTATCATACGTGATCCATACCATGATTCATGTATCATTTGATAGTGTTGTTAGTTATGTATCTGTACTTGCTTGCAGGTTTTCCAACGACAGACTATGGTTCCTCGCACTGATTCATAAAGCATTTCATCAATCACTCTAGTTTGGTCTTCACGCTTTAGGGGCATCTGTTATACAACATTTTTTCACTGTCCCTGTACTCCCCATTCCTTGATCCTGGAGGACCTCTACAGTGAACCCTACATGCTCTCCCTTCATGAAGAAACTCCCATTGTGTCCCTCTTCATGAGTAGAACAATTCCCTCTTGCACCATTTCCCCAAAATATTTTGTTTTTCCCAGTTTACAAGACTGATTCTAATGACCTTTGTCCTCCTTGCACCGATATGCAGGGATTAACACTATCCCTAGTGCCGACCGGAGTGACTGAGCTTTGTTCCAGTCACGCCAATCCTCTTATGGAATTTTTTTTAAATAAGGAGCTGAAGCTTCCAGCTCTAGAAGCTTCGTAATGGAAGTCTGGTAAATGGTTTGGCTGGATGGGGTCGAGGATGTCAGTTTGGGCTCCTTTCCCCTATAAGGATAGAACTACCTTAAGAGATAAGACCTTCTCCCATGGGAAGAGGATACATCTCCCATCCATTCATGCTATATAAAACTCCCTTTTTCCCAAGCACAAGCTAGTGTTAAGTGTTAATGTTGGTGTTCTAGTGCTAATTAAGTTTGGAGTAAACAACAAGCTATTCATAGTTGTAGTGCTCTAGTTATGTGAGGGAGAAGTGTGAATTTGGTTTAGTGTGAAGCCTAAAGTGAAGAGCCTTAAAACTGTCATTGTTGAGGCTATCATGGAATGCTAGCAGAAGTGTGTGGGAACCTAGTTTTGTTGGACAAGAACATAAACATCAAGACAATGGTTGTAATATCTTCTTGATTCAATTTATATTCAACTATTGATTGATTTCCCACATGATGTGTCATCTTACATGTTCACGGCTTAATGTTTCTTGACTTGTTAAGTAGGTTGAATTACAATATGTCTATTATCACGGTTGTTGTTTGTTGTTGTTTACTTGTTTTAGGTGTTTCAAGAAGGAAACGAGAGATAGCTAGAGTGAGAAAGCAAGGTCATCATCAAACGGGATAAGCATACTAAGAGGTAGGCCCTCTTAATTGGTTCTAGCCTAAGGAAATCTTCCATAGAATGTATCGATTGTGGCTAGACCCATTATCGGGCTAGAGGAATTGTTTGTGTCCACACTCATAATTTTACTTTACAACAATCCCACCCACCTATGTGTATATATATATATATATATATATATATATATATATGGGTGAATCCTCATGGTCCATAAAAAAATGTTTTTATAATCCTATTTTCCACTACACTCTAGTGAGAGAGACCCTATTTCAATATATCTCTTTTGTTTGCAAGAATGCATCCTCTTTTATCCCTTTATTTTACTCATATGGGTCTTACGAGGAAGTTATTAGATGTTATAGGGTTGAAAGTACATAATTTAGTTATTTATCATAATGATTTTATCACAATTTCATAATTATTAAATCATAATTATTTCATAATTGACGAAAACATTTCAAATTTTGTCATTCCAAAGGAGATCAAATTGAACTTCCTATGTATGAGATTGTTAGGGGTCCATTATTATATAAGCTTCCTAACTATGAAGCCCTTATGTGTCTAGATACATTCTCCTGAGGGATAGAAAAGCTTATGTAATGAGACAATCTCAAGTGGAGAGGGTGAGAGAGAATAAGAGAGAGGGAGCTTAGTAATGTTATGATTCTACCATTAGACTTCTATCTTATGCAACATTAGCCTTGTCTCTCTAGATCTAGGAAGTGTCCAACCCAAGGATTGACGAGAAGTAATAATAAACTTCAGGTATATGATGTACAAATGCTTTAGATGATTGAAATTACATTTGGCTCCCTTTCTTATGTTTGCTATTGATTATTATCTGCATATATCTTTCACATTTTACTACACATGTTAATTTCTTCTCCGAAGAGGAGGAACTTTCATCTTGTTTGGAGGTGAATGGGTGTAGGAGTCTAGATATAGGGATTGAAAGGAGAAAGATCTTCATTTAATAGATGGATATATAAGACTATTTTCTGACCTACTCGATTAACCTATAATGGAGCAAGTGCATGCTCACTCCATTAGAATATGATTTTTTCTGCATGTACTAGTATTTACCTTTAGGAACTCACTATACTACACATATTTTTTGGTGGATTAGAGGGCTCTATCCATGGGGAAATAAGTCCTTGTCAAAAGGAATTTCCTAGCAAAACATAATTGGTAACTTAGTTGGGGAGTCTAACCCTAGTGTTTTTACTTCTCTCTCCTTGGTTTTGATATTAGTTTCTCCTTTGTTTATGATTTCTTTTCTATCCTTTTTACATTGTCCATGCTTGTTATAGAGTGAGTTTGCTTGCATTTAATTAGATTTAATTCTATTTTATTTTAATGAGAAAAAAAAATAGATCACAAGTTTCAGATCACATTTTGTAATTTTTTGTAAGAATTTGAGTAAAACAACTATAGATCTAATTTATTCTTGAAATTTTAGCTAAGAAAATTCATCTAAAAAGGTGTCCAAACTAGGAAGATATGGCTAATCGAAAATCAACTGATTTTTTGATTTTTCATGATACGCACATGAATTTATTTTTTCCATATCTTTTCATAGGGAGTTCTAATTTAGATAAAAGAAAAATTAGTAGATCATAATACAAAATAAAAAATAGATCAACGACTTAAAATAAGCCTCTTCGAGTGGGCAACCTCCTTTTTCAACACATAAATAAATAATTATTAGATGATTCAAATGACAAGACCTCATTGGTATATATAGGAGTCTAAGGGGTAACAATATAATTAGGGTCTACATAACAATAATAACATAAGGACACAACAATAACAATATTGAGCTTCTATGGGGCACAACAATAACAATATGGGGATTACACTAGTATTATAGTGACCTGACATGCTCCTCTCCTTGAAAAAAATGTTGTCCTCAACACTTGAGTAGTTTTGGATGCTTCTAAATAGAATACTCATCTTCCCATGTGGAGTCTTCAATAGGTAAGTTCTTCCACTTAATGAGATACTCTGAAATTGATCTGTTCCATAACTGTCAAATTCTTGTTTCTGTGATTTCTTTAGACTCCAATATGATTTTTCCTTCCTCGTTAAGCTATGGAAATATAGTTTTAACTGTGAGGTTGTCGCCCGTAACCTTGTTTAACCATGAAATATGGAAAATTGGATGTAGTTGCAAAGATGCAGGTAACACCAATTTATATGTCATAATACCAATCTTTTGCAACAACTCGTAAGGGTCATAGTGTTTGGGTGATAATTTATTATCCTTCTTAGCTTACTTGATGGACATTTGTTTGGATGGGCATAGCCATAAAAGTACCTAATCACTCACATTAAAACTTCTTTGAGTACGATGTTGGTCTTCCTATTTTTTCATTTGATTTTGTCCCAAAGTTTCGTTATCGTTTAAGAGCTGGAGAACTTGTTGTTAATGCTTTATGTGATCTTCCACTTCTTGAAACTTAGAAGTATCTCTTAAACATTATGTGATGGATGGTGGATGATATCCATAAAGCACCATAAATGGGGTCATTTTTTTTACGGTATGGAAGGAATTGTTATACCACCATTCTGCCAAGGGTAACCACCTGATCCATTATGTTTTTTTATCAGATACAAAGAATTGAAGATATCCTTCCAAACATTTGTTCATTCTCTCAGTTTTCCCACAAGATTGAGGATAATAATATGGGTTATGAGCTAATTTAGTATGAATACTAGAATATAATTATGTCCAAAAATCTACAGTGAAAATGGGATCTATATCACATATAATAATATTTGGGTTTCCATGCATCTTTTCAACTATTTCTACAAATGAAGTAGTGATTGTATTGGATTTGAAAGGATGAGAGATTGCATAAAAGTGTGCATACTTGGTAAGTCTATCAACTACCACCATGATGACACTTCTTCTTTCAGAATTGGGTAAACCTATGATAAAATCCATTAACACTTCCCAATGCTAACTTAGGACTAATGGTTATAAAAGACTCGGGGTCTTACTTGTATCAAATTTATTTTGTTAGAAAACGAAACATTCCACCATAAACTTTTGAATATCAGATTTAAGGTCATCCCAAAAAAATCACCTTTACCCTATGGTAATATTTTAAAAATATTAAATTCTCTCCTATAGGATAGGTTTGCACTTTAAGAATAACCTTTTGCTTAAGTTGGGAGTTCTTACATAGATATAAGTGACCTTTGTACCATAGTGAATCAATTTTCCAAATAAATGAATCATATTCACTGAGATTGTGTTGAAAATTTTGAATGAGTATCCATACCTCTTCATCATTATTCCATTCTTCCCTTGATTTAGTTATCCAATCAGGTTGGATAAAGGAAATGGCACAGAGCAATGATTCCACATCCTCATCCCTTCACGAGAGTGCATGAACAACAACATTTTTCTAACCTTTTTTGTAGATGATTTCAAATTCATAACCAAACATCTTTGTGGCCCATTTTGGCCACTCTTTCGAAGTTAATATTTGTTCGAAGAAGTATTTAAGACTATCATGATATGTTTTTACCTTGAAGTGTCTTCCCATTAGGTAAGGGTGCCATTTCTTCAATGCATGTAGGATTGCCAACATTTCCTTTTCATAAATAGATTTTTATAAATACTTTCCCTTAATTGGATGACTTTCAAAAGCAATGAGTCTTCCTTCTTGCATTAATATAGCACCAATTCCATTTCCTTAGGCATCACATTCCATAATAAAGATTTTTGAGAAGTCTAGTATAGCTAGTACCAAAGATCGACACCTTTCCTCTTTAAGATGTTCAAAGGCCTTAGTTTCTTCTAGAGTTAAAAAAAATGCATCTTTCTTCAGTAATTTTGTTAGAGGTACTACTATCTTCCCATAATTCCTAATAAGATCATGCCAATACCCTGCCAACCTGAGAAATCATCGAAGATGCCTTAATTTTGTAGGGATTTTCCATTCCATGATGTCTTTAATTTTGTTAGTGTCTGCCTTAACACCCTCATCAGATACAATATGAACCAAATATTCAACTTCCTGTACCCCAAAGAAACATTTGGAGATATTTTCATACAAGTATTCATCCTCTAATAGTTTGAGCACCCTATCAACATGTTGAACATGATCTTTTGAAGAATTCTTGTATATTAGTATATCATCAAAAAACACTGACACAAATTTTCTAAGGAAGGGTTTGAAAGTGGAATTCATCAAACCTTGAAATGTGGAAAGTGCATTACTAAGGCTAAAAGGCATGACCAAAAATTCATAATGACCTTCATTAGTTCTAAATGATGCTTTTAGAATGTCTTTTGTATTAATTTTAATTTTATGATATCCTAAACAAAGATCTATCTTAGTAAAGTAAATTGCTCCACGTAGTTCATCTAACAATTCATCAATGACAAGAATTAATCCAACTCATACAGGAACGCAACATAATACATATAAAAACATAAACACAAAGATGCAGTAGAAATAAAACTTCATTTAATTAATATCAAAGAACTAAAATATGATTACATACATAATGGAAATAAACTAGCTCAAGCAATAGTAGCTTATGTCCTTTGAATTATGTTACAATGAGGCTCAAGGGAATTTTTACTATTTAACAATAAGTAAAAACCCTAAAAAACCAAAACCCTAACCCTAGGAGATGGAACACCAAGGGTTTGTGGGCCCCATTGGGGTTAGTTGGGTAGCCAAATTCCTAGGGTCATAACTTGGTCATATGATCTCTGTTTGGCACGTATGATACCTCGTTGGAAATATCTATATGAGCAATATAAGATTTGCATTAGGGCCTTTCCTATGGCTATGGGTATACTGCGCACCTAAAAAAATTTCATTTAGGGGGTCAAAACATCTTTAGAAGTTCAGGACTCAAAAAAATGCTAAAAATAGTAAATGCTCCTATAATCAAGGAAATAGATGAAAGTAGCTAGAGGTTTTGGTGGAATAGGCTGGTGGCCACCATTATTGACCTGGATCATTCCTCTCCCCTTCGTAAGAAATGGTAACCATTGTGTGCAGAGCCTCCATGAGGTGAGGATATTTTCGTTTAAATTGGTCCCTTGTGAGCCACTTTCCTTGGTGAAGTAGTTGGGTTGCTTTGACAACTCAATATAGTTGGATCGTCTTCTGGCAAGTGTTCTTGATTATTGTGTCCATGATCATGTCAGTTGTGGCCTATTTGATGCATATTGATTTTAGCTTTGTTAGTTTCATTTGCTCAACAATGTAGGATTTTTCCAACAATGGGGGAAAGTATGGTCGCAGGTAGTCCACATTGAATATGAGGTGCAAGCTAAGGAATCTTGGAATGCTAAGATTGAAGGCATTTTCCCCTACAAAATTGGTGATGGTGTATGACCAATATCAGAGTCGGAAAAATTTTGTGGTGTGGCTTAGCGAGGCGCTTGTTCTGCAAATGTAACGAAACTTTGTTGCCCATCTGGAACCTATGTGGCACCTGATGTTGATTATGACGTTGCTTGTACTTAACATTGGCTTGGTATAATATGTCATGGACCTACTGGTGGATGTGTTGAATGCTCTCAATGAAGTTGTTAGCCCTATCAAATTGAGCTTATACATGAGTGGAATTTGCCTGAGTAACTCGAAATTGTATGGCCACATCAATGCGATAGTGGCTGGAATACCAACCCCAGCTAAAAGGGACTGTGATCAGTTGAGCTATGGAGTGCTCTGTTGTAATTGTGTTGGACATAAGGAAGGATATCATCCCATGTACTTGGATGCTTCACCTTGTACATCCGTTGAATGTGCACTATCATCCTGTTGACGACCTCTGTTTTCAAATTAGTTTGGGGATGGAAGTTTGTGGACTTAGTGAGCTTGATATCCAATATTGACCAAAGGCTTGACCAAAATGTACTAAGGAACCTCCTATCGTGATCTGAGATAATGGATTTTGGGATCCCAAAGAGTACCCACACTCATTCAAAGAAGAGCTTAATAGTGGCTTCTGTGGTGATACTCTTTTTGCAGGCCTCCAGAATGACCATCTTAGAGAATCTGTCAATGACCATGAAAACAAAGTTGTTTCCATGCTTAGTAGGAGGAAGGCCCGACATGTAATCTATGGATATGGATTCCCAAGGCTGGCTAGGAGAAGGAAGAGGAGTATATAAGCCTTGATTCTTGATGGTCATTTTAGTAATGGTAGAGGAAGTGAAAGATTTGATGTACTTCCCAGATCCTGTTGAAGGTTCGACGGATAAAAATACTTCTACAACACTGCCACTGTTTTCTCTACTTCGAAATGTGCAGCGACCCGACTGTAGTGCACTTCCCAAATAATCCTAGAATGCTCGCTTAAAGGAACATATAGGTGCCCCAAGTAGCACAACAGTGCACCTTGGAGGTGAAAATCAGGAACTTGCTTGCCTTCTAGGAGCATCTGGTATGTGTTGCCGAATTCTGAATCACTCTTGTAAATATGCGGCCACCCCGGAGTCTCGTGTCCATAAGAGTCAAGCATAGTGATCACCGCCATGACCGGTGGTCGGTTGAGGTAGTCTACAACATTATTGGTGCTTCCATTCTTGTAATTAATATTCAAATGGAACTATTTTAGGTATGTGGACCATTTCCAATGGCGATCATTCTGCAGCTTTCCTTATTTTTGTATGAACTGCAGGGGCTGGTGGTATGTGTGTATGAATGTTTCCTTCCATAGAATGTAATGCTTCCATTACGAACAGGCCTACATAATGGAATACATCTCTTTGTCATAGATGGGATACTTTCAGACTGTATCTAAAAATGTATCACTTTGATATGCCACTATATTCCCCTTCTAAGTAAGAACTGCACCAAAAGCATAGCAAGAGGCATCTATCTCAGTCTCAAATGGTTGTTTCAGGTCTGGTAATGTGAGTACCGGTGCAGCGAAAAGACGATGTTTCAGCTTATAAATGTATCCTGTTGAGATTTAGACCAAAAAATATATTTTTTCGCTCCACCCTTGGTGACTTGACTTAAAGGCCAAGTGATATGAAAGAACCCCAACACGAACCTACGGTAGAAATTGCAAAGACCTAGAAATCTGCGTAGCTCTGTTAGAGTGGTTGGGGCTAGACAATCCTGAATAAGTTATATCTTGAATGGTTCCACATGCACACCCCGCTCACCAATGATGTACCCCATATAATAAAGTTGGGTCATACCAAAAGTTAATTTCTCCAAATTGGCACACAATTTTTGTTGTTGCAAGGTTTGGAGGACCTGTCAAAAATGATGGAGGTACTCTTCCCAACTCTCGCTGAAGATCAAGATTTCATCAAAATTTACTACCATGAATGAGTTGGTGAAGGGACACAAGATATATTCCATCAACCTCATGAAGCTTGCGAGGGAATTTGTCAACCCAAAAGGCATGACGAGCCATTCGAAAAGGCCCTCCTTGGATTTGAAGGCAGTCTTTGATACATTGGAGGGTTTGATTGGTACTTGGAGATAACCGGACTTCATGTCAACCTTGATGAAATTTTTAACCCCCTTGATCTCGTCCATAAGGTCATCAATCTGTGGGATAAGATACCTATTTTGGATAATGATCTTATTCAACACTTGACAGTCAATACAGAGTCTCCAGGTCTCATCCTTATTTTGTACCAACATGATCGAGATCCCACATGGTAATGTACTTGTCATGACATCCCATTTCTATAACAAATCCTAAATATGCCTCTTGATTTCATCATTCTCTAAAACAAAGTGTCGATAGATTGCTCAATTGGGTAGCAATGCGCTCGGGTTTAGATCGGTGGAGTGATTTACCTGACAATATAGGGATACCCCTATGGGTGAGGTGAAGATGTCTGTGTAATCCTCCACAACCTTGTACATCTACTGCTGTCATGTGGAGGATCCCTATCTAGAGGCTATGGATGTGGCCAAAATATTATTCTTGTCATGAGGGCAAATCATAAGGAAGATAAATTTCACGATATGGGAAATAATCTTACTGCATTGCTTTGAAGATATCAAAGATATGGTGGTAGGCGGTGTTGCCACTTGTATCGTGTATAACTTATTGCCCAAACAAATAATAAGAGTGGGAGGCCTAGACACATACACAACATGATGCTTCCAAAAGAATGGTTGACCTAATAATACATCACAAACTTCAAGAGGGGAAACATCACACAGTACCTCATCCGTGAAGGGCTTGATGTTTTAGGGAAGGCAACACTGTTGGCTAGCGCAGAGATCTCGTCCTTAGAGAAGCCACTTGAAGGTGTACAACTGCGGGTGTGGTGTGCTCAGTAGGCCCAAACGCTTCATGAACTATGCTAAAATGAGGTTCTTTTTTCTTTCGTTGTCAACAATGAACTACAACGAATAACACTTCACCCACATCTATGAGTGGAAGATCCGCCCCCCCTCCTTTCGATCTTTGGAGTCAATCTTTGGATCTTGGTGGTGACAAGAGTGGAACTTGGCTCTGCATCAATAATTGGCTTCCCTTTGTCATTCCCCTTGTCGAGTTTTGTCTTAGAGTCAAAATATGCATCCTATTCGGAAGCCTTCAGACCGACCACCAATGAATGCTTGCCTTGACGCTTGTGTTGTGAATGGGGCTCTTATGGAACTTACACCATTTCCCCGCGTCCTTCTTTGTCTTCGCGATGACATTATTTGCTTGTGGCTTTGGTGGGTTTTGCTGGGTCACCCCACCTTGGATTTGTCCTTTTTTCTGAGGTTTGGGGGCGTCTTTCCCTTGTTTCAGATTCTTAGATCCAAAGTCTCACTTCTTCTATTTAAATTTATGCTCGATCTTGAAAATGTATTGATAGGCGGTGCTAAGCGAGGATATGTCTAGGAATTCAATCTATCCTAGATGTACTTATGTAGACAATCATGGTACTTGAGTACCAAATTCCACTAAGGATCCTTGATACCCAACTTCATGAGAAGGGTATGAAAAATATTTTTGAACTTTATCACATCTTGGTCCCTTCCCTATCGTAGCATGGTTCACTTTATGTATTTATTTTCATATCTCCCAACAGGGTAATGTTGTTCCTTAATGGAATCTCGGAAATAATTCCAAGTGGGTGCAACTAAAAACACTGAAGATTCCTTCTCGTCCTTTTTTTCACAGTAGATTTCCTACCATTCCTTGATGTGGAGGGCGCTTTGAGAAGTGAAAAGGTAATCTCTCCAAAATTGGAAAAGTCATGAACCAAAAAATATCCTTCCAAATGATTCAACCATCTATCTACGATGTCTGGCTCTATCTAGCATTCAAATATGGTAATGTCAAAGTTTATTTATACATTAAAGGGAGTGGATCCTCCACAGTGGCTGCTGAATTAAGATACGTCACTTGTGGGTAGCCACCAAAGGATCTGGGAAAAGTTACCCATCATCACATTCCTTTGTTGCTCAAGGGATTCTTGAAGAAATATTTTGGAAGGATCTCTTGTTCCCTCATCTTTCTTTTCTTTTGCCATGGGATGTCGTTAGGGTTTGTGGGGTTGGTCTTGCAAAGGTTCAACTAGTTTGATCCCTAGCTCCTTATACCCTGACCTCATTGGGGACATGAAAAGAAAATAGATAAAGAGCATATCGCTCTGATACCATTGATCCAAACTTATATAGGAGCTCAACATAGTATAGATACAAACATTAAAACAAAGATGTTGCAGAAATAAATATTCATTTCTTTAATATCAAAGAATTGAAATATGATTACATATAGAATGGAAATAAATTAGCTTAGGTGATGGTAGCTTCTCTTCAAGAAGAGATGTAGCAGTTACATGCCTCCAAAATGAACAACAAGGAAAAATCCTAAACAACCAAAACCCTAACCCCAGGAGATGGAACACTAAGAGTTTGTGGGCCCCGCTGGGGTTAGTTGGGCAACCAACTTGCCAGGATCATAATTTGGTCATATGATCTCAGTTTAGTGTGTACAATACCTCGTTGGAAATATATCTCTGAGTACCACAGGATTTGTGGCACGAGCCTATTGTAGACCTAAAAAAAGCATTGTTTAAGGTGTCAAAATAGCTCCGAAGTTCAAGACTCAAAAGACTCTTGAAAATAGTAAATGTTGCTATAATCAAGGAAATGGATGAAATCGACTCGAGTTCTAGGTGGTATGGGTGGGTGAACACCAAATCCACCTAGATCAAGAATGTGAAACTTATCTTTAAAAGCGATATTGTTTAGCTCTCTATAACCTACAAACATACACCATGATCCATCGTTCCCATGTATCAATACTACTGAAGAAGCGAAAGAACTTGGCTAGGTTGAATTATACTTGCCTCTAACAATTTTACAACCATACATTAAATTTCACTCTTTTGAAATAAGGATATATGTAATGTCTAAGATGAAAATAAATGCCAACACCCTTTTATACAAATTTCATAAGTTATTTTAAAAGACCTTTTAAAATTATGATATGCATAAATACCTTAAGTTGTAAACTTTTCAAATAGATTTTACACCTTTTTTTTAATTTACGCCATTGAGCCTTTCAATGCAGAGGAGCTACGATAATAGGAAAACCTCGAGGTCATGTAAGTGTGACAAAAATAGTCACACCTTCTCTTAATTCTTGTCTATGATAACGATGCAATTTATTCAGCTTCTAAAGTGGGATGATGACACACTGTCTATAGCTCTTGGGGTGTAATGATTAGCCCAAGCGATTAAAAAAAAATCACAATTTTCTTCTTCTTCTCTTGGGCTTCCACTTCAATTTTGTCCTCAATTTATGATATTTCTCCTTTTATAAGATCTTTCTCCTTGGATCCTTTAAGTATTCCTTAGATATGATACTAATATGATGGAAAGACAGAGGAGGAAAGCACTAAAAATACACACAAAAATGTGAGTTGTTGCTTAATTACCATATTATTCATAAAATTGATTAGCTCATATGCATACAGTGAGTTGTGACTTGTCTCTCTATCTTAATTCATAATTATAATGACCCAAACACGGGTATATAAACATCAAACTTACTAAATATGGAATCATGCAAACTCTAACTAGACTTGGATATTCTTTGGCCAACTACTTCATGCTAACTCACACTAGAATTGAATTCTAATATTAGACTTCGACTTACTTTTCTTAACTTAAATCAACTCTTCATGCATTGCATGCATAAGGGAGTAACTATTGTTTCTAACACAAAATGTCTATCAACTACCACCATGATGACACTCCTTGCTTTAGACTTGGATAAACCTGTGATAAAACCCATTACATCTTCCCAATGCTGACCTGGAATAACTAACGGTTGTAAAAGACCTAGGGTCTTAATTGTATCAATTTTTTTCGTTAGACAAGAAAACATTCCACCACAAACTTTTGAATATCAAATTTAAGGCCATCACAAAAAAAAATCACCTTTACCCTATGGTAAGATTTTAAAAACCTCTAGTTCCCTCCTATAGGATAGGTTTTCAATTCAAGAAGAACCTTTTGTTTAAGCTCGGAGTTCTTACATAGATACAAGCAATATTTGTGCCAATGTGAATCAATTTTCCAAACAAATTAATCATATTCACTGAGATTGTGTTGTAACTTTTGAATGAGTGTCCATACCTCTTCATCATTCTTCCATTCTTCCCTTGATTTAGTTATCCAATTAGGTTGGATAATAGAAATGGCACAAATACTGGTTCCACATCCTCATCCCTTCTTGAGAGTGCATGAGCAAAAACATTTTTCTACCATTTTTTGTAGATGATTTCAAATTCGTAACCCAACATATTTGCGACCCATTTTGGCTGCTCTTATGAAGTTAATATTTGTTCAAAGAAGTATTTAAGACTATCATGATATGTTTTTACCTTGAAGTGTCTTCCCATTAGGTAAGGGCGTCATTTCTTCAGTGCATGTAGGATTTCCAACATTTCTTTTTCATAAATAGGTTTTTATAAATACTTTCCCTTAATTGGATGAATTTCAAAAGCGATGGGTCTTCCTTCTTGCATTAATATAGCACCAGTGCCATTTCCTTAGTAATCACATTCTATAATAAAGGTTTTTGTGGAGTCTAGTATATCTAGTACCAGAGATTGACACGTTGTCTCTTAAAGATCTTCAGAGGCCTTAGTTGCTTCTGGAGTTCAAAAAAATGCGTATTTCTTTAGTAATGTTGTTAGAGGTACTACTAGCTTCGCGCAATTGTTAACAAGATTGTGATAATACCCTTCCAACTAGAGAAATCATCAAGGATGGCTTAATTTTGTAGGGATTTTCCATTCCATGATGTCTTTAATTTTGTTAGTGTCTACGCTAACACCCTCATAGGATACAATATGACCTAATTAATCCACTTCCTATACCCCAAAGAAACATTTGGAGAGTTTTTCATACAAGTATTCATCCTCTAATAGTTTGATCACCATCTCAAGATTTTTAACATGATCTTTTGAAGACTTGTTGTATGTTAGTATATCATCAAAAACACTAACACAAATTTTCTAAGGAATGGTTTGAAAGTGGAATTCATCAAACCTTGAATTGTGGAAAGTGCATTAGTAATGCTAAAAGGCATGAACAAAATTTCATAATGACCTTCATTAGTTCTAAATGATTATTTTGGAATGTATTTTGTATTCATTCTAATTTGATGATATCCTAAACAAATATCTATATTAATGAAGCAAATTGATCCACGTAGTTCATCCAACAATTCATCAATGACAAGAATTGATCCAGACTTATACATGAATGCAACAGAATAAAAATACAGACATAAACACAGAGATTAAGTAGAAATAAAAGTTTGTTTCATTAATATCAAAGAACTAAAATATGCTTACATACATAATGGAAATAAACTAGCTCAGGCAATGGTAACTTATCTCTAAGAAGAGATGTGGCAACTACATGCCTTTGGATTATGTTACAATGAGGCACAAGGTAATTTTTATTAGTTAACAACAAGGGAGAACCCTAAACAGCCAAAACAATAACCATAGTAGATGAAATGCCAAGAGTTTGTAGGCTCCATTGGGGTTAGTTGGGCAACCAAATTCCTCATATGATCTCCATTTGGCACGTACAATACCTCATTGGAAATATCCATATGAGTAATATAATATTTGCATTAGGCCCTTGCATATGGCTATGCGCCTACTGTGGACCTAAAAAAATGTGATTTAGGTGGTCAAAACATCTTTAGAAGTTCAGGACAAGAAAAAATGCTAAAAATAGTAAATGTTGTTATAATCAAGGAAACAGATGAAATCGTCTAGAGGTCTAGGTGGAATAGGCAGGTGGCCACAATTATTCACTTGGATTAGTACCCTCCCCTTAGTAATAAATGGTACCCATTCCGTGCAGAGCCTCCATGAGATGAGGATATTTTTGTTGAAGCTAGTCCCTCGTGAACCACTTTCCTTGTTGAAGTAGTTGGACTTCTTTGAAAACTCAATATAGATGGATCCTCTTCTGGTAAGTGCTCTTGGTCAGTGTGTCCATGATCATGTCATTTTTGGCCTATTTGATGTAGCTTAGGTTGAGATTTTTTGGTGTTAGTTGCTCAACAATGTAGGTTGTGTCTAACAATGGGGGAAAGTATGGTCATAGTCAATCCACATTGAATATTGGGTGCAAGTGAAGGAATGTTGGAATGCTAAGTGTGAAGGAATTATCCCCTACAAAATTGGTGATGGTGTACGACCCATATCAGGGCGGGAAAGGTTTGTGGTGTGGCCTAGCAAGAAGCTCCTTCTGCAAATGTAACCAAACTTTGTCACACGCTTGGAACCTATGTTGCACCCAATGAAAATTATTACGTTTGTTATACCTAGCATTTACTCGGTCTAATATGTCATGGAATTGTTCACAGATGTGTTGAATTATCTCAATGAATTTGTTAGTACTATGAGCTTCATCTTAGAAATTATTCGAATATGCCCAAGTAACTCCAAATTGTATGGCCATATCAATGGGAGAAGGGCTGGAATCCCATCCCCACCTGCAAGGGACTATGGCTAGTTGAGCTATGTAAAGCTTTATTGTAACTGTGTTGGACATAAGGAAGGATTTCATCCCATGTGCATGGATGCTTCGACTTGTACATGCATTTAATGTGCATAGTGATCGACTATTGATGACCTCTGTTTGGTCATCGGTTTCAGGGTCGAAGTTTGTGGACTTAGTGATCTTGGTATCCAGCATTGACCAGAGGCTTGACTAAAATGGGCTCATGAACCTCCTATCTCGATCTGAGGTAATGGATTGTGGGGTATCCAAAAGTGTACCCACACTCATTCAAAGAAGAGATTAAGAGTGCATTCTTTGTGATACTCTTTTTACAGGCCTCTAGAATGACCATCTTAGAGAATCTATCAATGACCACGAAAATGCATTTGTTGCCATGCTTAGTAGAAGGAAGGCCCGGCATGTAATCTATGGATATGTATTCCCAAGGCTGGCTAGGAGTAGGTAGAAGAGTATATAGGCCTTGTTTCTTGATGGTCATTTTAGCAATGTCACAGTAAGTGCAGTATATGATGTACTTTCCAACATCCTGTCGAAGGTTCGACATATAAAAATACTTTTGAAGCACTACCACTATTTTCTCTACTCCGAAATGTCCAATGATTTGACTGTAGTGCACCTCCAAAATCATCCTGGAAAACTCACTTGAAGGAACATAGAGGTGACCCAGGTGGCATAACAGTGCACCCTAGAGGTCAAAATTAGGAACTTTCTTGCCTTCTAGGAGAATCTAGTATGTGTTGCCAAATTCTAGATCGCTCTTGTAAAGGTGTTGCCAACCCAAAGTCTTGTGTGCATAAGAGTTGAGCACAATGGTCAGCACCATGGCCGGTGGTTGGCTGAAGCAGTTTAAAACATTATTGGTTCTTCCCTTATTGTAATTAATGTTCAAATGGAACTGTTTTAGGTATGTGGACCATTTCTAAAGGTGATCATTCTACAACTTTCCTTCTGTCTATATGAACTGCAGGGGTTGGTGGTATGTGTGTATGAGTGTTTCCTTCCCTAGAATGTAATACTTCCATTGTCAGCATGCCTATATAATGGAATACATCTCTTTGGTGGGATAATTTAAAACTGTTTCTAAAAGTGTCTCATTGTGATATTCCACTGGATGTCCCTTCTAACTAAGAAATGCACTAATAGCATAGTCGAAGGAGTCTATCTCAATCTCAAATGACTGTTGTAGGTCTGGTAATGTGAGTGCTGGTGCAGAGAAAATACTATGCTTCACCTCGAAAACTGTCTTCTAAGGGAATTCATACCAAAAGAAATTTGTTTTCACTCCACCCTTGGTGACTTGACTCAAATGCCAAGTGATATGAGAGAACCCCAACACGAACTTGCAATAGAAATTGGCAAGACCCAAAAATCGGGGATCTCTGTTAGAGTGGTTGGGGGTGGCCAATCCTAAATAACTTATATCTTGAATGGGTACACATGAATACCATGCTCATCAATGATATACCCCAGATATTAAAGTTGGTCCATACCAAAAGTTTATTTCTCCAAATTGGCACACAATTTGTGTTGTCGTAGGGTTTGGAGGATTTGTCGAATATGGTGGAGGTACACTTTCCAATTCTCGTTGAAGAGCAAGATGTCGTCAATATACATGTTAAGTCTTAAAATTGTGTTCCATACTCATCCATATTTCCATCATTTCATAACCATTTAGCCCTCATTTCATAACTACCTAGCCTAAAATCCTACATTAAGTAACCATCTTCATTATTATTTGGGTTAGGATCCTTGTTTTCCAAAGTTATTTAATTTATGTATATAAAATGAATTTATGATTAAAAACTAGGAAATTAACATGGTTTCATATATCTGTATATGTGTTATGAGTTTTGTGACATGTGTGGACTTATTTGGAGGTTATAGAAGGGTATTACTTGGCCTCCAAATATCAAATTCGAATTTCAACTTAAGAGGTGGACCGTATTCCAAGGAGAAAGATCACGGAGATCTTGATGTGTCATAGGATTTGTATCTAGTATTTAGAAATGAGTTGAGACAAGTATCGATCCAGTAGATATTTAGGGGATCTATATTTATTGAATACATATCCCTAAGTCATGTATAAATAAGAGGAGCATCCTTCAAAGGAATCCAAAAATTGTTAGTTATTCACTAGCATCAGATTTATGATTGTTCATTCAACATGAATAATATTATTTTCTTGCAATTATGAGTTATGAATGTTGCTTGATTCTTAAGGAGTGATAGTTGTTCATGTGTGTTCATTGAGGAATGGATGGATCCCCATCAACCACAATTCACATACATCTGTAACATACTTTAATTTCTGTTATTTCCTTTCATGCGGGTGTGATTTACTTTCCGCAAGTGTGTTTTGTTATGTGAATATTGATTTCCTTTTAGTAGCTAGTTTTTATGTGAGAAGGACAACCAGGACTCTTGAACAAGAGACTCTTCTCCATGCATTAGACTAAACTGAAACAAGATTTACTTTCTTATATTCTTTCCTAGATTAAATTTATGTGAAGATTTAATTGTTTCTTGAATTCTAGTTTATGATTTGATGCAATGGTAATGTTGTTGGAGTAGAACAATGAGGAAGGACAATCAAGACCTCCTAAGTTAAGATCCTTTTCTCCTCTTTTCTACACATCACAAAATGCTGCTCTTTAGTTTCTCTTCTTGGGGATAGTGTTGTGAAGAAGGATAACCAAGACCTCCTAAGTTAGGAGCCCCTTCTATTGATTGCTGCATGTTGAATCATAAACTTTTTAGTCTCTTTAAACTTAGAAGTTATTTCTAATATGCATTTCCTTTATTTATTTCCATCCTAAACAAACTTCTACAACTGTTTCATCTGAGGTCCCATATATTTTGGTTTGCTTCTAAGTTTATGAAACCCTCGGGTTGACATATTAAAATAACAAGGGATTTAACATACCATTAAACCACCCTACATTTTTGGCGCCATTGTCGGGGCGAAAACTTAGATGTAAGCTAGTCAGGATGATTGTCTAGGAAGAATTTCTCATTTAGAGTGATGAGACTTGGTATTGCAACAGGAATGCTGCAACTCTTAAGGCTAGTGAATTTAATTATCAACCCGGGGTGCATACAAAATTAAGAGGTATCGACACTATATGTGCAACATACAATGTGTCCTTCCTTTGCTATTATGAGAGAAAAGAAATGTTAGCTATTTGCAGGAATGGAAGACTGAATTTAAAAATGAGTGTAAAGTAACATGAAATTCTCTATCGATTTATTAACACACTTTTCTTGCAAAAGAATAATATTTTAACCCTATTTGTCCCATGTGATGTTTTAACTAATGTAGTCATGAAATCTAATTTAGAGGAGACAGGTGTAGGGGAAGAGGGGTACAATGATTTTGATGGCTTCGAGAACAATTAGGGGCCTAATCCAAGATTCAATGATAATTTTTCTCAATTCGGGCTCAAAATAGGCTGCTACAATATTTTTCTACAGGATGTACTAGTTCTCCTACAGGATCCCCTAGTTCCCCTACATGATCCCCTATTTTACTATAGGATGTTACAGATATACTATACGAAATTATAATTCATCGAATGACCAAGAAAATCAAATCCAAATTGGATGGGAAATTTTTTTTTATTGAATAGGATGTCTTAGGTCCCCATTCCAAGTGGAATCACTCTAAGAGGCCTCCATTAACCCATGCTAAAAAATAGCAGAAAATTACTAGTCGAAAATCTAGAAATTCGAGAACTAGTGAGCTAGTAAATCAATCAAATACCTAACCTAATCAAGTGAAAATTCAATGGGGTAAAATTTATTGTTAAATATAATGTTTTTTTGATCTAATTCAAGTGGAACCAACTCGATTGAAGCTCATTATCATGCTCTAAAAAATAGAGGAAATTTACTATTCTTTTCCACAAAGGAGTTCCAGAAATCTAGATTTGGGAATAAGAAGACTAATCCAAGTAGCTTAATGATTAATATGACCTTACAAATTTTTTCCAAGGATGAAATTATGCTTGAGATCTTGAAAAATAACTTACATCAACCAGTTAACCTAATTATACAACAAGAAATCATTAATACTAAATGCAGAAATAGAAAGAAATAAAAACAAGAGATGCATGTGAATAAAAAGTGAAAAGAAGGTATAAAATGATACAAAAGGGCTCTGAGGCTCCTGGGATGACCAAGCCCAAGGAAACTTAGATACCTATGGAGGATAACAATATTTAGAAGCTGAACATGACACCAATATTCATTATTTTCATTAATACAATTACATCCCTGCAAGAAAATACAATGGAGCTGCAGAAATATGAGTTCTCTCCACAAGAAAACTAATGGAAATATCCCCCTAGAGGAAAATTCGACTTTGTACTTATAAAAAAAGATTAGGAATCATTACCCATGAATGGAGAAATCTTTTCCCACCAAAATCCCTTGATTAGTGGATCTAGTTCCCAATACTAGGAATATGCATTAAATGGCAGGGAACACATTCATAGATTTTCTCAATCTTTGGAGTTCCACAATCTGTGCCATAATTCCATAATATCTTGTTGATTTATTATTTAATAATGATCCTCCTATAGTAGGGAGAAAGTCCCTAAATTATCTCCTCCTCCAAATCTTCATAATCTGCCCAATATTCTCATAATATCCCACAAAAATAAATAATATTAGGCACAAATATGCAATTACTAATGAATATATTAAATTTAAAAATACATTATCTAATGCAAAAAAAGAGGTGTAATGTGTTGAAGGATGGTCATAGGCCTTAATTTATGTTTAATTTAGAGGCATGGACCTTAATTTATATCTAATTTAGAGGCCCATCATACCCCCCTGTTGAAAGTGTTGCTCATCCTCTAAGCAACTTAGTGACCTCATTGTGCCTCATTCATGGCCCTCTTGGCCTCTCTCTTGTGAATTAAGAATCTTAGTTGTAAGTTCTGCAAGGACAAGCCCAAAAACATATTTGTGCAAAGAAAAATCATTTTTCTTGAGACCATTAGCTTGCCTTCTTCCCCTTATTCAAGATGGGTTCTTGAATATTTTTCAATTTAGCAAGGTCTTCCACATCCTTATCAACCTTCCGCTACCTTGTTCCACCATTTGGACACATCTAAAACCTTCAAAATGCCTTTAGATGAGAACTAGGACATCCTATAGTAATTCCTATCAAAAGTACACGAAACTTATAGGAAACCCTGTTAAAACTACAGGAAACCCTTTTTGAGCATAAATGGTAGTCTAAGCCTAGGAAATGCCCTCAACTTGACTCCCATGCCTTTCTCTCATTTCTATAACATATTTTAGGCCTTGGAAAAAATCCAGAAAGAGATTAGAGACCTCTTGGAAACTCTCTTTTCATCACTACAGTTTGAGTTTTGTTTTGATGGTCGATGCCTCATTTCCTTTTGTTGTCTTCTTCTTCTCCCTTGTAGCCTAGATGGTTGCCTAATGGACTTGGAGTTATATGTTTTGATTAGGTCTCTCTTAGGCACTTTCATTTTGGGTTTTAGCACAATTTTTTCTTTCTTCCTTCCTGTAGCAACATTCTGCCTTCCTGTAGTAGTCATTCATTTTTCCTTCATAATATTCTAATTATGTGGGAGTGATAAAAAATGAAGTAGGTTTTTGAAAATGGAGAGGATGCTCTGTTTGTTTTTTCAAGAAATTTTCAGGTGAGATAGGGTTTGTTCTTGAAATTATGAAATGGGATGGATGAATGATGGATAGATAGTGAATATGAAGTGGATGGAGGGCTTGGAGTGTTGTGGAGACATGGCCTTTGCAAAATTTTCTTCTTTTAACTGTTGTCCCCATTCCTTGAAATCATCATCCTTCATAATTTGACTTTTTAACATTCCATGAGTGAAGGAGTGAGCTGCAATTAACTAGTTCAAGGCGGTTGAGACTACTGACCCATCCTCAGCTTATAAAACCTCTTCTCTCATGCATTGTGTTATCTCAAAATCAGATCCTGATAGGCTGCTGGTCAGGTTAACTCTAAGTAACTATTTCAACCTACTTTAGGCTGAGGCTTAGCCTCCTCAACCTGAGAGGGCTCTCTCTTGATGTATTAATGATTTTGATTAAAGATAAGATGGCTAACTCTTATAGAACAACTGTGAAAAATATGAATGGTGGAAACACATTAAAAAAAACTATCCATTGGGCTTATGGAGTCAACAACACCTCAATATAACAATGAACTCAACCCTACATGGAAGTCAGGGCATTCAACATTTAAATATTCAGAACATAAACTCATATGGGACCACACAGTTTATAAATGTATACAGGAAGTCAGAGCACATTCAGTGAATTCTGAGTGATTATACATCCATACCACTGTAAGAATTAAGAAAAGGACAACATCACATATTCTGAACATAAAAAATCCTTCATGAATCCTGAGAAGTAAAGTCAAGCATGTATTACTGAAAATGAGTCTTACATAGGCCAAATACAAGCTTTTCCATAAAATTTTCCAACCCTTTGTACCTCAAATGTTCTCCTATATATAGAGCTCTTTACATGATTATATTCCTCTTCTAGGAAGAGGAAAATTCGAATTCTACCTGACCTGACACCTAATGACACTCAAAACTAACTATTAAATTCAAATGACACCTAACTAGCAGTCCTAGAGACCTAATACAACTAGGAGTGTGACTCCTTATCATGATTACAACAACCTTATCTAAGCATTAAACACTCCTTTTGACACATAAAACTCCATGAAGTCGAATTTGATGAAGCCCATAACCTTCCAGCTGGCCCTTGATGACTCATCCTTTTGTTGTTCCTAGAAACTAGGAAACTGTCCCTTGCTCTGTTCTGGCTGAAAAATAGGTCTTGGGACAGAGCTCGTAACTTCTCATAAACAATGTATTTGGAAAAACTGAAAGAGCCTTTTGTGAAAAAATCCATGCTTAACAAAAACCTCTCTTGGTTTTTTGAAACACCTTTCCTACCGCCCAGAATATTTCTTTGAAAAAACAAGTGTCAAATAGAGAAATATGCCTTTGGAAAACTTGCACCTACAGCAGTTTCGTAGCGCAAGTTTGATCATTCATTTCTCTCAAATCATAATGGATTTGAAGAAAGTGGAAGAGGTTTTTGTATTTCAGTATCTTATGAATGAAAACCTCTTTCACTTTTTACAGATAAGCTTTCAAATGCTCAGAAACGCTTTTAGAAGTTGACTAGTAAAAACAGGGAAACAAAACTCCTCCTTTTAGAGTTTCATTCTTATGCTCATCTTCGAATCCTTCTGCTGACCATGCTGTCTATTTAATCATATGAAATGCATTAAATCAACCATGAAATCTGATCTCACACTTGAATTAAGACAAATAGCTCCTTTAATGCTGCCTGAAGCATCATCTAGCTATGAAACAATTTCCACTTTTATAACATGTAGCTTAGAATTCAACAAAAATGTCCTCCTACTTGTTTTTCCCTTGCTGAATGTTGACACTTTGTAATTGATCTTTTGCAGAGATTCCCCTTTGAAAATATTTCCCTTTGTCTCTCAAAATTGGTCCACTAATTCATAATATGCTCCTACAACAGTTTCGTAGCGTTCTACGAAACTGCTGATCATTAGGCATCACTTATAGCAGTTTCGTATTACAAAAACACAGCTTTGAACCAAATTTTTTTCATTTTGAGCCTTTTGCTATTTTCAAATGTCTCTTTTCATGTGCCTTGAAGCTTTTCAAACTGAATATATATATATATATATATATATATATATATATATATATATATATACCCCATTCTTCAAGGTATGTATGCAATATGTAACCTTGGCATTTGTGAAAGAATCTTCAAGTAACAAGGAAGAAGAGATGTATGCCAATCATTGGAAATGAAGACAACATCCTCCTCATAAGATCTACTAAATGTTCACTATTTTGCTCTGATTTAAAGATTGTTCAGCTGTTGCCACATCTACACAAGGCAGAATGCGGTCAAGGGTGGTATTTTCTATTGAAGGTGCTTCAGTGTGAACATTTTTCCCATTCTTTCCATATGCCTCCACATAACACCAATCAGGAATATCTGTTGTGCCATTCAGGAACCATCCTTTTCTTTGATATGCTCCCAAGAGTAATTACTTTTAGCTGTCTCTGCAATCTTAGCCAAATGATCATGGGTAAAAGTAGTGCCGCATGGGTTGCTTGGATTGATAATAACCATTGCCACTGTGTTGCTGTCTGCAATTGTATGAATCCCTGTGTAATGCATCAAACTAAATTGAGAAATTTTGGCATTAGTATTCTTAAGTGATAACACATTGACAACAAATTTCTAACTATAATATGCTCAAGAGAAAAGGTCAAGAATATTTCATACCTATACCTACATGATGGTTGTTGGAGAGACATGCACGCTGTTGCTGAGTTGATGTTGTGCTTCTTATGACTCAGGTACATCTTCTTGACTACCTTTTTATTTTTTGTTGATCTGATTTTTCTGATGGGTTGTCTTCTTGTTGATGTGTAGGTGATGGCTTCCTCTGTTGTTGTTGAGCTCTGGAGGAGTTTCATTGTGCTATAGTTATGCTTATCCTATTTCAATCATGGTGATGAAGGTTAGGCCTAGAGCCTACTGTTACTTCCAAATAGGTTGTTGTAGCTGCCCTTTTTCTTTTTTTGAATGTTTGTGTTCTTTCTCTGTTGGAGGGTAAATAGGTATTGGAATGAGTGAAAGGTGTGGCCATAGAGTGACATGGTAATGATGGGTGTCGGATGAGATGTGGTGAATTCAATGTCCTTTTTTCCTATCCAAAAATAGGTTTGTATCATAATTTTTCCATCGGACTGCCTTTCCTATATACTTTCAGAACTTCCCATAGTACTACAGGAAACTCCTGTAGTAATTCAAGACAACCTCTTGTAGCCGACTTGTTTTGTCCATATCACTCAAATGGTAGAATGGATTGACTTGAAATTTTTTGAGCATATTTCCATCATCATTATACACCTCCGCATAAACAAAAATTGGTCACTGGATGCACAGATCTCGTGAAAAACTAAAAATTGTGGAAGGTGATGGAGGCCAACTTCTTGGAAACTGTGCACTAGAATTTGCTGAAACTTCTTGGGCATGTTACCATCATCCATATGCATCTCCCTATGAAACAGATTTTTAAATGGATTTATAGATATCGAGAAAATGCAAAAATGGTTGTAGGTGATGGACGCTGGTTTGTCAAAAACTGTGCACTGGAATTTGATGAAATTGCTTAAGCATGTTACCATCATCCATATGCATATCCCCCTAAAAAAAAAATGGAAAATGGATGCATGGTTTTCAAGTTATGGAAAAAACAAATATCTGCTCTTTGTATTTTTATTTGCTGTAGTAAAACAGAGCATTCCTGTAGTTTTTTAGGACATAAAGAAAACTGAATGGGAAAAAGTTCGAGAATGATGGGTGGATGGTGGAAGTAGATGAGGGTAATAGATTGGCATTGCCTTGGTCTTGTTGGAGCATTTGAAAAAAGTAGGAGAAAGTCAAAATTTGACTTCTTTTAACTAGGCTTAACCAATTTTTTTCTTTTGGTACCAACTTGTTTTTGTTGCTTGCAGATATTGGAGAGTACATACCTTCATAAAAGAGATACATGGAGAAAAGTTTTTTTTTTCTTTTTTTTTTTTTCTTTTTCTTTTCTAGGCTTACTAGCCACCTCAAGGAGGTTTTCAACTAGTAGGTCTACCTAGGTGCCTCAAAGGAGGTTTTCATCCATTAGGTCTATCTAGGCGCCTCAAAGGAAGCTTCCACCTGAGATTTTTATTTTTTATTTTATTTTTAATTTTGTATTCTACCCTACCCTACTTGAAAAACAAAATTAATTTCAAGTATAAGAATACTTCCAATGGATCCATGTGCACATCAAGATAACATAGAAACTGATGTGAAGGTTTGAAATGTATGCTTTGAGATGTACCAGAATTTGAGTGATCGAATACTTTGACTTTGATGATATCAAGCATAATTGAAGAAGAGAGTATTGTTGCAACTTAGTGACTGTCTGGAACCATATTTCAATATAGTTGTGATGTCCCTAGTCCACTTGCTAATCTAGATCATTCTTCATGTCTTCTTCTACCATGACCTTCAAATCTTCCTCTTTTTCTTGATTGTTCTCTTGAATACATGGAGTATTTGATGGTAATCATGAGGGATCTTTCTCAATCTTTGATTTTGATGTCTTCTCTTCATCAAGTGCAACCCTTGATTCTGTGTTCTTGTCATTTGAATCTTCCTCTTCTGGATGTGGTCCTTCAATAATATCAAGATAATCTCTTTTTTGCAATACTCTTCCTAAGCTATGGTGAATACCATTGATCTCAAGAGGAGATGTTTGGAAGTGTTGTACCTTAGCATTGTAAGTGGGTTGAGCTACTTCAATGTGTGGGTTTGGAAATGGTGGTACAGGTAATTGACTGAGAGTGGATATTTGAGATGGATGTGGTTGGGGTTGTGGTGGAGATGAATGGTAGGGATAACATGGATTTGGGTATGGAGGATATGGAGGAAAATACTTAGGATGTTGTGGATGGCTCCCATAAGTTCCTTCCAACCTTGGGTTGATATGGCCAATGTTTCCAAGGAAAGGGTGTGTTCCAATTACTTTCAGGTGAATATACATAACCTTGAAATTGTGAATTAGGCTCTTGAATCATACTAGGTTGAATAGTTTGGCATGGTCCTCTTGGAGCTACATAACATAGTTGCATTGGCAATTGACTTGCTCCATTGTCCTCTTGGTAAACTTACTTCAACCTTGGTAATGATGGAAAATGTTTAACATCATGTGATTATGCATGGAAAACAAAAAATCAACATATTCTTTTTCTTCATCTTGCATTCTTAACTTTTCTACTTGTTTGGTTAGATAGCTAAGAATTTCTGTTTTAAAATCATCAAACAAATTTCCAAGTTTACCTTGACCTACCAATCTTGATGCTAATTTACCTACTCTTTCCCTTCCTCTTGATATGTGTTTTCATGTTTCACAAATTTCTTCAAATGATAATTGGTATACATCATCTCTACTCATGAGATCAGGGAGATCAATCCACTCATCCCTATTTGTTCTAAGTAAGGGTTTTTTTGGTGTTTCAAATCCTAAATGATGTAGTTTTTCCCTCTTAACATTATATAGGAACATCTCTATTCGATCCTCTAGACTCTCATATTCTCTTTGATTCATTCTAAATATTTCTTCTTTAAGATCATGATCTTTATATCTTTCTAGAAATATCTTTTGCATATCATTCGATGATCTTATTGAATTAGTCTCTAAACTCGTGAACCATTTAAGAGCTCTATCCTTCAATATTTTTGGAAACAATCTCAATTTTTGAGTGTTTAAAAAGTAACCATAAGATCTACAAATAATTTCAAATTCTAAGAGAAAGGTTTTCGGATCCTCTGACCTTAGACCATGAAATTTTGGAAGAAAAGATGGAGGGATGTTCTTCATATGCATATTGATATCAGTATCTTGAATGGGAAATCCAAGAGGATCTTCCTCATTGTCATCATCTACATCCATTTATTCTACATTCTTTTCCATCTCTTATTCTTCTACCAGAAAACGTGAATGGTGATGTGGCTCTTACTGCACCATGTGATCAAATGGGGTGGATGGGATGGTGTTGGAGATTTTTTTTGTTTTTATGATTGAATGAAAACACTAATGCAATGCAATTTTCTATTTTTGAAATAAAATATGCCTAATGAAATAATTTTTTTGTTTTTGCAAAATGTAAAAAGAAATGAATCAACTAGGGAAGAAAAAATGCATACTTTGACACCTCCCTGGCAACGACGCCAGAAAGTGATGAGCCTTGGTATTGCAACAAGAATGTTGCAACTCTCAAGGCTACCAACTTTAATTATCAACCTAGGGTTCATACAAACTTAAGAGGTATCGGCACTATATGTGCAACATACAATGTGTCATTCCTTTGATGTCATGAGATAAAAGAAATGCTTCCTATTTGCAGGAATGAAAGGCTGAATTTAAAAATGTTTGTAAAGTAACATGAAATCCTCTATCTATTTATTAACATACCTTGCTTGCAAAATAACCCTATTTTAACCCTATTTGTCACATGTGATGTTTTAACTAATATAAGCATGAAATTTGATCTAGAGAGTACTAACTGCTGTGTGCATGTGTAAATATAAAAGAACTCATTTTTTTAATATTTTTTCTTTGTAAATGAAAATGCTAATCTTTCCTTGATCTTTGGTAGGGGAGATAGGTGTGGAGGAAGAGGGGTATAATGCTTTTGATGGCTTGGACGTCAAGTGGGGGCCTAATCCCAACTTCAATAATGATTTTTCTCGATTTGTGCCCAAAACATGCCACTACAGGATTTCCTACATGATGTACTAGTTCTCCTATAGGATCCCCCTAGTTCTCCTACAAGATCCCTTGTTTTACTACACGATGTTATAAATTTAATATACGAAATTATAATTCATCGAATTACCAAGAAAATCAAATCCAAATTGGATGGGACAAATTTTTCTATTTAATAGGATGTATTTGGTCCCCATTTCATGTGGAATCTCTAAAAAGGACCTTTGTTAACCCATGCTAAAAACATAACAGAAAATTACTAGTCAAAAATCTAGAAATTCGAGAACTAGTGAGCTAGTAAATCCATCAAAACCCTAACCTAATCAAGTGAAAATTCAATAAGGTAATTTTTTTTATTAAATATAATGTTTTTGTGATCTAATTCAAGTGGAACCAACTCGATTGAAGCTCATTAGCATGCTCTAAGAAATACCATAAATTTTCCGTTCTTTGCCATAAAGGAGTTCCAAAAATCTAGATTTGGGAATAAGAAGACTAATCCAAGTAGCTCAATGATTACTATGACCTTCCAAATATTTTATAAGGATGAAATTATGCTTGTAATACTTCAAAGGAACTTACATCGACCATTTAACCCAATTCTACAAAAATAAACCATTAATACTAAATGCAGAAACATAAAGAAATAAAAACAAGAGATGAATGTGAATAAGAAGTGAAAAGAAGGAAAGAAAATGATAGAAAAGGGCTCTGAGACTTGTGGGATGGCCAAGCCAAAGGAAAATCAGAGACCTATGGAGGAGAAAAAGATTTAGAAGCTGAACATGACACCAATCTTCATTATTTTCATCAATACAATTACATCCCTGCAAGAAAATACAATGGAGTTAGAGAAATATGAGTTCTCTCCACAAGAACACTAATGAAAATCTTCCCTTAGAGGCAAATTCAACTTGGTACTTATACAAAATTATTAGGAATCATTCCCCATGAATGGAGGAAGCTTTTCCCATCAAAATCCCTTGATTAGTGGATCTGGTTCCCAATACTAGGAATCTGCATTAAATGGCAGGGAACACATTCCTAGATTTTCTCAATCATTAGAGTTCCACAATCTATGCCATAATTCCATAATATCTTGCTGATTTATTATTTAATACTAATCCTCTTGTAGTAGGGAGCAAGTCCCTAAACTATCTCCTCTTCCAAATCTTCATAATCTACCCAATATTCTCATAATATTCCATAAAAATAAATAATATTAGGCACAAATATGAAATTATTCATAAACCTTCCTAATAAATATATTAAAGTTAAAAATACATTATCTAACGCAAAAAAAGACGTTTAATGTGGTGAAGGATGGTCATTGGCCTTAATTTATGTTTAATTTAGAGGCATGGGCCTTAATTTATGTCTAATTTAGAGGCCCATCATAGGGTTATTTTCATTTAGGGTTAACTGCATTTAGGAATTTTCATTTAAGTTTATTTTTCATTTGCATATAGAAAACAGATAAATAAAATAAAAAATCCACAAATCAAAAACCCCCATTCACTAAAAAATAAAAAAATAAAAACACAATAAAAATCCAATTGCAACAACCTTTAAGTTTTACAGATTATAAGTTTTGGGTACTATAAGAACCCCTTTCCAACTAAATCCATATGTATATCTGTAAGAACAATGAGTATACTTTCAGAACAACCCACTCAGATCCTAGCAAGAGTTAGGATCTCCTCTTCTTGTGAAGAAGGGATCTTAACAACAGCCAAAATATTAACTACTCCAGAATAAAACGACGAATCAACATTCGAAGAATCTTGTAGATATGATGAGGAACAATTATTCAAACAAAAGATTGAGGGGGACAAAGAGATGTTGCGAATCAGAGTGGAAATCATGCCTATGAAAACCTTATCGAAATGTGGTTTCGATGGTTTCAAGCAAATACCAAGTTAGATCAATTTCGTTTTTGTTTTTATTTCACTAAATCACAGTCACAACAATTAAATTCAATCATTCTTGTATATTTTCGTTTTAAATTCATGAAATTGGAAATGAATATATTTTTATTACTATTGTGTGAATGGTTACATTGGAAATTTAATTACACATAATGGTTTGTAATTTCCAATTAGCATAAAGTAGGTAGGATGTTATTTTCAGTTTCAAATAAGTATGCTCTCCTCTTGCATTTTCGCACGATCTCGAGGATCAGAAAGTAGGATGTTTATAAATGTTTTGAAGGTTTGCAATATTCTTGTCTCCATTTTCTAAAAAAATTCATCCTAAATCAAGAATAATAAAAAAAAAATTAATTTGTTTTAGGGATAGGATACAATTTAATTTCTTTTTAGATTTTAGTTTTTAAAACAAAACGAAATAAATCATTTTTTTTTATTTTTTTTTTTATTTTAGTTAAAAATATATATAAAATAAATCATTTTTTTTAAAATTAGTTTAAAAAAAAAAATACAAAACAAATAAATTTATAAATTTTATGTTTTTAACAATACAAAATAATAATAATAAAAATATAATATAAAAAAAAAGAAAAAAAATTGTTCAAACTTCGATGGATATTCCCATGTGTGGATGAAATCTGATGTGGATAGGCTGGTGGAAACTATATCATCAGCATTTCAAGCCCACAGGTGATGCACAACACTACGAGCTAGACAAACAACGGAGATGCCCCCATATGATTGATTTGGTCTAATTTGGTAATTCAGACTGGTAGGAATCGGAACAACCGAGTGTCCTTCCCAAATTGGAGATAATAATAGGATCAACCGACATCTCCTAACCCTCACTCTTCGTGTGAGTGGCTACGCTCCCATTTCCCTTTCATACATACTCAAAGATCTAGTTATGTTCTCCAGCATGGCATAGCACCGCATTATAATTCATTCTGTGTTGCCATTGTGTGTTTCTTTTCTAACCAAGCATGAAGCAACATGAAAAGGATCTTGTCTATGGGACTAACCATGCTCAGTACCATTTGGGAGACACCATGTTTGTGGACCTGCCAGAAGTTGAAGTATTGATTTCAAAAGGCAACAGTTTCGAGTGTAAAAGAAATTAAGTGATATTATTTCTCCGGTTTCTATAGAAGTAGTTGAAACCAACAAAAAAACTAATTGAGACTCTGCCTTAATTAATGGAAGTGGTGGATCATAAAAGTGCGCATTCAAAACGCACACGTCGGTAATAATCTCTATAAGAAATTGTATTTCAATCTGGTTGTTGCAAATTCTGTTCGTAGAATAAGGCAAAAAATTTAATGCTGGACAGTTGCCAAAGCCTTCACATTTGTCGAACTTAGATCATGGGATATGGGGATGCTTTGATGACTTGGATATTAAAATTAAAAGCTGATGGAAATTTCTATTCATTTCAAACACACAAGAAAAATAACACACAGAGAACAACGCTCTGGTTTTCTACAGGATCTTAATCATATAAAATAATAATAAAAAAACTGTTACAGAATTGTCTTCCTCAACTCAGAGGGATTTACAACAGGAACTTCAGTTCCAGAATCTGATTCCACTATCTCAGAAAATTATCTTCAGCACTGCTGTGCGTTGCAGAGAAGAAATAGCTCTTCTTGCTAATACTCTCTACACGTCTCTGCTCTTGCATTTTATATTGAACAACACACAAATATCTTTCAATACGTATTGCATTTGCATACTTCCGTGAAAATAAAAAAATAGTAAAATTTAAGATTTTACCTACATTTACCGACCCTAGTAAATATCATTTATTACACGGCTCGAAATATCCTATTTGAATTTAATGCATGGCTTATCACACCATCGCATCGCAACAAGAGAGAGTATGTTCCACCGCCTCTATAACCTTTGAATCATGCGATCTGCGATTTGCGATCGCATCGCAAATATCGCATCGCAGATAATACCAACATGCAACGAAGGGTGACGGGAAAGTGCGATATGCGATCAGATCGCATCGCAGGGAAAGTCCAATCGCTGTTCAGCTCGTGGCAGTTTAAAATTATCATTCCAACACTCCCCCTTAATTTAACTGCTGGGTTTTTTTGCATACCCAGGCATTTCCTGAAATGATCAAAGCTTTTCTTTGCCAATGGTTTTGTCAGGATGTCAGCTAGCTGATCCTCTGTTATGCAGTGCTGCAAAACAATCTCACCATTGTTAACCAATTCACGTATGAAGTGAAATTTGGTGTCTATGTGTTTTGTCCTTTCGTGAAAAACAGAATTTTTAGACAATGCTATTGCTGAGCTATTGTCGCAGTAAATGGTTGTGCCCTTTTCTTGTTCATGACACAAATCTCTGAGAACTCGTCTCAGCCATACTGCTTGGCATGCTGCTGCTGTTGCTGCCACATATTCTGCCTCTGTTGTCGACAAAGCTACGACTGGTTGCTTCTTGGAAGCCCATGAGATGGCTCCAGATCCCATATGAAACACATATCCTGATGTGCTTTTCCTATCATCAACACTTCCAGCCCAATCACTGTCAATGTAACCTGTCAACATGAAACTTTCAGAAGAGGAGTATAAAATACCAAACCCCCTCGTTCCATTCACATACCTTAGAATCCTCTTGGCTGCCTGCCAATGAGTCTCTTTCAGTCTTTCCATAAATCTGGAGATTAAACTCACAGCGTGCATAATGTCCGGCCTAGTTGCAGTCAAGTACATAAGGCTGCCAACTATGCTCTTGAACAGTTTTGGATCAAAATATTTGCTGTTTTCTTCTTTGGTCAATTTCAACCCCACTACAGTTGGAGTCACAGCAGCTTTGCTGTTCTGCATGTTGAATCTCTTCAACACTGCTTCTACATATTTAGCTTGAGAAATGAAAACACCATTTTCACTTTGGTCTACTTCAATTCCAAGAAAATATCTTAAGAAGCCCAAGTCAGTCATTTCAAATTCACTTTTCATGACTGCTTTAAAATCAGCAATGAGAGAAGCATCATTGCTTGTAAAAATCAAATCATCTACATATAGAACAACGATAAGAATCTTACCGTCATTCTCCTTTATGTAGAGTGTGGGTTCACCATCACACTTGTCAAACCCATTCTCAATCAGATAAGCATCTATTTTGTTGTACCATGCTCTTGGAGCTTGCTTCAGCCCATAAAGAGCCTTCTTCAATTTACAAACTTTATGCTCTTGGCCTTCAACTTCATAGCCTGGAGGTTGATCAACATAAACCTCTTCTTTTAACACTCCATTCAGGAATGCAGATTTAACATCCATTTGATAAATCTTCCATTTGTGTTGTGCTGCAATAGACAACACTGTTCTGACTGTTTCCATCCTTGCTACTGGTGCAAAGGTTTCATCATAGTCTTTGCCTTGTTGCTGCTTGTAGCCTTTCACAACAAGTCTTGCTTTGTGCCTGTCAATCTTGCCTTCAGCATTGCTTTTGGTCTTATAGACCCACTTAACTCCAATGGCATCTTTGCCTACAGGGAGGTCCACTAACTCCCATGTTTTACTCTTCTCAATTGCACCAATTTCTTCATTCATTGCTTCAATCCATTTATCTTCATTTACAACATCTTCAAAATGGACTGGGTCATCAACATGACAATATAAAGCGAATAATGAATTCAGACCGGTATTGTTACTTACCTCTCCTTGTTCATAAATCTCATTCAGATTTCTGAATCTTGGTCTTCTTGGTGTACTTGGAGTTCCATCCGAACTTGAGGGTATTTCTGATCCCTGTGGTGTGCTTGGAGAAGCACTTCCTTGACTTCTTAAGGCTGTTCAAATTCCAGATTGTGGTGTGGCTTGTTGTACTTGTTGTGGTGGAGGAGGAACCACCAAGGAAGGATTATTTGCTTCTATCCCTTCCTCTTCTTCTTCGTGAGACACAGTTGTCTTCACATTCACTGTCTTCTCTAAGCTTCCATCCCAAGCTTCATCTTCAATGAACTGCACATCTCTTCTTACTATCAATTTCTTGGTGGATGGATTATAGAGTTTGTATGCTTTTGACTCATCACAGTAGCCAATAAAGACACACTTCTCCCCCTTACTGTCAAGCTTCTTCCTTAGTTGATCCGGTACATGTGCATATGCCACACAACCGAATACTCTCATGTGAGTGACAGTTTGCTTTTGACCACTCCATGCCTCTTCTGGTATTCTGTTCATGATAGCTTTAGTTGGGCATCTATTCAAGATGTAAACTGCGCAAGTGACAACTTCTGCCCAATACTCATGCGGCAAGTGTTTTGCCTTCAGCATACTTCTGACCATGTCAAGAATGGTCCTATTCTTCCTTTCAGCAACTCTGTTTTGCTGAGGTGTATACCTTGCGGTGAATTGCTTTTGTATGCCATTCTCTCTGCAAAAACGCAGAAAGTCTTGGGAGATGTACTCTCCTCCTCTATCTGTTCTGAGCACTTTGATATAATGCCCACACTGCTTCTCCACAAGAGTTTTGAAGTGGCGGAATTTCTCAAACACTTCACTCTTCTGTTTCAGCATATACACCCATGTCTTTCTGGTGTAATCATCAATGAAAGTTAAAACATATCTATTTCCGGAAAATGATGGTGTTTGCATTGGTCCACACACATCAGAATGAACAATTTCCAATGGTGCTTTTGCCCTTATACTCTTTCCTGCTGGAAAGCTTTCTTTGTGTTGCTTGCCCAAGATGCAGCCTTCACACAGGCTGTCCGGTTTCTCGATCAACGGTAATCCCTTTACCATTCCCTTTCTGTGCAACAGATTCAAGCCTCCGAAATTGAGATGTCCAAATCTCAAATGCCACAACCAATTCACATCTTTCAGTTGTTCCTAAAAGACTTCTTGTGTTACAGCCGCAATAGTTCTGCCTTCCTTCAAATCTGCCCTGAGTTTGAGAGGAAACATTCTATTGCTGGTCATCTGCACCTGTGCAATGATCTTCTTACTTGGAGGTATGTCTCTGATTGTACACAAATCATCTTTGAAGAACACATTGTAACCTTTGTTAATGAGCTGTCCAATGCTCAAAAGATTACATTTCAAACCAGGTACATAGTATACATCTGGCACAATCATCTGTTCTCCATTTTTTGCTCGGATACTGACTCTGCCCTTACCCTTGACAGATATCGTATCATCAGTCCCTATTGTTACCTCAGATTTCACATTTTCATCTAGATTGGCAAACATTGCAATATTACCAGTCATGTGATTACTACAACCTGAGTCTAAGAACCAAAAATCTTCTTGTTTGTCTTGTGCTATGTTACAAGTTAATAGCACGTTCTTTGGGTTCTTATCTTCTTCATTTGCAAAATTAGCATTCTGCCTATTATTCATGTCATTTTGCTTTTTTCTACATTCATTGGCATAATGTCCGTATTTCTTACAATAATGACATTGGACTTGGGATTTGTCATACCTTTGTCCATGAGCTTTCTGTTTGCTTGAACCTTCATCTTGGTTCTGATTGCAGCTCCTTTCGCTTGTGCTTGCAGGATAATTGCTGCCTCTGTTTTGGCTTCTTCCACGACCTCTGTTATTTGTGCTGCCTCGACCTCTTTTTTGGCCAAAAGACATCTGAGTCTTGAATGCTTGCTCAAAAGAGGAATCTGTTCCTCTACTCAGTCTATGTTCATGAGACAACAGTGAAGCACTCAGCTCATCTACCGTGAACTGTGAGAGATCTTTTGTTTCTTCTATTGCTACCACAATAGATTCAAACCTTGAGGGTAAACATCTCAAGATTTTCTCTACAATCCTTCTTTCTTCAAGAATCTCACCATGAGATCTTTTCTGGGTTATCAAGCCAATAACCTGAGTGAAGAATGAATCTATTGTTTCAGATTCCTTCATGCTGAGATTTTCAAAGTCTCTCCTCAACATCTACAGCTTTGCAGTCTTCACTTTCCCCATGCCTTGATAGGCAGTTTTGAGAATATCCCATGCCTCCTTGGATTTTGTTGCTGCTGCAATCCATGGAAAAACACTTTCATGCACTGATTAGAAGAGGAAAAAGAGGGCTTTGGCATCTTTCTTTTTGTCGCCCTTCAACTGGTCTCTTTCTGCTGCTGTCAAGGCAGCCAACGCTGTTGCATCTGCCAGTTCAGCATAGCCAGTTTCAACCAGCTCCCATATTCCTTGAGAAGCAAACAATGCTTTCATGGTTATGGACCAATAACTATAATTTTTTCCATTAAACTGTGGCAGTTGGGGATTTGTCAACCCAGTTCCAGCATCTGCCATCTTAACTTGTGAAAAATAAAGAAGAGATACTTACTGTAAAAAAAAACAAGCAAAAACTTTTCTCTGCTGAAAAAAATGCTCAATAAGCTTCTTACAGCTCCTACAGTGAAAAAACCACCTCTGTTTTTTTTTATTCACTGAGTGCCTAGACTAGCTCTGATACCATGATGGAAATTTCTGTTCATTTCAAACACACAAGAAAAATAACACACAGAGAACAACGCTCTGGTTTTCTACAGGATCTTAATCATATAAAATAATAATAAAAAAACTGTTACAGAATTGTCTTCCTCAACTCAGAGGGATTTACAACAGGAACTTCAGTTCCAGAATCTGATTCCACTATCTCAGAAAATTATCTTCAGCACTGCTGTGCGTTGCAGAGAAGAAAGAGCTCTTCTTGCTAATACTCTCTACACGTCTCTGCTCTTGCATTTTATATTGAACAACACACAAATATCTTTCAATACGTGTTGCTTTTGCATACTTCCGTGAAAATAAAAAAATAGTAAAATTTAAGATTTTACCTACATTTACCGACCCTAGTAAATATCATTTATTACACGGCTCAAAATATCCTATTTGAATTTAATGCATGGCTTATCACACCATCGCATCACAACAAGAGAGAGTATGTTCCACCGCCTCTATAACCTTTGAATCATGCGATCTGCGATTTGCGATCGCATCGCAAATATCGCATCGCAGATAATACCAACATGCAACGAAGGGTGACGGGAAAGTGCGATATGCGATTAGATCGCATCGCAGGGAAAGTCCAATCGCTGTTCAGCTCGTGGCAGTTTAAAATTATCATTCCAACAAAAGCATGATAAGGATTCATGACCTGAAACACATATAATAACATTTTTACCACCTGCGGCGCAAGTTGGTATTTGATGGCATAGACCTAGATGGCGGCATGAAGAGGAGAATATCATCATTAGTAGGAGATGGAATCATAAGATGTAGCAGCCAATTCAATAGTATTAAGCCATAATTATTTTCATAATTATCCGCTGCTAATGAAATGAAGCACCTACATTTCAGCTATTAGAGGAAGATATCACACCAAGATATTCTCCAATGTGATCGAAGAAATCCTGGGCTGTGTTAGATTGTGACAAGAGAGAGTTGAAATAGTGCCTATATACAGAGTTTGTTGTTATTGGGTGTGTTGCCTTTATAGAATATGGTGCAATAATTAAATAAGACATGCAACAAACCTTCATGCTGGAGAAAGTGTCATTGTCATTTGTTGCAATGGAGCTTGGATTTTTACTTTTTTTTGCACTTGGTGGCGAAATGAAGATACAAACACTACGTGCGAAAAAATTCCAAGTTTGAATAAGAAATCATATGTGGTGCTCTCTACCCTATTTAATGTTGCCAATGAACGATGAAGATGAAGGTCCTAATCGAAAATGGCACAGATTTGTAGGTTGATATTGATGCAAGGATTATGCACAATTTTGTGAAAGTCAAAATTTTAATTATTTGCCGAGTTGTGCCTTGAGTGAGTTCTAGTAATCATACTCTTCATCTTATGGAGTTATTCTTTATTCCGAGTCTTGTGATTTTGAATTATCTTCAATTGAATGAATATGGGACTTTGAGTTGATGATGTTTTATTGGAAGATTTTATGAGAAGAAAGCTTGAGTAAGAGGTATTCCATTTCTTGAATCGAGGCAAAAATAGTACATGCATTGCCAAAGAAGATTGTGTAAATCAAAAGGTTGCATGTATCGTTATGGGTGGAGAGTGTAATGGAGTTTGAATTGAAGGAAAATGGGTTTCAAAGTATGAGAAGGATGAAGCTAGTGTGTATAATTGAGCGTTTTCATACGGTTTCAAGCAACTTGAAGCGCTGGCCATGGAAGGGTTTGAATTCCTTGCGACAAAGATGATGACAATGATTGTTAATATTCATGCATGGTTTTGGTTTCTGTTGATGCTGTTGATTAGCAATAGGCTCTTATTCTTTTTTCAGGAAGCTGCAAACTCCTAAGGGTTTTCCATTTGATTTTATCACTTTTGATGCCAAGAAAGCAACTTCAAGAAATTACGATTACATTATAATTGGAGAAGGAACGGCCGGTTTCCCACTCGCCACAATGCTTTCAGCTAATTATTCTCTTCGAGGGGGTTCTCCATATGGAAATCCTGACATTGAGAATGGGTATGCTTTTGGAAAGCCATTGGCTGAGGCTAATAATTATACTTCCCTACCACATAGGTTTTTTTCAGAGGATTTGGAGGTGTTTTATGTTGATTGTTTAAAGGAAGACATAGATCCAAGTGAACAGGATGATGTTGCTCAGATTTTTCTCGAGAATTTCAAGTGTGTATTGGCTTTTCTGTCACCTGAGCTTTGAACTAAATTTTACCATGGATTTTGTAAACAACAGCTATGACCATTGTTTCACTACATGTTGCCCATTTCTCCAGATCATGAAGGCTGCTTTGATCTATCCCTTAGGTAGGATGATGATCATTGATGAGTTCTCTCCATCGAGATCCCCAACAAAGAGATTGAGGAGCTATAGATCGAGGAATCATATAGGTGTCACTTCAGATGATCAGGTGATTCTTTATTAAGAAATCATAGTGAAAAAAATTGGAGAAAAAGAACAAAAATAGAGTATCCCATGGGCTTGAAGCTCTATATAAGCGGAATGGAAATTACGGGTTTCTCCACATAGAATTTAATCACATTATTTATAATTTTCTCATACACTGAAACCTATGAGCGAGCAATAATAGAGTTACTATCTATCATCTTGTTGGCTTCCTATTCATGCCCCCACAAACCGTTGATCAAATCTACTCATAAGCCTCAACCTTTCTGTACAACCATGCACACTCTGAGAATGTCTAGAAACCTTAAATATGTGATGCCTTCCATAAACATGAGTTTGACAACCAATGTTGGTTTACAAAGACATACCAGCGGTTATCAGCCTGTCCTATGGAACGATGATATCATATAGCTTCTATCAAACGCCTTATGGGGTAATCTGCTTTATTTATTTTCCTTTCTTTTATGCACTAAATACAAATTTGAATGATAACTTTATGAAAAATATGGATGTATGTCAGGGATAATAGAACATGAAATTTCATGGAGTTCAAAACCTTTATGACCAAACAAGGTTTTCTTCAAGCCTCAACAAGAATATCATCCTCACTAACACAAAGAATGGCATAATATTATGATTATTCCATTTTTTTGCAATATCTTTTACATAGAGTTGAAATTTAGTTTTTGAGGCAAAATATAACATGAAAAAAAAATTGTCAATCTTGTTTGAAGAACAACACAATAATAATTCATTGTTTTAAATAAAAAAGCATTAAATTCAAGACAAGATCTAGATGACTCTAGGAATACGTAAAAAAGATGTGTCACATTTGAATAGGTAAATTTCATTTTGTGTTTGAGATTTTTGCTAATGATTTTCTTTGTTTCATAAAGGGTTGTGTGAACACTAAAATAAAAAAAAAAAAACCGATTAAAAAAAAACAAATAAAAAAAAACAAAAATATTTTGCAAATGGACATTTCATAACTCTTCAAAACAATTTATGCTAACCTGTTTCTTGGAGTCATTTCAAATGAACTTGCACGTAAAGGCAACATGTAAGAAAGGTGCATGTCATTTTATTTGGTTGCTAGCATTTCTTCATTTATGTTTTTCAGAAGCTCTCACAGTTTTCATGTAGGAATTGTACTGAGTTTTTATAGGTGCGCAGAAAATCCAAGTCCATGCAGATGTGATCTCCAAAAATCACATTCATCATTTAAAGCTTGGAGGAGCTAATTCTTCATTACAAATACCGTGACATTTTCCGCTACATAGAAACCTTTTGCATCATGATATGTTTACCCACATTTCTCTAAATCTCATTAGTCATCCATGTTAAATTCGATTCATTGTCTTATCCATTCCGACTTCACACATAGCCACTTTTTTGAGTCACATAGACTTTTGCCTTATTCTCAGTTCATTTTTTTGCTTCATGAATAAACCATCCATCTCTCTACATTGCCTTGTTTTCCTTACCATAAAAACGGTTTGACTGTGACATCTTTTATCTATAGTCCTACTGATCATTTTGTATGAACTCGCATTGACTGATGTGGGATTCCTTAAGAACCACCTTTCAACAAGTCTTCAACCACCGACCTCAGCACATTATCTGGGATAAAGACTAGAGTTGTTATTAGTACCTTGCGGCTTGTATGCATTAATCACAAGTTCTTTCACTGAAAATCATGGGAGTACATCAATGTCACTTGATCGGTTGATCTTGTAAGTGGCTTGACATTAGCTCATCCATTCACACTTTGCAAGATGTACTTATGTACCTTGGAACTCATTTACATTAGTGGTGAGTTTGCCTCGCATTGGTTAACAACATTCATAAATGGTTGGTAATTCAATGAATTCTCTTCATGCTCGACATCAACACATTTATTCGCATGACTAGAATTGTACCATTAGGTTTTGTAACAATTGAAGACTACATCATTTCAGTAATTTGTAACAAGAACCAATTTGTAACAATAGGAATAAAGATCACAATATTGTCATCAACACAAAGAGAACAAAGAATCAGATCAAATTCCTTTGTTTACATACTCCATGATCCAACATCAACAACCACACTCTTCAGTAAACACAACTCATCCACATTGAAGGTAAGAGAAGGTATGTTGTTTTCTAATTTTTAGTCATGCAATTCCTTAAAATGCTAAAATAATAATTTTGGAAAATTCCTCACTCCCTTTCTCATATTGTCATAAACTAAAAAACACCTTTAGTTGGGGGAAAGGGACATCAATTCATTTTATACACCATCATACATTTTCATTTCATTCCAACTCGCATATTCTTCCCAATCAACTATTGTTGCAGTATGATTCCAAAAAGATTATATGCTTTGCAAATTATCAGTTCATTGATAGTTATTATAGGACTTGAAAAGAAAATTCTAAATGTTTTCATGAAATTTGATGCAACCAAAAATAAAAATCATTATTACACAAGAACCAATGCTAAAAAAATTTTGGTTGTCACACAAGAACCAACCATAAAAAATATATGTTGCAATCAAATATATTACACTTTGCAAAAGAGAATATAATGACACAAAGATTGAAGAGAATCAAAACAAGTCCAAATGTCATAAAGAAGCAAAGCATTTCAAGAAGATAAACTTATGTACAGATGAATCAATGCAATAGTTGCATGAGGACATGCAACAACTTCAGTTGGGGGGTATGTTGAGTCTCAAAATTGTCTTCCATCTTCTATTAGGTCCCTATACTACTAGTGTAACCCCTTATTGTTATTAGTACAACCCCTTTATTATATTATTGTGACCATGTAGTCCCCATATTATTATTATTATGCCCCATTGAAGCCCACTATTGTTATTATTGTGCCCTTACATTATTATTTCTAGGTCGGCATTGATTATATTATGACCCCTTAGACTCCTTTATATAGAAAGGAGGCCTTGTCATTTGTATCATCCAAGAATTGTTCATTTCTGTAATGTAAAGGAGGTTGCCCCATCAAAGAGGCTTATTTCTAAGGCATTTATCTATCATTTCTATATTTTTCTAAGTTGGTTTCATAACATTTGGTATCAGAGCTTTGGATTCCAGGGTTTTGCTACTCCAAATAGGTCATCGTGGAATTTTCTCTATAACGTTTTTCTGTGACGTTTCAGAAGCTAAAAACAAAACCCATTTGAGACGAAATATCGTTGAACCTCGGGTCTAAATTTCAGATCCTATCTCGCTACAGTTTCAGAGATCATATCTGAGGAATTTAGGGTTTTGGCAAGATCCATAATTCCATCTCAAACATGTCATCATGGAATATTTACTATAATTGTTTTTCTATGCAGTTTTAGACTCTACAATTAAAACCCATTTGATCTGAAAACTTTCTGAATCTCAGGCCCAAATTTCAGATCTTGTTTCGCTATATTTTCGGAGATACAATCCAAGACATTTAGGGTTTTTGCAAGCTGTCGAATTACATTCCAAACATGTGACCTTGGGAAAATCGTCATAACTCTCTCTTGGAGCATCTGATTCAAATTTTGTAACAATTGACAGAAAGAAGATAGACTATAGGTTATTGGGTATCGGTTCTAGACCCTAAGGTCAAAACAGTGACACATGGCATGTCGTACAAGTTCACTCTACTAAACCAATCTATAATCAGGCCATCCTGGGAAATTGGGCATAACGCTTTCTTTGGGAATCCAATTGCAATTAGAATTGCGGGGTTAGAAAGAGGACTTAGAGGGATATCAAAGGACAATATTTCAGAACTTAAAGATCTGAAATTACATAGTTATAGTCATTTCAAGATCAAGATCCTAAAATCAAGAAGAAGCGATATGGGGAAGTTTGATGGTAAAGATCCGTTAAATTGGATACTATAGATGGAGCAATATTTTGATCTACATGAGGTGAAACTATTACAAAAGGTATGTATGGCATCTTCATATTTAGAACTGAGTCAATTTTTATGGTATAAAGGGATTTGTTCTCGTAAACCACTTGTCACGTGGTCAATTTTCATGGAGGAAATGATAGCACATTATGAGGATACAAAGAGCAACACCTTCTTTAGCCAATTGATAAATCTCAAACAAAAGGGTTCAATGGAAGAGCACATTGAGGACTTTCAAAAATTGAATTAAGGGTAGATGATATTCCAGAGAAGCAAAGGATTTATGTTGTCATAGGGACTCTAAAGGATAACATTCAACATGAGGTTTGTCTCTAGGAACCTGATTCATTGGAGAAGGTATTCAGGTTGGAAAGAAAAATTGAAAGAGAAATTATGGAAACAAGGAATCCCACCACTCATGTTATGCTCTTAACCTGCAAAATGATACCCAATACAGAATATGCGAAGAAAGGATACCCAGAACACAGAATAGCAATGATTTTATTATTCAGAGAGTAATGTTCACTTGCCTCTTCGAGGGGGCAACCTCCAATAGAGCAGAGCTCGATTACAAAATAAGACACGATACTCCTCGCAGGGAGTCTCTATCCTTTATATATGACTCATACATGCAATACCACGGGCCAATACCATGGGTTTTATTAATACCATCTATCTAATACTACGGCCCATTTGCAACTAACTGTGGTCCCGTCATTAATTACGGGTTAACCACTTACAAATATTAATATGGGCTTTATTGACTCTTGACTATGACGTGATCCCATGACATAAATAAGGGGGTTAGGGTGGGACCCTAACATGCCCTCCCCCTTAAGACTAGCCTTGTCCTCAAGGCTGAAGCTGCGGAAACTGCTGAAGAATAGTAGCTGGTTCCCAAGTTGCATCTTCCGGAGAGGTGTAATTCCATTTGATGAGGACTTCCTTAATCATGCGGCCACGCAGGTGTTTGTCTCTTGTGTCTAGAAACTGTTCGAGTTGAAGCCAGATTGACCCTTCTTCGTCCAATTCAGGTAGACTGGTTTGAACTCGGCAATTGTTCCCGATCACTTTCTTGAGGCACGATACATGGAAAACTGGATGGATTTTTGTAGTAGGTGGCAAAGCCAACTTGTAAGCCACTTCTCCAATGCACTGAAGTACTTGGTATGGTCCGTAGAATTTTGGAGATAGCTTCTTACAACCCTTGTCTTTGAGTGATGTTTGCTTATATGGTTGCAGCCTCAAAAATACCTGATCCCCTTCTTGAAATTGGCGCTCTGAGCGATGCTGGTCTACTTGTTGCTTCATGCGGTTCTGAGCTTGATGAAGATTCTCTCTAAGATGGGCGAGCATGGTTGCGCGGTGTTGTAGGAGTTCATCCACTGCTTGTACTTTGGAGCACCCCTTGAGATAAGAGGTAGGGGAAGGTGGAAGTTGACCATATACTGCTTCATAGGGAGTCATTGTGGTGGTGGCATGATAGTTGGTGTTATACCACCATTCAGCCAGAGGTAACCACTGTACCCAAAGGTGTTGCTTTTCTGAAGTGAAACACCTAAGGTAGGTTTCTAGAAATTTGTTGACGGCTTCAGTTTGACCATCTATTTGCGGATGATAGGAAGTACTGAGTTTTAGTTGAGTGCCTTGTATCCTGAAGAGTTCCTGCCAAAAATTACTGGTGAAGATCGGGTCGCGATCGGACACAATAGAAGTGAGCATGCCATGCAATTTGAAAATCTGATCCATGAAATATTGAGCGACCAAAGTTGGTGTAAATGGGTAGGGTAGGGCGCAGAAATGAGCATACTTCGATAGTCGGTCCACAACCACCATGATGACTGACTTGTTCCCGGACTTTGGAAGACCTGTAATGAAATCCATAGGAACTTCCATCCAAATTGATGTCGGAATGGGCAATGGTTGTAATGTGCCTGGAGTGTTGATAGTTTCCCCTTTGTGGCGTTGACAGACATTGCATTCTGCTACAAAAGTAAGGATGTCCTTTTTCATGCCTGTCCAAAAAAATGATCTTTTGGTGCGAGCATACGTCTTCTAAAAGCCCGAATGTCCTGCAATGGGCGATGAGTGCAATTCTGCCAAAATGCGACCTTTGAGGGTGGATGTTGGGGATATTACGACTCTGTCCTTGTAGCGAAGAATATCATCCTACTACGAGTAGCCCTTGGTGGAATTTGGATCTACCTGCAATTGAGAAATGAGTTGGGATAGCCCGTGGTGTGAAAACCATTCCTTGCGAGCCTCTTCAATCCATTCTGGAATGGGGAGGGAAATTGCTAGCAGAGTACTTTCTTCCTCAAATTGGCGAGATAATGCATCTGCTACACTATTGTCTTTCCCTTTCTTGTAAATGATCTCATAATCATATCCCAGCATTTTGGCGAGCCATTTATTTTGTTGTGGGGAGGATAGGCGTTGCTCCAAAAAATATTTAAGACTGTGATGATTTGTGCGGATTTGGAAACGTCGCCCCAATAAGTAAGGTCGCCAGGTCTCGACTGCATGTAAGATGGCCATCATTTCTTTTTCGTAGGTAGATTGGCCCAGATTCCTCCCACTTAGTTGTTGGCTTGTGAAGGCCAAAGGTCGCCCTTCCTGCATTAAGACCGCCCCAATACCGGTCCCCGAAGCATCACATTCAATGACAAAGGATTTGGTGAAGTCAGGTAGTGCTAAGACTGGAGTGGAACACATGGCGTTTTTGAGAGCGGTAAATCCCTGTTGTGCTTCCTCATTCCAGAAGAAGGAATTTTTCTTTAGGAGTTGAGTGAGGGGCTTCGCTATGCGGCCATAGTTGCGGACAAATTTACGATAATAGACTGTGAGACCCAAAAATCCTCTCAAGCTCTTCAAGGTCTTAGGTTGAGGCCATTCTTGCATTGCCTGGATCTTTTTGGGGTCCACTTTGACACCTTCACGCCCCACAATGTGGCCCAAATACTCAACTTCTTCCATGCCAAATGAACACTTGGACATCTTGACAAATAATTTATGCTTGCGGAGCAGGTGTAAAATTAGATCTACATGCTGAAGATGTGCAGCCCAAGTGCCACTATAGATGAGGATGTCATCGAAGAAGACAAGGACAAATTTCCTAAGATATGGTTTGAGAATGTGATTCATAAGACTCTGAAAAGTAGAAGGGGCATTACAAAGACCAAATGGCATGACCAGGAACTCATAATGGCCTTCATGAGTTCAAAAAGCAGTCTTGGGAATGTCAACTTCCTTCATGCGAATTTGGTGGTAGCCTGAGCAAAGATCCAGCTTAGTGAAGAATTGAGCCCCATTGATTTCGTCCAGCAAATCGTCAACCACCGGAATGGGAAATTTATCTTTGACTGTCAACTTACTGAGGGCCCTGAAGTCGGGACACATCCGCCACTCCCCATCTTTCTTGAGCACCGTGACCACTGGGAATGAATAAGGACTAATGCTGGGACGAATGACACCTGCTTCCAAAAGTTCCTTGATGATTTTTTCTATTTCATTCTTTTGGGTGAACAGATATCTGTATGGCCGCACATTTGGGGGTTGGGCCCCTGGAACCAAGGTGATGCTATGATCATGTTCTCCTCGCGAGGGTGGAAGCTCATGAGGCTTGTCAATGACCGGTAGATGGTTATTTAAAATCTGTTGCATCTCAGGATGAACTTGCAGAGACTTGGTTTCGACGACCTGGATGGCATTAAATTGAGCTACCACTCCATGATTACCCTTTTTTAACAACTTTTCCATCCGATGCGAGCTGATGATAGAGGGGGCTCTCGCCTAGAGTCCACGGAGGGTATGTGTGTAGTTGTTCTGCTTAAAACTCATATATAACTCCTGAAAATCCATTGTGATTGGCCCAAGAGTGCGGAGCCATTCAGTGCCGAGGACAATGTCGCAACCCCCCATGTGTATGGCAAACATGTGGGTTTTCAATTGATAATCCCCCATTTGAAGTTTGACATTTTCACAGCGGCCTTCACATTTCATTGTGCCCCCATCCGCAATTTGGACTTGGAAGTTAGAAACTGCTCGTACAAAACAATGCACTGCTTCTGCGATTTTTTGATGGATGAAATTATGGGTACTTCCACTATCAATCAAGACTACTACTGGGCGATGTTTAAGAAAACCCCTGATTTTGAGAGTTTGAGGGGAAGAAATCCCTGCCAATGCATACAGCGAAATAACTGGTTCGTCAGAGACATTCTCCTTTGGGTTGTCTTCTTCTAGCGCCTCATGTTCCTCAAGTGGTGGATCTTCCTCTGTTGAGCTGTAGTCAGTGGCATCTATTTGAAAAAATTTGGGCTCCTTGCATTTATGACCTGGGGAGTATTTTTCATCACAGTAGTAACATAGTCCTTGCTTCCTTCTTTCGACCATTTCTGCAGGTGACAACTTTTGGACCTTAAGTGTTTGAGTCGTGTTGTGAGCCTGTGGGGGACAACCTTTAGAGGGGAAATTTGGGCGACTGTATTGGGCTGCTAATGCACGTTCCACGTTACGGGCTACCTTGCAAGCCTATGTCCAAGTGGGAGGGTGGTGCAGTAAGACTTGAGCTTTGATGGCTTCTTTAAGACCACTGATAAAACATTACGTGTAGAACACATTTGAGAGACCCCAAGTGCGGAAGGCTAAGGCTTCAAAAGCTGTAATATATTCATCCACTGTACCTGTCTGTCGGAGCTTAGTAAGATGACCCAAAAAAGAGTCCTCCTGTTCAAAGCGGTCTCGAAGAGCTTTGATAAATTGTGTCCAAGTCTTAAAAGGTCCATTGCAACGTTGGTGCCATTCCCACCATTGCCACCGTTCATTGTCCAAGTACATGCTCCCCAACGTAAGCTTAGTCGCATCATCTAAGATATGATTCAATTTGAAATACTGCTCCATTTGTGCTATCCATGCGGATGGGTGAGAACCGTCAAATTTATGCATATCCAACTTGGGAGGTCGCTGACTAGGTGGTGGGTGGGTGTGCCAGACGTGAGGAGAGTGGCTAGACTCACCCTCATTGTATTCATTGTCATTATACTCCTCCTCATGGGCTTGCTCCTTGCCCTTCGGGATTAATTGCTGGACCTGGAGACTTAGTCCGGTAAGCTGCTTATTGATGGATTGGACGGTTTCTTCAAGTTTGTCCATTCTGTCATTGGCCATTGCTTGAGCTCTAGTTTCTACCATACACCAACCTGATGAAAAATTGGGACCGCCTAAAAATTTTCACTAATAATTGAATGGTACCACCGTGCTCAGCTCGTCGTCATGATTCTGATGGGCTAGATCACCAATAAGCGCCCTGGAAGATCTCAGACTCTTTTTTTTTTTTGAAAACTCCTAACGGAGTTTTACTCCTTCCTGATCAATACTACAGTCTCCAAATCCTCAAAATGTCAATGTGGACAAAAGTCCTGCGAAAATTATACCTTGGTATAGGAACCCTTCACAACAACTCCGATCTGGTGGATCTGAGAGATCTGAATGGCGGATCGGATAGCTCTGGGTGGCAGAACAGAGTACTGCTACAGATCGGCTGGCTCTAATAGATCTGAATGACTGATCTGCGAACTCGAGACTACGGGACTGATGTCGGCTACTGTTGCACCCCGTTGCACCAGTGGATCTGGAATAGATGATGCGCGATCCCCCGATAGAAAAGGGAACTATGGTCTTGAGGAGTGTCAGGTGCTACAGATCGCAATATACATAAGGGTCTGGCAGTAGTACTCGGCCCAATGTTTCAGGGCTCTAACTAAGGAGGATTGACTGTACCCTTAGCCATACAACCCGACTACCCTATCGTACGGGCGAGTAATCTCTTCGAGTGCTGTTCTCAGTTTACTGTAGCCACAAGACGGCCGACGGTTTATCTATGGCGAGGTTTCAAGGGAGCCTAAGGGCTTCCGATATACCCAGAGGGTACGTGGAAGACAGTCCGTGCGCGGTTCTATCTAATGCGCTACTACTCGAAGGGGTACCCACAGGGGTTACAAGGGAGTCCAACAGATGTGACCACCTCTTGTATTTCCTGCGTGCATGCCTCCCCAAATCCACAGGTTTATGCACTCAACGACAGATCCCGTGGTTTAAAGATGCCGGAACACGTTTCTAGCCAAATTGTTTTTTGCTAAGAATTGGAGATCCCACTGGCCCTGGAAAGTGCTCTGATACCACTTGTTATGATCTTAACCTGCAAAATGATACCCAATACAGAATATGCGAAGAAAAGATACCCAGAACATAGAATAACAATGATTTTATTATTCAGAGAGTAATGTTCACTTGCCTCTTCGAGGGGGCAACCTCCAATAGAGCAGAGCTCGATTACAAAATAAGACACGATACTCCTCGCAGGGAGTCTCTATCCTTTATATATGACTCATACATGCAATACCACAGGCTAATACCATGGGTTTTATTAATACCATCTATCTAATACTACGGCCCATTTGCAACTAACTGTGGTCCCGTCATTAATTACGTGTTAACCACTTACAAATATTAATATGGGCTTTATTGACTCTTGACTATGACGTGATCCCATGACATAAATAAGGGGGTTACGGTGGGACCCTAACAACTCATGACTATAATTAAGGGACTGTTTTTTCTCTTAGCCTTCCACAACCTACAAGGTTTACACCACAAAAATTGGAAGAAAAAAGAGAAAAACGACTTTGTTACAATTTTGATAGAAAATACACTAAAGGTCATAAGTGTGCTGAGAAGAAATTATTTTACATAGATTATGAAGAGGAGGAAAAAAAGGATCAAGAAACATCAAAAGAAGAGGATATACATCAAGAACCAACCCTAGAGAAAGAAGAAATGAATTCGACCGTGTCTTGTAAAGCATTGGCAAGAATTACCACTCCTCAAACGCTCAAGATAGAAGGATATATCAAGAAGAAAAATGTTCAAGAAGTTCAAGATCACATCGAGAAAGAAGAAATGACTCCGACCATACCTTGTAATTCATTGGCCGGAATTACCAGTCCTCAAACTATCAAGATAGAAGGACATATCAAGAAGAAAAATGTTCAAGAAGTGAAAGATCACATCGAGCATAAAGAAATGAATCTGACCATATCTTGTAATGCATTGGAAGAAATTTCCACTCCTCAAACTCTCAAGATAGAAGGACATATCAATAAGAAAAAGATTCAATTAGTGAAAGACCACATTGAGCATCAATAACAAGTTCTCCAACTTTTAAAGGATAATTCCACTTTGGTGTGGAATCAAATGAAACAACAAGCAGATCAACATCATAGTGAAATAATTTTTGATGTAGGTGATTGGGTATTTTTATGGCTACATCTCTAGCAAGCTATTTATGAGAAGGAAATGTTGTCAATACTACATGCAATTAAGAAATGGAAACCTTACCTAATCAGAGGACACTTCAAGGTAAAAATGGATCATGATAGTCTTAAATAATTTTTAGAACAAAGATTATCTTTAGAAGAATAGAAAAAATGGTTCACAAATATGTTGAGTTATGACTTTGAAATCATCTAAAAAAAAGGGAAGCAAAATGTTGTTGCAGATGCACTCTCAAGAAAGGATGAGGATGTGGAAGCATTATTTTTTTCTATTTCTATTATCCAATCAGATTGGATAAACGAAGCAAGGGATGAATGGAAGAAGGATGAAGAAGTGTGGCCACTCATTGAAAATTTGCAGAAGATCCTAGTTCAAACAATATTGCCAAAACTTGATGAGGACAAAAAAATCATATTGGAACTTGGAGAAGTCACAAAAAAAAGATCCTAACAATGACAAAATTGATCAATTTTAGAGTATCTCATCAAGTGGAAGAACTTACCTGTTGAACATTCCACATGGGAGGACAAGAATTTTATATAGAAGCATCAAGAACTACTCAAGCGTTGAGGACAACACTTTTTGAAGGAGAGCGACATGTTAGGTCCATATACTACTAGCGTAACCCCTTATTGTTATTAGTACAACCCCCTTATTATATTGGTGTGCCCATGTAGTCCCCATATTGTTATTATTGTGCCCTTACATTATTATTGTTAGGTTGACTCTAATTATATTATGACCCCTTAGACTCCTATATATAGAAAGGAGGTCTTGTCATTTGTAACATCCAAGAATTGTTCAATTGTGTAATGTAAAGGAGGTTTCCCCCTCGAAGAGGCTTATTTCTAAGGCTTTTATCTATCTTTTATATCTTTTTGTGAGCTGGTTTCATAACATCTTCATCCGTATTTCCATAATTTCATAACAATTTATCCCTCATTTCGTAATTATCCAGCCTAGAACCTCATTTCATAGTTATATGGGTTACGATCCTTGTTTTCCAAAGTTATTTATTTTATGTATATAAAGTGAAATTATGATTAAAATCTAGGAAATTAACATGGTTTCATATATTTATATATGTGTTAAGAGTTTTGTGACATGTGTAGGCTTATTTGGAGGTTACAGAAGGGTCTTACTTGGCCTGCCAAGATCAAATTCGAATTTCAACTCAAGAGGTGGACCATATTCCAAGGAGAAAGATCATGGAGATCTTGATGTGTCATAGGATTTGTATCTAGTATTTAGGGATGAGTTGGGACAAGTATGGATCTAGTAGATATCTAAGGGATCTACATTTATTGAGTACATATCCCTAATTCATGTATAAATAAGAGAAGCATCCTTCAAAGGAAGCCAATAGTTGTCAGTTATTCACTAGCAACAGATGTATGATTGTTCATTCAACATGAATAATATTATTTTCTTGCAATTATGAGTTATGAATTTTTCTTTATTCTTAAGGAGTGATAACTGTTCATGTGTGTTCATTGAGGAATGAATGGGTCCCCATCAACTACAATTCACATACATCTGTAACATAGTTTAATTTTTGTTATTTCCTTTCCTGCAGGTGTGATTTACTTTCTGCAAGTGTGTTTTGTTATGTGAAGATTGATTTCCTTTCAGTAGTTAGTTTTTATGTGAGAAGGACAACTAGGACTCTCGAAAAAGAGACTCTTCTCCATGCACTAGACTAAACTAAAAGATGATTTACTTTCTTATATTCTTTCCTAGATTAAATTTATGTGAAGATTTAATTGTTTCTTGAATTCTAGTTTATGATTTGATGCAATGGTAATGTTTTTGGGTCCCTATAATACTATTGATTACCCCATTACTATTGTAGTTATACCCCTTATTTATATTGTTGTGCCCCTATTACCCCCATATTGTTATTTCTGTGCCCCATAGAATCCCTCTATTGTTATTTTTGTGGCTTTATATTATTATTGTTAGGTCGGCTGGATTATATTGTGACTCCTTAGACTCCTATATATAGAAAGGAGGTTTTGTCATTTGTATCATCCAAGAATTGTTCATTTATGTAATGTAAAGGAGGTTGCCCCCTCGAAGAGGCTGAATTCTAAGGCGTTGATCTATCTTTTCTATCTTTTCTTGAGCTGGTTTCATAACATTTGGTATCAGAGCTTTGGATTCTAGGGTTTCGCTGCTCCAAACAGGTCATCGTGGCATTTTCGCTATAACTTTTTTTCTGTGACGTTTCAGAAGTCAAAAAAAAACCCATTTGAGAAGAAATCGCGCTGAACCTTGGGTCCAAATTTCAGAGCTTTTTGCGTGATATTTGCGGAGATATGATCTGAGGAAGTTGGTCTTTTTGCAGACTCCTGAATTACATTCAAAACAGGTGACCTGGGGAAAATCGTCATAACTTTCTCTCTGGGGATCGGATTGAAATTTCGTAAGAAGGTACAGAAAGAGGACGGACTGTAGTTTCTTTTATGTGTGTTTCAGATTCAAAGGTTGAAACAGTGACTCGTGGCACGTCGTACAAGTTCGCTCTACTGAACCAGTCTAAAAGCAAGTCACTGTGGGAGATTTCACATAACTCTTCCTTGGAGAATCCAATTTGGCTCAGACTTGTGGCATTGGAAAGAGGACGTAGAAGGCTACTACAGGTAGAAATTTCAGAACTAGATGATCTGAAATTACAGAGATACATCAGATTCAATATCAGGCTTCTATAAAGTGAAAAAAGGTGTGTAGTTTTTTTTTAATTTTTGTGTAAGCTTGGTTTAACGGAATTCAAAGGGCATAGTAAAGCATTATTATCGGTAACTGATGCCCCGAGGAAAGAAAATGCAAACACCTAGTAAGGAACCTGAAAGCTCTAGCATGACTCATGAAGAAGAGGAAGAAATGCTACATGATATATCAAAATTACAAGAACAAGTGCAACAAATGTCACGCTCACAAAAGCTAACAGAAGCTAAGATAAGTGGCGTGGAATCTAAGATAAATGGCGTGGAATCTAAGATAAAGGGCATGGAAGCTAAGATGGATGACTTGAAGATAGATTTGAAGACAGACATGGAAGAATTGAAGAAGTTGCTACAAGAAAGGGTCACTAATGGTGAAAAGGTAGTAAAGGAAACTCATGATGAGAACAAAAGAAATGTTAATCATGATTCCATAGACGCTAATGTTGGATCGAAGAATCACCATATTCCAAAAATCGATATGAGGAAGTTTGATGGCAAGGATCCCGCCACATGGATATTACAGATGGAGCAATTCTTCGATCTCAATAATGTGCAAAACACACAAAAGGTACGTATGGCAACTGTATATTTGGAACCAAATCAGTTTGTATGGTATCAATGGCTTTGCTCTCGTAAACAATTTATCACTTGGGCAATTTTTACGGAAGAATTGATAGCACATTATGAAGATACAAAAAGCAACACTTTTTTTAGCCAATTGATAAGTCTCAAACAAAAGGGTTCAATAATGGAGCACATTGAGGAGTTCCAAAAATTGAACATAAGGGTAAAAGATATTCCAGAGGAGCATAGGATTGATGTGTTCATAGGGTCTTTAAAGGATAATATCCAACATGATGTTCGCCTTTGGGAACCTGATTCATTAGAGAAGGCATTCAGGTTAGCAAGAAAAATGGAAAGCAAAATTATGGCAACCAGGAAGCATACCACTCACAACTATAAAGACGGAAGTGTTGTTGCCCCTAGTCTTCCACAACCTATAAGGTTGACACCACAACAATTGGAAGAAAAAAGAGCAAAAGGGCTTTGTTACAGTTGTGATAGCAAATACACTAAAGGTCATAAGTGTGCTGAGAAGAAATTATTCTACATAGATTGTGAAGAGGAAGAAGAAAAGGAGCAAGAAAGGTCAAAAGAAGAAGATATACTCCAGGAACAAAGCCTAGATGAAGAACAAATAAATCCGACCATATCTTGTAATGCATTGGCGGGAATTACCACTCCTCAAACCATCAAGATAGAAGGACAAATCAAGAAGAAAAAGGTAATAGTGTTGATTGATTCAGGAAGCACCCACAATTTTATTCATTGTAGGGTAGCAAAAGAATTGAATTGCTTCCTATATCCAGCACCAGAGTGTCAAGTGATGATTGCAAATGGAGGAACAATAAATTGCTCTGGAAAGTGCCATAATATCAAGCTATCCATGGGAGAATATGTATTGACTAGCCCAATGCTTTCCATTCCAATGGGAGGTGCTGATGTTGTACTAGGAGTCCAATGGCTACAATCCTTGGGTACAATAGCTTTTAATTTTCAAGAACTTTTCATCAAATTTTCTACGGAAGGAAAGGAAGTTGAATTAAGGGGTATTGCAGGGAAACCAGGAAAGATAATCAGCTCTAATGGCATGACAAAGCTTCTAAAAAAGGAGCAAAGAGGTGTAATTGCACAATTATGTTCGCTAGATGTTTCCACATTGGAATCATCTATTTCTCCAGATCTCCAAAAAGTCCTGGACAATCATTCCAAGGTATTTGAGACTCCCAAAGGTCTCCCACCTATGCGTGATCATGATCATGCTATTCATCTGATTCCAGGAAGTGTTCCTCCAAACATCAGGCCGTACAGATATCCCTATGTCCAAAAAAGTGAAATTGAACGTATGGTTGCAGAAATGCTAGAGGCTGGTATAATTCAACCGAGTCAAAGTTCTTTCTCAGCTCCAGTAGTATTGGTGCACAAGAAGGATGGATCATGGCGCATGTGTCCGGATTATAGGGAGCTCAACAAGCTCACTATTAAAGATAAGTTCCCCATTCCTGTCATTGATGAATTACTGGATGAATTGCATGGATCAATTTACTTCACCAAGTTGGATCTTCGTTCGGGATATCATCAAATCAGAATGAAGATTGAAGACATTCCGAAAACGGCATTTAGAACTCATGAGGGTCATTATGAATTTTTGGTCATGCCTTTTGGCCTTACCAATGCACCTTCAACATTTCAAGGTTTGATGAATTCAATTTTCAAACCATTCCTTAGAAAATTTGTGTTAGTATTTTTTGATGATATACTAATCTACAGCAAGTCTTGGAAGGATCATGTTGAACATGTTGACAGGGTGCTACAACTATTGGAGGAGAAACAATTATATGCAAAAAGATCCAAATGTTTCTTTGGAGTCCAGGAGGTGGAATATTTGGGTCATATTGTATCTCATGAAGGAGTTAAGGTAGACCCTAGCAAAATTAAAGCCATTAAGGAATGGAAAATCCCCACATCCATAAAGCATCTGCGAGGATTTCTTGGGTTGACAGGGTATTATCGCAAGTTTGTTAAGAATTATGGGAGAATAGCAGCACCTCTAACAACATTATTGAAGAAAGATTCATTTTCATGGACTCCGGAAGCAACAAAGGCCTTTGAACATCTTAAAGAGGCAATGTGCCAAGCACCGGTCTTAGCTACACCGGACTTCACAAAAACCTTTATTGTGGAATGTGATGCTTCAGGAAATGGAATTGGTGCTGTTCTAATGCAAGATGAAAGACCCATTGCTTTTGAAAGTCGTCCAATCAAGGGAAAGTTTTTAAGCAAAGCTATTTATGAGAAGGAAATGTTGGCAATACTCCATGCACTTAAGAAATGGCGACCCTACCTAATGGGAAGACACTTCAAGGTAAAAACGGATCATGATAGCCTTAAATACTTTTTAGAACAAAGATTATCCTCTGAAGAGCAACAAAAGTGGGTCACAAAGATGTTGGGTTATGACTTTGAAATCATCTACAAAAAAGGGAAGCAAAATGTGGTGGCAGATGCACTCTCAAGAAAGGATGAGGATGTGGAAGCATTGTTGTGTGCCATTTCTATTATCCAACCAGATTGGATAAACGAAGCAAGGGAGGAATGGAAGAATGACGAAGAAGTGTGGGCACTTATTCGAAAGCTACAACAAGATTCCAGTACTTCTGATACATTTAGCTGGCAAAATGATTCGTTATGGTACAAAGATCGCTTATACCTCTGTAAGAATTCCCAGCTAAAACAAAAGATTCTTATGGAATTGCACACTTCTCCCTTAGGAGGGCACTCAGGATTTTTAAAAACTTACCACAGGGTTAAGAAGGAATTTTTTTGGGATGGCCTTAAATCAGATATTCAAAAGTTTGTGGCGGAATGTTTGGTTTGCCAACAAAATAAAGTTGAAACAATTAAGACACCAGGTCTATTACAACCTTTATCCATTCCAAGCCAACGTTGGGAGGAGGTTTCAATGGATTTTATCACAGGTTTACCCAAGTCTGAGGGAAAGAGTGTCATCATGGTGGTAGTTGACAGACTTACCAAGTATGCACACTTTTGTGCATTATCACATCCATTTAAAGCCAGTACAGTTTCTACTGCATTTATGGAAACAGTTCAAAAGCTACATGGAAACCCAAAGATTATTGTAAGTGACAGAGATCCCATTTTCACTGGAAATTTTTGGACAGAATTATTTTCTTGTCTTGGTACTCAGTTAGCTCATAGCTCATCTTATCATCCTCAATCTGATGGGCAAACTGAGATAGTAAACAAATGTTTGGAAGGATATCTTCGTTGCTTTGTATCTGATAAACAGACACAATGGGTCAAATGGTTGCCTCTGGCTGAATGGTGGTATAACACTTCCTTCCATACAGCAACAAAAATGACCCCATTTATGGCACTTTATGGGTATCAACCACCATCCATCACATCATATTTAAGAGAAAATTCTAAGGTTCAGGCAGTGGAACATCACATCGAACATCAACAACAAGTCCTCCAACTCTTAAAGGATAACCTCGTGTTGGCACAAAATAGAATGAAACAACAGGCAGATCAACATCGCAGTGAAAGAAGTTTTGATGTAGGTGATTGGGTATTCCTACGGCTACAACCATATAAGCAAATGTCCCTAAAGCAAGCTAAGAAGGATAATAAATTATCACCAAAGTATTATGGTCCGTACAAGGTGTTGCAAAAGATTGGTACTATGGCATACAAATTGGAGCTTCCTGCAGCTTCTCGATTGCACCCAGTTTTCCATGTTTCATGTTTAAAGAAGGTTATAGGTGACAAGCTCCCAATTCAAACAATATTGCCAGAACTTGACGAGGAAGGAAAAATTATATTGGAACCGGAAGCAGTCACAGAAACAAGAACTCGACAGCTACGAAATCGATCAATTTCAGAGTATCTTATCAAGTGGAAGAACTTATCCGCTGAAGATTCCACATGGGAGGATGAGAATTTTATGCAGAAGTATCCAGAACTACTCAAGCGTTGAGGACAACACTTTTTTGAAGGAGAGGGGCATGTTGGGTCCCTATAATACTAGTGATTACCCCATTACTATTGTAGTTATACCCCTTATTTATATTGTTGTGCCCCTATTACCCCCATATTGTTATTTCTGTGCCCCATAGAATCCCTCTATTGTTATTTTTGTGGCTTTATATTATTATTGTTAGGTCGGCTGGATTATATTGTGACTCCTTAGACTCCTATATATAGAAAGGAGGTTTTTTCATTTGTATCATCCAAGAATTGTTCATTTATGTAATGTAAAGGAGGTTGCCCCCTCGAAGAGGCTGAATTCTAAGGCGTTGATCTATCTTTTCTATCTTTTCTTGAGCTGGTTCCATAACAAATGTTGTTGGAGTAAAACTGTGAGGAAGGACAACCAGGACCTCGTAAGTTTGGAGCCTCTTCTCTTGCTATCTACACATCACAAACAACTACTCTTTAGTTTCTCTTCTTGGGGACAGTATTGTGAGGAAGGACAACCTGGACCTCCTAAGTTAGATGCCTCTTCTCTTGCTTGCTGCATATTGAATCAGAAACTTTTTAGTTTCTTTAAATTTAGAAGTTATTTGTAATATGAATTTCCTTTCTTTCCTTCCATCCTAAACAAACTTTCTACAACAGTTTCATTTGAGGTCCCATATATTTTTGTTTTCTTCTAAGTTTACGAAACCCCTGGGTTTACATATTAAAATAACAAGGGATTTAGCATAACATTAAACCACCCTACAATACACTACCATGAATCAGTTGGTGAAGAGACACAAGATGTCTTCCATCAGCCTCATCAAGGTTGCAAGGAAATTTTTCAACCTGAAAGGCATGACCAACCATTCAAAAAGGTCTCCTTGGATTTGAAGGCAGTCTTCCACACATTGGATGGTTTGATTGGTACCTGGAGATAAATTGACTTCAATTCAATCTTGCTGAAATATTACCCCCCCTTGAGCTAGTCTAGAAGATCATTAATCAGTGAGATTGGATACCTATTCTGGATAATGATCTTATTCAATGCCTGATAGTCAATACAAAGTCTCCAAGTCCCTTTGTTCTTTTGTACCAACACGTTAGGGATCCAACAAGGTGTTGAACTTGGAATGATGTGCCCTTTTTGCAACAACTCCTAAATCTACCTCTTGATTTCATCATTCTCCAAATTTAAGTATCGATATATCGGACCGTTGGGTAGTGACATGCCTAGGTTCAAATCAATGGAGTGCTTAACTTGACAATGTAGGCACACCCCTATGGGTCAGGTGAAGTTGTCCTTGTACTCCTCCATGACCTTGTACATTTGTTGTTGTCATGTGGAGGATCCTTGTCTGGAGGCCATGGATGTGACCATAATATTATTCTTTCCATGAGGGCGAATCATAAGGAATAAAAATTTCACGGTTTGGGAAATAATCTTACTACATTGCTTCGCAGATATCAAAGAGATGGTGGTAGGCGGTGCTACCTCTGGTATCCTATATAACTTATTGCCCAAAGAAATAATATCAGTGTGATGCCTAGACTCATACACAACATGACGGTTCCACAAGTATGGTTGGCCTAATAATACATCACAAACTTCAAGAGGAGAAACATCACACAATACCTCATATGTGAAGGGCTTGATTTTGTATAGAAGGTGACATTGTTGGCAGACACAAAGATCTCATCCTTGGTGAAGCCACCTGAAGGTTTACAACTATGGGTGTGGTGTGGTTGATAGGCCTAAATGCTTCATGACCTATGCTAAAATGAGGTTATTTTAGCTTCTCTTGTCAACAATGAACTGCAGTGGATAAGCCTTCACCCACATCTGTGAGTCGAAGAGTCGCTCCCCCTCCTTTGGATCTCTAGGCTCAATCCTTGGATCTTTGTGGTGGCAAGTGTGGAACTGGAACGTACATCAAGAATTGGTTTCCTTTTATCATTCCCCTTGTCGAGTTCTGACTCGGAGTTGGAATATGAATATTACTCAAAAGCCTTCAGATTGACCACTAGTTAATGCTTAGCTTGACACTTACATGTGTTGTGAATGGGGCCCTTATGGATCTTACACCATTTCCCTATGTCCTTCTTTGTCTTTGTGGTGATTTTCTTTTCTTGTGGCTTCAGTGGGTTGTGCTTGGTCGCCCACCGTTGGATTTGTCCTTTATTCTGAGGTTTGGGGGAATCTTTCCCTTGCTTTAGATTCGTAGACCCAAAGTATCACTTCCTCTATTTAAATTTATGCTCAATCTTGATAGTGTATCGATAAGCGGCGCCAAGTGAGGAGATTTCCACGATGTCCATCTCATCCTGGATGTACTTATGTAGATAGGTGTGGTACATGAGTAGCAAATTACACTAATAATCCTTGATACCCAACTTCATGTGAAGGGTATGAAAAATATTTGTGAACTCTGGCACGTCTTGTTCCCTTAACTGTTGTAGAGTGGTCCACTTTATGTATTTAACTTCATAGCTCCCGACATGGTAATATTGTTCCTTAGTGGCATGTCAAAAAGAATTGCAAGTGGGAGTGGCTGAAAACAGTTATGGTTTCTTCTCGTCCTTTTTTTCACAATGGATTTCCCACCAGTCACTGACTTGGAGGGTGGCTTTGAGAAGTGAAAAAGTAATATTTTCCTGAATGGAAAAGTCATGAACCGAAAAATATTCTTTCAGGAGATTCAACCATCTATCTATAGTGTTTGCCTCTATCTAGCCTTCAAATATGGGAATTTCAAAGTTGAATTATGTCTTAAAGGGAGTGGAGCCTCTAGAGTGGCTGCTGAATGGAGATGCATTGCTTGTGGGTAGTTGCTAAAGGATTTGGGAAAAATTATCCAACATCACGTTCCTCTATCACTTGAGGCCTTCTTCGAGAAATGTTTTGAAAGGATCTCTTGTTCCCTCATATTTCTTTTCTTTCTTCATGGGAGGCTATTGGGGTTTGTGGGGTTGGTCTTGCAAAGGTTCAATTGTTTGATCCCTAACCCCTTATACCCTGACCTCATTGGGGACATACAAAGAAAAATAGAGAAAGAGAAGATCGCTCTGATACCACTGATCTAGACTTATACATGAACACAACATAATATAGATACAAACATAAAAATGGAGATGCAACAGAAATAAAAATTCATTTCATGAATATCAAAGAACTGAAATATGCTTACATACAGAAAGGAAATAATGTAGCTCAGGTGATGGTAGCTTATCTATGAGAATAGATGTGGCACCTACATGCCTTCGAATGGTGTTATAATGAGTCTCAAGGTTATTTTTATTACTAAACAACAAGGAAAAATGCTAAACAACCAAAACCCTAACCTTGGGAGATGGAATGCCAAGAGTTTGTGGACCCCGTTGGGGTTAGTTGCGCAATCAACTTCCCAAGGTCATAATTTGGTCAGATGATCTCAGTTTGGCACATAAAATACCTCGTTGGAAAGATATCTCTGAGTAATACAATAATTTTGGCACTTTCTCATTGTAGACCTAAGAAAATGTTGTTTAATGGGTCAAAATATCTCCAGAAGTTTAGGACTCGAAAGACTGCTAAAAATACTAAATGCTGGTATAATCAAAGAAATGGATGAAATCGATGGGAGGTCTAGGAGGAATAGGTAGGTGGACACCAATATCCACCTGGATTAAGAATGGGAAACTTATCTTTAATAGTGATCTTGTTGAACTCTCTATAACCTAGAAACATACACCATGATCCATCCTTATTGTGTATCAATAGTACTGGAGAAGCAAAAGAACTTTCGCTAGGTTGAATTATACCTACTTCTATTAATTTTGTAACAATAAATTCAATTTCACTCTTCTGGAATAATGGTATATGTAATGTCTAATGTTTGGAGGAATGCTTCCTAGAATCAAGTGAATAGCATGATCATTATTGCGAATATATGGGAGACCTTTGGGAATCTCAAATATGTTAGAATTATTATCAACGACTCTTTTGAGATCTAGAGAAATTGATGACTTAGATGTTTGAACATCTAGTGAACATAATTGTGTAATTACCCCACACTGTTCCTTATTAAAAATATTTTCCAGGCCATTAGAGATGATTATATTCCCAAGTTTCCTTGCGATACCCCTTTATTCAGTTTCCTTTCCTTCTGAGAAAAAAATGAAGAAACGTTCTTGAAAATTAAAATATATTGTCCCAAAATGATGCATCCATTGGACTCCTAATAAAACATCTACACCACCCATTTGAATGGAGAGCATTGAAATATTAAATCAATATTCCCCCATGGTTAGATTGATATTATGGCACCTCCATGAGAAATTTATACTTCCTCCACTTGTAACCATCACTTAACAATTTGGTGTTGGATATATAAAGCAATTCAAATTCGTGGCTATCTTACAATGACTAAAATTGTGAGTACTACTTGAATCAATCACTAATGTTACCTTTTTCTTCTTGATATATCCTTTTATCTTGGGATTTTAAAGAGTGGTAATTCCAGCCAATGTATTACACTATATGTTCATATTCATTTTTTCAACCCCTGGGGTTGGTTCCTAGTGAATATCTTTTTCTTTTGATGTTTCTTGTTCCTTTTATTCCTCCTATTCATAATCTATGTAAAACAATTTCTTCTCAGCATGCTTATTATTTTTAGTGTATTTGCTATCACAACTGTTACAAAGCCCTTTTTCTTTCTTTTCCTTCAATATTTATGGTGCCAACCTTGTTGGTTATGGGACGCTAGGAGCGGAAACACTTCCATATTTATAGTTGTGAGTGATAGACCTTATTTCCATAATTTTGCTTTCAACTTTTCTTGCCACCCCAAATGCATTCTCCAATGACTTAAGTTCAAAATGGAGAACCTCATGTTGAATTTTATCCTTTAAAGTTTCTATGAAGACATCAATAATATGCCCTTCTCAAATATTATTTACCTTGGTATTTAATCTTTGGAAGTCCCCAATGTCCTCCCCAACTAAACCCCTTTGTTTGAGATTTATCATTTGGCTAAAGAAGATATTTCTCTTTTTATCCCCATAATGTGTTATCAATTTCTTCTTAAAATTGTTTCAAGTGACAAGTGCTTTATGAGAAAAAAATATATGAATACCATACAAATTTATTGGGTTTTAAATATAAATATGAAATGCATAACTTATATGTGTGTCACACTTCACGTAGATCAAAGAATTGCTCCATCTGTAGTATCCACATTACCAGATCCTCGCCATCAAGCTTCCTCATATTGTTCTATTGAAAATGGTTAGTATTTAGCCGAAAGTTGGATTCTATAAAATCATGATTCACATTCCTTTTGTATTCATCATGAGTTTCATGTACTACCTAGTCACCATTAGGAAGCATTTCTTGTAGCAACTTTTTCAAATATTACTTCAAACTTTTCATTTACCCTTCATTTTTTCCTCTATACCATCCATATTAAAATTCATCATCACTTCCAATTAATTTTTAGTTTCTTCCCGTGGGAGTGAAATTTGCCACACTTGGTCCTGTAATTTTGATATATCATGTTGCATTTCTTCTTCTTCATGCATCATGGTAGAGATTTTTAATGGCTTAATGGGTGTAGCAATATTTTTTGGGTGAAAATTTGGAACCAATTAATGGTATCTATGATCAAATATTCCCTTTGAATAACTTAGAATTTATTTTTCCAACAAGAATAATGCAAATTTAAAAATACACACCTTTTAGAGCTTGATTTTGAGCTTGTTTATAAGGTTGAACTTCATTTTATTTTATCTTTGCGAGTTCAACTCTCCAAAGTTGTAAATTATGTCTTATGGTAGCCTCCTGAGTCTTCTTTTGAACACAATAAGTCATACTGATATTGGATTCCTCAAGATAAAGTTATATTGAATCTCCCACAATGACCTGATTATGGACTAGTTTAGTAGAATGAACTTGTACGAGATGCCACGTGTCACTGTTTTGAACTTTGGCCCCGAAAATGTTACATGATAAAGTAATTTTTTTGTACTTTCATTTAGTTTAAAAACAATTCAAATCCAATGCACTAAGAGAAATTTATTATGATATCTCTTGGAACACCTATTTTAGACTAAATTCTAGAGCATACAGAAACCCTAAGTTATTTGGATCATATATCCAAACATATAGCCAACGAAGCTCTAAATGTTTGATATGATGTTTATCATGATTTTGACTCCATGTGCTCAAAATTTCGTCTTCTGAATCCTTGCAGGAAAAAGTTATAACAAAAATTCCAAGATGACCTATCAACAAAACCCAAGAATCCAGAACTCTGATACCAAATGTTATGTAACTAGATCAAAAAATATAAGAAAAGATAGATAAACAACCTGAAAATAAGAATCTTCGAGGGTGGAACCTATTTTTACATTACATAAATGAACAATTCTTGGATGATTCAAATGACAAGACCTCCTTGGTATATATAGGAGTATAAGGGGTCACAATATAATTAGGGCGTACATAACAATAACAATGTAAGGGCACAATAATAGCAATAATGGGCTTATATGAGGCACAACAATAACAATATGTGGGATACATTAGTGTTATAAGGACCTAACAAATTTGTTCTTTGTTTTTGAGTTCTTTTTGTCATTTTTACATTGTTTGGACCTATTATAGGCCTAGTTTGCTTACATTTAATTAGATGTAAATCTGTTTTTAGCTTTTCTTATTTGATTACTACCACAAACATTTTGTACTTACATATCCCTTCAACATGATGATTAATTACACATGCGATAAAAAAGTTCGTGGTAATATTAACATCAACAATATCCTAAGTTTGTGCTTATTGTACTCTTCCTTCCCTATCTAAATATTATTGGAAATCTCGGAATCTCCTATGACTAGAAAACCATCTAAATCCTCTTATCCCATCAGAACTTACACATTGTAGCCTTAACAAACTTTGATTTTTAATATCTCCTTATGTAGATTGCAAATATGTGAATTTGATTGTTAAGAGGTCAATTGTTTAACCTCTCCTAACCATCACATTCCAAAATATTCTTGGAATCTGCAATCTCGACCATAAATTCAAAAATATTCATGAAATCTGCAATGGATCTAAATTCAACACCCCTATCATCATGTGTCAGTGCCTCAATTCAAATGAAACTCACTTCATCATGTTATGAAAAGTAAGATGTAATGGAAAGTAGGATGTAGGATGCTCATATTAGATTTAACAAAACAAAATACAAATGTTGTGAGGGTTGTAAGTCTCTTGGAGCTTATCTTGATGGGAAGTTTGAGAATATTTAGAATTTTATAGGCATGAACTAGGTCAAATAATTGACCTCACTCATGTCCAGATTCCAAAATATTTTCAAAATCCCCAATCAAAATAAGAATGAAAAGACAAGTCAAAGTCGATATACTATTACTAAAGGCTATTGATAAGGCTCGATAATGAGACTTATAAGTTATGTTTGGAGGAAAGGCCGTGAGTGATGTTGTGTTCATGGATATCAATGTTTGTAATATTCCAAGTCGATATACCGTTACTTGTAAGGCTTGATACTGAGACTGATAATTCTTTTCTGAAATCAAGGTCATGAGTGTGGTTTTTTGCAAGGATATTCTAGCGGATTTATCCGTCATATCCCACCACAACTTCAAAATAATATATATATATATATATATCTATATATATATATATATATATATATATATATATATACACACACACTTGTGAGAGAAGCACAATGCTTTCTATAACAACAATTCTATTACATAAAGTCTCATATCCCACTAATTCTTATAATTTTGTTGTATGTTGGAATAAAATAAAATATTTTTGTATGTTGGTGAAACAAAAAGTGATTATCTTTATGAACTTACCATATGTTCCCAAATATTTTAGCCACAACATTAAATTTCTGTGAATATGCTCATCTTCCACTTTGTTGCTTCACTTCTTTTAAAGTAGCTTGACTGGCTCTTCTGCCTTCTATCCTCCCATAAGTGTTATTTCCAAATACACACACATTTGGGAATGGACATGAGAGTATCTCTATCAGATGTGGGAGAATCACGAATATCATTAGGTGTTTGTTCCATTTGGTCGACCTACTAGGGCAGTTCAAGGTATGCTGAAAATGGTATATAAGAAAAATGGAATGTTATTGCATGCTTTCTAAGTTATTATGATCATTACAAGAACTAGAGAGGCAGGAATTGCTGAAAGGCGAGCGTTATATCTAAGTGATGGATAATCCTCTATGTCTAAGCATTTATCTCTCTTCTCAATTTGCAAGTCCAGATGTAAATGTGATAGGCACAAGTTTATTCCTATACTATTACAAATGACGTAAAGCACTTACCTATGAATACCAATATCATCTGCATGAATGTGATTATGTATCCAAGCAAGGAACCACACCTATAAGAGTGTTCTACGAAACTAGGTGGTAAACAAATGGAACTATTGTTAGAATTGGAATAGCTTCGGAGTATGTAGTTGGTAGTACAGAAAGCTAGTCTTAGAGGATCTTTGGTTCTAGGTTACCGTTAAAAAGAACCACCTCGATGGTATCCCTTCAGTTTGATAACCAATCTTCATACAATTGTACGTGTTTATTAAAGCACACTTCCTCTACAACCTATAAGTTGATCCCTCTAACAGGTGATTCTTTGGTAGTTTTTAGTCCATCTAAATGTAGCATTATCCATGACACCTACCTTTCTTGAATTGAGAGTGAATAAATGGAGGCTTTATTCATTATTGAGTTCACTGGAAAATGCACTGTAATTACGCCGTAAGGCGTTTCCCTCTGAAATCAACTCCCCTTCATGTCTACTTGTCACCCTTAGATACCGTTAGATAATATGTTAGACGATTGGGAAAGGCTGAACCGTTCGATCAAATGGCAGTGGAAGAGAATGCAAGCGCAGAAACCCAAGCAGCTCTTCAAAGCCCGCCTCCTGAGAGCGCTAGCTTTACGAAATGCGGAAGCGAGCAGAGCTCAGAGCAGCCACGACCAATCTTGAAAAGCCCTGGGAAAAGTCCGCCAAAACCCCTACTTTGTTCGCCGTTACGGCTGACAAGCATCTCCAAGCCTTGGCCGACAGGTTTCAGAAGCCCGGGGGAATCGATCTCTGGACCGAGAATGATGGACCGGAAAGCCTCGCTTTCGATGGGAAGCTCTCCGTTCGGAGCACGACGCTGTACAGTAGGGTTAACAGCATCGATGCCGACGATGCGAGGTCATGTATCCACTTTTATATATTTTTCTCGGTTGAAAATTGCTGAAATATAGCACAGACGCAAAAAAGATCTGGAATGCTAGCCTTATGAGCTAGATACACATTCTAATGTGTTTAACGAGAATATAAAATGTAAAATTTGCAGGAGGAATCTGAGGAGCTGTGTAATGTTTCATCTTCAGAGGATGGAATCTCTGACTGTCAGCCCTTGGAACGAATGGAAAACTTAGTGAGACAATCAGGGGGCGTCAAATCTCTCATTGGCAAAGTAAGCACGATTGCAAAAATGCCAAATCTGCAAAATGAGGCTCAGAGCAAAGAACAAATCCCAATGACTTCATCCAGTTCTACAGTTAATGATGCCAATTCACCAAAAGAACATCCTTTCATTCAACCAGATGAATTGCCAAAATCCCAGGAAGATCTGGATGAAGAGGAGAGGGAAAAGATCCCTGATTCACCCTATACAAAAATGATGAGACGATTTTCGATATTTACCTCATCCAGAGAGTGAAACTATTTGTATGTTTTGAATTGTGTTCGAGTTTGTGACACTCGTCACCTCCAACAGGTCATTTGTAAGATACAATAAGTAGGGCTCTACTTTCATTTCATTATGATCTCGGTCCACTCTGTTTCCTATATATTCCCAGTGTTCTTTGGGAGGAAGAAAGCAGTTGACTGCAGTTTTCTAAGAGCCTTCACTGTTTATGGCTAATGTAAATATTATATGTACGATACATTTTTCTAAATGTGATGTGTGCTCCACCAGGAATGGAGTAGAGCATATTGTGAGTAAATTATTCTGGTTTCATTGTTTGTTCTTCACTGGATAATAAAAACCAAACACTCATGCCTCATACTTGAATTATGAGTATTCAGTATGTGAATTAGCTATCCATGCTACCATATGATTGAAGTCACTCTTCTTAATCAACACTTTGTTTAACTGTTGGTTTCTGGGGGAATTCTTAATTTGGCAAATTAGATTTTGGTGTCGACAAACTATCCTTAAGTTAGTTTCCATTTCCATTTAGGGATTGTGGATTATGTCAATGGGATATTTGCTTCTTCAAACTGAGGCCCCCCATCCGTTGATTGTTGTACAAAATGTTGCTAAATTCAAGCTATCCTTGATTCAAGAAGAGGCCATAGGAATACCTTATTAGGTGTTTATGAGGCCTGTCTTTATATCTTAGTGATTGAATAAGGTATTCAATACAGTGAGTGATTAAGAGTATAGCCTTGATGGCAAGCTTGAACCATTCAGCAGGGACAAGATTACTAGGGGAGTAAGGGAACCTTGCCTGTTGAAGAAAGCAGAAAAGGCCATTATGGGTAAGTTTGTATCTTCTCAGTTTTGTATGTTCAATGAATGCATGCTTTAGATCAAACTATATTCTGAGGCCTTTACATTCAATGAACTGCACTCAAAAAATTCCTCCTTGAAGAAGGTAGAAAATGTGATTATGGATTAGTTGGTATCTTCTGTCTCTTGAATGAATGAATGGGCTAGATAAAACTGTGTTCTGAGACCTATGCATTTCTGATATGATTGAACCACATGGTTCAGTTTACATCTATGGGAAATCAATGAATTTCTTTCAGAAACGATGTTCAGAACTTAAGAGACCAATATTTGGGATCTAAAATTCAAAATTTCATTGTAGGAAGATGTGGGTGGATTAACCTCTCAAGACCAACCTTTCTAAAAGAGGTATTTAAAATCTTAGGCTATTTATAATTTGTGGGGGAATTTACCTAGATTTTGCAAATATATGAATTACAGTGGCTAAGATAGTGTCTATTTTCTGCTGTCTTTATATATCGCTATTGCGTACCTACTTCCTTGCCTTGAACTCTGATTAAGACCTTTTAGGATTCCTTTTACTTTTAACTTCTCCTGTAAGATCTTCCAGGGCCAACCATATGAAGGGTTGGTCTTTCAGGATCTTTCCCTAAAGAGGGATAACAAAGTCTTTGTAAATGGGGTATATCATATGAAACGCATATCTATCTTTTAATGACTTTTGAATGAAATTCCATTATATGGATATGCCACTGTAATAATATCTTCTAATATCACATAGATAACAATCATAACTTTGAGAGTTACTTCAATTGGTTTAACCATCCAACATAAATAGTAAATACAACTACACACTAGAAAGAACGAACCATCCCACATAAATACAACTACAAACTAGAAAGAACCTGCAGAATATGACACTGACATTGTTAGTGATGCCAGTATCAAAGAGAAATGAGGTGCTTTAATGCCCTGATGGGGAAGATGTCATTTCTTCATATCTTTGTGTTCATAATGGTCCTATCCATACAAAAACAAATAGGATATATATAAACCCGGGATCTATTAATTGTTGTTTAATTGCATTTTGATCCCTGTATTCAGGTTTAAGTTAGATTTATGGTACTTGGAACATCTTAAATTGGTAAGTGAATGAGTACTTATTTCAAAATTAAGATTTGACAACTGATATCTCTGTTGGACCTCACAACAAAAGATCACAAGTTTTTATATAAGTTACGTTGAGCTGCTAGTGTAATGGTTTCTTTTCCAAATAGAGTTGAGATGGATTTATGCTGAATGGAACTTTGTTAGTAAATGGATACTTCTAGAATTCAAATTTGAGATTGATGAAGACCTATTGGACTACTTTGCCTAGGACTGAATTATTACTTCGAGATTGTGCAAATTTCTTGTACTTGAATCTTCTACAATTGCTGAGGCGAGCATATTCTTGATTTCTTTTTATGGTTGATATATCCAAGTCCAGTTAAGGTAACTTAAATTTTCTCTACAGAGTGATGTTCAACTCTAGAAGGCGAGGAATCATTCAGCTGCTGGGAGACATTTTTTGAATTTGAGAAGATGAAGGTTTGATTTTCATAAACATTGATATTTGTTCGGTTTAGCATGTAAGAGTAAGAGGCCAGATGTAAGAAGTTATTATTATATTAGAATAGTTGAAAAGCATTAAGGAACTACACACTTTCCTAAATAGTTGGTGAACTTTCCCAATTTTTATAGTGATGCAAGAATTTTGATTAGCAAATGAAAAGCTTGTATCCGCTTTTATATATTTTGCTCGGTTGAAAATTGCTAAAATATAGCACAGACGCAAAAAATATCTGGAATGCTAGCCTTATGAGCTAGATACACATTCTAATGTGTTTAACGAGAATATAAAATGTAAAATTTGCAGGAGGAATCTGAGGAGCTGTGTAATGTTTCATCTTCAGAGGATGGAATCTCTGACTGTCAGCCCTTGGAACGAATGGAAAACTTAGTGAGACAATCAGGGGGCGTCAAATCTCTCATTGGAAATGTAAGCACGATTGCAAAAATGCCAAAGCTGCAAAATGAGGCTCAGAGCAAAGAACAAATCCCAATGACTTCATCCAGTTCTCCAGTTAGTGATGCCAATTCACCAAAAGAACATCCTTTCATTCAACCAGATGAATTGCCAAAATCCCAGGAAGATCTGGATGAAGAGGAGAGGGAAAAGATGCCTGATTCACCCTATACAAAAATGCTGAGACGATTTTCGATATTTACCTCATCCAGAGAGTGAAACTATTTGTATGTTTTGAATTGTGTTCGAGTTTGTGACACTCGTCACCTCCAGCAGGTCATTTGTAAGATACAATAAGTAGGGCTCTACTTTCATTTCATTATGATCTCGGTCCACTCTGTTTCCTATATATTCCCAGTGTTCTTTGGGAGGAAGAAAGCAGTTGACTGCAGTTTTCTAAGAGCCTTCACTATTTATGGCTAATGTAAATATTATATGTACGATACATTTTTCTAAATGTGATGTGTGCTCCACCAGGAATGGAGTAGAGCATATTGTGAGTAAATTATTCTGGTTTCATTGTTTGTTCTTCACTGGATAATAAAAACCGAACACTCATGCCTCATATTTGAATTATGAGTATTCAGTATGTGAATTAGCTATCCATGCTACCATATGATTGAAGTCACTCTTCTTAATCAACACTTTGTTTAATTGTTGGTTTCTGGGGGAATTCTTAATTTGGAAAATTAGATTTTGGTGTCCACAGACTGTCCTTAAGTTAGTTTCCATTTCCATTTAGGGATTGTGGATTATGTCAATGGGATATTTGCTTCTTCAAACTGAGGCCCCCCATCCGTTGATTGTTGTAGAAAATGTGGCTAAATTCAAGCTATCCTTGATTCAATAAGAGGCCATAGGAATACCTTATTAGGTGTTTATGAGGCCTGTCTTTATATCTTAGTGATTGAATAGGGTATTCAATCCAGTGAGTGATTAAGAGTATAGCCTTGATGGTTGATCATGATTGGAGACGTGACCATGTGAAGCTGAGTATTGCAACAATATGAATCAGATACTTGCAATGTCAGACCAGAAATCTGAGAGCCCATCTCATCAGACTGCTCAGACACCCAAGCTTGAGCCATTCAGCAGGGACAAGATTACTAGGGGAGTAAGGGAACCTCGCCTGTTGAAGAAAGCAGAAAAGGCCATTATGGGTAAGTTGGTATCTTCTCAGTTTTGTATGTTCAATGAATGCATGCTTTAGATCAAACTATATTCTGAGGCCTTTACATTCAATGGACTGCACTCAAAAAATTCCTCCTTGAAGAAAGCAGAAAATGTGATTACGGATTAGTTGGTATCTTCTATCTCTTGAATGAATGAATGGGCTAAATAAAATTGTGTTCTAAGACCTATGCATTTCTGATATGATTGAACCACATGGTTCAGTTTACATCTATGGGAAATCAATGAATTTCTTTCAGAAACGATGTTCAGAACATAAGAGACCAATATTTGGGATCTAAAATTCAAAATTTGATTGTAGGAAGATGTGGGTGGATTAACATCTCAAGACCAACCTTTCTAAAAGAGGTATTTAAAATCTTAGGCTATTTATAATTTGTGGGGGAATTTACCTAGATTTTGCAACTATATGAATTATAGTGGCTAAGATAGTGTCTATGTTCTGCTGTCTCTATATATCGCTATTGCGTACCTATGTCCTTGCCTTGAACTATGATTAAGACCTTTTAGGATTCCTTTTACTTTTAGGTTCTCCTGTAAGATCTTCCAGGGCCAACCATATGAAGGGTTGGTCTTTCAGGATCTTTCCCTAAAGAGGGATAATGAAGTCTTTGTAAATGGGGTATATCATATGAAACGCGTATCTATCTTTTAATGACTTTTGAATGAAATTCCATTATATGGATACGCCACTGTGATAATATCTTCTAATATCACATAGATAACAATCATAACTTTGAGAGTTACTTCAATTGGTTTAACCATCCGACATAAATAGTAAATACAACTACACACTAGAAAGAACAAACCATCCCACATAAATACAACTACAAACTAGAAAGAACCTACAAAATATGACACTGACATTTAGTGATGCCAATATCAAAGAGAAATGAGGTGCTTTAATGCCCTGATGGGGAAGATGTCATTTCTTCATGTCTTTGTGTTCATAATGGTCCTATCCATACAAAAACAAATAGGATATATATAAACCCGGGATCTATTAATTGTTGTTTAATTGCCTTTTGATCCCTGTATTCAGGTTTAAGTTAGATTTATGGTACTTGGAACATCTTAAATTGGTAAGTGAATGAGTACTTATTTCAAAATTAAGATTTGACACTGATATCTATGTTGGACCTCACAACAAAAGAGCACAAGTTTTTATATAAGTTACGTTGAGCTGCTAGTGTAATGGTTTCTTTTCCAAATAAAGAGTTAAGATGGATTTATGCTGAATGGAACTTCATTAGTAAATGGATACTTCTAAAATTCAAATTTGAGATTGATGAAGACCTATTGGACTACTTTGCCTAGGACTGAATTATTACTTCGAGATTGTGCAAATTTCTTGTACTTGAATCTTCTACAATTGCTGAGGTGAGCGTATTCTTGATTTATTTTTATGGTTGATATATCCAAGTCTAGTTAAGGTAACTTAAATTTTCTCCGCAGAGCAATGTTCAACTCTAGAAGGCGAGGAATCATTCAGTTGCCGGGAGACATTTTTTGAATTTGAGAAGATGAAGGTTTGATTTTCATAAGCATTGATATTTGTCCTATTTAGCATGTAAGAGTAAGAGGCCAGATGTAAGAAGTGATTATTATATCAGAATAGTTGAAAAGCATTAAGGAACTACACGCTTTCCTAAATAGTTGGTGAACTTTCCCAATTTTTATAGTGATGCAAGAATTCTGATCAGCAAATGAAGAGCTTGTATCCGCTTTTATATATTTTGCTCGGTTGAAAATTGCTGAAATATAGCACAGACGCAAAAAAGATCTGGAATGCTAGCCTTATGAGCTAGATACACATTCTAATGTGTTTAACGAGAATATAAAATGTAAAATTTGCAGGAGGAATTTGAGGAGCTGTGTAATGTTTCATCTTCAGAGGATGGAATCTCTGACTGTCAGCCCTTGGAACGAATGGAAAACTTAGTGAGACAATCAGGGGGCGTCAAATGGAAAACTTAGTGAGACAATCAGGGGCGTCAAATCTCTCATTGGCAATGTAAGCATGATTGCAAAAATGCCAAAGCTGCAAAATGAGGCTCAGAGCAAAGAAAAAATCCCAATGACTTCATCCAGTTCTCCAGTTAGTGATGCCAATTCACCAAAAGAACATCCTTTCATTCAACCAAATGAATTGCCAAAATCCCAGGAAGATCTGGATGAAGAGGAGAGGGAAAAGATGCCTGATTTACCCTATACAAAAATGCTGAGACGATTTTTGATATTTACCTCATCCAGAGAGTGAAACTATTTGTATGTTTTGAATTGTGTTCGAGTTTGTGACACTCGTCACCTCCAGCAGGTCATTTGTAAGATACAATAAGTAGGCCTCTACTTTCATTTCATTATGATCTCGGTCCACTCTGTTTCCTATATATTCCCAGTGTTCTTTGGGAGGAAGAAAGCAGTTGACTGCAGTTTTCTAAGAGCCTTCACTGTTTATGGCTAATGTAAATATTATATGTACGATACATTTTTCTAAATGTGATGTGTGCTCCACCAGGAATGGAGTAGAGCATATTGTGAGTAAATTATTCTGGTTTCATTATTTGTTCTTCACTGGATAATAAAAACTGAACACTCATGCCTCATATTTGAATTATGAGTATTCAGTATGTGAATTAACTATCCATGCTACCATATGATTGAAGTCACTCTTCTTAATCAACACTTTGTTTAATTGGTTGTTTCTGGGGGAATTCTTAATTTGGCAAATTATATTTTGGTGTCCACAGACTGTCCTTAAGTTAGTTTCCATTTCAATTTAGGGATTGTGGATTATGTCAATGGGATATTTGCTTCTTCAAACTGAGGCCCCCCATACGTTGATTGTTGTAGAAAATGTGGCTAAATTCAAGCTATCCTTGATTCAAGAAGAGGCCACAGGAATACCTTATTAGGTGTTTATGAGGCCTGTCTTTATATCTTAGTGATTGAATAGGGTATTCAATCTAGTGAGTGATTAAGAGTATAGCCTTGATGCTTGATCATGATTGGAGACATGACCATGTGAAGCTGGGTATTGCAACCTTTTGATATGGACTGTTGCAACATTCCTCAATTATTTTTAGAGTTTACGGTTGACTCAACCATGCCGGGTATATATGTCCAATTTGAATGAAATTATTTTTGTTCTTTTGTTCAGTATCAATAGACAAGTGTGTTAGTGTCTATGAGTCACCAGTGATCAAATGTACTCTTTCAATATGGTTGATAGGGTCCTAGGTCAAATTGTTATAGTTTCAAATAAATTTTCAAATAAAATTTGATCATTGTTCAGTTCTAGGTCATTACTACTCCCTCCATTCGCAAGGTCAATAAACATTGTCATGGTCTTGTCATCACTCCTTGTAAAGGGTCACCAAAGGGTATCTTGGTTATCATTTCATGGTCACTTATACTGCAAAGGTCTAAAGGTCCAAATCATGATCTTAGATGTCCATTTGTTGTCATTGTTAGGTCATATCATCGAAGAGTCATATAGGGGTCATGTCATCACCTCATGTCACCATTATGGGACTAGTAATTAGGGAAAAGTGTTCAAAGAGTTTTCTAAGGTTCATTTTCCTCCTTGTGAAGATGTAACTATGCTGAATAAAGTAATAAAACTGCAGTACACTACCATATTTCATCATTTCTCAAAAAGACATATGATGTCATGCCATCATCAAAAAATCGACTTCCAGCCTATAAGAAGACCATCCAAGTTTCCTAATTGCTCATTTCACCTTCATTGAGCATCTCTCTACCATCGAGCATCATCCCAGCCACCAGAGCATCGAAATTCCTCATTAAAACCCTTGCTTTCCCAGTTTCGCTGCGCTTCTCGCAGTTTCGTTGTGCTTCTGGCAGTTTCACTGCGCTTTTGGAAAACGAGGCAAAAGGAAGCTATAACAGGGTGATTTCATCAGTCTACAGGATCCATAGCCTTCACACCAAGTAAGTACAACGTCACATCAGCTTTTATACAGAGATTTTCTTCAGCAAGTGGTGAATTCCCTCTCCTAGGGATTTCACTGCGCTTTTGGTGTCCTTTGGTTTCTGCTTCAATTCAAGGTTAAAACTCCTAGTTTCTTGCCCTAATACCCCTGAACACACCTCATACACCTCCCTCAACCCTTTCCCACACTCCTCTCCCTCATTCCCATCATTTTCCCCAAAACCCTAGCCCCACGTTGTGTTTTTGGCAAATTCCTAGGCTAGGACATTTTTTTGTCCTTTTTCCCTACTTCCCCTCACTCTTTTCAGGAAATTCCACCTACTTACACTCCCTAACACCTATCCCTACCCCCCAGAATTTTCCCATAAATTTACCTAACCCCTAACCCCTTCATTCCCTTCCCTCAACACAACTGTCCCATTTTCCCTATTTTCCCAATACTACCCTACCCTTTCCTCCTACCAAACCTAGGGTTTTATCATGCAGACTGAAACCATGGACAGTGAGAAGAAAAAGTACAACAAAGGAGGGAAAATTTCGAATGGTCTATATGTATGGCTTTTGTGAATTTTTTTACTTGTCCAGGTTTCGGCCACAATGAAATTTTCTAGGTTGTTTTGAATATAATATGCCAGTTCTGTGTATGATAAAAATTATTCAAAACCACCTATTTTCTGGTCAAGCTCAAGGCAAAACATGGGATAGAAATTTGAGATGCCTGGTATGGGTTCACCTGTCAAAGTTCCTACGGCATAGTTCCTCCATGCTCTACTGGTTTCCGAGGCTTTTGAAATGATTCAGAACCTTACAATTTCCTAAAACGGCTTGTATCTACGCCATCTGTGAATTATCTTTACTTAATTGGATTGTGGGGACAATGAGATTTTCTATGGACAATTTCTAGGCTTTTTCAAGGCCTTTGAAGTGACAAAAAAAACCTTGAAAAATTGTTTGGATCTACGAATCTATGCCTTCTCTGTATTTTTTCCTTCATCTGATTCCAATGACAATGATTTTTCCCGAATAATATAATATGCCCTCCACCCCATTTGTCTTAGTTACCCATATAATATGCCCCTGACTCCTGGGTGTAGTTTTCGTACAAACATACTGTACTGATGCTTTTTTTTCCAACTTCAATCCACCTATCATGTGAAAAAGCATTGATATATTGTTAATTTGTTTGACCAGGCGAAATAGGATATATTCCCTCTTTTCTTAGAAAAATTCCTCACATTAAAAAGTCGGTCAAGTCTTAATTTCTTAATCAATTAAACGTGTTACATTTCACTTTCTTCTGATAGTGTTGTGAATTTGTCAATATGATCTGCAGGGCTTCTTGTGATTCCAGACATTTTCGAAAGATTCGAAGTTGTTTCAGTGAATGGAAATGAGTGGTTGTATTTTCTTTTGGAGGATGTGAATGGTTTAGCAGAATATCTTCTCCAGCAACTTAAAGAAGCCACACCGTTGACATTGGAAGCTTTTATAATGTGTTCCACTCAAATTGACTCTTCCAAATTTTTCAGGTGGGAGTACAGAACACTCTATTTTTATTCTTATTTGCAAAGAAAAGTGTACTTTAATGATATGTATGATATAGAGGTGCAGCCAAATACCAGATGGCAGCAGCTTGTATGAATGGTTTAGAATAATAAGAAGAAGTGGTAGAATTATAAACGTCGCTGAAATATAGCACAGATGCAAAAAATATCTGGAATGCTAGCCTTATGAGCTAGATACACATTCTAATGTGTTTAACGAGAATATAAAATGTAAAATTTGCAGGAGGAATCTAAGGAGCTATGTAATGTTTCATCTTCAGAGGATGGAATCTCTGACTGTTAGCCCTTGGAATGAATGGAAAACTTAGTGAGACAATCAGGGGGCGTCAAATCTCTCATTGGCAATGTAAGCACGATTGCAAAAATGCCAACGCTGCAAAATAAGGCTCAGAGCAAAGAACAAATCCCAATGACTTCATCCAGTTCTCCAGTTAGTGATACCAATTCACCAAAAGAACATCCTTTCATTCAACCAAATGAATTGCAAAAATCCTAGGAAGATCTGAATGAAGAGGAGAGGGAAAAGATGCCTGATTCACCCTATACAAAAAATGCTAAGAGGAGGATGTGAATGGTTTAGCAGAATATCTTTTCCAGCAACTTAAAGAAGCCACGTGGTTGACATTGGAAGCTTCTATAATGTGTTCCACTCAAATTGACTCTACCAAATTTTTCAGATGGGAGTACAGAACACTCTATTTTTATTCTTATTTGCAAAGAAAAGTGTACTTTAATGATACGTATGATATAGAGGTGCACCCAAATACCAGATGGCAGTAGCTTGTATGAATGGTTTAGAATAATAAGAAGAAGTGTACTTTAATGATATGTATGATATAGAGGTGCACCCAAATACCAGATGGTAGCAGCTTGTATGAATGGTTTAGAATAATAAGAAGAAGTGGTAGAATTATAAACGTTGCTGAGACTTGTGATTATAAGGTAAAACAGTGAAAATTTTGGTTTTATGACTGTTCGTTATAATTCTAGACAATTACAAATTTATAATTTGTTTTTGTTTTTTAATCATGTTTTAAGGTTAATTATAATAAAAATAAGATCATAAAATTTTGGTTTTATGACTGTTCGTTATAATTCTAGACAATTACAAATTTATAATCTGCTTTTGTTTTTTAATCATGTTTTAAGGTTAATTATAATAAAAATAAGATCATAAAATTTTATGTTTCATCCTTTCCTCTCATGACTTGGTTAATCCACAAACTCATAATGACAGTTTTGTCATGTGTTTGAAGGTTCTTCGTTATGGAATGTCTAACATGTAAAGATGAACGTTCTAATGAAATTTCATTAATTTTAGGTTTTTATCGATTGGTTTTTATTAATTTTAGGTTTTTGGTTTCTGAAATGACCCAGTATCTTGAAAATTTTTTGAATGGTCTATATGTATGGCTTTTGTGAATTTTTTTACTTGTCCAGGTTCCAGCCACAATGAAATTTTCTAGGTTGTTTTGAATATAATATGCCAGTTCTGTGTATGATAAAAATGATTCAAAACCACCTATTTTCTAGTCAAGCTCAAGGCAAAACATGGGATAGAAATTTGAGGTGCCTGGTATGGGTTCACCTGTCAAAGTTCCTACGGCATATTTCCTCCATGCTCTACTGGTTTCCGAGGCTTTTGAAATGATTCAAAACCTTACAATTTCCTAAAACGGCTTGTATCTACGCCATCCGTGATTTCTCTTTACTTAATTGGATTGTGGGGACAATGAGCTTTTCTAGGGACAGGCTCTAGGCTTTTTCAAGGCCTTTGAAGTGACAAAAAAAAACCTTGAAAAATTGTTTGGATCTACGAATCTATGCCTTCTCTGTATTTTTTCCTTCATCTGATTCCAATGACAATGATTTTTCCCAAATAATATAATATTCCCTCCACCCCACTTGTCTTAGTTACCCATATAATATGCCCCTGACTCCTGGGTGTAGTTTTCATACAAACATACTGTACTGATGCTTTTTTTTCAACTTCAATTCATTAATCATGTGAAAAAGCATTGATATATTGTTAATCTGTTTGACCAGGCGAAATAGGATATATTCCCTCTTTTCTTAGAAAAATTCCTCACATTAAAAAGTCGGTCAAGTCTTAATTTCTTAATAAATTAAACGTGTTACATTTCACTTTCTTCTGATAGCGTTGTGAATTTGTCAATATGATCTGCAGGGCTTCTTGTGATTCCAAACATTTTCGAAAGATTCGAAGCTGTTTCAGTGAATGGAAATGAGTGGTTGTATTTTCTCTTGGAGGATGTGAATGGTTTAGCAGAATATCTTCTCCAGCAACTTAAAGAAGCCACACGGTTGACATTGGAAGCTTCTATAATGTGTTCCACTCAAATTGACTCTTCCAAATTTTTCAGGTGGGAGTACAGAACACTCATTAATTGTAGGTTTTTATCGATTGGTTTTTATTAATTTTACGTTTTTTGGTTTCTGAAACGACCCAGTATCTTAAAAAATGTTCGGATGGTCTATATGTATGCCTTTTGTGAATTTTTTTACTTGTCCAGGTTCCGACCACAATGAAATTTTCTAGGTTGTTTTGAATATAATATGCCAGTTCTGTGTAAAAATCATTCAAAACCACCTATTTCTGGTCAAGCTCAAGGCAAAACATGGGATAGAAATTTGAGATGCCTGGTATGGGTTCACCTGTCAAATTTCCTATGGCATAGTTCCTCCATGCTCTATTGGTTTGCGAGGCTTTTGAAATGATTCAGAACCTTACAATTTCCTGAAACGGCTTGTATCTATGCCATCCGTGAATTATCTTTACTTAATTGGATTGTGGGGACAATGAACTTTTCTAGGGACAGGCTCTAGGCTTTTTCAAGGCCTTTGAAGTGACGAAAAAAACCTTGAAAAATTGTTTGCTCTACGAATCTATGCCTTCTCTGTATTTTTTCCTTCATCTGATTCCAATGACAATGCCTTTTCCCGAATAATATAATATGCCCTCCACCCCATTTGTCTTCGTTATAATTCTAGACAATTACTAATTTATAATCTTCTTTTGTTTTTTAATCATGTTTTAAGGTTAATTATAATAAAAATAAGATCATATTGTGCTGAGAGACAAACTCCATCCCTAGCTAAGCGAAGGGAAGTGATACTCTCACTCTCTTTTATAAGTGACAAATAGGGTTCATAAAAATATATATATATATATTTCTTAGATATATGGATCTGCACTCTATCTAACTGATAAAAAATGAATTCAGAAAGACGCGAAAAATAAAATAGAACTACCTGATCTAACTTTAGCACTGTATCTTTAACCTGAAATATAACGATAAACTTATCCTATTCTAAGGAAGTTGTGCATGCCGTTGGTTTGAGTAGATTGTTTGATTGTATTACATTTAACATTTAGATTTATTTTATCATTCAGATTTGGCTATAGTTAGATCACCTAACATATCACATATTTTTCATTTATGTTCTTCTTCCATATGCGCTGCCGACTTACGGCGTTTCCTTTGCAACATCTGGTGCAAATGCTAGTTAGTTGTTTTCCATGACAATCTCGAGATGGAGTTCACACTCCCATGTCAGTAATATGATAAATAAAAATACAAGCAATAAATGAGAGGCAACCTAAACTCGGAAATAATGATATTTGTCCTTCTCGAATTTAAAACATACGCTACAAATTAACACCAATTTTCTAAATTAAAAGCTGCAATTCGATAGATTCGTGGTTCAATTTCCATTCCATAACCTAATTTTTGAAATCACCAAATACAAATCTAAAAGATCCATCCCAAATATATTTTTGAAGAAAGAAAAATAAACATAAATATTTGAAGTATAAAGATATTCAAAAATTTCCACCCTCAGAAAAGATATTCTAATTACGTTGAAATAATTCTTTAAAGAGCTAGTTCCTCTCATTATTCTTTTTTTAATATGCGCACAACTGGTTAGGAATTTGCAACCTACATTTAATGGCGAAATCAATTCATGGAATTAGATAACAAGATCGAGCAAGCTCCATTTACCTGCACGCCCCCTTCACCTTCACATTTTCCTTATTAACTAAATGCGAATTTACATTATTTTATTCATTAAATATTATTTTTGGATTTTCTCAAATATATTTTTTAAACCTTCTTATTTTTGTTTTTATTTGTGTTCCTAAAATAATGATAAATACATATTAAGTATAAAAATATTGTAAATAAATATTGTTAAATATTGGAAGCATAATTCTTTGGTTATGTAAATTTGGTTTATTCACTTGAGTGGAAGGTGAAAAGCCTTGAGTAAATTTCAAGAGTTATAGAAGTCAAAAAAACCTTGTGGAAAAAGAAAATCAATGGGCAGAATATTGTGTATTAATATATACATCTTCGGAATAATATTCATCACATGATTTATCATATTGGTTTGTTATTTTATATGTGTGTTTAATTATCAAATTGAATTTGATGTGTGTTTATATGGTATTAGAGCTAATTTTCCCAATATCCCCTTGCCATATGAGCTTGTCAAAGCTAGGTTTGGATGCACACCAGTGTAATTCTAATACAACTTGCTCAATCTTGTTATGTTTTAGATCCACGTTGCTTAAAATTCACTTACCCCTATCCGCTACCATCTCTTGAGATGTCAAAAATCTCTTTGTTTTAACTCCCCACAAAGATATTTGTGAAAAACCTAACAGGAATACCATTCTCTATCATTCTCCTGAGTTTGTGTGTTTTCATTTCAACGTAATTTCTACCCAAGACATTTTTCACATGAACATTTATGTCGATTCTCAAATTTCTCTCAAAATATGTTGCATTGGGGGGATTTTTGTGGCTACGAGGCCATGACTCAACACAGGTTGAATGCGGGGAAAAATTGAAGTTTTTATTTTTTGCAAAATTTTGGAAAGGAAGAGGAAAAAAGCACAAAAAATACACACAAAAACATGTGTTGTTGCTCAATTACTCTATTATTCATAAAATATTTTTTCTCCTATACATCCATTGAGGTGCGGATGGTATCTTTATCTTGATTCACCATTAGAATGACCCGACCACGGGTATATAAACATCACGAATACTAATATGTAATCATTCAAACTCTAACTAGACAACTTTTCTACGACCAACTACTTCATGCAAACTCATAGTAGACTTGACTTCTAAGATTAGACTCGACTTTATTTTCTTAACTTAAGTCAACTCTTCGTGAATTATATGCATATGCGAGTAATTAATATTTCTAACACTCTCCCTTAATTACGACCATATGACTCAACCTTAACTTAATCATGACTTAACATAACTTAAACTTACATGTTGGTCTAAGTCCCAACTAGACTTACAGTAAATCAAAAACTTTTTACAACGTTGGACTTTCTTTTTCATTTCTTTCAAATTTTATATCATCAAAACTACTTCATTCTCAGTTGTGCTTTCTTGTTGTAAGCTCCATAGTTCTTCACTTATTTTTGCTACAATTTTTATTTTCTTTACTTCTCTTGTATTTGTTATGAAAAAATAATTTAGGATTTATGAGCTTTTCGTCTACGGCTTCCTCTTCAAACATTTGTTCACTCATGGGCTACTACCACAGCTCTTCATCTTCAAATTGTGACCTTCACTCTACTTGTTCCTCTTCATATTCTTGATCTTCTTCTTTCCATATTTCTTGATAGAAGAATTTGATCTCTTCTCTACTCCATTGCCGAAATGATGTTTCAATGCTTTCTTCTTCATCTTCAAATTTTCCATGTCCCTTTCCTACATCTTTTTCCTCATATTCTCTTTTTATTTATAATTATAGATGGGTTGTTTTCCTGTTTACCTGCACATTAAAAATGAATGTTAAAAATATATTCATTATGATTTCCAGTGAGAGCCATTTTCACTTCTTCTTTCTTCTCTACCTTTTCCCTCTCTTCCTCTGTCATTGCATAATAATTTTCATTTTCAACTTTTTTTACCAACCTCTATTGTTTCACATAGGTTTTCTTCCACTTGAATTCCAAACACATGTGGACTTCTCTCACCAAATAACAACAATCAATGAGATATTTCTATTGCATAATGCACAACAACTCATAACTAGTTAATTATTCTTCATCAAAGTTAACATAAAAAATTCAATTGTTGGATCCACTAAATCCCTTGCTTATCCATCGGTAGCTTTATCTATGCCAAACTTAGTTGTTTCTAGTTCAAACATTGCTTAATGAGCAATTCCGACTTCTGCTTCATAACTTGTTGCAAGAGTGGCAACTTCAACCTTGAATTCTTAATGAAAAGTGATAGTTTCCATATTTCCACAATATGTTTTTTTTCCAAAAAAGAGAGAAAATATGTCATCAACATAATTTTCATCCACTCTATGGCGGGATATACGAAAATTCAGGTGTTCATTAACATTTGCAACTTCACCAAATTCATCAATTGTTGTTGAATTCACGAGAGATGCACTCTCACCTCCGCAAAAAGTAAATTCATATGAAAAGCTCTATTTTTCATTCTCAAAATTAAATGTCTCAACGTATTATGTAAATAGGTCATCATCAATTTCAATCTTACCACTTGGATCACACATGTTATTCACTATTTTATTGGAAGTTTCACCATCATTAGCAAGGGCTATTGCTAGATTCACCAATTCACAACTCACTTTGCAGTGATCATCAACATGTCTTGTCATAGTAAGATTCACCATAATCTTCCCCATCCATGTTACAGTGTATTTCTCGAGCATCTATATACTCTTTCACCGCTTCACAGATAGATGATTCAACTTCTCTCTCTACAATCTTTTATGTCTCTTCTTCATCCATATGCACGTCTGCATAATGGTTTTCACTTTTAAAGTATTCATGACCATCATCCACATTTGAGTGGGATTCTCTAAGCTTTGTTGTCCTCCCAGAGTCTTGCTCATTTACTCTCATACATGTGGTTGATTTCCCTAATGATTCTCTAATAGACTCTGACAAAATTTGTTGTTGCATGTCACTTTCCTTTGTATGAAATTCTGCTTCCAGTATATTCTTATCAAATGCCTATTAAAACTTCTCATCCAATGCCTATTTTATAAGGTCCAATACAAATCATCGCATACTTCATCATATGGGTTATTTGATTGGTACTCAATCAACCCTTTACATTGAAGAAAAGTTTTCATTTTCACAACCCAAAAATCAATTTTTTTACCATTAAATTTTTGAAGTGTTAACAAATCCACCCTGATCCATTCATCCTCAAATTTTTCTGCTTCATCTACTTGTCTTTTAGGCACCTCAGTTACGATGGGAACTTCTATGAGCTATTTGAAACAATCAGGCTCTTCCTTTTGGATTGTTTTCTTGGCATGCTTTAGTCTAGCTTTACGACCTATGAATGCCATATTTCTTCTATCTTTTGTATTTATTGTGTCAATCTTCTTTCCATATTTCCCTTGAAAAAAAATATGTTTTTGAATATATGCCCTGTGGACAAATTCATGGAAATAGAAGAGTCACTTTTGTGTGAGCTAGTTTGAGTTTGGACAAATTTATGCCATTTGTAGAGTCTAGTCAACCCATAAATTTATATTACATTGGAAATAAATATTCATATGTTATTTTGAAGGCGTTATAATGCAACTTCAAACTCCTCGATGAACGATTGTAAAAGTTTTAGTGTGTTATATATTGGGTGCAACATACACAGAGCATGTTTAGCCATGATTGGGATGACCTACGTAGAAGGGCTTGGAAAGAAAACCACTAATAATGCAACATCCTTTCTCAAAAGGAAAAATATCATCCACTACTCACACTTCATCCTATCCAACATTGGGACCTTCATGGCCTCTAATTCATTGTTCTTCATATTCCAAATGATGAACCCACTTCAATCGTCCAACTCAACGTGTATGGTATGTATATTAAAATATTGATGGCCATTAATATGATGAAATGAACTCTGGAATAAGTTTTTAAATCAAAAATAGAAAAATTAATTAGGAGGAGCACATCATTTTGAAGCACTTCGTCATATTTTGGTCAAAGTTTTCGTTTTGGAACTCAATCAATAACGTATTTTTCTAGTGGGATGCGTTGATATGAGTTGTTTAATTATCTACTATCTAAATGTATCTTGCAACACCCTTCATTAGCTGACCTTCCATTATTAAGAAAATGATAATAATTGCTAAGTTATTAGAGTTATTAGATAATGCGTTAGTATTTGATATTGAATTTGGGACAATCAAAATCAACAAAGTCTGTGTCACTGATATTTGAATTTGTTCGTCAGATGCATAGGAGAAAGTCTAGTTTCTCTAGGTTGAATTTCAACTTCGGCATGATAAGTTACTCTAAAAGAATCAACATTCTGAATTGTTGAATGTTCAAAATAACTCACTTTTTGAGTTTGAGGATGATTTCCATTAGTAGCCAACATTTGATCATATTAATCAGGCCATTTTAGGATCATATTTACATGAAGATGCAAAGGTTCAATTTGCACTTCCCACGCCGATCATTAGATCTTTGGAATAACTTATTACCAATAAGAACACAATCAATTTCAAATATGAAAATGATGTGTCCTTTCACATTCCAAACTATTCCAAACCAATCTAGTTTTAGAGTGAAGGGTTTATTCACAAAAATTCATCTTTAGCTGCTTAACATACACTTCTACATGAGATTCAAAAACGCCAACACTCTAATCAAGTTGGCCACTTAAAAGATTATTGTTTTGATCTTCACCCTTACGAGCATTGTGGAAGACATACAAATCATTCAAAGAGATGCTCTAGACAAAAGACTCTTGCAAGAGAAAAGATTCACCTTTGATGGATCACTTCTTTACAATGATCTTCAATAGAGAAGAACATATGTCAGTTATAATTTAGATTTTATTCTTGAGTATTGACACGTCTTGTAGTGGGTCTTAAATATTTTCATCTTGTCACCTTATATCTAACAAAGGTGCGATTCTGGTCAACTGCTAGATTCAGAGATATAGCAAGTAAGCCTGAACCACAACTTGGGCGAGAGCTAATTTCTAGAGCATAAAGCCAAAGAAAGTCAATGTGATACTCAAACTTGCAGGTAGAGCCAGATTCATGTTCCATGAACATCGCTGGTGACATGCCTTAAACTGCCACCTCTGAAGGACTTCGACTTCTACCACCCATATCATCAATTTGTGGTTATCTTCAAACCATCATTAGGGAGACATCCACATTGTAGAAGTCTTCATCTTCTAGCCACATTTTTCATTGTTCGAGGAACTACTTTGAGATAAGTTCCAAAGTTGTTAAATAGCCTTAAACCTCCATCAGCAAAATACTTTGGTTTCTACTGCTTTATTTGTTTTGTAGTCTTCGTTAAACCACCATTTAAGATAGCACATACATCCTTTGGTTGTCATACACTTGTATTTCAACTCTCTTATTTGACTCATATATACCGCTTGAGGCTAAGGGGGCTACTGTTAAAACCATAATCCTTTTGAATTATGAAAAATTGGATTATTCACTTGATAGGAGGCTATAAGACCTCAAATAAATACCAACAATTATGAGAATTCCAAGTAACCTCTTAAAAAATGAGAACCAAATATCATAAAATTATGTATTAATAATACATATTGTAAAGCATTTGCATCAAACTATTTATTAAATTAATCTATTATTTCATATATATATTAAAATACAAAATTAAATTAAATCAAATTAAAATATGTTTTTTCCCTTTATTAAAAACAAAATGGTACAACTTTAAACAATATAATCATCTCAATTTACTTATCTCACCATCTTCAAACAACATAATGATTCTTCACTTTGAATTCCCATTTTCTTACCACAAAAAAAATGCTAATAATTTAGCAACAAAATCTTTTCGAAATTTTTTATTTCAATTTATAAATATTAAAATATATATTTTATAATAAAAAAAATGAGTCAAACAATTTTTTATTTCAATTTATAAATATTAGATTATATATTTACGTTGTAAGGCGTTGTAAGGCGTTTTTTCTAAGATGAACTTCCCTTTGGTCTTTGCTGTCAGCATTATGTTCTGTTTGATTTAATGTTAGGTGATTCCGATAATTTCTGTTGTTGGATAAAAAATCTTGTTGTCATAACTAACTCGTCAAACTACCCACCCTTGCCCGACTCAAGGAAGCATTCTTTCTCTCTTCATGGGCAAGAGCAAAAGATTCACCACGACGGATCGAATCGCTTCACCATGGCGGATCGAATCACTTCGGTATGTTTTCTGAACAAGCGTGTGGTTTGTGTTGTAGATCCAAACGATGTAAAGGAATAGGTTGTGTGTGGAATCTGTGAGAAGTTGCGGTCAACTCGTTACCTCAACGTTGTGCAAAAGAAGTAAATATTTGGGTTATACGAAGGTTTTTGATGACTAGACAACTACAGTTTGAATCTATTATTTTTGGGAAACTTTTATATATATATATATATATATATTTTGTGTTTGATCTGCACATACCTGTTGAAGCAGCTTGAATGCGATGTGTTTTTTTGTGCGTTGAACTTCATTTTACTTGTTGGAGGCGCTTGAATGAAATTTGTTTCTTTTTTATGTTGAACATTTTCTTGCTGTGGCACTTGAATGTAATGTGTTTCTTGAGAAAAGTTAGCATTTTTTGATTGTCTTCCGTAAAGAAAATGCAGTTAAGCTAGTACGCAGGCAGTTAGATGGGCTTGAAGTTTTATTTGTTGCTTTAAGGTTTCCTTGCTAGATGGATAGGTTTAGTCACGTTGGATAATTTTTGATTAAGATTCGTAACCATAGAACTAAAATGTAAGTAAATGTTAAACAAAGTATGAACCGACTGTTCTTTTTTTATTTTTCAAGGTTTTAATGTTTGAGCTACTACTTTTGTAGAATGTGCTTGTTTGTCTGCAAAAATGATTAAAAATTTCATTAAAAGATATTAAAAAAAAATAAATTAAAAATCACAATATCAAATTCGTATATTTAAATAAAGATATATTTTCAATTTTGCTTCAAATAAGTTAAAGGGTACATTCAAAACAGCTCTGTTGTTGTACTGTGCTGGAATTGGTAAATCATATTTACTTCGTCAATCTAATGTTAAACGATTGAAAATTTTGTCTTAGCATGGAAGTTCACTTTAGATGATTTGATTTTATCTTTAATATCGTTAAGCTCGGCTCTAAAATGCATCTGATTAGCCATGTTAGTCTAAATCTTATTGTCCATTGTTGGATTGACTTAGTACATTGGGGGATTCACTTCCAAAAAAATATTGAGATCAATTATTTACAAACAATAAAATAGGGATTTAGTTAGATGATTTTAGCTATTTTTGGGTTTTGTATTTTTAAGAAAGCTCAAATTTGACAAATGAAAGTGATTTTAGTGGAACTTAGAATAATTGAATAACACAAAGGACATATAAGGTGGAAAATTGCCAATCAAATTGTTATGCAAATTAAAAATCACACATTAAATGCTTACGGCCATAACCATTTCCAGTACACTTTTATCCCATTGGAAATAATGGTGGCTTTGATGTAACTAGCCAAAGGTAGGCATTATCACAGGCATAACCATTTCATACATATTTGATATAGACACTTAACAACACTAAAGAATTGCATCTCAGACATGACAGTAAATGGTCGGTTAATTGTCAAATTGTTATGTAGATGAAAAATCAAACATTAATCACTTATGAAACAAAACCATTTGTAGTCAACTTTTGTGCTAAAAGAAATAAGTTGGCTTTAATGTGATTGGCCAAAGGTATCTATTATAGCAATTGGAACCACTGCATACATATTTGAGACTTATTTGCCTTCCTCTTAACTCTTATAGACTTTGAAGTCCTAGTCCATAAGCAATATTTATACATTGTCATGTTACCATTTGATAAAGAGAAATGCACTTAGCTTATAGAGATTTTATTTTCCTCTTCCAACCATGCATATTTTCCCATGATGAATGCATATCATTATCTCTAATTTCTTCATGAGATTGCATCCTACCATTCACATATAAAATTGAATTCTTACTCTCTCCAATGAGACTTATCTTTTCTGACAACTCTATGGATATTAGTGGTTTGACATAGTTTCAGAATGTGAATGATGTTCTATTCTAAAATCACTACATGATGCAACATTTCATGTTGATCCCCAAAACAGTTAAGCAATCTTCACCGACTAGAAAAAGAAAATTTGAAGGCATTTAGATAATCACCATCTTCTACTTGAAACAAAATCTACATAGATGGCCAAGTCTCATAAAATATCGTGTTGAATAAAGGAAAGCCTCATAAAATATCGTGTTGAATAAAGGAAAGCTGATGGTTGCTACTATAAAACTTCACCATGGTACCTCTCATAGAAATTTTTTTTTTTATTATATTTCATTCAAATAATTATATTATTTAAAATAAAAAATTACAAATAAATTTTAAAAAAATTCTTAATTTATATCTATTAAGCTATATTATATTTTTATCACATTTTGAAGTAAATTTAATAAAATCTTATTATTTTGAATAACTATATTGATTTTTTTTAAATTATTAATAAATTTATAAATAAAAATAATTTTTGAATTGATTTCATATAAATTTGTTAATTATAAATAAATAAAAAAATTGAAAAAAAATTATGTCTCTCATTTCATATGTATTGAGTGAGAAGGTATTATCTTCCAATATTACTTAATATCATGATCATTTCAATATCTAATATGAAAATGATTTAATTTGGTTCATCAAAATCTATCCAATATGTTCTATTGGAACTTGAAAGAGCATCTTCGAACATTAAGAGACAACCTATGCTGGAAAGGTTATAGAATCTATCAATTTGGCATAATGTAATTGATTTGTCTTTATCTTCTACCTTTGAATGACATTTTGTTTAGTAATTTCTACCTTCAATATTTTTTTATATATCATGATTCTTTTTAAATTTATGCCTTACTAAGTCTCCTTTGCAATATTTGGTGCAATCCCTAGTCTCTGATACATAAGAAATCACTATAATAAGACGAAATATTACAACTTCAAACTGTTAAATCATCTTAACTTTTCTTTTTCTTTCTAAAAAATCAGATATTTTATAATATTAATTTAAATTTAAATATATATATATATATATATATATATATAAAATTTTAAATTTTTTATCTCAATTTATAAATATTAAAATTATATACTTTATAATATTAAAAAATCAATATGATAAAACTTAATTGTAACAATAATCTAACTTAAAATAGAAAGAATAGAGAAAATTTATATATAAAATATAATAAATATAATTATATAAATAGTCGTTAAATATAGATATGTATAAGAAAATAATTAAATTGTAATATCTATCTATCGATATACATTAATATCACATCTAAAAATATCATAGTTTATATATATATATAAATATAAATTTTATTTTATTTTATTACATTAAAATATAAATTTTATATTTTATTTATAATTGATATAATTAGTGTAATTATATAAACGAAATGACGAATAATTTTTTTATAGATATTATAAATATAAAATGCGTACTAAAAATTTCCAACCCTATGTAGAGCTCTCTAATACAAGAACTCTCATCATGCACACTCCGCAGTCCCCCACTGCTATTTCACAATGTCTTTACCATGCTATATTGTCTGAATTTTTCTACTGTTTTTACATGCTTAACACGATATTTCGATACTTTCAATTTTTGCGTTAAAATTTGCCACGCGTAGTGAGCATGAGTTGGTGGTGCGTGGAATAATCAAATTTCCAACGTGGAAACTTTAAATACAAATGGCAAATGGCGAAGATGGTGGTAGAACATCAATACTTATTTGACTATCACAACCACATTAAAAGTATTAAGGTTTTATTTATTAAGGTTTTATTTTTATCTATTATTGATAAATCAATACATTAGTGACCATTTGTGTATAAAAAAACATTATTATAATAAAACATTATTATTATTATTACGATTATCATTATTATTTAATATTAAATATTATTTTTTATTATTTAATTTGAAATTATCTAATATAAATATGAATTCAGCAAAATCACATAAAGAATCATTTGTCTATGTGATTTTGCTGAATTCATAAGTCTAAATTCTTTGATAAATATGAATATTAGGAATATGAACTCTTAGATTAATAAACTCTAGGGATTGATATTATAAATCCAAGATAATAATAAACCCAAGGGGTTAATACTAAAATCCCTATGGATTATAAACCTTAGGGAATAATATATTATAAACTCAAGGGGTTAATACTAAAACCTAGAGGGATTATAAACATTACGGAATAATATTAACACAATGCGACATTGGACCATGGTTGACCAAGATTTATTTTCATATCAAGACAACCTTAGTTACAATGTGACATTCGACTATGATTGACCAAGATTGTTTTTCATATCAAGAAAATCTTTGTCACAATGTGACATTCGACCATGGTTGGCCATGTTTCATTATATAAAACATGGTTGACCAAGATCAATTGTGGTTGACCATGGTTGACCATGATTGTCCATGATTTTCATATGGAGACAATTTTTTTCATAATGCAATGTGCAACCATGGTTGACCATGACTGGTTATGATTGACCATGATTGACCATGATTGATATTATAAACCCAAAGCAATAATAAACCCAAGGGATTAATATTATAAACACAAGGGAATAATAAAACTAAGCGATTATGAACCCAAGTGGATAATATTAAACCCAAGGGACAAATATTATAAACCCAAGTTATATAAACCCTAAGATAAATATTATAAACACATGGTTGACCATGGTTTGATTTTCATATTGAGACAGTACAAACATTATAAACCCATGTTATATAAACCCTAAGATAAATATTATAAACACATGGTTGACCATGGTTTGATTTTCGTATTGAGACAATTCTTATCACAGTGCAACATTAGACTGCTGTTGACCATGGTTGATTTACATATCGAGACAATGTTTATCACAATGCTATGTTAGACCATGGTTGATTTTCATATCAAGTCAATCTTTGTCACAATGCAATGTTAGACCATGTTTGAACATGGTTGATTTACATATCGAGACAATTTTTGTCACAATGCGATGTTTGACCATCATTGACCATGGTTGGCCATGTTTCATTCTGTAAAACATGGTTGATCATGACCAACCATGGATGACCATGGTTGAACATGACTGTCCATGATTTTCCATGATTTTCATATGGAAACAATTTTTGTCATAATGCGATATTCGACCATAGTTGACCATGACTCACTATGATTGACCATGATTGACCTTCATTGATATTATAAACCTAAAGGAATAATAAAACCAAGGGATTAATATTATAAACACAAGGGAATAATAAACCCAAGGGTTTAATGCTAAAACTCCAAGGGATTATGAACCCAAGGGGATAATATTAAACCCAAGGGATAAATACTATAAACACAAGGTATATAAACTCTAAGATAAATATTATAGACACATGATTGACCATCGTTGATTTTCATATTGAGACAATTCTTATGACATTGCGACATTAGACCATGGTTTACCATGGTTGATTTACATATCGAGACAATATTTTTCACAATGCGATGTTAGACCATGGTTGATTTTCATATCAAGACAATGTTTGTCACAATGCGACATTAAACCATAGTTGGACATGGTTGATGTTCATATAAAAACAATATTTGTCACACTGTGATTTTGGACCATGGTTGATTTTCATATCGAGACAATTTTTGTTGCAATGTGACGTTTGACCATGGTTGACCATGATTGTCCATGATTTTCATATGGAGACTTTTTTTATGACAATGTGACATTCGACCATGGTTGACCATGGCTAGCTATGAGTGACCATGATTAACCCAAGGGAAGAATAAACCCAAGGGATCAATATTATAAATGCTAAAATAAACATGGTTGACCATGGTTGACCAAGTTTCATTCTATAAAACATGGTTGACCATGAATGTCCATTATTTTCATATGGAGACAATTTTTGTCACAATGCAACATTTGAGACCATGGTTGATTTACATATCAAGACAATCTTTTTCACAATGTGATATTGAACTATGGTTGACCATGGATGACCATTATTGATTTTCATATCGAGACAATCTTTGTCACAATGCGACATTCGACCATGTTTGACCATGATCAACCATGGTTGACCATGATTGTCCAAGATTTTCAGATGGGGACAATTTTTTTCATAATGTGATATTCGACCATGGTTGACCATGACTTGCTATGGTTGACCATGATTGACCATGATTAATATTATAAATCAAAGGTGTTGGACACCTATTCCTAAATGGGTTAGTGTGGAAGCCGAATGGACAAAAGAAGTCCAAGAGACCTTGGGATGTGAAACCCAACGGTCAGATATTGTACTATAAATGTAAAGATTCATTTGTTAATAAAAATTGTACTGCATGTTTTATCTTTCATATTATCTCTTGTTGTCCATGTGTGTTTAACATGGTATCAGAGCGGGCGATTGCTGGTCCTGATCCAATTTAAGCCACCAATTTTTGCGGTCATTTTCTGTGAGTTTGTTTTTAAACCTCAACGTTATCTAGACTCTCTGAAATCTGCAACTGTTAGAATGCAGGACCTAAATTGGGCTCTCTTCCCCACTAAATCTTGCTATTAATCATTCACCTGTCGCTACACCTTATTATAGCCTGCCCCAGGCAGTGTCATATACGTTTTTGATATTGTTTGCGCCCTCTGTCAAGCCTGCGCCCTCTGTCAAGAGACCTGCTGCAAACGCTGCCTCTCTGCGTGTCTTCTGTGCATAATTTTCTGTGCCCTCTTCTCTGGCCGACCTTTTTCACGCTGCGCTGCTCTGCTATAATATCTTCCTTACATAATACCTTCTGGATGTTGCCGGAGGCGTTGGAGGAATTGTCAGTTGTAATCGTTGGAGGCAAACAAAAGAATCCTAATCCCTGTCTTGCTGTGAGTGTCAAAAAAAAAAAAAATCCGAACCCATCTCTGTATTGCAGCCCTGCTGCTCATACCTCGGCTTGGAACGCTGTGATAAGGGTCAGAAATCTCAGCGCTTTCGGAAAACTCATCACTGTCATATGAGACCGTCAGGGGCTTCTCTTGGCTTATTACATTGAAATGAGTTGTTTATTTAAGCTGCTCCATATTACGTTGAATGTATTACGTTGAATGTGTTGAATGTCTTTGTGGGGTTGAGCATGGCGCTCCGCACGGTTCAGCTCATGGTCGCCACCCTAATTCATTCCTTTGAGTTCTCGCTCCCCAACGACCTGTCCCCTGAGAAGCTCGATATGGCAGAAGCCTTCGGTCTCACAATGCTTTAATACAGCTCTCAAACGCTGCCATCAAAGTCTATTTGAAGATTTGCAGCTCAGAACGCTGGTATTTGAAGATTTGTAGCTCAGAATGTTGGTATTCGTTGCTTGGCGTTCCACTTATCATTCATTGCATCAAAATGGCTGAGATCATAATCAGTTATGGAAAATAGAAAGACGCGGAGCCTTGAAGAACCTTCGCCACCCTCAAGCCTGGCATACTCTTTCGCTCTGCTTCACATCGCTGCCACTACCTGCGGCCCCTGCTCTTCAGCTCTCCGCTCCCATACGTTGTCGCGGCATCGAACCACACTTCCTCTACTACACCTTCCGCTTGCAACCCCATTACAATTATCTGCGGTCCTCTACACAGGCAGGATCTGTTAAGATAGTAAGATCTTCATCTTCAGAAATTTCTGTGGAAAATATAAATGTCTGATGGGTCTCCAGAAAAATTTCGGATTTGGCACATTCTAATTGTTTTGCTTTACAACATTGAACCGAAACTGACATAACATCAGAAACATAGAACCGTCATATAGAGCCGTCATCTTGAATGCTCTCTCCGAAAAAAAAAATATAGAGCCGTCATCTTGAATGCTCTCTCCGAATTTTTTTTTTTTCACTTAACTTTGAAGCCAGCCATTTGGCAGTTGCTTCCACGTTTTTCCTAAATTCGGTCTGGCATTCTTCTAACAATTTGGTAGCAAGATTCTTAATGTATCTCTATTCGATATATATGTCTGCGGGGGTTGATCTAAGACCAGGCTTTCCATTGCTTCTGTGGAGGTGAAGAGCAATTTTCAAACGCTTTCTCTTTTCCAAAGACCATATGCGACCGCTTCTTTCCAGAAATTCGGTATTATTTCGGACGGATAATCGATTCCCGAGCCAGAGTGATAAAAAAAACACTAAAATTGTCCAAATTGGGATGAATTACAGTTATATTTGGCTATTCTGACAAATAAAGTCTTGTTCCGGGGTTAATCTGCAGAAGAATTCGAATTTTGCGCTAGAATCGAACAACGAACGTGGCCGCAGCGGAAATTTTGATGTGAAAAACTAAGATTGGACGGTAAACCCCCCCTGGTTCGATCTTGCCACAGAAGAAGCCAGTTTGCTGAGTTTTATAAAAGTGCTCTTCTGTTTCTGGCTTATACTACTGTAGAGTCTCTTTCGGAACCGTTCAAGATGGATTTAGCATTTGACTTGTCTCTTGCTGCATTACTTGGAGATAACATATACAACTTTGGAGAACTGTTGGCACATCCAATTGTGAAGAGTCTTCTGGGTACAAGTGTAGAGTGGCTATATTATATTTTACAAGCTTTTAATGCTGGTGACTTAGCTCGGTATCAAGAACTATGTCATGTTCATAGGGATGCTCTCATCTAGTAGCTTTTTACATTCTTTCTGTTCACTTTGTTCAAGTTTTAATGCAGCTATTTGCATTCTAACATATAGTATTGGTTCCTCAATTCGTGTATCCCTTGTGGCACGAAGCTTCTCGATTACTCCCTCTAAGTAGCTGATAGCAGCTTCCCTTTTTGTGTACTGACGAGAAACAATAACAGCAAAATGTGCAAGCTTAAGCAGATTGATCTTCGTCTCAAAATCTGTTATAAAATTGTGATATAGTTGGATAAGCGCATCACCAGCCTGAAAAACTACGAGGGCTACGAACTGTTCAAGCTTGAGAAAAGTGGCAAGATCAAAGAATACTGATTCATACCCTAGTCAAGGCATATGAGCGTTCAAGTCCTGTCCATGATAGTGTTTTGTTAGCCATCATTTCTGATTCAAAAGGGAAGGAGTATTTGAAGGATCCAAGCAAGTTTGGAGTTGCTGCTGCCCCAGTTGTGGAACTGTATTTAAAACTCATTATAGTTTTTGTTCCTTGATTCATTTGCTGCACATTTACAAAGGATTTTTCTGTGTCTTTGTACTGTGAGTGGGTGTTACTTTTACTCATTGGGTCATAGTTGTAATCAGTCTTTTAAAGGGGTGTAATTTTGACAATGAAGAATATGCCTCGAATTACTGAAATATTAGAGTTCTTAAAAACTCTGATATATTCCTCTAATCATGAAACATTCCAAATCAGCAAAGGCTCTCTCTCAGAAATTCAGACATGTCTACAATATGCACAAGAGAAAATTGATTTTTTGCAGTTTGAAACACAGCTACAGTAAGAAGAATTAAAACGAAGGAGTCATTCTGAACCTGTTTCTACTCAGAACAATGAAGCAGACTCCCATAAACAGCAAGTCAATATTGTTCAAGTTCATTCAGATCCAGTACCCAATAAAGCAGCAATTGTACATGCAGATGCAGAAACTCAGTCTGCACTTCCCAAGCCCATCATCAGACCTTGGGAACAACTTGTCCACAACAAGCACATAAATGGTCTTGGATATGACAAGGACTTGTCCTTTCATATTCCAGACTACTCAAAGCCCATTCAGTTTCAAAGTGCTGGATTCATTCATGACAGTTCATCTGCTCCTCATGACAGTTTAGCTTCAGCTGTTCCAGACTCTGCCTTTCTTCCACAGCAACAACAACAACAAAAACACATTGTGAAATGCCAACACTGTGACCGAGTTGGCCATTTGAAAGATCACTGTTTTGATCTTCATCCATGTAAGCACTGTCATAAAACTAGTCATTCTTCACACAGATGCTTCAGAAACAAACACCCTGCAAGAACAAAGATTCTTCTTGGATGGATCGCTTCTTGGCAATGGGCATCAACAGCCAAGAAGATATTCCAAACACATGTCAGAACTTGTTCCAGAGTATTGAAAAGTCTTGCAGTTGAGTTTCCTCCATCATCTCACCTTGTATCTGACAGGGGGGGAAATGATGGTCATCTACAAGCATCAAAGTCACATCAACAAGCCTGAGCCACAACTCGACACACCAGTTTCAGAGTTGTAGCTAGAGACAAAGATGCCCGTGAACATGCCTTCAGTTGGCAATCTGGGACACTTCCTCTAGCAGAAGACTTCAGCTTCTTGCCAGCTTTGGAAGAATTCCAGTAACAAAATTGAGGACACTTCCTCTAGTAGAAGACACCAGCTTCTTGCCAGTTTTGGAAGAGTTCCAGGAATTGCATTAAGCATTCCAGAGTTGTTGGTCATCCTTAAACCATCATAGGTTGAGACTTCCCTTTTCAGGTTGAAGTTTTGCCTTTTATGCGGGGTGAGACCTCCCTTTTATGGTTGAAGGTTTCCCTCTTTAAAACAATAGGATCACTTCCTCTAGCTAAAAACTTCAGTTTCTTGCCAGTTTTGGAAGAGTTCCGGGAACTGCACTAAGCGTTCCAGTGTTGGTGGTCATCCTTAAACCACCGCCCTTTATACCAACATTTCAAAGAGCACATTCAACCTAGTGCTGCCATGCATATTTGCACATTTTGTATTACAACTCTCTTCTTGGACTCATACATAACCCTTCGGATTATGGGGGGGAATGTTGGACACCTAATCCTAAATGGGTTAGTGTGGAAGCCGAATGGACAAAAGAAGTCCAAGAGACCTTGGGATGTGAAACCCAACGGTCAGATATTGTACTATAAATGTAAATCATTTGTTAATAAAAATTGTACTGCATGTTTTATCTTTCATATTCTCTCTTGCTGTCCATGTGTGTTTAACAAAAGGTAATAATGAACCCAAGGGATTAATATTATAAACCCAAGAGATTAATTCTAAAATCCCAAGGGATTATGAACCCAAGGGCATAATATTAAACCTAAGGGAGAAATATTATAAACTCAAGGTATATAAACCCTAACATAAATATTATAAACACATGGTTGAAAATGGTTGATTTTCATATTGAGAAAATTCTTATCACAATGAAACGTTGGACCATGGTTGATTTACATATCGATACAATCTTTGTCACAATGCGACGTTAGACCATGATTGATTTTCATGTCGAGAAAATCTTTGTCACAATGTGACATTGGACCATGGTTTTCCATGCTTGACCGTGGTTGATTTTCATATCAAGACAATCTTTGTTACGATGCGACGTTTGACCATGGCTAACCATGATTATCCATGATTTTCATATGGAGATAATTTTTGTCACAATATGACATTCAACCATGGTTGACCATGGCTCGCTATGATAAACATAAAAAATCCTTAACCATTTTATAAATTCATTTTCCAAATATAAGCAAAATATCCTCAAGAAGACATCATCATAATGAATTTAAACTAATATTTGAAGTTTTGAAGATCTCCCATGTGATTTCCGACACAAATGACATCAAGTTTGGAAAAAAACAAGAAAGTGAAACTTAAATTTAAAAAAGAATAAGAAGAAGAAGAAGAAGAAGAAGCATCAAGAAAGTGACATTTATTATTAAACATACTCCTATAAACTCTATTTTAACTTAATACAAAATTTAAACATAGGTTGCATGTTTAAAATAATTTGGTAATTTGGAAATAGTAATTATGAATTAAATTATTTATAATTAAATTAATTAATTATTTAATAAATGAATAATAACTTATTTAATTAATAATAATTATTTATAATTAACATTCCATGTTATATTAAATTGTTAAAAATATTATTTAAATGTTGTAAAATGTTATATATTTATTATTGAATTGAGGCTTCTGTGATCCATAACAAGTTGATAAGAAAAGATTTCGTCGATAATCACATCAATATTCATTTGTCGACGCATTTCGAACTAGTAAGTGTGGTTCATCGTCAGGACGATGAACCACACTTGCTGGTTCAAAATGCTTCTACAAATAAATTTTGATGTGATTATCGCCGAAATCCTTTCTTATAAACTTATATATTTATTTAATTAATAAAACGATTTTGAAAAAAATGTTTCTTATATTAATTAACAAAGCCAAAGCACATCAAAACACCAAAAACAATTCAAACTAACTACTTCACCACTATACCACTACTACTGTTACTGCTGGCTAAAACACACTACTCCAACTTCCCATTCTTCCACTTATATATGTACGACTACTACTATGCTAACTTTTCAATATAAATGGATAGACATTAAAGAGTGATATAATATTATAACATTTTTCCTCTTGAGAAGTTAAAATTCTTAGTAATTTGGAAGTCTAATCCATTTTAGGTTGTACTGTAATACAATTTGGTACTTCAAAGTTCAAACAAAGTAGGACAGACAGTACACTACGCAACAAAGTAGTATAATAGACTAGACTATATATGTTGACAAATAGACTATTTATATTAACATTGACAGAAGCTTGCAATCCATGATCACAATGAGAAAACAACACTCTTCAACATCATTTAAAGGAAAAACTTATTATTTAGCAGAGCCTTAGCTCTGACGTCGCCAGTATATTTACACATTACCAGTCACTCTTCCATTTTCTGTTGGAAATAATAATCCCAACCACCACCTTAAACACACTGACAAACACCATGCTTGCCCAGTCAACCACTGCACGATTGTGATTTTATTTGCAGGCGAAAGGACAGAAGCTTGAGAAGAAGTACAACATGGACCATTCTGTAACACATTGCAGAAGTTAAGGCATTTAATGTGTTGAGATTGCAACAAGATGATGGAGCTTAGTGAAAAGAGTCGCCTTCACTAAGTGGGCCCGCAGGCTATTTTTGGCGCAAGTCTATTTTTAGACTATGTCTATTTTTAGACATATGGATCATGTCTATGGATTGCAGGTTGTTGTTTATGGATGATTGATCAAGTTGGGAAAAAAATAGATGGACTTCTATTTTTGATGAAAGTGTGAGTGATCACAGTGTGAGTGATCAAAGTCAAAAATAGAAAAGTCAAATATTATTATCTCACAATAATATTTGGACTATAAACTTAATCTTATTCTCTTGGAGCACTTCAATTTGAGCTACAGAGGTGGCACATGCAGCTGTCAGAAGGAAATACGCTTTTCTTATGAGTCAGTTGAGTTGTTGCATGCATGACTTCAGTTAGAACTCAATCAGTTGAGTTTGGTGGAGTTGATTGTGGAGTTGATGGAGTTGTGTTCAGTTTAGCTTTGTTAAACTAGTTGTATTTAGTCTAACTAGCAAATAGACTAGAGATGAGCTGGGTGAATTAGTTATTAATTAATTCACAAGTTATTAACTCATAATACAACTATTGAATACATCAGTTAACTCAGTTGCATGTCAGTGCATGTTCAGTTCAACAGGGACAGGTGGTAGAGAATCAGATTGCTATCAGTTGTGACTATAGTTGTGCACCAGATCTTGCAAAATTAAGGGATTGAGTATGCCAATGAGTTTGCTCACGTATTTGCCCACATTATAGCTTGTGCTCACGTCCAAAAAAGAGTGAGTGACTATTTTGCAGGTGAAAAACAAGTTTGGTAAGCCATTCTCATCAGTTCTTGAGTAGGTATTGAGCAGTGGAGGCAGGCAAGCAGTGGAAGAGATTTGGAGATCAGATCTGAGCTGTATTGTGTGTAACAGAGGTGGAGATACTTGTGAGAAGTATTATGCTGTGTAATGTTACATGACTCAATCATTAATATATTGATAGTTGGGGTTTTTAGCGAGATGCTTTCCCCAGGATACATACTGTGTTAATGTGTGAATGCTCTTGATGTTTTATTGTGATTGATGCTGCTATATTGATGACCAACGTAGAGGAGATTATGTATTGTGTATGTATTCCGCAATAGTACATGATCAGGATAATCTCTGTTGAATATGTGTTAAATTATTCAAAATTTCTACATGGTATCAGAGCTAGATGATTTGTAGAAAAAATTTCTACATGGTATCGGAGCTGTTGATCATCAGATCTACTATTCAGGAAGTGTTTACATTCTATTTCTTCAGGCAGAGTCTGTAATCGGGCCAGGTAGCCTCTGGATTCATCCTTCCTTTGGAAGGTGAGATATCCGGTGAATGCCCATACAGTCAATCTCTGTACGAGAAATATTGTGTTCTCACGAATTCTAGATCAAAGGCGGTTGAGTTTGGAGCTGGTGGAAATCGAATTTGCAGTAGTGTTGTTGAAATGTCTTTCAATGGATTGCAAATGTTATTCCAAAGCAAGAGCGACCTGGCGCTCAAGGATAAACTCAGTAACAATAAAGGTGAGAACGGATCTTCATCAAAGGTATCTGATGAAGAGAATTGTGCTTTGGCTGCCAAAGCAAAGAAAGGGAAGAGCAAGAAAGATTCTCAGTCTGGTGCGAAAGGCAAGAAGCAGGATATGTCCAAGGTGAAGTGTTTTCACTGTCACCAGCACGGACACTATGCCACAAATTGTCCGCAGAAGAAGAAGAACAAGCAAGCTGTTGGATCTGCAAAGGGAGAGGCCTTAGCTTCTCAGTTTGAGCTTGATTTTTCATTGATTGCATGCTTGGTTTCAAGTGTGATGGGATCAGTGTTGTTCTTGGACAGTGGTGCATCTTTTCACATGACGGGAGATAGAGATTTGTTCTCTGATCTGGAGGACAAGGATCTTGGAGTGCACATCGAGATGGGCGATGATGGTAGATATAGTGCGACCGGTATCAGTACCATTTCCTTTGAGAGGGAGTCTGGTAAACCCTTTGTATTGAAGGAAGTCATGCATGTTCCAGGATTGAAGAAGAATCTCATCTCAGTGGCGATGTTAGAAGACAAGGGGTATGATGTTGTTTTCAGCGAGGGAAAGGCCTTCCTGCGCAGCAAGACAACTGGTGAGACCCAGAAGATAGGGGTTCGAGTGAGGAACCTCTATCAGTGGCATGTAGATGGATGCGCAGCAATGGCAAGCAAGGCAGAAGGATTGGTGAGCCGGGATGATGGCGAGTTGTGGCACAGGAGATTGGGTCACCTTCACCATGGAGCCTTGAAGATACTGCAGCAGATCACTACAGGGCTTCCTAAAGGCACACTTCAGTCAGATCAGTGCAAAGGGTGTACTTTGGGGAAGTTTGTGAAAGCCACCTTTCACGAGAAGGATAGTCGCGCCACGACGATCCTTGAGAGAATTCACACAGATGTGTGTGGACCTTTCTCAGTTGCTTCGACAGCAAAACACAGGTATTATGTGATTTTTGTTGATGATTTCTCTCGTAAGTGCTGGATCTTCTTCATGCAGAAGAAGAGCGAGACATATTCAAAGTTCTGTGAATTCAAAGCACTGGTCGAGAAGGAGTCGGGGAAGAAGGTGAAAGCTCTTAGGAGCGATAATGGTGGTGAATACATCTCGGACGAGTTCAAGGATTTCTGCAAGACAGAAGGGATTCGTAGAGAGCTCATAGCTCCCCATAACCCACAGCAGAACGGGGTAGCTGAGCAGAAGAACAGAACGATTGTGGGTGCTGCACGGGCAATGTTGCATGATCAGGGCCTACCCCTTCACTTGTGGGCAGAAGCATGCAATATAGCAGTTTATGTGTAGAACCGTTGTCCTCATAGGATACTTGGCATGAGTACACCCGAGGAGGCTTATTCTGGTAAGAAGCCTGATCTTTCTCATTTGAGGATTTTTGGTGCTAACGTTTACATGCATGTGACGAAGGATGCTAGAAAGAAGTTGGAGCCGACCACAGAGGTTGGGCTATTTGTGGGGTACACTGATACGCCCCACAAGTATCGTGTGTATTTGCCAGACAGTGGTAAAACTGTTGTGCGATGGGATATAAAATTTCAGGAGGAGAAAGCCGGGAAGTGTTCGCTTGAGAGGGAGCTACACTTGCATGTAGATGAGGAGCTATTAGTTCCTAAGGATGAACTTCAGGATGTGGATCAGCCACAGGATGAGGTTCATGGAGTGGACGAGTCCACTCATGCAGCGCCAACCATCAGAGGGTGAAAGCGCTTGACAGAAGCTGAGTGACTGGCTCAAGATGCAGAGAAAGTTGTAGGACCACCTACAGCCCAACGCAGGCAGAGACAGTCACCTGATCGGTACACTGGATACATGGCTCTGATGAGCAAGTGTGTTGTGACTGAGCCATCCTCTTTCGAGGAAGCTGTGGAGGATCCCGTATGGGTAGACACCATGGTGGAAGAGTATGATTCTATTGTCAGAAACAGTGCATGGGAGATTGTTCCTAGACTGGAAGGGAAATCAGTGGTGGGTTCGAGATGGATCTACAAAGTTAAGCAGGCAGTTGACGGGAGTGTGGAGAAGTACAAGGCAAGATTTGTTGCCCGAGGCTTTTCACAGATTGAGGGGATCGATTATGAAGAGACCTTTGCACCTGTCGCAAGGTATTCTTCCATACGGACGATTCTTGATCTCTCAGCACAGATGGGATGGCACATTCATCAGATGGATGTGAAGACTGCGTTCCTTAACGGAGTCATTGAGGAGGAGGTGTACATTGAGCAACCTGAAGGCTTTGAAGTCTTCAGCAGCGAGTCGCATGTGTGCAGGCTCAAGAGAGCGTTGTATGGGTTGAATCAAGCACCACGTGCTTGGTACACACGGATAGATAGCTATTTCACAGGACTTGGATTCTCCAAGAGCGAGGTGGATCCGAACCTATACCAGATTGTGGTGGAGGGTAAGTTGCTTATCATTGTACTGTATGTTGATGATTTGATTCTAACGGGTGATGAGCTGTTGATACTGTCATGCAAGAAGGATCTTGCTACAGAGTTTGAGATGAAGGATTTGGGCCTCCTTCACTATTTCCTGGGATTGGAAATATGGCAGCGTAGTGGTGGACTGTTTGTTTCTCAGGGCAAGTATGCTCGGGAGATACTGGAGAAGTTCAACATGCATGGCTGCAAGCCTGTTGATACTCCTCTTCCTGGAGGTTGGAGGAAGGAGGATGCCACTTCGGGAGAAGAAGTGGATGCCACTCTTTATCGATAGTTGGTGGGGTCGCTGATGTATTTGGTCAATACACGACCTGATATATGCTATGCAGTTAACCAGCTTTCACAAGCTATGGTTAAGCCTACCAAGCTCTTCTGGAAGGCGGGCAAGCATGTATTGCGCTACTTGAGAGGCACATCGGGATATGGTTTGTGGTACACACAGGAGGATGAGGTGAAGCTATGTGGCTTCACGGATGCAGATTGGGCAGGGAGCCCAACAGACAGAAAGAGCACATCAGGAGGGGTCTTCAGTATCGGATCGACTGCAGTTTCTTGGTACAGCAGGAAACAGAGATCCGTGGCACTCAGTTCAGCGGAGGCCGAGTATATGGCAGCAAGTTTGGCTGCATGCGAGGCTATATGGATGAGGAAAATCCTGGTTGGTTTGTTCGGTTCTCATTTGGATCCTACTGTGATTTACTGTGATAACCAGAGTTGCATTAAACTCTCGGCTAATCCTGTATTTCCTGATAGATCTAAACATATTGACATCAGGTACCATCATATCAGAGATTGTGTGCAGTGGAGGATCATGTTACTTTCGTACATTCCAACGGAGGATCAGGATGCTGATATTCTGACGAAGGCTCTCACCAGGAGAAAATTCGAGTACCACCGAGGCAGGATAGGGGTTGCTGATAATCGATATCTTGTCGAGAGGGAGTGTTGAGATTGCAACAAGATGATGGAGCTTAGTGAAAAGAGTCGCCTTCACTAAGTGGGCCCGCAGGCTATTTTTGGCGCAAGTCTATTTTTAGACTATGTCTATTTTTAGACATATGGATCATGTCTATGGATTGCAGGTTGCTGTTTATGGATGATTGATCAAGTTGGGAAAAAAATAGATGGACTTCTATTTTTGATGAAAGTGTGAGTGATCACAGTGTGAGTGATCAAAGTCAAAAATAGAAAAGTCAAATATTATTATCTCACAATAATATTTGGACTATAAACTTAATCTTACTCTCTTGGAGCACTTCAGTTTGAGCTACAGAGGTGGCACATGAAGCTGTCAGAAGGAAATACGCTTTTCTTATGAGTCAGTTGAGTTGTTGCATGCATGACTTCAGTTAGAACTCAATCAGTTGAGTTTGGTGGAGTTGATTGTGGAGTTGATGGAGTTGTGTTCAGTTTAGCTTTGTTAAACTAGTTGTATTTAGTCTAACTGGCAAATAGACTAGAGATGAGTTGGGTGAATTAGTTATTAATTAATTCACAAGTTATTAACTCATAATACAACTAATGAATACATCAGTTAACTCAGTTGCATGTCAGTGCATGTTCAGTTCAACAGGGACAGGTGGTAGAGAATCAGATTGCTATCAGTTGTGACTATAGTTGTGCACCAGATCTTGCACAATTAAGGGATTGAGTATGCCAATGAGTTTTCTCATGTATTTGCCCACATTATAGCTTGTGCTCACGTCCAGCAAAGAGTGAGTGACTATTTTGCAGGTGAAAAATGAGTTTGGTAAGCCATTCTCATCAGTTCTTGAGCAGGTATTGAGCAGTGGAGGCAGGCAAGCAGTGGAAGAGATTTGGAGATCAGATCTGAGCTGTATTGTGTGTAACAAAGGTGGAGATACTTGTGAGAAGTATTATGCTATGTAATGTTACATGACTCAATCATTAATATACAGATAGTTTGGGTTTTTAGTGAGATGCTTTCCCCGGGATACATACTGTGTTAATGTGTGAATGCTCTTGATGTTTTATTGTGATTGATGCTACTATATTGATGATCAACGTAGAGGAGCTTACGTATTGTGTATGTATTCCGCAATAGTACATGATCAGGATAATCTCTATTGAATATGTGTTAAATTATTCAAAATTTCTACATAATGTATTTTGGTAAATAGATATGGGCAAGCATCCACTCAACGACTGTTGCCCACACTATACAACACCTATAAGTTCAAAAAATCATTCACTATGTAAAATTTCCCATGTTGCGTATTAAATATTTTCTCTGTCATGCAATTAATGTAAAATTTGTATGTTAAGATAAATATGCAAGTAAAAGTCATTTGTAATGTTGGTCATGTTGGGAAAGTTAGAGAGCAAGAGTCTGTAAGGTAGTGAGGAGAAAATTGTGGAGGAAATATTGGTGGGCACGTGAAAACCAGTTTTACAGAAGTTTACTCCACAAACCAGTGATGCATAAATTACAGTAAGTTTGTTGTGTTTTCACTTGGAGCTGTAGCCTCCATTTATGACGTGAATGTATTTCTTTATGTTTTAACATATAATATAAAGTGTGGCTAGTTGCGTTATCACTTTAACCCTTCGCAAGTAGATTTACGACAACCTCCTTTGCTTTCTCTGTTTTGCTGTGCATAAAATTTATTTTTTAATTAAGTCCCTGTGTGGTTGCGATATCCTCACCGCAACATAAGATTTACCTTGCCGCAACTGAAATTTATTTTGCCTACTTTACCGCAACCTATTTTTGAGCCCCTTTTCCCTCGTTAAATTTTTCTAACATGGTATCGGAGTGGGTTAAACTCTGTTAGTGTAAAAACAACTATTTTTACTAGCAATTAAAATTTTTTTTGAGGGCAGAATTTTTGAAGTATATTTACCAGCAAGTAGAGAGTTTTTTATTTCACTCATAAACAGCAACATCAAGCACAAGCTTGACTAATCCTTAGATGCCTTAGTTTAATGAAAAATTTTATGATTATTGGGCTATTACAATGAAGGCCCTTTTCTCGTCTCAAGACATTTGGGATTTAGTGGAGAATGGTTTTCAAGAACCAGCAGATGCAGCAACATACAATGCCTTGTCTCAAGCAGAAAGATATTTGTTAAGAGACAACAGGAAGAAGGATTCTAAAGCCTTGTTCCATATTTTCCAAGCAGTCCATGAAAGTATTTTCCCAAGGGTTGCAGCAACAACGAAGTCCAAGAAAGCATGGGACACCCTCTAGACAGCCTACCAAGGCGTGGCAAAAGTGAAGAAAGAAAAAGTGAAGAAAGCAAAGCTACAAATGTTAAGGAGAGATTTTGAAACACTTTGTATGGAAGAGTCTGAGAATGTAGACTCGTTTTTTACACATGTAATTGGGTTGGTTACTCAAATAAGGTCTCATGGTTAGACACTTGAAGAAAGAAGAATAGTTGAGAAAGTTTTGAGAAGTCTGCCAGCAAGGTTTGATGCCATTGTTGTGGCCATAGAAGAGAGAAAGGATCTCTCACAGTTCTTAGTGGATGAGCTTCATGCATCACTGATTTCTCATGAACATAGACTGAATAGAGCAAAAACCTCCTCATTGGAGCATCCCTTCAAGACACAAGTTTCCTTTGGTCAAGGTCGAGGCAAAGAAAGATCATATGCTAGAGGAAGAGAAAGAAGCCCACACAGAGGTTGAAGAAGCATCCCTTTAAGCTCAAGTAGAAGGGGCAACAATCAAAAACCAAGTCAAGGCCCAAGTCAAAATCAAGCACAAGGTCAGAGGTATGACAAATCTCAAGTTCAATGTCATTACTGTAAGAAGTATGGTCATTATGCGAATGAATGTAGAAAGAAGCAATATGACATTAGTAACAAACCAAGTGTAAATTTCACAAAAGACAATCAGAACCATGAGAGCATGTTTTTAGCTTGTAATGTAGCACAAAAAAAACAAAGTGCTATATGGTATCTAGATTCAGGGTGTAGCAACCACATGTTAGGAAACAAAGAAATGTTTTGAAATCTAGATGAAAGTGTGAAATATGAAGTGACATTGGGGATTGATAGTAAAGTCCCTGTCATGGGAAAAGGAAGAGTTAATATCCTAATAAATAAGGGAGAGAAGTACATCTTAGATGTTTACTTTGTCCCTAGTCTGAAGCATAACCTCATAAGCATTGGACAGCTCATGCAAAAGGGCTACAATGTCTTCTTCAAAAATGATGTGTGCACAATTTTGGATAGGCCTCCAAGCAAACAATTGATTGCAAAGGTTCAGATGACAAACAATAGAATGTTTCCCCTAAAGATAAGATCAGATTTGAAGGAAGAAGGTGCACAAGCACAACTATCAATGAACTCACAAGAGAATGGAAGAAAAGAGGCAGTTGTCACACAAGTGAACTATCAAGCAAAAGCTAAAGATGAAAATTGGTTATGGCATTTGAGATTTGGTCATCTCAACTTTGGAGGTTTGAATTTGCTGCATAAGACAGGCATGGTGAATGGATTGCCACTCATAGAAAAAAAGGCAGCCTATGTAAAGGATGTATCTTGGGCAAGAAACATAGAGAGACATTTCCAGCAGGAAAGTCAATAAGGGAAAAGGCACCTTTGGAGATTTTCCACTCAGATTTATGTGGACCAATGCAAACACCATCAATTGGTGGCAGCCACTATGTATTGACCTTCATAGATGACTACAAAAAGAAGAAATGGGTCTATAAACTAAAGTAGAAAAGTGAAGTGTTTGAGCACTTCCGCCAATACAAATCTCTTGTTGAGAAGCAAAGTGGACACTACATCAAAGTCCTCAGGACTGAGAGAGGTGGAGAATACATCTCAACTGACTTCCTTCGATTTTGTAGGGAGCATGGAATTCACAAGCAATTTACAACAATATATATGCCTCAACAAAATGGAGTGGAAGAAAGGAAGAATAGGACCATTATGGAGATGGCAAGGAGTATGCTGAAGGAAAAGCATTTGCCAAATGTTTACTGGGCGGAAGTTGTCGCTTGTGCAACATATATCTTGAATAGATGTCGAACCAAAACTGTCTAGAATATAGTTCCTGAGGAGGCATGGAGTGGAAGAAACCATAGTATCACTCACATGAGAGTTTTTGGATGTGTGGTTTATGCACATGTCTCGGATGAGTTGAGGAAGAAGTTGGACAACAATGGGGAGAAATGTATATTTGTTGGATACAGTAATGAATCCAAGGCATATAAACTCTACAATCCATCAACCAAGAAGGTCATAATCAATAGAGACGTGAAGTTCACAGAAGAAGAAGCATGGGATGGAAGTTTAGAGAAGATAGTCAATGTCAAAGCATGTATACCACATGAGGACAAAGAGGAATTGACAACAACAAGTAATTCCTCAACAATGACTCCCTCTACTCCTATTCAAGTGCAACAAAGGATGCAGCAAGTAACACCATTGAAAAATAATAGGACAGCGTCACAGAGTCAAGCAAGTGCTTCTCCAAGCATGCCACAAAGCGCAACACAAAGTGACATGTCAAGCCCATCTTCAACAAGCACAAGAAGGCCAAAATTCATAAATCTAAATGAAATTTATGAAAAAGATGAAGTAGATAGCAGTGCTGGTCTGAATTCCTTATTTGCATTGTTTTGTGATGTGGATGACCCGATCCATTTTGAAGATGCAGTCAAAGAAGAAAAATGGGTTTTAGCAATGGAGGAAGAATGGAAGCAATAGAAAGGAACGACACATGGGAGTTAGTGAACCTTTCGCAAGGAAAAGAAGTCATTGGAGTGAAGTGTGTCTATAAGACCAAGAGCAATGTCGATGGGAAGATTGAAAGGCACAAAGAATGGATAGTTGTCAATGGATACAAGCAGCTACATGGAAGAGATTATGCAGAGACGTTCGTGCCAGTTGCGAGGATGGAGATAGTGCATACAGTTGTGGCGATTTCTGTGCAACATAAATGGAAAGTGTATCAAATGGATGTAGAGTTAGCATTCTTGAATGGAGTGCTGAAAGATGAAGTGTATGTTGCGCAACCGCCTGGTTATGAGGTAGAAGGAAAATAAGACAAAGTGTATCAGTTTAGGAAAGATCTTTATGGGTTGAAGCAAGCATCGCATGCATGGTACAACACGATAGATGCATACTTGTTGGACAATGGTTTTGACAAATGTGATGGTGAGCCTACTCTCTACATCAAAGAGAATGATGGTAAGATTCTTATTGTCGTCTTATATGTAGATGATTTGATTTTTACACGGAGTGATGATATCCTCATCGTTGATTTCAAATAAGTCATGAAAAATGAATTTGAAATGACTGACTTGGGGTTGGTAAGTTAGTTTTTGGGCATAGAAGTGAAGAAAATAGAAAATGGAATTTTTATCTCTTAAGCAAAGTATATGGCAAACATTTTGGAGAGGTTTAAAATGCAGAATAGCAAGCCCGCACCAACTCCAACTGTCATGGGGTTAAGGTTGAGCAAAGAAGATTGTAGCAGCAATGTCAATCTGACATAATACAAAAGTATGATAGGCAGCTTGATGTATTTGACCACCACTAGGCCAGATATAATGTATGCAGTGAGTTTGGTGTGGAGGTACATGGAGACACCCAAGGAGATGCATTGGAAAGTAGCGAAAAGGATTCTAAGGTATGTCAATGGGACAAAACAATATGGCGTTTTTTACGCCGCAATAGATGATTTCAGGCTGGTTGGTTACACTGACAAGATTGGGCAGGAAGTGTTGATGACAGGAAGAGCACGTTAGGATATGTTTTGCATTTGGGTTTTGGAGCCATTTGATGGACCTCCAAGAAGCAGCCAATAATGTCACTGTCAACATAAGAAGCTGAATATGTCACCACAACAGCAACAATGTGTCAGGCTGTTTCGATGAGAAGCATGTTGAGGGATCTTCGCCACGACCAAGAGGGAGTGACAACTATTTTCTGCAATAACACATCTCCAATTGCACTGTCAAAGAATTCAGTTTTTCACAAGAGGACTAAGCATATTGATGCTAACTATCATTTTATCAGAGAGTTGATTAACAATGATGAAATTCTGTTGTAGCACTGTCGGTCATAGGAATAGTTTGCTAATATTTTCATAAAGCCATTGGCACGTGAAATTTTTGTTTATCTCAAAGACAATTTGGGAATTGTCAATGGCAGAAGTTGTGATTAAGGGGGGATGATGGAAATAATAATCCCAATTACTGCCTTAAACACATTGACAAACACCATGCTTTCCTAGTCAACCACTACATGGTTGTGATTTTGTTTGCAAGTGAAAGGACAGAAGTTAGAGAAGAAGTACAACGTGGACCATTCCACAACACATCACAAAAGTTAGGGCATTTAATGTATTTTGGTAAATAGATATGGGCAAGCATTCACTCCACGACTATTGCCCACACTCCACAACACCTGCAAGTTTAGAAAATAATTTACTATGTAAAATCACCCATGTTGCATATTAAATATTTTCTCTGTCATGTAATTAATGTCAAAATTGTAGATTAAGATAAATATGCAAGTAAAAGTCATTTGTAATATTAGGCATGTTGGGCAAGTTAGAAAGCGAGAGTCTGTAATGTAGTGAGGAGAAAATAGTAGAGGAAATATTGGTGGGCGCGTGAAAACCAGTTTTACAGAAGTTTACTCCGCAATCGAGTGATGTGTAAATCACAGTAAGTTTGTTGTGTTTTTACTTGGAGTTGTAGCCTCCATTTATCACGTGAATGTATTTCTTTATTTTTAACATATAATATAATGTGTGGCTAGTTGCGTTATCACTTTAATGCTTCACAAGTAGATTTACGGCAACCTCCTTTGTTTTACTCTGTTTTCCTGTGCGTAAAATTTATATTTTAATTAAGTCCATATGTGGTTGTGATACCCTCGCTGCAACATAAGATTTACCTTGCCACAACTGAAGTTGACTTTGCCTACTTTGCCGCAACCTATTTTTGAGCCCCTTTGCCCTTGTAAATTTTTTATAACATTTTCAATTGTAAGATTATTCTAAAACTTTAAATTTGGTTAACAAAATTATTGGAAACGGTGATTATTAATATATGTAGTTGATAAATTTGTATTTTCTTCGATACGAAATCAAAATAAACAATTTTGTGGTTATGTTTCAAACTCCCTGTATATGTTTCATGTGTGATTATGGAATTTCCATACACGGTACATTATCGTTGATATTATTTTGATGAACATAACACATTGAATCATAACTTGAGAAGTCCTTCAGAACTTAAATTGATTGCAGAACCCCAACAAGCTAATAGGTAGGTTTCGTTTTCGCAAAGTGCGTTGAACATCAAAAGAGAATCATTTAATTGCTTAACCATTGTCACTATATATTATTCTTTTATATTTTATATCATAAATGTGAGATATTTGGACAATTTAGAGCATTGAAATTGCTACATGAAAGGGGTTTTAGGATATTTTTTTGAGACAATTTTTTTTTAATTTTTTAATTTAGTCTTAAAATTAACTTATTGTCTTAACTATTTATTGTCTTTGAATTTTCAATGATGCCTTTTTTGCATGCTTAGCACTCTCCCACTAACTGCTAGATCTCTTTGCCTTTCCTCCATTAGCTCCAAGGCCGTGACAGTTGGATTTAGGTCTAATGGGTGGCATTGTCTAGGACGAGTAGTACAAAGGTTGTGAAAAAAAGAGATCCCCTTCCCTCCCCTGTAGTGAATGCTAGAGAGTGCCTTGCTAAGGAGAGACCTTGGGGAAACTGAACTAGATAGATGGATTTGAATGGAAGGGAATGACATCATGGGATATAAGGTATCCTAAGTTTCACTTACCATTTTTATTAATAGATTGACTAGTTAGGTCGAGAGTGTCTAAGACTTTCTCCTCTCAACTAGCTCAAGTTATAGGAGAGAAAGAAAAGCATCCAAGGGAATATAGGAGGTTGGTAAGAGCTATGATTAAAAACTCTTTATTTATAAAATGCATCACATCTTGGAACATTTTTGGGATCAACAGATAGGTTCAAAATCTTGCCATGGTTCGAATTGGCTAGCCCGGCTACAAAAGAACAAGAGAGACTAGGATGGAAGGACTTAAGAATGGAGGTCAGTCCCCTCTATGGCATTTTCCATTATTTCATGAGTATGTTGATCTATCTCCATGAATATTCACTGAAATGAAGGGCATGGTTTGATAACTTGATGAGATGATGTGCTCTAATCCGATGGATGTTCAGTTGGGGTAAATCCTTATTAGGTCAAAAAGAGCGTTTCAAGAAGCTAAAATGGAAATCTAAAATATTTCGGGGGAAACAATCACAGAAGACCTGATGAAAAGGGTAGGGGTCCAAGGTCCTTAAGAGAAAGCAAAAGAAGCTCTTACTGGTGGAAATGAGAACTCGATTTCTACTTTCCACCTTAAGCGAGGAGCTTTTCCTCACATTGAGCCGAGGGACTTGCCTTCACATTTCTTTAGGCATAAACAGACTTGAAGGGAAAGAATTTGAAATAAGGACCTTTCTGAGGATAAAAATAATCTCCAGGGTGCATTCCTTTTCGCTCATATGCACAACACCGAGAAGGCTATCATTATCATTATTTGCAACAAAATTGACGCACGTGTAGCAACCGAGAGGTGCCATCAAAAGATGAAGCTCTACATTGAGCCACCCCTTCATGTTGCTCCAATTGTCCCCAAAGCTTGATTTGATATATAATTTATTGCTCAATATTCTAATATATATTTATTCAAACATTTTCTTTGTTCCGTGTAGAAAGGATTCTTTTCAAAATTCCTTGCTCTCTTCTATAATTATTTTTCATATCTGGGTTTCAAATCTTATTCGATATGCATGCATGAACATAGAATTACTTCTATCTAGATGTCTCAAGATTCATAACACCTCGTTAAATGGTCAAAGGAGCATAGCAAGAAGATGGCACTACTGAATCCCCCTACACAATAAGAAATCCCTCCTATTTTTCCCCAAAATAGAGGGAAAGAACTTGAAGACCAAGGGGATAGGTTTCCTTGCCATTACCCATGTGGTATGACCAATTGGCTATGCCAAGGATTAGGTTTGTGATGTCTAGATGGAAGTGGATAGTGTAGATTTACTTTTTATAATGCTGGAGCTTCGTAGGGAAACCATTGTTTGAGTTGTGATGCATAACTTATAGAGCACCAACCAATTTTTAATGTGTTATGATGACATATTTAGGATTATGGTTGCAGGTGGTTGATGATACACTTTTGGTCAAAGTGATTAGCTCTCTTGCACTTCATGTTGTTTTTTTAGTACACCTTTATGTTATTAACAAATATTGGTACATGTACTCTTAACTCATATACAACACAAATACTAGGAACTTGAAATTATTTGTTTGATCTTTAGGAAGGGACTTGGATGGGGAAATTTAACAAATTTGGGAACTAGATTCTCTAGGGGAAAAGATAGATTGAAGAAATGGGGATAACAGGTTGAGAGGGCTAGCTTCAGTAGGAACGCAGGAGCTCAGGGCATCCTTTCAAAGGAATTTACACCCCATATCTATTTGGGGGAATCCATTTCATTGGAATTCTAAAGGAATTCCTCTTTATCCTATTGGATTCAGTGCCCTTGAATGCCCTTTAGCTATTGGCTCGCTATAATCATCCTTAGGTTGGTTGGGTTAGCTTAGGTATTAACACCATGTAGTAGCTTATGAATTAAAACCATCCCAATAAACTAACATTAATGCAGGTAAAGTGTTTGAAAGTTTTCGTAAACTAAATATTGTGTCATGGAATCCTATCATTATTGGTTATTAATAGAATGACATTGATTTCCAATGTCAAATTTGTAATTGAAAGATTACCCCAGTTGACCCATCTCATCTCGTGGTTTGTGAGAATCATATGTCAACTCAAATTATTTAATAATATCAAAAAAAATTATCCCCATCCAAAGTGAAGAGCTGGTGTCATGCATCATGTTTCATATAGTTCATAATATGTTTTCCCTTAATTCATATACGATTATTATCTTGGTAATCCATAAACTTAAGAGTCTTTATAGGCATAGATTTTTTATTGTTGATCCATACATTTAAGTCACTCTACATGCACAACATTTTTAATTTTACTCCATCCTTTGTCTTTAGTTTTATATGTGGAAATAATTGAAGTCCATAAAGGAAAGGAATCATAATAATTGAGGCCATCAAACAATCTCTCACATGTAGTGTGAGGTATTTTTGTGTTTCATACTTTTGACATAATGATAACCATTATTAATGTTCACAATATATTAGATCGTAAGAAATGGTAGTTGATGGTTTAAGTTATAAATGAACATGACTCTTTACAACCCTCTTCGGCCTGCAACTCTACAGAAATAGGAGTCTATTGAAGAGAAATTTGAAATTTATGGACCTGAAAGTGTATGACGCCAAGTTGTTTGAAATTCAATATCTTTACATTAGATAATGTAGATTGAAAGCTTGGAGGAGATAATTTCACTTTCTGAGATGATTACAACATTCTAAATTACATTGTAAAACTAAATTTGTTAAATTGAAAGTAAACGCTTGGAACTTTGTAATATTGATGGTGACAAAACTATTTTATCCATTTTCCTATTGACTTATAAATACCATAAGATGAAAATCAAATGTGTCATTTTTTAAATGAAATTCAAATTAATAAGAGCCTAAAGAAGTCTACAACTCTATTGTCCAAATTGATAAATAAGCATGTTGTCCTGTTCCATCTATTGAAATGTAAATTTCGATGGAAGGAGATTTGACGATTTAACTCTGAACTATCAACCAAATTGTTGTTTATTTTGGAATAGATTAGTCTTCTCCTCCTTAAAAGTACACAAAAAAGGACACAACTTAGATTAGTTACACATGACATTCAAATGTCCAAGTTTCTAGTGGTGTATTTGGAATTTCTATAAAATTCCATCACATCACTGCCTAGCTGTGATGCAAGTGTGAAATGACCATTACAGTCAAGTTAGGGGCAATAGAGGATATATTTTTACTCAAATACAAGAGCCACTATAATTGCAATTTGTTTTAAGACTATGGTCAGAGTATTCTGAGTGGTATTCTTTGTAAACATTCTAGATTAAGTATAAAACCAAAACCTATTTTGGGAGTGACTCTTTCAAACTACTTCATATTAAACGAAATTTCTGGAGTACCATGCATTTTTGATGAGTGAATGAAACCTAACCTAACATGTATATTGTAAAAATAATATTGAATTGAAAAAAAATAATTTGTAACATCCAACATTTTCACTTTCTTAGCAATGCACCTTTGTAATAGAATGTACTATTTTAAAATCCTTATGTCCAACCTAGCTTGGAATCAAACCCTTTATCAATAATTGTCTGTAGATCAAAACAATTTTCCATTTCTGCATAGTTCTTTTTTCAGAGTAATATATTTATTTATTTGCTTGTTATACCATCAAACCCTAACTATTAAATGTATGAAACAAATCAACAATATTGTCCTTAGATTATAAATATTTTCCTTTTATGCTGAGTTCTTTTTTCCTGTTATACTTTTATTTTCTTCCCTATTATACCTCAAACCCTAACACTTAATTTTTTGGCCATGAATATTTGGATTGCAAGCATGATATTTGTTTCTAACATTAAATATGGTAACCGTTTAATTTTGTAGTCTATGATTGAGCATACTCTTGGTGCTGCTAGTGCACTGAAAGCAATTGCAGTGATAAACGCTATCTCTACTAGGTGTATTCACTCCACAATAAATTATTTGTAAGTTACTTACTAGAATGGAAGTTCTTTGTTAATAACTAAATTAAAACAAGCCACTCATTTCCCTTTGATGTAGAAATATCATTTTAAAGGGTCATTGGTTGGTTTCACTTTTCCTTTTTGTTGTACCCGGTACAACCACCCTCCAAAATTTTGCCTATGCTTCATTTTTTAGCCTCCCTTCTAAATCAAAACAACTCATCTTGTACTGTTCCAGGTACTTTTGCTTTGATATAGCCTTGTCCTTTGCATCATTCCTTTTGTTTTCTTATTAGTTTTATTGTCTAACCTACAAGCTGATCCCTTGACTTAGTTTTCATCCAGTTCGAGGCTTGCCTTAGAGAACTGTGCAATCCTTGAGGACAACCAACCTTGCTCTCAGGAATTGCGTGATCCAAGATGACAGATAGCCTTGAGCTCAAGAATTACATAGTTCTAGTTGACAACCAACCTTGATATAGGAAATTTCACAGAGCATGAGAGGAAGCCGAGAGCCACTCAACCTAGAAATTGCATAGAAGCCTTTCTGCTAAGAAGTTTCTTAGTGCATGAGTCAGAGATTTGCCTAGTACTTCCCACAATTGTGCAGTCTCTCTGGGAAAGCATAGTAGTTTTTACTGAAAAAGAAAAAATTAAAAAAAGAAAGAAAAAAAGCATCCCTAAAAAATAGGGATCTATTTTTAGCAGTCCAAAGGAGGCACTTGAGTTATTTTGGAAATTGTCACCAAGTGTCGCTTTTTCCTTGATTTTTGGCCTTCACATCATAAACCCTAAATTGACCAAATCTATTTAATTGACACTGTCAGAGATCATTTTCACATTCGATCTTGGAGCTCTGGCATTCCCGAGGAGATCAAGGAACCTTCGGTGTGATCGTCATCGCTTTTCTAGGTAAGTTTCGCTTTTCCAGGTAAGTTTCGCTTTTCTAGTGCTTTAATGCTTTTTCTTGTCTCTCTTGTGAGAGTGTTGTTTCACTTGTTTTGTTGAATGAATGATGGTGTTTTGATTTTTTTTAGCTTGTAGACATGTTGTTTCAAGTTTTATAACGCCTTTCTTAATTTTTGAATGTATTTTGCCATTTTTTGCACCAACGGTTGTCATTGTGATGATTCCATTCACATGCATCATTTTCCTTCAGTTTGATTGATTCCTACACTTGTTTCACTTGCATGTATCATCACTTAGTCAAATATGCACTCAACATCACACCATCCTTTAGGTATGCTTGATTTCACATTCCCCTTGGGGCAGATCTAGGCTCCCCGTGCCCAAATCTTACACTCCCTTTCATGCACTACACATTCTAGGAGCTCAAGGTGTCTACCTTTGCTTTTGGAATTGCGTAGAGGTTGTCCTGGCTTGGCTCCAACAACACATTGCACAGTTCCAGGAGCCAACCTCCTAGTTTGGTCACTGAGACTGCATAATTCGCAGTCTCTCCTGACCTTGGCCCTTGACTGAATTGCGCATTGCATAGCTCTGGTCAGCGAACTTCCTGACTGACTGATGTGACTACACAATGCGTTGTTCCAGAAGTCAGCTAGTGACCTCTGGTAACCAGAATTATGTTGTAATTCCCATCTTGAGTTTGGTTTGTTTCTTGATCTTGTTTTGAAGTTGCTTTGGTTTCTGAGTTGACATTTTCTTGCCATGAGTGTCCTCTCTGTCCCATAGGTACAACAATTGTTGAGCATATCTCAAGCAGTTACAATTAACATGGTATCCAATAGAGATGGATCAAAGGAAAATGCTAAGAGTAGTACTGGGGAAACAGTTGAGAAGATATCAATTGATCTACGAGTTTATGCAGACACTCAACTGTTCATTGAGAAGGGCACAAAGTTGACATGGCAAGAAATCAAGGATACTTTTGCAGAGGACTTCAAGGAGGACTTAAAGGACCGACATGTATATCAATATCCAATGGTCTGGCTTATATAAGGTGGCATGCAGGTACCCTGCCTTCCCATGTGCGGACATTATTAACCGGATTATCTCACACACATATAATGAGACTACGACATTGAGCAGTGCAAGCGGGATATATATTACCACCTTTAGGGTGGAGAAATTTCAGCAGATGTATCATTTACCTGAGCCAGTGAGGCGCATGGGCACACTTTTCTATGTCACCCACAAACATATGAACATGAGGGATATAGTCAAGCATTGGGTGAAAGAGCCATCAAATTTTAGGAAGACACCCAATCATGCTTATAAGACAAAGTCTCTCAAGAAGGCTTATCAATTCTTGATCATCTTTGCACGCAGAGTATATGGTCAAGAGAAAACATAAACCTTGCCTAAAGGTTGAATAGTCTTATTAGACCGACTTGTGAGTGATGGAAGGCCATTGAACTAGTTGAACTTGTTGGATTATCCATTGAAAAACCATGTGGCTAAGGCTCTGAATTTGCTCAAGGTTGAGCAAGCGAGATTCTACATGTCTGCATTCTTACTAGATGCAATCTATACTCAACAACATTTTCCTGGCATGAGCTTAACATGGACACCAAAAGAGACTATTGTCAACATATATTGCAAGTTTCCTTCCAACTGTAGCTACCAAGGAGTAATGGAAAGGCTAAATAACCATTTCATAATCCTATTGTACAAGCCTGTATTTGAGCAAGATCCACCTTGCATGTCCCGAGAAGAAATGGAGGTGATACTAAACTTTGCATATTGGTATTCCTCACCCTCACACCTTAATCAAAGTGTTTGGCGAAGAGAAGCCTCTGCATGATCTACCAAGGTATGCAACGAACAAGCTGGTCATATAATAGGTCTCATATTCCCTCTCCATAGAGTTATCAACAGGACTGCATAGGAACAAGAAAGCACCATGACCCACTCTTCCTTTTTGAAATAGATTGTATGAGATTAAGATATTGAAAGATGCATATGTCGAAGCTAAGGATATATTAAAATTAGGTATTGGCACCAAAGACCTTAATATGTATGATCCCCACAATATTTGTAAGAACCACTGTGAAAATGTGTACCATCAGTGAATCCGTGGGAGATTTCATTGGCATGAGGAGGACTCTTGGAGGTATTGCTGCAATGCTTCCAAAATCCACGAGCTGGTCAATTTGGCAACAACTTGGAAGGTTGCTCTGCAAGTAGCAACAACACATGAAGCAACAACAACAATGACAATAAGCAAAAACCTAATGCAAGACAAAGGAAAGAGGAAGGTTGTTGAGGATCCACAGGTAGAGCAAAGCTGTAAGATGAAGGTAGATCCCATTTTGGAGAAAACATCTTTGGCAGCAAAAGAAAAGAGGGAGTAGAAGATAAAGATAACAGAGTGAAGGAAGAAAGAAAACTAGAGGTTGCAGGAAGAAAAATTGAAGCTATAGGAGACATAGAAGAAGTTGAAGGAAGAACAAGAGCTGAGGAGGAGAGAAAGATAATATAAGTGGAAACAGGAGGAAGAGGAAAGGCAAGGCATACTGATAGAGAAAACAATTCCCATACAGGTTGAGGAGCCGGAACAACAAACAATTGAAGAAGAGGGTGACCAGATGTAGGATCAGGAGCTTTCTCAACAGATTGAACAACTTATTGAAGTGACAAACATGGAGATCGAATAGGAGCCATAGAATAAAGAAACTGACCTTATGCTAAGAGTGTCAAAGGTCATATCTCAGTCTCCACCACCTCGAGTGTCAAAACTAGTTTCGAGCGAGAAAGGAGAGCTTGTTCTCCTTGATGATGATCTGGTCATCGATGTGTACAATCTATCATTTGACGAGTTTCAGAAGAGGATTGTATAGGCGAAGAGGAAGGACTTTTCGAATGATCATGCATCACCTACATTCATGAATTAAAGGGTGATAGTTCCAGACACAATAAAACATCCAACTGCCCTTTCTGATAACACCTTGGGCTATGTAGGAGCAACAAGCTCGAATGTTAAGTTCTTATTGGCCAAGAATTAACAACTAGAAAAGAACTTATAGGCTACCAGGAAAGATGTAAAACAACTCAGATAGAAGAGTGAATTTTTCATAATGGGGGAGATTAGGAAGGCAATACTTCCTAAACTATCAACACTTGAGACTACCATGCAAAAGCTCTATGATGGATTTGTCACTGTGCATAAAGTAGTTGTCTGTGTTCATGGCTTACAACAGTGGAGCAAAGAGTTTGTTCAAACTCTCAAGAACATACATGCTACATTTCCCATGTGCAATAGTGGACAATGCGATACAAAGGGGACCCGCTTCACCTATCAAAGAAGATGAAGCCACAGGAAGAGCTAGAGAAAGAAAAGGTCTGTATGTTGATATCGAACTATGAGCATATCTCCCATTTTTTAGAAGCATATTGGCCTCATATGCATGGTTTTATAACATTGTGGATGTCATGGTGAGAACACACAATATCCAATCACTCAGATCCCTCACCGAGGCTAGATATAAGAATTAAGTCTGGCTAGATATTGATGAGTACATGGAGAATCTAAGGGAAGACCTGGAGTTGAGCGCACATAACATGCAGGAGTACATTGGTGGTTTGGTCATGGTCAATGCCATGCTGCGCATGCTTCAGGACGAGTTGGACACAATTTCTAAGACCATATGCCCAAATGCTATGGAGGAAAGAGTCCGCTATCAGAAAGACACCATCAAGTAGTTTGGGGACATCATCACACAATACCAATCTTGGAATCAATATGTGACCGAGAAACACCAAGTGGAGGTTTTCGAGTTGATCTTTCACCAAACTTGGATGTCATAGTGTTTTTTTTTGTTAGCCTCTCTCTAGCTTATTTTGTCTTACATGGGTACATGTCAAAAATGTAACATTATTTGTAAATATGTTGTAAGTGGATTTCCAAGTGTCATTAGTTGAATGTGAAGGGTCATTATGTTATGTAATGAGTTACTTGTAAAGAAGTTGAAGAGTCACGAGGAAAGTCAAAGGGTCACAAAGGGGAATGTCAAGGGTCACCCCACGCTTTTTTATAATAGAATGTCATAACTCATAAAATAGGGTTCTGGGAGCCAAGCTTTTGGATAGGCTTAAGTTTAGTAAAGTCTTGGGAGTATTGTGATGAGCCTTGGCTTCTCCACAGTGTAGAGTGAGTATAATTCTTTGGAGGAGCAAGTGTTCTTGACTGTAATGTTCCACTATTGGGGCTAGTGGTCGTCAATGGTGTATGTACGTATGGATCTTTCACTTATAATAATAATAATAATACAGCCAGCACACTTTCATGCATATGTTGTTATTGTAGTTGGACTATTCTGGTTGCTTTTGCAATGCATGTTGTTTAACTTACACATTTTCTTATGAAATACTTTTTATGCAATTGTACGAATCTTGTTGAATGCGTGTTGTTGTATTAACATGTAACTTTATTTTGTTGACTATTCTGCATTTTATCTTGTGATGTCATTCCACTCGTGTGTTCCTTTCAAGGTGCATACTATTATAGGATTCTAAGGGGTGCACTTCCTTTTCCCGTCCATGTGTTAGAACCTTCATGCATCGCACTTGACTCTTTATAGGGTCACACACTTGCTCTCACCCGAAGATATTGTACTTACCTCTCTGCGTTGCCATTGTCAAGGTGTTACACTACCACCCACTACTGGGACTCCAACTCCAAATGGTTTGAGGTCTAGTTGAGACTTCATATTGAGGAGATCCCTTGAATGTTGGTGGGTCTAGCACCGTTAGCACTTTTGTGTGAGCATGAAAAAAATAATTCAATTTGCATGTTTGTGACTCTTAGCATAATAAAAGGCCTACTATTAAAATTGACACAGTGCCAAATATGAAGAAGAAATAGGAAGTACACGTTGGTAAGTAAATTTGATTGAATTTAGGGTACATCATAAATTTTCCTGAAGAATTTAATGAATAACAATATGAGAATGATCTTGGTTCCCTTGGTAACATAGCTTGTGGTTAATCTCATTGAATTCCTTGTCATAATCAAACACTACAATGCTTATATGTGATATAAATGCTGGTTTCTCTTTCTTAGTGTTTTATACATCTTCTTTCTTAGTGTTTTACATATGTTCAAAAGTTATTATTTATTTATTTTCCTATTACAAACAAAAAATTAAATGTCATCTAATGTAATGTAAAAACATAAAAGTAAAATATCAGCCTAGATCCATATAATCCTATATCCATCATAATCCTTCTTCTCTCAATGATGATGATAATGATGGGTTTCCCTTACTTGAAAAAAATAGTTTTCTTCATAATATTTATTGATATTCCAATCCACATTCAACTCAAATGGCTTGAAAATATTAAAAAGTAGGGGTTGTCTCAGTAACGGATTCATCATTGAGCATCTAGTACTACACTGCATGTGTAACTACACATTGTTTTTCATTTGTTCTTCCTTGTTTGGAATTATATACACTGAAATCTATGTTATTCCTTCCCTGGAATTATATACACTGAAATCTATGTTGTTTTAGTTTGTCGATGGAGTCATTAGATTTCAATCACTATTCTTATTTAATCATGTTATTAGTAGATATCTATCACTATTAATTTTTAATGATTGTTGCTTTATAATTTACTCTAGTTTGAGCCAGATAATGGTTTCAACTAGTCCCTTTTGGGTTCCTAAAAAAGTTCACAATCCTGAGAATTTGATTGCAATTGATAAATGATCTGTGGCTACAAACCTTATTGAAGAGAAAATATAAATGTTGGTTTTCTTTGTACTATGTTGTGATAAAAATGGGTGAAGAGGTCTAGGACGAGGGATATGAAACTGCATTTCCAAGTTGGGTTGGTAGGTTTGATGCTACAGATCACAAAATATTGTATGTATTCTTGAAGGCTATATGCTTTATATTGAATGAGGCTAACACATGATCTAATGAATTATTATCGTAAAATTCTAACACAATATAATATGCATTGGCTACACTTATCTTTGTCAAGCTTGCTTGAGCACGTATTTATTTATCTGAAGTTGTGGCCAGAATCATAGTCACACGTCTTTACCTTTCATTTGCATGGGTTTATGTTGGATGACCAAAAGTTGGCTTAGTTTTCCATTAGTGCAACAATTAGACATAAATTTAGGTTAAGAAATATGTTTCAAAAACATCACATAAATGTATTTTGCAACCAATATAATTAATATTCAAAATAAATAAATCCACACAACAAATATCACATAAAAGAGATACAGCCATATAATAAGTCCTACAATTGTATTTTTGGATAAAGGAGGAGTGGATAAAAGAGGAGAAAGTAAAATTAATCACCCCAAGACACCACTCTGTGACATTATTCTCTTATAGTCCCTTCCTCATAATCATTTATTTCCCTTAAATTAACCACATACATAAAATTATTGATTATTATGATGCATTGAAATCTTTAACTAGGGTTGGCAAGGATTGGAATATTTTTTTTAATTCACTAGTTTTAAATCTTGGTTTAATCGCATAAAATGTTTGACACACATTGTTAGTTATCTTTAAATCTTAAACCCTTTAGAAATCCCAACTTAAATATTCATTTTGGTTTCTAGCATAATATCCCAGTGTAGGGATTGATGGAACTATTTGTATTTTAGTTTGTGGGTATAAGCTGTGTTATTTTATGGGAGAATTTTATTATTAAAATTGTTCTAGTGTGAAAAAAATATTGAGAGGGGGGATGAATTAGTATTTTAAATTACTTAGACTTTTCTTTTCTTATTCAGATTTCTCTACGCGAATGTTATGAAGTAAACTTGCATATGTATGCGACTATGATGAGGAAAAGTAGCGTATATCCAGTTCACTAACTATTTTAGTTAATTCATCATTTGTTTAAATTGAACGAGTTTATCAACACTTCAATAGAAATTAATTAAACAGTAATCATGAGTAGGAAGAGAATAAGTCATCACACACAAGCAACACATGAACACCAGGATTTTTAGGTGGAAACCAATGTGGGAAAAAACCATTGTTGTTGTCCTCTTTCTCTTATTCTTTTATTATAAAGAGAAATTTCTTACAATACTTGTAAAAGTGCAAACTCTTACCAATACACAGGCACCCACCTGCAGAAGGCTAAAAACTTCTCTCATTTTCTAGCTTCTACTTGAAGGGAGCTACAAAACCCCCCATCATCTATTCTTCATGGATCACTTTTTAGAATATTTCAAATTGGATCCATTCCAAATATAATACTGAAGCCAACATTGTATCAAATCGTTGAACTGAATTCATCATCAAATCATTAAATAAACCAAATATCAAATCTCAAACAACCAAAGCAAATAGATCATTTCAATTCAATATATTCTCTTCATCAGAATGTCAGACCACCCACTATTCATCACAGAAACTAGATCCTATCACTGCAAACCCTGGTTAAACTTATGTTAGAATATGTAAAATGTTATTATGAGACATGCCTGCGTATATATGTGATTTTTCTTTAGATAACTCGCATACAGATCTAAAAACATTGAACCTTGAAAGCAAATCATTGCACTACTTAAATAAGTTACTGAAACACATACTTACCTTGTGAAGAATCTCTGAACGAAATACAATTCATCTCATAGCAACGTCATTACTATTCAAAATTTCACAACATAATGAGTTCAACATCAACCAACACTGTCAAACATAGATCTTCATGGAAGACTTCATCGACAGAGAACAACAAACACAAAAAGATTGATCAGACATTGTATTCAACAAAACCCTAGCATATGTACGTGACACTTTCATGTATGTATGCTCCTTTCAAGAATCATACTTGCCTAAAAATATGTACATATTTTAGAATTTATACGCTACTACCCAAAATCCAATCCGCGTATCTATGCGATCTTTCTGAAAAAAAAATTGTGTATAAACATGTAACTACTTTATAATACCTTCGATGCACAACAGATCATAAATAAAACCCAAATATGGGCACATACTATAAAAGACACACATCAAAACATAATCATGACAAATCTATCAAACCATAAGCATATTATTCAATGTGTAGTCATTTCAGATCTATAAGATATGATCCATAATCATATTCTTGGGTGCACCCTTATTTTAGATCAAACAATTCATCAACAAACAAAAACATGCACGCATAGCACTTTCATCTCCATCTCCTTATATATCTTAGGCCTTAGCCAATACCTTAGGCCAATTCCATAGTTATGTCATTGGTATTCTTTGTGTTGGGTCCCTATAATACTAGTGATTACCCCATTACTATTGTAGTTATACCCCTTATTTATATTGTTGTGCCCCTATTACCCCCATATTGTTATTTCTGTGCCCCACAGAATCCCTCTATTGTTATTTTTGTGGCTTTATATTATTATTGTTAGGTCGGCTGGATTATATTGTGACTCCTTAGACTCCTATATATAGAAAGGAGGTTTTGTCATTTGTATCATCCAAGAATTTTTCATTTATGTAATGTAAAGGAGGTTTCCCCCTCGAAGAGGCTGAATTCTAAGGCGTTGATCTATCTTTTCTATCTTTTCTTGAGCTGGTTTCATAACATTTGGTATCAGAGCTTTGGATTCTAGGGTTTCGCTGCTCCAAACAGGTCATCGTGGAATTTTCGCTATAAATTTTTATCTGTGACGTTTCAGAAATCACAAAAAAAACCCATTTGAGAAGAAATCATTCTGAACCTTGGGTCCAAATTTAAGATCTTTTCGCATGATATTTGCGGAGATATCATCTGAGGAAGTTGGTCTTTTTGCAGACTCCTGAATTACATTCAAAACAGGTGACCTGGGGAAAATCGTCATAAATTTATCTCTGGGGATCGGATTGAAATTTCGTAAGAAGGTACAGAAAGAGGACTGACTGTAGTTTCTATTGTGTGTGTTTCAGATTCAGAGGTTGAAACAGTGACTCGTGGCATGTCGTACAAGTTCGCTCTGCTGAACCAGTCTAAAAGCAAGTCACTGTGGGAGATTTCACATAACTCTTCCTTGGAGAATACAATTTGGCTCAGATTTGTGGCATTGGAAAGAGGATGCAGAAGGATACTACAGGTAGCAATTTTAGAATTGGATGATCTGAAATTACAGAGATACATCAGATTCAATATCACGCTTCTATAAAGTGAAAAAAGGTGTGTAGTTTTTTTTTTAAATTTTTGTGTAAGCTTGGTTTAACGGAATTCAAAGGGCATAGTAAAGCATTATTATCGGTAACTGATGCCCTGAGGAAAGAAAATGCAAACACCTAGTAAGGAACCTGAAAGCTCTAGCATGACTCATGAAGAAGAGGAAGAAATGCTACATGATATATCAAAATTACAAGAACAAGTGCAACAAATGTCACACTCACAAAAGCTAACAAAAGCTAAGATAAGTGGCATGGAATCTAAGATAAATGGTGTAGAATCTAAGATAAAGGGCATGGAAGCTAAGATGGAGGATTCGATGGCAGATTTGAAGATAGATTTGAAGACAGACATGGAAGAATTGAAGAAGTGGCTACAAGAAAGGGTCACTAATGGTGAAAAGGTAGTAAAGGAAACTCATGATGAGAACAAAAGAAATGTTAATCATGATTCCATAGACACTAATGTTGGATTGAAGAATCACCATATTCCAAAAATCGATATGAGGAAGTTTGATGGCAAGGATCCCGCCACATGGATATTACAGATGGAGCAATTCTTCGATCTCAATAATGTGCAAAACGCACAAAAGGTACGTATGGCAACTGTATATTTGGAACCAAATCAGTTTGTATGGTATCAATGGCTTTGCTCTCGTAAACAATTTATCACTTGGGCAATTTTTACGGAAGAATTGATAGCACATTATGAAGATACAAAAAGCAACACTTTTTTTAGCCAATTGATAAGTCTCAAACAAAAGGGTTCAGTAATGGAGCACATTGAGGAGTTCCAAAAATTGAACATAAGGGTAAAAGATATTCCAGAGGAGCATAGGATTGATGTGTTCATAGGGTCTTTAAAGGATAATATCCAACATGATGTTCGCCTTTGGGAACCTGATTCATTAGAGAAGGCATTCAGGTTAGCAAGAAAAATGGAAAGCAAAATTATGGCAACCAGGAAGCATACCACTCACAACTATAAAGACGGAAGTGTTGTTGCCCCTAGTCTTCCACAACCTATAAGGTTGACACCACAACAATTGGAAGAAAAAAGAGCAAAAGGGCTTTGTTACAGTTGTGATAGCAAATACACTAAAGGTCATAAGTGTGCTGAGAAGAAATTATTCTACATAGATTGTGAAGAGGAAGAAGAAAAGGAGCAAGAAAGGTCAAAAGAAGAAGATATACTCCAGGAACAAAGCCTAGATGAAGAACAAATAAATCCGACCATATCTTGTAATGCATTGGTGGGAATTACCACTCCTCAAACCATCAAGATAGAAGGACAAATCAAGAAGAAAAAGGTAATAGTGTTGATTGATTCAGGAAGCACCCACAATTTTATTCATTGTAGGGTAGCAAAAGAATTGAATTGCTTCCTATATCCAGCACCAGAGTGTCAAGTGATGATTGCAAATGGAGGAACAATAAATTGCTTTGGAAAGTGCCATAATATCAAGCTATCCATGGGAGAATATGTATTGACTAGCCCAATGCTTTCCATTCCAATGGGAGGTGCTGATGTTGTACTAGGAGTCCAATGGCTACAATCCTTGGGTACAATAGCTTTTAATTTTCAAGAACTTTTCATCAAATTTTCTACGGAAGGAAAGGAAGTTGAATTAAGGGGTATTGCAGGGAAACCAGGAAAGATAATCAGCTCTAATGGCATGACAAAGCTTCTAAAAAAGGAGCAAAGAGGTGTAATTGCACAATTATGTTCGCTAGATGTTTCCACATTGGAATCATCTATTTCTCCAGATCTCCAAAAAGTCCTGGACAATCATTCCAAGGTATTTGAGACTCCCAAAGGTCTCCCACCTATGCGTGATCATGATCATGCTATTCATCTGATTCCAGGAAGTGTTCCTCCAAACATCAGGCCGTACAGATATCCCTATGTCCAAAAAAGTGAAATTGAACGTATGGTTGCAGAAATGCTAGAGGCTGGTATAATTCAACCAAGTCAAAGTTCTTTCTCAGCTCCAGTAGTATTGGTGCACAAGAAGGATGGATCATGGCGCATGTGTCCGGATTATAGGGAGCTCAACAAGCTCACTATTAAAGATAAGTTCCCCATTCCTGTTATTGATGAATTACTGGATGAATTGCATGGATCAATTTACTTCACCAAGTTGGATCTTCGTTCGGGATATCATCAAATCAGAATGAAGATTGAAGACATTCCGAAAACGGCATTTAGAACTCATGAGGGTCATTATGAATTTTTGGTCATGCCTTTTGGCCTTACCAATGCACCTTCAACATTTCAAGGTTTGATGAATTCAATTTTCAAACCATTCCTTAGAAAATTTGTGTTAGTATTTTTTGATGATATACTAATCTACAGCAAGTCTTGGAAGGATCATGTTGAACATGTTGACAGGGTGCTACAACTATTGGAGGAGAAACAATTATATGCAAAAAGATCCAAATGTTTCTTTGGAGTCCAGGAGGTGGAATATTTGGGTCATATTGTATCTCATGAAGGAGTTAAGGTAGACCCTAGCAAAATTAAAGCCATTAAGGAATGGAAAATCCCCACATCCATAAAGCATCTGCGAGGATTTCTTGGGTTGACAGGGTATTATCGCAAGTTTGTTAAGAATTATGGGAGAATAGCAGCACCTCTAACAACATTATTGAAGAAAGATTCATTTTCATGGACTCCGGAAGCAACAAAGGCCTTTGAACATCTTAAAGAGGCAATGTGCCAAGCACCGGTCTTAGCTACACCGGACTTCACAAAAACCTTTATTGTGGAATGTGATGCTTCAGGAAATGGAATTGGTGTTGTTCTAATGCAAGATGAAAGACCCATTGCTTTTGAAAGTCGTCCAATCAAGGGAAAGTTTTTAAGCAAAGCTATTTATGAGAAGGAAATGTTGGCAATACTCCATGCACTTAAGAAATGGCGACCCTACCTAATGGGAAGACACTTCAAGGTAAAAACGGATCATGATAGCCTTAAATACTTTTTAGAAAAAGATTATCCTCTGAAGAGCAACAAAAGTGGGTCACAAAGATGTTGGGTTATGACTTTGAAATCATCTACAAAAAAGGGAAGCAAAATGTGGTGGCAGATGCACTCTCAAGAAAGGATGAGGATGTGGAAGCATTGTTGTGTGCCATTTCTATTATCCAACCAGATTGGATAAACGAAGCAAGGGAGGAATGGAAGAATGATGAAGAAGTGTGGGCACTTATTCGAAAGCTACAACAAGATTCCAGTACTTCTGATACATTTAGCTGGCAAAATGATTCGTTATGGTACAAAGATCGCTTATACCTCTGTAAGAATTCCCAGCTAAAACAAAAGATTCTTATGGAATTGCACACTTCTCCCTTAGGAGGGCACTCAGGATTTTTAAAAACTTACCACAGGGTTAAGAAGGAATTTTTTTGGGATGGCCTTAAATCAGATATTCAAAAGTTTGTGGCGGAATGTTTGGTTTGCCAGCAAAATAAAGTTGAAACAATTAAGACACCGGGTCTATTACAACCTTTATCCATTCCAAGCCAACGTTGGGAGGAGGTTTCAATGGATTTTATCACAGGTTTACCCAAGTCTGAGGGAAAGAGTGTCATCATGGTGGTAGTTGACAGACTTACCAAGTATGCACACTTTTGTGCATTATCACATCCATTTAAAGCCAGTACAGTTTCTACTGCATTTATGGAAACAGTTCAAAAGCTACATGGAAACCCAAAGATTATTGTAAGTGACAGAGATCCCATTTTCACTGGAAATTTTTGGACAGAATTATTTTCTTGTCTTGGTACTCAGTTAGCTCATAGCTCATCTTATCATCCTCAATCTGATGGGCAAACTGAGATAGTAAACAAATGTTTGGAAGGATATCTTCGTTGCTTTGTATCTGATAAACAAACACAATGGGTCAAATGGTTGCCTCTGGCTGAATGGTGGTATAACACTTCCTTCCATACAGCAACAAAAATGACCCCATTTATGGCACTTTATGGGTATCAACCACCATCCATCACATCATATTTAAGAGAAAATTCTAAGGTTCAGGCAGTGGAACATCACATCGAACATCAACAACAAGTCCTCCAACTCTTAAAGGATAACCTCGTGTTGGCACAAAATAGAATGAAACAACAGGCAGATCAACATCGCAGTGAAAGAAGTTTTGATGTAGGTGATTGGGTATTCCTACGGCTACAACCATATAAGCAAATGTCCTAAAGCAAGCTAAGAAGGATAATAAATTATCACCAAAGTATTATGGTCCGTACAAGGTGTTGCAAAAGATTGGTACTATGGCATACAAATTGGAGCTTCCTGCAGCTTCTCGATTGCACCCAGTTTTCCATGTTTCATGTTTAAAGAAGGTTATAGGTGACAAGCTCCCAATTCAAACAATATTGCCAAAACTTGACGAGGAAGGAAAAATTATATTGGAACCGGAAGCAGTCACAAAAACAAGAACTCGACAGCTACGAAATCGATCAATTTCAGAGTATCTTATCAAGTGGAAGAACTTATCCGCTGAAGATTCCACATGGGAGGATGAGAATTTTATGCAGAAGTATCCAGAACTACTCAAGCGTTGAGGACAACACTTTTTTGAAGGAGAGGGGCATGTTGGGTCCCTATAATACTAGTGATTACCCCATTACTATTGTAGTTATACCCCTTATTTATATTGTTGTGCCCCTATTACCCCCATATTGTTATTTCGGTGCCCCATAGAATCCCTCTATTGTTATTTTTGTGGCTTTATATTATTATTGTTAGGTCGGCTGGATTATATTGTGACTCCTTAGACTCCTATATATAGAAAGGAGGTTTTGTCATTTGTATCATTCAAGAATTGTTCATTTATGTAATGTAAAGGAGGTTGCCCCCTCGAAGAGGCTGAATTCTAAGGCGTTGATCTATCTTTTCTATCTTTTCTTGAGCTCGTTTCATAACACTTTGACATAATCAAATATCCGTTGTCACGCTCATTATTATTGGTCAATACCATGGTAAAGACCCTGGTATTTAGAATACCACGGTACTGAATCTGTATGTGACTTTTTTTCATCATTCTCGCATATGTACACAGCCTCTATTCACAGGACCCATGTATACTTCTTAAAACATTGTTTATATCATTCCTCTGTCCCTAAATTGATATTAATTTGTCCATGCTGTATGTCACATCTATATTGACCTACATACTTATCCAACTATTATCATGTTGACATCTTTATTAAGTAGGTTTCCATCAAGGACAACATGTTTGTCATAATGTCGAAAATATCTCCCTTTGGACTTGATGGCAACCACCACTTTGGTGTTTGGTCACCACCACCTGTAGGTACCTGTAAACACATTTGTAGATATACCAAGTCACCAAGCCTTCTCCAAAAACCAGGCTTCTCTCCCCCTTTGAAATCAATGACAAATGGGCCGACCAATGTTGATTGAAGGCGCCTCTCCCTTTGTAGATCTGATCTGCTAAGTATAAACACTGAATACTGACCATGCTCCCACTAAGCACATGCTGAATTTTCTGAAGATATGCAAAGAAGTAAATGACTCTAGAAACGACCTTTCCTATCACCAAGGACTCATTCTTACATCAACTACCAAAAACTATGGGGTTACATAGTTGAATCATCATTACATTAAATTCTCGAAATAATGGGATTACATACATAATGAAATTGACTCCAATATTTCAATCATGACTGAATATAACATTTTTACATCATGGGTCTTTACATGACCTTTACATCAAGAGACAAATATGACATTTATAACCAAAACCAAAGACCTCAATAGTGAGGTAGTAGGACCATGATAGTCATCAGTAACCATCATTTACCATATAAGGATGAGCATCTATCAACAAAAATATGAAAATTATTATGAAACAAGGAATAATCAAGAAATCAAATGCCAACAATGTGCACTATGATAGATATAGTGAATTCTCCCCCTCCCCCTGAACCTATGCCATCTGTTCACTATCAAGACTAGTCATGTTCATCAGTAAAGTCATCAAAGCAAATTCATCAATCAGTAAAGTCATCAAAGTAAAAAATTTATTTAGAAACCATCATAAGCCATTATCATTTATAAGTATCATCTTATTAATAATAGACTATAACCAATTAACATAAGGACCAAAATGCTAAATAATAACTGTATGAAAGATATCAGAGCCTTTCCCTGAGTCTATCCCACTGTTTCTTCATCATAGATAAACATACATGACTGTCTAGATCAATACTCGTGTTTATATGTGACTGTACTTTATGAAATCTGCATACAAAAAGTAAATTGTAGTAATTATAGACTTAGATCCTCTTCAACATGAAAAGATATGTCAGAATAATTAACAAAGTGATGAAGTAGAGAGAACTCCTAGTTTTTGTCTGAGATATTCAAAGGAATCACGTGGAAGTGGTTTAGTAAATATGTCTGCAACTTGTTCTTTTGAGGGAACATATTCTAGTTTTACCTTTTGTTCAAGGACCCATTCTCCTAGAAAGTGATATTTGATTGGAATATGTTATGAAACCAGCTCACAAAAAGATAGAAAAGATAGATGAACGCCTTAGAAATAAGCCTCTTCGAGGGGGAAACCTCCTTTACATTACACAAATGAACAATTCTTGGATGATACAAATGAAAAGACTTCCTTTCTATATATAGGAGTCTAAGGGGTCATAATATAATCAGAGCCGACATAACAATAATAATGTAAGGGAACAATAATAACAATAGTGGGCTTCTATGGGGCACAATAGTAACAATATGGGCACTACATGGGTACATCAATATAATAAGCGGGTTGTACTAATAACAGTAAGGGGTTACACTAGTAGTATAGGGGTCTAACATGCCCCTCTCCTTCAAAAACTGTTGTCTTCAACGCTTCAGTAGTTCTTGATGCTTCTGTATAAAATTCTTGTCCTCCCATGTTGAATCTTCAGCGGGTAAGTTCTTCCACTTGATGAGATACTCTGAATTTGATTGATTTCATAGCTGTCGGGTAATTGTTTCTGTGATTTCTCTAGGTTCCAATATGATTTTTCATTCCTCTTCAATTTCTAGCAATATTGTTTGAATTGGGATCTTTTACAACTTTTGAATGAGTGGCCATACTTCTTCATCCTTCTTCCATTCATCCCTTGCTTCCTTTATCCAATCTGGTTGGATAATAGAAATAGCACAAAACAATGCTTCCACATCCTCATCCTTTCTTGAGAGTGCATCTGCAACAAAATTTTGCTTCCCTTTTCTATAGATGATGTCAAAGTCATAACCTAACATATTTGTGACCCATTGTTTCTGTTCTTCTAAAGATAATAGTTGTTCTAAAAAGTATTTAAGAATATCATGATCCATTTTTACCTTGAAGTGTCTTCCCATTCAGTAAGGTTGCCATTTCTTAAGTGTATGTAGTATTGCCAACATTTCCTTCTCATAAATAGCTTTCTTAAGATGTAGCAGTAAAAATACCCAATCACCTACATCAAAACATTTTTCACTACAATGTTGATCTACCTGTTGTTTCATTCGATTTTGCACCAAAGTGGTGTTATCCTTTAAAAGTTGGAGAACTTGTTGTTGATGCTTGATGTGATCTTTCACTGCTTGAACCTTTTTCTTCTTGATATGTCCCTCTATCTTGAGAGTTTGAAGAGTGGTAGTTTCTTCCAATTCTTTATAGGATATGGCCAGATTCATTTCTTGATGCTCGATGTGATCTTTCACTTCTTGAAATTTTTTTTTCTTGATATGTCCTTGTATCTAGATAGTTTGAAGAGTGGTAATTCCGGCCAGTGCATTACAAGATATGGTTGGATTCATTTCTTCTTTCTTGATGTGATCTTTCACTTCTTGAACCCTTTTATTCTTGATATGTCCTTCTATCTTGAGAGTTTTAGGAGTGGTAATTCTTGCCAATGCTTTAGAAGATATGGTCGGATTCATTTCTTCTTTCTCTGGGGTTGGTTCCTGGTGTATATACTCTTCTTTTGATGTTTCTTGATCCTTTTCTTCCTCATCTCCACAATCAATGTAAAATAATTTCTTTTGAGCACACTTATGACCTCTAATGTATTTGTTATCACAATTGTAACAAAGCCCCTTTTCTCTCTTTTCTTCCAATTGTTGTGGTGTAACCCTTGTAGGTTGTGGAAGGCTAGGAGAAACAACACTTCCATCTTTATAGTTATGAGGGGTAGACTTCTGTGTTGCCATAATTTTTCTTTCCACTTTGTAACAAAGCCATTTTTTATATTTTTTCTTCCAATTGTTGTGGTGTTGCTCTAAAGAAGGTGTTGCTCTTTGTATCCTCATAATGTGTTATCATTTCCTCTGTGAAAATTGACCATGTAACAAGTTGTTTATGAGAACAAAGCCCTTTATACCATAAAAATTGACCCGACTCTAAATATGAAGATGCAATACATACCTTTTATAACAGTGGTATGCCATGTAGATCAAAATATTTCTTCATCTGTAGTATCCAATTTACTGGATCCTTGCCATCAAACTTGCTCATCTCGCTTTTTCTTGATTTTAGGAGCTTGATCTTGAAACGACTGTAACTCTATAATTTCATATCTTCCAGTTCGGCAATCACGACCTGCAGTAGTCCTCCGTGTCCTCTTTCTAATGCCACTAGTCTGATTGAAATTGGATTCTTCAAGAAAGAGTTATGCACAATCTCCCAAGATGACCTAATTATACACCTTTTCAGAATAGCGAACTTGTATTACGTGCCACGTGTCATTGCTTTGACTTTCGGATCTGAAAAATATGCACAAAAACCTACAGTCCTTCCTCCTTCTATAAATTTTTACCAAATTTCATTTGATTCTCAGAGAGAAAGCTGTGACAGGTTTCACAAGGTCACCTGTTTAATATGTAATTCGGGAGTCTACAAAAGCCCTAACTTCCTCAAATCATATATCCGAAAATATAGCAAGACAAGATCTGAAATTCAAATCCGAGGTTCAGACCGTTTTTTTTTCAAATGGGTTTTTGTGTTAGCTTCTGAAACTTCGTAGAGAAAATTTTATAGCGAAAATTCCACAATGACCTGTTTTCGATGAAATTCTAGAGCTTGCAAAAACTATAACTTCCTCAGATCATATCTCCAAACATATAGCAAGACAAGCTCTGAAATTAGGACCCACGATTTAGAACAATTTCTTCTCAAATGGGTTTTTTCTTTAGCTTTTGAAACTTCATAGTGAAAAGGTTATATCGAAAATACCACGATGACCTGTTTGGAGTAGCGAAACCCTAGAATCCAAAGGTCTGATACCAAATGTTATGAAACCAGCTCACAAAAAGATAGAAAAGATAGATGAACGCCTTAGAAATAAGCCTCTTTGAGGGGGAAACCTCCTTTACATTACACAAATGAACAATTATTGGATGATACAAATGACAAGACCTCCCTTCTATATATAGGAGTCTAAGGGGTCATAATATAATCAGAGCCGACATAACAATAATAATGTAAGGGCACAATAATAACAATAGTGGGCTTCTGTGGGGCACAATAATAATAATATGGGGACTACATGGGCACAATAATATAATAAGGGGGTTGTAATAATAACAATAATGGGTTACACTAGTAGTATAGGGGCCTAACAGAATATGCTTGGTCTTTGAGTTCATGATAAGATTTTAAAAAATACTTAAGGAAATAGTATTATCACATAAAATAAGTATAGGTTGGGGATAAGTGATATGAATATCTTGTAATGTTTGCATCTTCCATAGAAGTTCAGTACAAAAGGATGCAACAACAGCATATTCTACCTCAATAGTAGATAAAGAAATGGAGCTTTTTTTTTATAATCGATGATATCAAGTGAGGTACCAAGTAGAATCCTCCTCCACTATTAATTTTTTGGTCATCAACATTACCTACCCAATCCACATTTGTTTAAGAATCAAGAGAAAAATCTGCATTTTTTGGATAACACAGACCATAATCTTGAGTTCCTTGTATGTACTTGAATATTCTCTTGACTGCATGGAGATAAGTATCCTTAGGATTTGCTTGAAACCATCCAACAATCCCAATCGCATGCACTATGTCGGGTCTTGTGCCTATAAGGTAGAGAAATCTCTTGGTCATAGATTTGTATTCTGGTTGATTTACTGAGGGAGAATCATCTTGTAAACTGAGATTACACCCTGTTACCATTGGTATGAATAGAGGTTTGCAGTCTTCCATTCCATACTTCTTTAAAATATGCTTAATGTATTTAGTCTGTGAGATAAAGATCCCATTATTTGCTTTCTCAACTTGAAGACCAAGAAAGTATGTTAGTTCTCCAAGAAATGACATTTCAAACTCTTTCTGCATGATTGAGGCAAAACTTTGACTCATAGAATCTTCATTGATTCCAAATATAATATCATCTCCGTAAACAACAACTATTAGAAGTTTACCATTATCCATATTTATATATAGATTATTGTATGTAGATCCGTTAGTGAAACCTTGTTGTTGAAGATACCTGTCAAGGCGATAATACTATGCACGAGGAGCTTGTTTTTGCCCATATAATGTCTTCTTGATATACTTTAAAGTTATGAAAGCTTGAAAATGCAAGGAACATTCTTATGGCTTCAAGCCTAGCTACAACTACAAATGTTTCTTCAAAATCTATTCCTTCTTGTTGCACATATCCTTTTCATACAATTCTTTTTTTGTTTCTAATTACCTCTCCATTTTCATTTAGTTTTCTTTGAATACCCATTTTGTCCCAATAACATTTTTATCATGAGGTCTTGGTACTAGTTCCCATGTATGACTCTTTTCGATTTGGTCAAGTTCTTCATCCATAGCCTTAACCCATCATTCACATTTTATAGCTTGATTTACATTTTGTGGTTCAATTTTGGATAATAAGGCTAGATAACTAGAAGTTCCAACAAGAGTTCTTCTAGTTTGTAATCCAGGTTCCTTATCACATAGAGTTTGATATTCTGGATTATTTTTCTGAACATACCTTGATGGAGTATTTTTTTCTACTTCTGTACTGTCAATTCCTTCTTCTGCTCCTTCATTGATTCCTTCTCCAACATTCTTTTGGCTTGTTGTAGGAGTATCTTTGTCATATGTTGGTGCTTTCCTTTTGGTACTAGTGGATGCTTCATTAATCACAACATCGATGCATTCAACAATATTTTGAAGTATTTTATTGTAGCATTTATATCCTTTTCTTCTAGAAGAATATCGAAGGATAATTCCTTCATCAACTCTAGCTTCAAACTTTACAAGTTTATCATCATTATTATTTATGTAACATTTTCTTCCAAATAATCTAAAATTATTGATAATTGGAGGTTTACCAAACCATAGTTCATGAGGATTTTTGTGATTGTTTAACTGAATACGATATTTTTTGAGCATATTTAGTGTTCTATGTGCTACTTGCCCCCATAAGGCATCAGGTGTTTTGGACTTGTCAAGCATGGAACATGCCATTTGTTGGATTGTTTTGTTCATTATTTTTGCCAATCTGTTTTGTTGAGGTGTTTTAGCTATAGAAAAATGCCTCTTGATGCTATACTGTTCACGAATTTTAAAAACAAATATGATATAATTTCTCCTCCTCTATTAGATCTAGGACATTTGATCTTAAAATCTAAATCATTCTCTACTAGAGCTTTGAAGACTTTAAATCTATCAATTTCTTCATCTTGATGTTTTAATAAGCCAATACAACACATGCGAGTAAAATCATTAATGAATAATATGAAGTATTGTTCCCCTCGAGGTGATTTCTTTCTCATAGTACCACAAAAATCAGTATGAATAAATTCAAGTGGCATAGGACCACATAAATCGGTATGAATAAGTTCAAGTGAATTACTTGAAGTACCTTCTTTGGCATTAAAATACACCCTAGTTTGCTTACAAAATTGACATGATTTGCATATGGTACTTTCTGTTAGAGAGATGTTAGAAAAGTCATGAAATGTTCCCATTCTGTTTGACTTATGTAGTTGACTAAATCCTAGGTGTCCCAATATTTTATGCCAAAGCCAACTTTCTTATGATTTTCTCAAGTAACAATGTTCTAAACCACCTTCTAAGACATATACATTACCTCGAGTTTTTGTTCCCTTTATTATGATTTTACATGTATCAAGATTTCATACCACACAATTATTTGATATGAAAACCACCTCATGCCATTCATCACAGATTTGACTAACACTCAATAATTTATGTTAAATCCATCAACAAACAAAATATTTCCATCTTTAACATTTTATTTCAACAAAATAATTCATTTTCCTTTGATAGTTGTAGGTGAACTATTTCCAAATGTTACATTCTTTTCTTTATTTATTTCATTAAAGTACATAAACTTATATTTATCACCTATGATGTGTTTTGAACATCCACTGTCAATGTACCACAAACTTTTTTGATCTCTTGCATATAAAGGTAAACCACAATTCTCAGATTTTATCGTTTTCTTTTTCCATACCTTAGACATTGTTGCTTTTTGTTCATTCTGAAGAGTAGATCATATTTTTCTTTTGCATTCAGTTTCACTATGACTAAAGTTATTGCAAACGGAACATTTTGATTCATCTTGAAGAGTTGAGAATGTATTGTAAGAATATTTATCTAACCCAGTCTCATTCTTTTTTTTCTTGCTTCTCTAGTCATGATAGTTTTATAAGCAACACACTGAGCTACCTTATGACCAAAATTATGAAAATTGAATCATTGACCATTAAAGTAAAAGTTCCTAGGAGTGTGATGCATTCTTGTGTAGCTTTTCCTTTGATTGTGATAAGGGTGATTCACCTTAGAAATATTTTATCCCTTCTTTGCTGAGAGATCAAATTTTGTTGATTGCTTCCTTTTACTGCATTGAGATAGCTTATTGTACCTATTTGAGAAGATTTGAAAATCCTTGATGAATCCCCATTGTATTTGAGACCTGTTTTTATAATAAGATAACAGTGTAATTTGATGATTTCTTCTAAGGTTTCATATCCTTTAAAAATCTAAGCTTTAGACTTTTTTCTTTTTGCAGTTCCTTCTGTAGACTAATAACTTCTAGTTCTAACTTTTCATTATGTCTCTCATTTTCTAGTATTTATTTCTTCAGAACATCTTTTGTTAATTTAGCTTCTTCTAAACTAATTTTAACATGAGTTATTTCTTCTATAATATTATCTTTTTCTTCTACAGCATGCATAAAAACATCATCAATTTCATCAATACATTTATTTTCAAATGCCATAAGTAGTTGATATTCTTGATTAGACTCACCTTCTTCTCCATTTAAAATAGCATCACTATCCTCGTGTGTGTAGAAGCTTCTCTTGTTCTCAAACCTTCTTCTAACCTTCATTTTTGTAGCATCCTTTACTTTCTTATGGTTTTCTATATAAGGGCATTTAACAACATAACGACCAACTCTTCCACAAGGAAAACATTTGAAAGGAAGCTTACCTCTAAATCATCCAGTACCTACTTGGAGTTCCTTTACAAAATTTGCCTCTTCTTTATCTGATACATAACCTGATTCCTTGAGATCCTCCTTTTCATTTCCTTTAAAAGTAGCTTTAAACACAACTTCTCTGATATTTGAGGGATCCCCTTTTCTCATTTCATTGGTTGTTAAAATCCCATGAAGTTGTTCAATAGTAAGATTTTTAAAATATTGAATTTCTTCAATGGAAGAGGCTTTCAAATAGAATTTTGGAGTTAGATATCTTAAGATTTTCTCAACGAGTGATGATTATTTTATTTTGTCACCACTATTTCTCATAGAGTTCATGATCTCATCTACCATAAGAAAGAAACTTGCAATACTTTCATCATGATGCATTTTGAGAGTTTCATATTGAATTCTAAGATTTTGAATTTTGGAACATTTTACCTTGGTTTCAACTTCATAACTTTGGAGGATCATGTCCCATATAGCCTTTGCAGTATTCAACTACATGAATTTGACAAATTTTGACTTTTCCAAGCTTCCTAACAGAGCAATGACAACCTTTGAATTGGTCTCATATTTTTTCTTTTCTACTTCATCCGTGGGAATAGAGGATGGATATTCATAGCCTCCTTCAATGATTCCCCAAACATCTTCTCCAAGCAATTGTAGGTAAGCTCTTGTTCTAAATTTCCAGAAAACCAGATTAGATCCATTGAACAATGGTGGCCTAATAGATGTTGAACCTTCTTTGTTTGTCATCTTGATGGGTATTCCTTCAAGTGAATAAGGTTCTTCTGAAGGACCTACTCTGATTCCAATTGTTAGAAGAATACTGAGAGGGGGGCGGGTGGGGGGGGGGTGAATTAGTATTTTAAAATACCATTATTTTTCTTATTCATATTTATGTATGCGATTGTTATGAAGTAAACCCGCGTATGTATGCAACTGTGATGAAGACAAGTAGCGTATATCTAGTTCACTAACTATTTCAGTTAATTCATCATCTGTTTAACTTCAACCCATATATTAGTACTTCAGTAGACATTAATTAAATAATAATCATGTACAACAGGAACAAAATAAGTCATCACCCAAAAGCAACACACGAACACCAAGATTCTTAAGTGAAAACCCAATGTGGGAAAAAATTATCACTGATGTCGTCTTTGTCTTATTCTTTTATTATAAAGGGAAATTTTTTACAATACTTGTACTAGTGCAGACTCATACCAGTATGTAGGAACCCACCTGTATAACGCTACAACTTTCTCTCACTTTCTAGCTTCTATTGGAAGGGAGCTACAACCCCCTTATCCTTTGTTCTTTGTGGATCACTTTTCAGAATATTTCAACTGGATCCATTCCAAATATAATACTGAAATGGTCAACACTGTATCAAATCACTAAACCAACTTCATCACCAAATCATTAAATAAACCAAATATCGAATCTAAAACAACCAAACCAGCTATATCATTTCAATTCACTGTATACTCTTCATCAGAATGTCAGACCATGCATTGTTCATCACAAAAACTAGATCTTGTCACTGCAAACCTTGGTCAACCTGATGCCAGAATATGTATGTTGTTATTTTGAGACATACATGTGTATATGCATGGTTTCTCTTCAAATAACCCACATACAGATCTCAAAACACTGAACCCTGAAACTGAATCACTACAATACTAAAATCAATCACTGAAACACATACTAACCTTGTCACAAATCTCTGAAGCAAATACAGATCATTTAATAGAAACATAATTACTATTCAATATTTCATAACATAATCAGTTCAACGTCAATCAACACTATAAAACATAGATCTTCATGGAAGACTTCATTGACAGACAACAATAAACACAACAAGACTGATTAGACATCACATTCTTTAAAACCCTAGCATATGTATGTGATGCTTATAAGACACTTCTGAATATGTGTGCGCCTTTCAAGAAGCATACCTAAATATAGATCTTTCCATACTAAAGAATTGATATGGTGCTATCCAGGAGGTGACCTCTGTATGTACACGATATTTCTGAAGAGAAATTCTGTATAGATCTATAACTACTGAATAGTACCTTCAGTGCACAATAGATCATCAATCAAACCCAAATCTCAGCACACACTATAAAGGACACACTTCATAAAATCATCATCACAAATCTATCAACCCATAAGAAGATTACTCAATGTGTATTCATTTCAGATCTATAAGATCTGATCCATCATCACATTCCCGAGTGCACCCTTATTTCAGATCAAACAATTCATCAACAAACAAAAAATGCACACATAGCACTTTGATCTCCATCTCCTTATCTAGCTGAGGAATTAGCCAATACCTTAGGGCAATTCTGTAGTTATATCGATGGTATTCTTTGACAGAATGAAATATTTGTTGTTGCGCTCATTATTATGGGCCAATACCATGGCAAAAACCCGTGGTATTTAGAATACCATAGTGGGGAAATTGTTCACGATTTTTCTTCACCATCCCCACATATGTATGCGACCTTTGTTCATAGAACTCACTTATACTTCTTAAAACATTATCTTTATCATTCCTCTATCTCTGAACTGATATTACTTTGTCCAAGGTATCTGTCACATTTGTAGTACCCTGCATACTTATCCTACTATTATCATGTTGACATCTTTATTAAATAGTTTTCCATTAAGGACAACACATTTTTCATAATGCCAACATATAGGTCATATATTTAGACTGTATTTTAGTCATACACTTATGATGAACATGGAAAATAATAAGGAAATGTGTGACAATTAAGTGGGAGCATAGGAATGCACAGAAAAGTGTAATTGGCATATTGATGTTGGGTGAGTCAACCCCTTACTAAGGACCATGAATGACCAATATTCAACCCACCAGGGAGTACCAATGGTCTATGTTTCATCATAGGGTTAGGTCTATCTAACCTTAATGATATTCCTTGAAGATCCCAAAATTGGAAAATGTGTCTTACGACATATCTATAAGACACTGCCTCATAGTGTTGAGTAGTTGAATGAAAAGAAGTCATTTTGGGGGTTGGAACTCACCTCGTATCTCATAGGGGCCCATTGCAAATTATCTAAAATCTTTACAATATCCTTATGCACATAATAGTTGGGATTATGATGAATTTTGGCAAGTTTACAACCATAACTTCGACATAACAATATAGCCTTAGGGAAGTATCTTTCACTTATTATGCATTTTAACTCATTAACATATCATTATCTCTGACCTAACAATTAATGTTTTACCCTTTTATTACAATGTTTGGGTGGAAATAACTAGAGAAGGTATGTTGTTGTATAACAAAAACACATATCTAGAATAAAACATAGTATCTTAATTCATGGATAATGTCACCTCCCTCCAACAGGTTTTGTTTGGTTAGGGGTCCTTTCACATACATGTCAAATTCCAACAATGTTTATCTCTATCATTGAAGGAATAGTCACATTTTCATTTGGGTACGTACTGAGTGGTTGGTCAATCCCATGTGTTGTACATAATTGTCATAGGAGGGTATTTACATAATGAAAAATCTACCTGCAAGTATTTTTTTGTAGTTTTTCTTCGTTGATTTTTGGTCTCTACTCATTTTTGTTGCTTGGAAGGTGGTTTACTTTTATTTTTCCTTTTAATATTTGATTCCTTCGATCATGGGTAACAAATTTGAGAAATTTATGGTATCCAATGCTAGGGAAAACACTTTGGGAGGTTAATAGAATCATGTAAACTAGTTTACCTATTTTTCTATTTTTACCCCTGGATCTATACACTACATCAATCATTGAAAAAATCCAAGGGCTTTGTCTCTTTAAAATTATTGTAGGTGAAAATTTGTATTTGATAAATTATTGCAAGCTTATCTTCTTCATACTTCTTATCAATCTCAGCTCCATTCAGGCATCCTTTTGCAACACCAGCTCCTTGTTGACAACATTATGAAACAACAACTCCGTTTAGGCACCATTCTGTAACACAAACTTTAGCCATATGTCCATACGATGTTAATGTAAATGAAACTATCTTGAATGTAGTTGATATTGTACTTGCTTGATAACCCCAATTGGTCATGCAATTGATGATTGAGATAGTTTTGCTTCAATAGATCCTCTCAAATGAATGTCTCCAATATCACCATCTCAAAGTAAAGATATTTTCAAATGCTACAATTATTTCTCATTGGTTCACAAATATGATCGAATACTTTCAATCAATTCACATAAATATGGAATCAATATCTGACCCAAACACCCAATGTACATGTTAATCAATGTACACTAGCCATAGACCAAAAGTTTTAGTTAGAAAAACAAAGTGTAGCTTTACGACCATTTCAACTTGGGTGAGAAGAACACTGTTCAAGGTGCTCTTTCAAGGAGTGGAACTCATGGAATGTACCAAGGAACCAACACTTTTTGTATAATATTATCATCTTAATCCTCTATGAGCCTAATAGAAGTGAAACATGTAATTAATATTGATCTGGCATATAAGTTTAGTTCTTCTTGGTCTCCCATAATTTTTACTAAATATATCCTACATTATATTATTTTAACAGGGTCTTCTCTATTGGAATTATTATACATATATATATAGATATAATATCTATATACATATTTTGAACCAATCCAACTAACTTCTTCCAACAGACTAGAGAATATGATACCATCCTATATTGGCTTACTGATGTGTACATATTCACATGGATTTCTATATTTCTTGATGAGAGCGATCCCAATATAGATGCATTGATAAGTAAGTTTTTTAGTGTTTTGAATTCTTAATCTTGATATAAATATTTGGATATTTATTTGCATTAGGTCATTGAAGAAAATGGTGTTATTACCCACCCCTTCAAAATATTGAACATGCTGCCAACCAAGAGGCAAAGCCTCTTCCATGAATGTGCCTTGCATGTAATTTTTCAAGATTGGAAAATCTTTGTTCATGGTACAAGTTTCCATGGGCGTTTGGTACTTTCATCAAACTTTAAGATGTAATATCACTTGGTATATGAAGTAATGAAACAATTTAGGAGGTTATGTATGCCATTACGACCATGACTCATGTAGACTTAGTCCAAATAATTGCTAACTTTGATGGATGCACATTAAGATATTGATGTGCATCCCAAATTGTAAATTACTTGTACCTATAAATTACTTGAGCCAGAACACCCTCTCTCAACTCTAAATATAGTTTTCCCAAATTCCCTAGTAGATGATAGAGATTTTTGTAGAGTTTCATTAGTAAATGTATTATGTAATTGATAACCTTCTTCAGCACTAGAAACTAGTGTAACATATTGTTTCTTTCTATTCCATAACACAAAAACACTAATGGAAATAAACAATTTCTTGTCGTACATTTTCCTATTCCAAGGTCTCCACAATATGTTAAACACACTCATCTTACCAAACACTCAGATAGGCTTGCAGGGGATCATGGGTCACCCATTATGAAAAGAACAACACTAGCCTAAAATGACATATATTCATGCAAAGGAAAATTTTACTATACATTTTTTGTATGGTTGAATTTCTTTTCGAGACTATAAAAAAAATGTTCGTTATGAGTGCAATGGGATGTTTCAAATTCATGGATCAATAAATAAACTAATAGTCAACCTTGTGCCTTAGAAAAAACAATGAAGATCCTGCCCTCAGAGAGTAGTTGTGTTCAAAATACATAGTTGATCTTAACTTGAAACCATTATCCATTGTTTCCTTGCTCTACTCTAGAAAGTAGGTAACCTCTTTCCTATATATATCTTCAAGACTAGATATCTATCTTGAAATACTACTTTCAAATGGCTAGGTGTGAATTTGATGCAAATATTTCTGGTCACTGATATCTTGGACCCTTTCTTATTTTATTTTCCTGACTGCAAAAGAAGGGGAAATCAAAGTGTTGGAAATAATACTGAGAGGGGGGTGAATCAGTATTATCAGATCTATAATTTTATTTCCCAAATATATTTATATACGCTACCTCAGTGAAGTGAACTAGCATGTACATGGAACTATACTTAAAGCAACCAACATATATGCAGAGAACTTTTGATTTAGACAATTTATCATGTATTGAGCTTAAACCAGTATATCAGATATTTATTAGACAGTGTAGTAAAATCAAAATAAAGTATCACACATAAGCAACACACATGAACACCAACATATAAGGTGGAAACCCAATGTGGGTAAAAACCACCTGCTCCTATTGTCTCTGTCTTCCTTTTAATAATAAGAAAATTTGCTTACAATCTTGTACTGGTGCAGACTCATACCAACACACAGGCAGTCACCTATAGAAGGCTACAACCTTATCTCATTGTCCAGCTACTTACTGGAAGGGAGCTACAACCCCCTAGCTCTTGTACTAGAAAATATGTTTATTAGTACGTAGGTGCAAGCCTACAAAAAACTCCACTCTTCCACCAGAGACCATGTTTCGTGAATTTTCAGACTAGATACTCCTGGAACAGAACACCACAATCTAAAGGCCACGTTTCATCCAATTTTTATACTGGACGCATCAAAAACATCATAACTACAATACAATCATCAAATAAATCTGCATCAACAAATCACTGAAACTCAATCATCACTTTCTGAATGAATCAATCACTTGACAACCCATCATCACTGAAGCAAATCACAATGAATCAATCTAATCATTTAGAACACTGTCACCAGAATACAGTCACCAAAACCCAAAGCAAAACCCAAAACTTTTTACCAAAAGGAACCAGCGTACAGATCTACAATTTCAAATTTATGATGTATACGCTCCTTTGATATGTTGAACCAGCATGTATACACTCTTTTACTAAAGTGAACCTGCATACAGATCTGTAAATGGTAACTTAAAACATCACAACTATTCCATACTTCAGTCATACCCAGATCATCACATTTACAGAATAAAACATGCTTCAGTATTCAAATCTAGACTATTCAAGATCACACCACATAAACTTTTAAGCCTTTATGATCCCGGTCCATCAACCTTCATTAGCCATATAGGTGCATCCTTAGATCAGATCAAGCAAACCATCAGAAGCTCATTAACTTGCATATATGATCCAACACTTCATAAGAGATTCAAATTCTTGCACACATATTGGCCTAATGATCTTCTCCTCCTTATATAGTTTAGGCCTTTCTCAATACCATGGATCAAAACTACTTAGGACCAATACGTTGGACCAAATACCTCAGACCAATTACCTTGGGTCAAATACCTTGGAGCAAAAACTTTTTTTTTCCAAGATATATGTGCTTTTCCTTCTGTGAACATGCGTGTGTATGTATACTCTCCTTTTGTTCAGTAAACCTACGTGTATATGCAGCTTGGACACAGTGAACCTGCGTATACCTTTCATTCTTTGGAGTCTGATATGTAATTCTTTGCTTTTTCCATCATGTGATCTTTAATATAAGTGAGTTTCCATCAAGTACAACACCTGTATCATAATGCCGACAATCTCCCCCTTTGGACTTGATGGCAACAACAACACCAAGTCACTTTTCCCTTTTGACATCAAGGGCAAAGGGTGGACCAAGATATTTTCTTGCTTTGACATACATTATGCTATTCATGCTCCCCTTGAGTACATGCTGAATTCTATGATTGAGCTCCCCTTTTGTACATGCTAAGATGCACTAAAACCGTCCATGCTCCCCCTGAGCACAAGCAGAGACTGCAAAAATATTTTCTAAAAGAATAACATGACTCTATAACTCAATTGTGTGAGGATGACCTTCCTATTACCAATGATTCATACATACATCCATCTCCCAACCAAGTGGGGATATACCAAATTTGACACATCTACCCAACCAAGTGGGGATATACCAATTGTTTATACATGACATAAACAGTAAATATTAAATCATCCATCCCATGTAAAGTGGGGATGCAAATTACATCATTTGTCGAAGAGGACTCATTCAAATGTATGAGAAGACATATCACACCCTAGACATTTACATGACTTAAGCAACAAATGGTATAAATATCTGAAGCCATAGCTAGACTCAGCAACCATAATGTCAACAATGTTGAATGTACATGAAGGCTAATGCTCCCCCTGAACCTATGCTATCGATGCATTGTTGACAGGTCAATGATCGAGGCATCTTTGTTAGTGAGATAAAAATTAATGAACAAAGCATATCGATAGACATTAATCATCAGTATCAGTCAGAGCACCCATATCAGAGCCCGCCCCACTATTTTTCTTGTCTGAAAAAACATATACACTCCTTGATTCACAGAAACTCGCGTGTGTATGCGACTATACATCATGAAACACGTGTATAATAACCTTTTTATGAAAAATTGGATTTAATAGTAGGATGATGCAGAAACTACTCCCAACGTCTGTTTGAGATATTCAAATGTCTCTTTGGGTAGTGGCTTAGTGAATATATCAGCAACCTATTCTTTGGAGGGAACATACTCCAATTTGACCTTTTGTTCAAGCACTTTTTCACGTAGAAAATGGTATTTGATGGGTATGTGCTTGGTCTTGGAGTGCATGACTGCATTCTTTGAAATACTAATGGCACTTGCATTATCACATAGAATGGAGATGGGTGGAGTACATGTGATTTGAATGTCTTTCAAGGTTTGGATCATCCAAATTAGTTGTGTGCAATAATATGTAGTAGCCACATATTCTGATTCAGCTGTAGATAACGCAATTAAACTTTGTTTCTTGCTGAACCAAGACACTAACTTGGAACCCATATAGAATGCACCACCACTAGTGTTTTTTCTGTCATCAACACTTCATGCCCAATCTACATCTGTATATGCATGAAGTGTAAGATCTGTATCTCTAGCATACCATAAATCAAAGTTCTGAATTCCTTGAAGATATTTGAAAATTCTTTTGACTGCTTGAAGGTGCGATTCCTTTGGATTTGCTTGGAATCTTCCAACTATTCCTACCGCATGCATGATGTCAAGTCGGGTACCTGTTAGATAAAGCAGACTGCCAATCATGGACTTGTAAGTTGGTTGATGTATTGCTGCTAATCCATCATGTGAGCTGAGACTGCATCCTGTTACCATTGGGGTACATACAGGTTTACAATCTTCCATGCCGTACCTTTTCAAGATCTGTTTGAGATATTTAGTTTGTGAAAGAAAAACACCATCTTTATTTTGTTGAACTTGTAGACCAAGAAAATAGTTAAGTTCACCAAGCAAGGACATTTCAAATTCTTGTTGCATTACCAAAGAAAAATTCTGACTCATGGATTCTTCGCTGCTACCAAAAATGATATCATCAACATAAACAACAATAATGAGAAATTTATCAGTTTCAATTTTTGTATATAGATTGCTATCTGCCTAACCTTTTGAAAAACCTTATTGGTGTAGATATTTCTCAAGGTGGTAATACCAGGCCCTTGGAGCTTGTTTCAGACCATAGAGAGCCTTTTTGAGTCTACATACAAGTTTTACATCATTTCTAAGAATGAATCCTTCTAGTTGTTCAATATAAACTTATTCTTCTAAATCTCCATTAAGGAAAGTAGATTTTACATCCATTTGGTATACTTAGAATTTTTGAAAGCTAGAAAGAGCAAGAAACATCCTTATTGCTTCAAGTCTAGCAACAGGTGCAAAATTTTCTTCAAAATCTATACCTTCTTGTTGAGCATACCCTTTACAAACAAGTCTAGCCTTGTTTCTAATGACTTCTCCATTTTCATTTAGCTTGTTTTTGAATATCCATTTAATTCCTATAATATTTTTATCATGAGGTCTAGGAACTTATTCACAAGTATATTCTTTTCAATTTTCTCAAGTTCTTCATTCATGGCCTTGACCCAACATTCATCTTTGCATGCTTCATTTACATTTTGAGGTTTGGTGGAGGATAGTAATGCTAGATAGCTTTAGGTCTCTGTAATAGTTCTTCTTGTCTTTACACCTGCCTCTTTTTCCCCTAAAATTTGAGTTTCTAGATGATTTTTCTGAACATACCTTGACAGAGTATTTTCTTCTATCGTTATCTCTTCTTCCGGTGCTTCATTGGTTTCTTCTTCAATATCATTGTGATTTGATGTGGAAAAATAATCCCCATCTTCTTCATTGTTATAATCTTCTCTTTTTATCTATTTTGGATTTTCGCATGCTTCATCAACTACAACATGAATACTTTCAACAATTTTCCCAAGTATTTTATTATAACATTTATATCCCTTACTTCGGGAAGAGTAACAAGGAATAATACCTTCATCTGCTCTGGTCTCAAACTTACCAAGTTTTTCATCAGTCCTTTTGATATAACATTTTCTTCCAAAATCCTTAAATTATTTTATAGTAGGAGTCTTACCATACCAAAGTTCATGTGGATTTTGAGTGCTATTTATCTAAACATTTTCTTCGTTCAGAATAGTTATGGCAGTGAATGCAGTTTCACCCTAGAGGGTTGCAGGAGTTCCAGATTCATCTAGCATAGCTCGAGCCATTTGTTGAACAGTTTTGTTCATTCTTTCTACCACTCCATTTTGCTAAGGATTCCTTGCGGTGGAGAATTGCCTTTTTATTCCATGTTGTTCACAGAAGTCAAAGAATTCATCCGAGGTAAATTCCCCTCCTCGATTAGATTTGAGGCATTTGATTTTTCGATTTGATTCATTTTCAACCAAAGCTTTGAAGGCTTGGAACTTTTTGAATGCTTCATCTTTATGCTTTAGAAGACCTGTCCAAAACATTCTGGAAAAATCATCAATGAAAAGAATAAAGTATTCTTCTCCACGAGGTGACTTTTTCCTTGATGGTCTACATAAATTAGTATGGACAAGTTCAAGAGGCTTACTAGTTGACCATTCTTTTTCCATGAAGTGAGCTCTAGTTTGCTTACCGATTTGACATCGTTTTCATATTGTATTTTTAGGGATGCTGACATCTAGAAGATCACGAACAATCTTGAATCTGAATGCTTTTTTTATTTGAGAAAATATTAGATGTCCCAATCTTCTATGCCACAACCATTGTTCATCATTTTTGCTTAGATAGCATTGTTTTTGTCCTCCCTTGAGTATGTATAAATTGCTTGGAGTTCTTGTACCTTTGATCACGGTCTCTCCTGTATCAAATTCACGAACAACACATCCGTTTGATCGAAACACCACTTCATTTCCTTGATCACACATTTGACTGACACTCAACAAGTTATGCTTTAAACCGTCTACATACATAACATTTCCAGCTTTAACCTTTTCTTTCAAGAAAATAAAACCGCTACCTTTTATGTGAGAAGGAGTGTCATTTCCAAATGAGACATTCTTTTCCTTTTCTAAGGCATTATATGAGTGAAGCTTTTCTTTGTCACCAATCATGTGTTTGGAGCATCCACTGTCGATGTACCACTGATTTTCTTGTCCTTCTTCATATAAGGCTATACCACATCTTGCTGTTTGAGATTCTTTCCTTCTCCATATCTTCAAATTTAATGGTGTTTACTTCTTTTGAGATGTTTGCCTTATTTTTCTCCTGCATTCAGATTCTTTATGACCAAATTTGTTATAGATTGAGCATTCTATTACATTTTCAAGAGGAGAAAGCTTATTATAAGAGCTTCCCTTGATCCCTATTACATTCCTGTGATTTCGTGATTCTATAATCATGATGGTTTTGTAAGCAACACATTGAGCAGGTTTGTGCCCAAAATTATGACGTGAAAAACAATGCCCATTAAAGAAGTTCCTGCGACTATCGAATCTATTGACCTGGTGATTGTAGTTTCTATTGATATTAATCTTTGGAGCAAATTGAGTATGATTTTCCTATAGTTGGTTGTGGCTTCTATTCATCCTTGGAGTAAAGTGAGTATGATTTACCTGATGATCAACTTTATGCCTTTGCTAACAATTGTCATATTGTTCACTGGTCTTTGTTGCATCAAGATAGCTTTTAGTGGAGGTTGACAGTTTCTGTGATTGAGATGCTTCTTCAGTATATCCAAGACCTATTTTTATCAGAGGAGAACGCTACACTTTGATAGTTTCATTTAAAGTTTCTCATCCTTTAGAAAATCTAAGATTGAGAGATTTTGTTTTCACAAGATCCTTTCTTAGACCCACAATTTCACATTCTAGTTTTTAATTGTGTTTTTCTTTTTCAGCAAGCTGGTATGTCAAGGTATCTATAATCATATTCTTTTCTTCTAAACATATTTTTAGTTTATATATTTCTTCATGAAGGTCATCCTCTTCCAAAGCATCCCAAAAATTATCATCGTCATAAGGCATTAGAAGTCTATAATCATTACTATTTTATTCTTCATCACTATTTGATAAACCATCGCTATCTTCATGAGTATAGTAACTCCAAGTTTTAATTACAACTTGTTTTCTATTCCATTTTTCATATTCCTTCCCTTTTTCATATTTATCTTTATGAGGACATTTGGTAGCATAATGACTGACTCTACCACAAGCAAAGCATTTGAAGGGTAGCTTACCTCTAAATCTTTTGGAACCCCATTGAAGCTTCTTGACCAAGTTTACCTCGTCTTCTTATTCTAAAATATGTCCTGATTCATTGTGTTCTTCCTTTCCTTTTGCTGAAGCTTTAAATGCAACTTATCTCATATTTGATGGTCCTCCTTTTCTCATATCAAAGGCAGTTAAGATTCTGTGAAGCTGTGTCATAGTGATAGTATGAAGATCTTGTTTTTCTTCTATGGCAGACAATTTTGATTCAAATTTAGTAGACAGGGATCTCAAAACTTTCTGAACTAAGGTAACTTATTTTATTTCTTCACGCAAATTCTTCATACAATTAACAACCTCATATATATGTAAGAAGCAACTAGCTATACTTTCATCACTGTGCATCTTAAGAGTTTCATACTGAATTCTGAGAGTTTGAAGCTTAGCACATTCTACCTAAGAGTCTCCTTCGTAGCTTAGAATGATTTTGTCCCATATTTCTTTGGCTAATTTGAGCTGCATGACTTTAACAAACTCTAATTGTGACAAACTTCCCAATAAAGTATTGATAGCTCTGGCATTGGTTTCATATTTCTTCTTTCCTGCCGTATCGGTAGGAATTGCTATTGGAAATGTATATCCTCCTTCCACAATTTCCTAGACATCCATTCCAAGTGATTGTAGACAGGCCATGGTTCTTATTTTCGAATAAACAAAATTTCTCCCATCAAAGATTGGTGGTCATGGATCCCACGCTTTCTTGATTACTCATGATGATGGATATCCCTTCAAGAGATCAAGCTTCTTCTGAAGGACCTGCTTTAATAGCAATTGTTGGAAATAATAACAAGAGGGGGGTGAATCAATATTATTAGATCTATAATTTTATTTTTCAAAAAGATTTATATACACTACTTTAGTGAAGTGAACTAATGTGTACATGCGACTGTACTTAAAGCAACTAGCATATATGCAGAGAACTTTTGATTTAGACAACTTATCATGTATTGAGATTAAACTAGTATATCAGAGACTTATTAGACATTGCGATAGAAGTAGAATAAAGTATCACACATAAGCAACAAACATGAACACCAAGATATAAGGTGGAAACCTAATGTGGGTAAAAACCACCTTATGTTGTTGTCTCTATCTTCTTTTCAATAATAAGAAAATCTGTTTACAATATTGTACTGGTGTAGACTCATACTAGTATGTAGGCAGTCACCTGTAGAAGGCTACAACCTTCTCTCGTTCTCTAGCTACTTACTGGAAGGGAGCTACAACACCCTAGCTCTTGTACTAGCCAATATGTTTACTAATACGTAGGTGCCAGCCTACAGAAAACTCCATTGTTCCACCAGAGACCACATTTCATGAATTTTCAAACTGGATACTCCTGGAACACAACACCACAATCTGAAGGCCACGTTTCATCCAATTTTCATACTAGATCAACAACATCATAACTGCAATACAACCATCAAATACATCTGCATCAACCAGTCACTGAAACTCAATCATCACTTTCTGAATCAACCACAACTGAATCAATCAATCACTTGACAACCCATCATCATTGAAGCAAATCACAATCAATCAATCCGACCATTCAGAACACTGTCACCAGAATACAGTCACCAAAACCTAAAGCAGAACATAGAACTTTTTACCAAAAGGAACCAGCGTAGAAATCTGCAAATTCAAATTTATGATGCATACGCTACTTTGATATGCTAAACCAACGTGTATGCGCTCTTTTACTAAAGTGAACTTGCGTACAGATATGTAAATGCTAACTTAAAACATCACAACTATTCCAGACTTCAGTCATACCCGGATCATCACATTTACATAATAAAACATGCTTCAGTATTCAGATCTAGACTGTTGAAGACCAAACCACATAATGATAATACTTTTAAGCCTTTGTGATCTCGGTCCATCAACCTTCATCAGCCATATAGGTGCATCCTTAGATCAGATCAAGCAAATCATCAGAAGCTCATTAACCTGCATATATGATCTAACACTTCATAAGATATTCAAATTCTTGCACACATATTAGCCTAATGATCTTCTCCTCCTTATATAGTTTGGGCCTTTCTCAATACCATGGACCAAAACTACTTAGGACCAATACCTTGGACCAACTATCTCGGACCAATTACCTTGGGTCAAATACCTTAGACCAAAAACTTTTGGTTTTCCAAGATATACGTGTTTTTCGTTTTGTGAACGTGCATGTGTACGTATACGATCCTTTTGTTCAGTAAGCCTGCGTGTATACGCAACTTGGACATGGTGAACCTCCATATACCTTTCATTCTTTGGAGTCTGATCTGTAATTCTTTGTTCTTGCCATCATGTGATCTTTCATCTGAGTGAGTTGCCATCAAGGACAACACCTGTATCATAATGCCAACACAAAGATATTTCCTTCTATATACAACATTGATGATTTGGCTAGATTTTTAGTGAGAAATGTGGTTCTGGATGCTATTTGAATGGATCCAGTGGTAAATGAGCAAGGATTTTTATTTTCCACATAATGGAACACATCATCAATATTAACATAAGAAATATGACAACAATTGAAGATAAAACGGTATCCTTCATTTTGTCCCTCTTTTATCTTCAGCTAAATTTTGTATCTACTTTGTAAAGGAATTGCACGTGGTAATTATTCATGATTTTCCACATCCAAAGTCCCTCCATTCTAAGGTGGGATGGTAAAAAAAAATTCCTTTCATAATACTATAAATAATTGGTTTATCCATCTCAAACATTTTCTCTTAGGTCCAACATATTCTATCAATGCTTCATTTCATTAGTTAGATGACTCGACTTCCTATTTCTTGATAAATATGGAGAAATTTTCATTGATATTGCCATCACCATTATTTATAGAATGGGAAACTACATCCACATACAATACATTCAAAGATAGTTGAAAAATTAAATTGAAACCTTCTTGAAACTATTTGAACTTCTCATGTCCTTTGCTACCAAATAATCTTCTATGGGCTTACATAGTTCTTTCTCGATTGATGAGTCCCACTTCAGATTGAAATCCCTTGCCATTTCTTTCATGAAGCTTGAATTTGAATCGCATATTGGAGATATAACTAATATTTCTTAAATAATATGTTTTTTTTTAGTAGAACTAGTAAGTAGTTCCATTGAGGTAGACATAAATTCAAGTCCATATCTCTCCATAAAAAAATATTGTGTAGGTGTTGTAACTACGGTAAATCAACACACATTGCAATATGAAAGATAAGACTTGATAGTGTTTTGTTAATATCGAGAAAACATCCCTTATATCTCTAGATGAAATAAATTCACTTTATAATGTATTCACAAAACTACTCAACCATATCATATCTATGTAAAGGGTTTTTCTCCTTGAACACTAATGAAGCTATTTTCTATTTTGTCCTTTTAAGGTTTTAGAAAGCATGTTTTTCAATTACTTTGTATCAAGGGGGTATTCTTTGTAGATCTTAGAGGCTTGATGAAATGATAGGATTAATTTTAGGGAAGACACATTAGTACATGTCCCTAGCCTAAAGAGTTTGACAAATCAATGCATAGAATACTACAATCATTTCCAAAGTCATCACCACTTGAATACTACATGTCTAATGCTTGAGACATGTATTGATGATGACTTCGGTTGTAGATATGTATTAATGTGGATTAATGTTGGGATTTATTTTACAATAGTTGGGGCCCAAACATGTACTGAAATTAAGTGCAAATGAGATGACAGTCATTAAGTCAAGCCTGGTGGGGTCACAAACCCCTAAAAAATATGCAAGGAATCATCCACCTATTGATAGGTGGTTAAAGTTGATCACTTCGTTAAATGAAACTAGTTTTCATGGATATTTTACTGTTTCATAAAGTTTTGTATGCTTCATTCCAACATCTAATCTAACACGTCATCACAACATCTCCCTCATACTAGGTGTTGGAGTACCTCCCTTTGGACGAAAATTAATATATTTTGGATTCGTCCAATTAGGAAAAAAATTATCCCAAGTTGAATATTCATTATTGAATTTGAACTGTCATGGTTTCATCCTGGTTCCTGGATTAGAAAAGAAATTTTAATGACGTACATTAGATAGGGACCTAAAATAAGGTTTCGTTATAATTCCATGGGAGGAACTTAGCCTCCCAAAATGGTACATTGATATATTTCTACAGATGGGCAAAGACCAGATTTTGTAATTTAGTTGTCAAAATTTAAGGCTTAAAATTAGCTTCACATGTTCACCTTCGATTAGGATGCATGCACCATCTTTTTGACAGTGTTGGACCCTCCAACATGTAAGGGGATCTCCTCGGTAAGAAGTCCCAATCAGACCTCAGACCATTTGGTGTAGGAGTCCCGGCAGTGGATTATATGGTAATGCCTTGATCGCGATGTCACATAGAGGAAAGTAAGATAACTATGTTAGTAGCAAGGGTGTGACTACTGCAGTGAGTCAAGGATGGTGTATGAGAGGTTCTAACACATGTGGGTTTAGATGCCGATGAAGGTGAGTTCCAGGTTGAAAGGGATCAGTCCCAACTCGGCCAGGAACACACAACACATAGGACATACACAGCTTCTGGCGGAGCAGTCCACACGGATGTGGAAGTTACAACATACAAGATAAGATAATACCTACAACACTCATAGATCATTCTGAATGAACACAACGGTTGTTACAAAGAGCTTCATATGAAAAGTCTGTCTGATGTCTGGCAGAATAGTCAACATAGACGGGACAACATTAAAAACATATACAACACATTTCCATTAATAGATTATGCATTACAACAAATGAAACAGTTCAGATGTAGAACACAGGTTAAAGAAACATGCATTACTAGTATTAAAGATCAGTCTTACAACAGATACAATACATGTGTGAAAACGTGCTGGCTCTTATTATATAAATAAGTGTAAGTTCCAATCATACAATACATCCATGTAAACCTGCTAGCCCCAACAGTGGAATGTTACAGCCACATCTGCCTGCTCCTCCAAAGAGATGAACTAGCTTCGTGCAATGGAGAAGCCAAGGCACATTACAATACTGTCCAAGCTCTTTCTGAGATAGTCTTATCAGAAGCTTGGCTAACCAAAATCCTTTCCAATGAGTTATGAGGGACTATTTATAGCAAAGGGTGGGGTGACCCTTGACATTCCCCTTTCTGAACATTCAACTACTCTCATGACTCTTCACCAACTCTCTGACCCTTATGTCCAACTGTTGACACATGAATTATACTTAACATGACTCAACATTACAATGCACATGTACTCATGTGAGACAACATGGCTTGAGCAAGCCATGCAAGACATCACTGAAACTCGGTTCGCTGTAATGAGACCAACTATTTGACATGCTTGTGATGGTGAAGGTTGTGAGTCGATGCCAAGCTTGGTCATCCATGATGGTGTGCATGCACCTCATGGTGACACCTTTCTGAAGTGAACTCTTACCTCTATTGCAACCGGTGCATTGGTTTGGCCCCTCATCCAACTCATCTTCTAACATGCACATGATCTTCTTGGGTGTAGTTGAATCGGAAACACATTGATGCATAGTGTCCGTACTGATATTCAAGTGTGTGCTGGTGGTCATGTGCATCAACTTTCTAAAGTACATGTTTAGCTCCAGTTTGACTTGCTTCTTGTCTTCGCCTTGGTGAGTGTGTTGAATGGCTTGAATTGCATGCATATGCACAATGACATGCATGTTGTTGAATCCCTTGCATGCGATTAAAAACAATGCTCACCATGTCTGCTTCGTGTAAGCTGCTAGGATGGATATTTAACTTGTACCGCCACAGTTTCATCCATGAGTGTATGTTGTGCCCATGTTGTTCCTATTCCTGCTGCAACTCATTCATATGTTTGTGCAGCTTCATGTTCTTCCCAAGTTGCTGCTTCAGTACATGAAACTCCTTCTTTGTTCCATTCTCTGTCTTTGCATGATCTTCATGTCGCGTCATCACCTCATAGTCTGAGTCTCCAAAGTTTCTTTCATTATCAATGGACCTACATGATCTTGCAACTTTTCTTTGTCTAAGTATTGTCAAAAAACTTCCTCTTGAATTTGTTGGATTCGCTGCATTCGTTGCATTTGCTACATTCGGTATGCTACATTCAGTTGTTGTTCATGATGCATCTCTCTATGATATCTTGATATTCTTGTCTACGAACAACTTGATGTCTTCATGAGTAGGCAAGATCATAGACATTTGATCAAATGATCTCTAGTTGTGCTCTCGATGGTGTCTTCGACTCTGCACTCTTGGAAACCATTGTACTGTTGGGTTGTGTTATATTCTTTCCATGACTAACCTACGTAGTGAACCGAGGGGTTAGAGGGGGGAGTAGATCCCCCCCTTTGTTGCGACGATTGTGCAGTGAGGGCGTCATAGGGGGGTGGGTAGCCCCCTTCTACAGGGTCTGAGGCAGCAATCTGAGAATTTTTTTTTGGACCCTATATTAGGTTGGGCGAACATACCTATGATTTTCGGTCCATGGTTTTGGATGCGATGGTTTTTAGTCCATGCTATTGGATGCTTCGGCATGTATAAATATGTATTGTAACATTGAAAGGAAGATAATGAAAAATAAAACTGGTAGTCCTGGTTTTGGGATCCAGGGGAAAGTCTCTGTGTATATGTGTTTTATGTGTTATGCGCTCGCATTGTTTATTTTTTTGTGTTTTAGAATTTGTATGCAGGTAATTTTTGTACAGGGTTAAACCCTACATTTGGTATCAGAGCTATTTTCGCTTCAAGGGGACGCCTTTGTTGTTGAGGGGTTTCGCTCGGGCTTGTGGTAGACCCTGTTCAGTGGGAGATCTGCGAGATCGATTCTAGTGGTGAAAGAAAATTGTAAGCAGTGGAAAGATAGAGATCAAGAAATTTAATGGTCTGAGTTTTGAGTTGTGGAAACTCAAGATGAAGGATCTGTTGGTGTATAAAGATCAGTCGATCATGGTAGATCGGTGTACTAAACCAACGAGAGTGTCCGATGAAGAATGGAAGAAGTTAGATCGGAAGGCAAAGAGCACAATACGATTGTGTGTCTCAAATTCAGTATTTCTGAATGTATCAGGGGAAGCTATGGTGAAGGATTTGTGGGACAAGTTAGGGACATTGTACCAATCTAAGTCTCTGGTGAATAAACTGTTCCTGTGGAAAAAGCTGTATAACTTGAGGATGAAAGATGGAGACTCGGTGACAAATCATCTGAATGCATTTAATACTGTGGTCATTCAGTTAGCATCTATTCATATTAAAATTTCATAGGAAGATAAGTGCATCAGTTTGTTGTGTTCTCTACCAGATTCATGGGATAGTCTGGTTATTGCAATAGGTAGCAATGCAACTACCTTGCATTTTGATGAAATAGTCTCATCCTTGCTGACAGAGGAGATGAGATGGATAAATATGGAGAGCCAGAATGGTGATGCCTTGTCTGTATGAGGATGGTCCTAGAACAGAAAGAAAAATAAGTCATCGAGTGGGAGATCTAAATCTAGAGGGATATCTAAATCTCCAGGAAAACCTGTAAAGGTGGTGTGCTGGAAATGCGGAAAGGAAGGGCACTTCAAAAGGGACTTCAAATCTAAATATCTTGATAAAGGAAAGGGATCTGATGATGCTCCTTCTATAGAGGCGAAAACCACCTCAGATGAAGGTGGGGATGTGTACTTGGCTTCTTCAATTACACATGTAGATCATGAGGCATGGTTGATTGACTCAGGTGCATCCTTTCACTTCATTCCCCATAGAGAGTGGTTCTCCGAGTATGAGAAATACGATGGTGGTGATGTCATCTTGTGGGATGATAGGAAGGCTAGAATCATTGGTCACGGAAAAGTAAAGCTGAAGTTGCAAGGTGGAAGGGTTAGAACACTTCTAGGTGCTCTACATATTCTTGCATTGGCTAGAAATCTGATTTCTGTAAGCAAGCTAGATGATGTAGGTGTAAAGACAGTATTCGAGAACGATACCTACAAGATGGTTTGCAGAGCACTGGTATTGATGTGGAGAGGTTGGATTGTAACTCCGTACAAGCTGCAAAGTAGCACTATTGCTGATGGCTGCAATAGTTCTGTGGTTCCTGAAAGTGGAGCTGAAAATCTAGTGGTCTCTGGAGAGAAGACCTTGCTGTGGCATCCAAGGCTTGGACATATTGGAGAGAAGGGCCTTCGAATACTTCATGGTAAAGGTATGGTAGAAGGTATGAGTAATAGCTCTTTGGATTTTGATTTCTGTGAAAATTGTGTATATGGGAAGCAGAATCATGTGAGTATCCCCTCTGGTGGTAAGAGGGCAAAACAGATATTAGAGCTTGTGCACATTGATGTGTTTGGACCTGTGAAGGTTCCATCACTAGGTAAGTTTGTGTACTATGTATCATTTATAGATGACTTCTCAAGGAATACATGGATATATCTCCTTAAGAAGAAATGTGAAGTCTTTGATAGGTTTAAAGAATTTAAGGCTCGGGTCGAAAACCAGACAGAGAAGAAGATAAAGGTGTTGAGGATAGTTAATGGTGTAGAGTTTTGCAGTAAGGAATTTGAAGAATTCTGTAAGAAGTGTGGTATAGCATGGTAGAAGACTACTCCATATACACCTCAACAAAATGGAGTTATAGAAAGAATGAGCAAGACATTGATGGAAAGGGCAAGAAGCATGCTCAGTGGTGCTGGGTTAGGATAAGAATTCTGGGCAGAGGCGGTGGGTACAACATGTTACCTGGTCAACAGATCACCTTCATCAGCATTGGAGGATAAGACTCCACAAGAGGAATGGACTGGTAAGAAACACTCTCTTTCACATCTGAGGGTATTTGGATGTGATGCATATGTACATGTTCCAATGGAGAAATGAACCAAATTGGATAGTAAATCTGAAAAGTGCAACTTTATTGGGTATAAGGATGGTTTAAAGGGTTATAAGCTTTGGAACCCAACAACAAGGAAGGTTGTGTATAGCCGAGATGTGGTGTTCAGAGAGGTGAAAGATGTTATTAAACATGAAGTCCAACCAAAGGAACCTGAGAAGGTAGAGTTTGAGCTAAAGGAGGAAGAATCAGACTCTACAGCAGAGGAGGAATCAGAAGATGAAGAGCCACAAACTCCGGGTGTGAGAAGATCAGTTCGAGAAAGAAGGCAGCCAGAAAGGTATAGTCCATCTGCTTTCTGTTCAAAGTTTTCTTTATCTATTACTGATGATGATCCCAGAACTGTGAAGGGAGCAGTGGCTTCAAAGGATGGAAAACTTTGGAAAGAGGCCATGGTTGATGAAATGGCATATTTTCACAAAAATGAGGCTTGGGATCTGGTGGAGTTGTCGGTTGGAAGGAAGCCCATTAGCAGCAAATGGGTGTTCAAGAAGAATACAAATGAAGAAGGAAAGGTGGATAAATACAAAGCTTGGTTTGTAGCAAAAGGTTATTCTCAGGTGCTGAGAATTGATTTTGGTGATATTTTTTCTCCTATTGCCAATGTAACTTCTATTAGGTTACTTTTATCTGTTGCTGCTACTTTTGATTTTGAGGTAGAATAGATGGATGTGAAGACAACATTTCTTCACGGGTATCTGGAAGAGGAGATATACATGAGGCAACTTGAAGGCTTTGCGGTGAAGGGTAAGAAAGAATTGGTATGCAAGTTAAAGAAGTCTTTGTATGGGTTAAAACAGTCACCAAGGATGTGGTATCATAAATTTGATACATTTATACGGGGACTTGGCTTCACCAGAAGAAAAGTAGATCACTGTGTGTATTTTAAATTAATTGGTGACCATGTTATTTATCTGGTATTGTATGTGGATGATATGTTGCTGGTTGGAAATGACAAAGAAATTATCCAGGATTTCAAGACCCAATTGTCCTCCAAATTTGACATGAAATATCTTGGTGTTGCAAACTATATTTTGGGCATGGAAATTAAAAGGGATCGGGCAAAGAGGATGCTCTGGTTAAACCAGAGGAAGTATGTCGAGACAATACTGCAGAGGTTTAATATGCAGGATAGTAAATCGGTGAAGGTTCCTATTCCTGTAGGTGTAAAGTTATCTATTGAACAGTGTCCCAAGACATAAGAAGAGGAAGATGACATGTCCCATGTTCCATATGCAAGTGCAGTCGGTAGCCTGATGTATGCAATGGTCTATACCAAACCAGACATTGCACATGCAGTGGGAGTATTGAGCAAGTTTTTGTCAAAACAAGGAAAGGAGCATTGGGCAACAGTGAAGCAGGTTTTCAGGTATTTGTGTGGCACTAGTGATTATGGTTTGTGCTACCGAGGAAGACCAGAATTGGACAGAGTGTTGGATATTCGTGGCTTTGTTGATGCAGACTGGGCTGGAGATCTAGATCAGAGAAGATCTACAAGTGGGTATGTTTTTAACCTATTTAGAGGTGCAGTCAGTTGGATGAGTAAGAAACAATTTGTAGTGGCACTATCAACTACAGAGGCAGAATACATGGCAGCCACACATGCAAGCAAGGAAGCAATTTGGTTGCAGAGATTGTGTTCAAGTATGGGGTTAGTACAGGGAGCTACAAGGTTAGACTGTGATAGCCAAAGTGGACTTTTCTTGGCAAAGAACCCTGCTTATCATTCAAAGACAAAGCACATTGATGTTCAGTATCACTTTGTGAGGGATATGATAGAAGACAAAAAGGTGTTTCTAGTAAAGGTGGACACTTTGAAGAATATTGCAGATGCATTGACAAAATCTGTGAGCTCTGAGAAGTTCTCCTAGTGTAGAGAAACAATGGGTGTTTCAGGGCTGGAAAAATGACTAAACTCTCCTGTGGCCCCCTGTGGAAAGAAAACAACAAGTGGGAGAATGTTTGGTTGTGTTATATTCTTTCCACGACTAACATACGTAGTGAACTGGGGGGTTAGAGGGGGGGCAGAGCGCCCCCTTTGTTGCGCCGATTGCACAGTGGGGGGCGGAAGGCACCCCTGTCTGGGCGGTTTGAGTGGGGCGAGTAGCCCCCCTCTACGGGGTGCAGGGTAGCGCCCTGGGAAATTTTTTTGGACCCTATATTAGGTTGTGCGAACCTACCTATGGTTTCGGTCCATGGTTTTGGACGCGATGGTTTTCGGTCCATGGTATTAGATGCTTCGGCATGGATAAATATGTATTGTAACATTGAAAGGAATATAATGAAAAATAAAGTTGGCAGTCCCAGTTTTGGGATCCAGGGGAAAATGTTTGTGTATATGTGTTTTATGTGTTATGCACTCGCATTGTTTATTTTTTTGTGTTTTAGAATTCGTATGTAGGTAATTTTTGTACAAGGTTAAAACCTACATGTACCTACACTGCTGAGAGGCAAATGAACACCTGAAATACTTGGAGACATGGCAACACTCATGGCATGAAATTTGTCAGTCAAAAATGAAAATGAACTTGAGAACTGGCTCACAACATACCTGTGTGACTGATCATGAAGGTCATGCAATTTTGGCCAGGAGATCGGGAGACTGACTACCAAGACTGGATAAGGCACAGTCTGGGTTGTTGGGAGACTGACTGATAGCTAGAACTATGCAATGCATAGTCTAGTCTGGTTGCTTACTGCTGGAATTGCACAATGCGCAATCCCAACTGGCAATGGTTGTAGTCTCAATGACTGCACTATGCAATTTTCTCGACCAACAATCACTATCCCTCAGAAATGTGCAAAACAGTACCGGAGGATAGTCACTGTGTAGAAATGCACATTTCTGGAGAGGAAGGCAAAGCCTTCCTTCTTAGGATTGCACAATGTTTGTCTTGGTGAGGCGGAGTCTAGGCTGAGGTTGGCCAGGCTTGCCGATGGGAAACTGAAACGCATGTTGATACTGAGTTTAAGCATAAGTGAATGATCATGAATGTAAATGGTGAATGATAGTTTTAGAAAGTGGGACAACATGCATGTGGGTGAGGCGAGTCGCCGAATCAGTGACCATTCGCAAAAAACAGTTTCATGCATGTGACAATAGTGAGATAGTAACAAAAACTGAAACAATGCTAGGACAAACTAATATAAATGTAAATGAAACCAAACACTCACTGAAATCAAGCAAACAATAATCACATAAGAGAAAACACAAAAAGCGACAGAAATGCAACATAAGGCATGGGAAGTGGGCTTACCACAAAACAGCCAAGTTGAATGTGCCGATTGCTCCTAGATGTGATGTGGGATGTCAGAGCTACAAGGTTGATGTGAGGAATGAGCTTTGCAGTGTCTGGTTGATGATTTTTGATAACATCGAGGTTGTGACGCCCATGCCACAAATCTAGGGAAAGCGACACTTGGTGGGAGGTTTGTGAAATGATTCTTGCATGTAACCTCCAACTGCTAAACATAGATCCCTGAAACAAGGGATGCCTTTGCATGCTGTCTTGGGAGAAGTAGTCCATGCATGAAAGTCAGTTTTTCTTGGTCTCAGAGGGAACCGATCAACTTAGCTGCACATGCAGGAGGCTATTCAATTGCTTGAAGGAAATCCACATTTCCTGTTGGGAGTTGGGCTGACTTCCTAGGAGATTTACATAATTTCTGGGAAGAGGAGTTGACTGCTGCGCAGATTTGTGAAAATTATAGGCTGAGCAGCCTTGCAGGGGAAAGTTGCACAATTTTTGCTGGGAGTGTTGACTGGAAGAATTGCGCAATATTGGAGCCGAGCTGGCTTCCAGATAGGATTGGGCAATTTCTATAGGGAAGGCTGGTTTCCCTCCAGAAATGCGCAATTTTCTTAGGGAAGCTGCTTAGCCTGTAGTTGGACCAAGTCTATGTGAATAGCCTGTGAGGGGAATGCATCAAGGTGTGATCGATATGTTGCCTTTTTGTAAGCAAAAAACTGAAGCTTATGAACCTGATGAGGCAAGACAAGTTTTTATGAAGGTTGAAAGGGAGGCTCCAAAACGAAGCTAAGGCGCAATTTTGGAGGGTGGTTATAGCCACTACAACACTTGGCGACACACTGGTAGAACTCTAGCTCTCTAAGTGGAACTTGTTCATGAAAAGCAAGTCTAACACCTCTGGAAGTATTGCTCAGTTCTCAGCTCCTCTTACTTTCGCACTAGCTTGATTGTAAGATGTGGCATCTGCCAAACCATTGGTCAATTGACACACATTCCAATCCAAATCAACACAATTGTTTTGATTGGGGCTGAGGGGTATATTGATGCATAAGCAGTATTGTCGTCATAGTCTTGGTTTCATATCTGGTGTTGCTTCGCTGCCTATAAGCCTAGACAATACCTCGACGAAGTCACATAGGAACACAAGCATGGCCCTGCTGCTAGCGAGCCTGGTCAGTACCCCTATGGAGTTACTTACATCACCTCTCTACGCAGGAAACCTTTCTCTTCTTTCCCCTTATTCATTTTCATTTTTTTTATTTTCATCTTCATAACTATGCATGGCACTTATTCATTTCAGAGGCGGAAGAGGGATCCTAACTTATTGGGAGAAGAAGAATTTGTTGTTGTAGAGAAGTAGTTTATTATACCTTTGACGTGCATGTTAAAGTTTTCTCCCTCACGTTACTCTACTTGACTAGACTAGACTAGGTAACACTAGTTAGTGTGCAAGCATTGTGTTTTTACCAAGGTTCACTTTGAAAAGTACTTATTTTCCATCGATGTGTCATGGACTGAAAGTAACCAGTTCTTGAAAGATAAACAAGTACTGATAGAAGCACATGGCATCTTGTACTTTACCCAACTTGCTTCAAGATTCATACATGGTTTCATGAAAAACTATCCTATGAAACGAAACAAGTGAACTAACAAACAACAAAGAAAAGCAAGAGAAGAAGAAAAAGCAAATGCAAAGAAAGTAAGCAAAGAAGCAAGTAGCAAACAAACAAACAAAACAAGTAAGAAAACAAGAATGCAAGAAAACAACTCAAAAGCAAACACTACTCCTACTCCTAAGCTAACAATGCATGGGTCATCTCACGTGAAGTGATACTTCCAATGCAGCCACTGCCACATTGGTTGAACCATGTTGGTGAAGGCATGGTTCACGAACAAGACAGCTATGCAAACCAACAAACAAGAAATATGTAACAATGAAGACAAACACACTCCAAACTTACAGGCGACCACAAAACGAAGATGAGTGATAGTGCATGACATGAATTCTGTGGTGCTGCCATGATGTTGTGCTACCCTGTGTGTAGATGATGAGTGTATGCATTCTTTGGACTGTGACATGCAAGAAAGCATGAGAAAGGTATACCACTTGTATTGTGCATGTGTGCTTGTTGTGTAAGATTCCTCCAATGCATGAGCGATGGGATTGCGTAGTTTGAGTGGAGGAAGAAAAATCAGAGTGTTTGGTTGATCTTTAATGTAAAGCAGAGAGTAATGAGGAGCCTTGAGTGTTTCGACAATTTCCTAACCGGAAGTGAAACCAACGTTAGGGCAGTGAGGGCCTGACATAACCATCAGCTCGGGCTGAAGTGCCTCGACAGTTTGGGGGGTTCCGACCTTATGGAAAGATATATCATCATAGACCAGTGTCTTGGATAGATTAACAATGGTTGTATCAACATCGTCATTAGATGAGGAAGTGAATAGATAACAACAACCAAGATTAGAAAATTCAGGATATTTGTCAGCATCCTCATGATTTGATGAACTAGGCAGAGGGGTAGATGAGAAGCAAAGATGTTCACCCTCTGTGTTTTCAAGGAAGATAAATGATAGATTGAACAGATTTTATGAGGAAGATGTGTCCTCTCCACACTGTAATGATGGACTAACATCCAAGGTGTCCTTCGAATGATCGGAAGTAGAAACATCTGGAAATGAGTTTTCATAGGGAAAATCAGTAGTGGCAAAATCACAAGGGATGTCAGGATGAAGTGGACGAGGCGCGATGGAAAGGGGTTCATCCTTCACCATGGGCTCTTCTTTAGATTCCCGCACACGCTCATCATGAATGATGGCACCGGTTGGTTGCATAAAACCAACTTCGTCGACAACTTGATCCTCGTTCACAGCTAGTGAGGAGTCTAGAATGGAAGAACACAAGACAGTACAGTCCAGATGATCAACAGAATGTGAGGATGGAGGTCATGGGGAAGATTCCACGTGACAACCAACAGGCTTGCAAACCAAATCTACACAAATTTTAAGAGCAGGTTGGGTGGGAGAGTGTGACAGTTTAACTGAGGTGTGTGCATGATTTCCCACGTCACTCTACGGTGGTGGAACTGTTTGATGAGGTGAAGGTGGGAAGTCACTTGTGACAATGACTGTGTCCCTATTGTGACTGTGCAGCTCCATCATCGAGTGTGCTAAGCGGGGTTCGGATATGTGAAGAAGATACTCAAATATTAAATAAAGAAATTCCTAATCAATATCATCTTCCGAGAATTGATATGCAAGATTACAAAAGCACATGTAAAACTATTCAACGGACTCATGAGTTGCTTTTCATAATTTCAGAATTTCTTTGTTGAGTGCTTGACGGTCGAAGTGATTGAAGGCACAATCTATCTCTGTGACCAGATGAGCAAGAGAACAAATGGATTTTCTGGGCAGTGTGGTACACCAGTGCATTGGGCACCCTCAAAGCATGTAGATGAACAATGCCTAGCTCATGTATTCTTCAAAGAATCCATGTCTTTCACATGAGCCTACAATGCCGACCGCATGCCTTACCAAGGGTACATAGCCTCCACCATTAAATGTTTTATGAGACAAGTTATCCGAGAGCCTTTTCATGATGATGAAATCGTTTCCATAAGACATATATTCCAGAAGAGAAACTTGGTAGAGAGTCATGATAGATTTGTAGAGATTCAAAACAGTTGTGAGGACTCAAGCTGTCATCTGGCCCTCCTTCTAGTGCCAAAATTTTGATGGTGTTGGACCTGCCAACATGTAAGGGGTCTCCCCGGTAAGAAGTCCGAATCATATCTCACACCATTTGGTGTAGGAGTCCCAGTAGTGGGTCGTATGGTAATTCCTTGACCGCGATGTCGCATAGAGGCAAGTAAGATAACTCTGTTAGTAGCAAGGGTGTGACTACTATAGTGAGTTAAGGATGGTGTATGAGAGGATCTAACATAGTTGGGTTGAGATGAGGGTGAAGGTGAGTTCCAGGTTGAAAGGGATTAGTCCCAACTCGGCTAGGAACACACAACACATAGGACATACACATTTTCTGGTGGAGTAGTCCACATGGATGCGACAGTCACAACATACGAGATAAGATAACACGTACAACATTCACAGATCAGTCTGAATGAGTGCAACAGTTAATACATCGAGCTTCATATGAAAGGTTTGTCTGATGTCCAGAAGAGCAGTTGACGCGGACAAGATAGCATTAACAACATATACAACACATTTCCATTAATAGATTATGCATTACAAGAAACGAAATAGTTTAGATGTAGAACACAGGTTAAAGCAACATGCATTACAAGTGTTAAAGATCAGTCTTACAATAGATACAATACATGTCTGAAAACGTGTTGGATCTTATTATATAAAGAAGTGTAAGTTCCAATCGTACAATACGTCCATGTAAAACTACTAGCCCCAATAGTGGAATGTTACAGCCACATCCATCGGCTCCACCAAATGAACTAGCTATGTGCAGTGGAGAAGACAAGGTGCGTTACAATACTGTCCAAGCTCTTTCCAACATAGTCTTATCAGAAGCTTGGCTTACCAAAAGCCTTTCCAATGAGTTATGAGGGACTATTTATAGAAAAGGGTGGGGTGACCCTTGACATTCTCCTTTGTGACCTTTCAACTACCCTCATGACTCTTCACCTACTCTATGACTATTATGTCCAACTATTGACACTTGACTTACACTTGACATGACTCAACATTACAATGCACATGTACTCATGTGAGACAACATGGCTTCAGCAAGCCATGTAAGACATCACTGACACTCAGTTTGCTGTGATGAGACCAACTCTTTGACATGCTTGTGATGGTGAAGGTGGTGAGTTGATGCCAAGCTTGGTCATCCATGATGGTGTGCATGCACCTCATGGTGACATCTTGCTGAAGTGAACTGTTGCCTCCATTGCAACTGGTGCGTTCGTTTGTCCCCTTCATCCAACTCCTATACTAATATGTACATGATATTCTTGGGTAAAACTGAACTGGCAACACACTGATACATAGTTTCTGTGCTGATCTTCAAGTGTGTGTTGGAGGTCATGCACATCAACTTGTCGAAGTACATGTTCAGCTCGAGTTGGAATTGCTTCTTGTCTTCACCTTGGTGAGTGTGTTGAATGGGTTGGATTGCATGTGTGTGCCAATGACATGCATTTTGTTGAATCCATTGCATGCGATCAACAACACTTCTCACCATGTCTGCTTCGTGTTAGCTGCTGGGATGGATATTTAATTTGTACGGGCGCAGTTTCATCCATGAATGTATGTTACGCAAACTACTATTCCTATTCCTGCTACAACTCATTCGTTTGTCTGTGTAGCTTCATGTTCTTCCCGAGTTACTGCTTCAGCACATGAAACTCCTTCTTTGTTCCATTCTCTGTCTTCACGCAATCTTCATGTCACGCCATCACCTCATAGTTTGAGCCTCCAAAGTTTATTTCATTATCAGTGGATCTGCTTGATCTTGCAACTTTGTTCCACCTCTGTGTTTTCAGCAACCTTCCTCTTGCATTCATTCCATTCACTGTGTTCCCTTCGTTTGCTACATTCATTGCATTTGCTGCATTCACTGTGTTTGCTATGTTCACCACATTTGGTATGCTGCCTTTAGCTGTTGTTCATGATGCTGCTCATTGTGATATCTTGATATTCTTGTTTACGAATAACTTGATGTCTTCATGAGTACGCAAGGTCATAGACATTTGATCAACTGCATATCTAGGTGTTCTCTGAACAATTTCTTCGACTCTGCCATCTTGGAAGCCATTTACTTGCACTACTGAGAGGAAGCTGAACACTTGCAATACCTGGAGACATGGAAATAATGATGGCAAGAAATATGTGAGTCAAAAACCAAAATAAACTTGAGAAATGACTCGCAACATACCTGTGTGATTGATCATGAAGGTTGTGCAATTTCGGCCGGGAGGTTGGGAGACTGACTGCTAAGACTGCGCAAGGCATAGTCTGGGCTGCTGGGAGAATGACTGAGTAATAGAACTGTGCAATGCACAGTCCAGTTTGGCTACTGACTATTGGAATTGTGCAATGCGCAATCTCAGCTGGAAATGAATGTAGGCTCAGAGACTTCACTGTGAAATTTTCTTGGCCAGCAGTCACTGTCCCTCAGAAATGAAAAATAGTCCAAGAGGACAGTCACTGGGAAGAAATGTGCATTTCTAGAGAGGAAGGTAGAGCTTTCCTTCTCAGGATTGCGCAATGTTGTCTTTGTGAGGTAGACTCTGGGCTGAGGTTGGCCAGACTCACCGACGGGAAACTTAAATTGACTACGAGTGCAAATGCATGCTGATACCAAGTGTAAGCGTAAGTGAATGATCATGCATGCAAATGGTGAGTGACAATTTCAAAAAATGAAACAACATGCATACGGGTCAGGTGAGTCACCGAATTGGCGATCGTTCGCGAAAAACAATTTCATGGATGCCACAGTAGTGAGATAGTAACAAAAACTAAAACAGTGCTAGGACAAGCTAATATACATGTAAGCGATAGAAAGCACTCATTGAAATCAAGAAAATAGTACTCACACAAGCGAAAAAAAAATAGAGACAAAAATGAAACACAAGGCATGGGAAGCAGGCTTACCCTAAAAGAGCCAAGCGGAATGTGCCAACTTCTCCTAGATGTGATGGGGGATGTTAGAGCTACAAGGGTTATGTGAGGAATGAGCTCTGTAGCATCCGGTTGATGATTTTTGATAACATCGAGGTTGTGATGTGCATGCCACAAATCTATGGAAAGAGACACTTGGTGGGAGGTTTTTGAAATGATCCTTGCATGTAGCCTCCAATAGCTAAACATAGATCCCTGAAACAAGGGATGCCTTTGCATGCTATCTTCTTAGAAGTAGCCCATGCAAGCAAGTCATATTTTCACGGTTCTAGAGGGAACCAGTCAACTCAGCTACACATGCAAGAGGTTGTTCAATTGCTTGAAGGATATGTACATTTCTAGCTGGGAACTGGGCTAAATGCCTAATAGATTTACACAATTTCTGGGCAGAGCATCTTACTCCTGCCCAAATTTGCACAAATTCTGGGGTGAGCAGCCTTGCTAGGGAAAATTGCACAATTCCTATTGGGGAAAATTGCGCAATTCTTGATGGGAATGTTTATTGGTAGAATTGCACAATCTTGGAGCCCAGTAGGCTGCTAGATAGGATTGCACAATTTCTCTAGGGAAGGCTAATTTCCCTCCAGAAATGTGCAATTTTCTTTGGGAAGTTGCTCAACCTGCAACTGGACCAAGTCTGGGTGAACATCTTGTGAGGGGAATGCATCAAGCTGTGATTGACACACTGCCTTTGTGTAAGAAAAACACTGAAGCTTGTGAACCTGATGAAGCAAGACAAGCTGCTGTGAAGGTTGGAAGGAAGGCTCTAAAACGAAGCTAAGGAAAAATTTTGGAGGGTGGTTGTAGCGACTACAACACATCTCTATATGAACTTTTAATCATGATCATCTATCCATGTTCAATTTTTCTCGTAGTGGTCTTACTAGTGATCTGAGGCACTCTCCAATTCAAAATCCCTAAAAGGATCGTGAACTTTTAGGAATGACAAATTATGATAATTTATAAGATCTGATGTTTGAAGAATAGTAAGCCAAGGATATCAAGACTTTGGATTAATTAGACCTATCTGATTTTTTCCCTTAAAATTGAAGTTCACCATATGAAAAATAGTCTAAGATAAATGGACATTGCAGTATATCATTATCCTACTACCCATAAGCCAACACATGTGAAGGTAAAATTATATTAATATTATTGTTAAGATGTTGTTGTAAGCTTTACTTTGTAATCATTGTTATTGTGTTACTAGGTTTTGTTGAAAACGAACCTAGTCAAAACTCAATTATTTTATACCTAGATAGTTAATGTTGTTGACCTAGTCATTGTAGTGGTTCGATAACCTCTCTTGAGGAAAGTGGCTTTGTGTTATATATAAAATCGGCTGCAATTTGTAATATTGTTTTGATCATTGATGAAAATTCCTTATTTTATAGGATATGGACAAATATATCATGTGTTGCGATCTCATTTTAAGGTGAATCTAACCTTCTAGTATTGTTATGCATATGGGTATTCCCCCCCCTCCCTCCCCTCCGTCTCTCTCTCTATTGTTTTTTTCTCTTTTAACTTGCACACTAGTTGTGGTTCATCTTCTAATTGTACATATTTAGGGTTTGTTGGATTAGAGTTTTGCTATTGGGTCCCATTTGATCCTCTTTTTTTGTATTTGGATCTCTAACATGGTATTAAATTAGGTGTGAACCTCCTTTATTTTACTTAGTGCACTTGATTTGAATATTTTTGGTTAGAAGCATTGCTTTAAGGGTTACAGATCTAGGTTTTAATATTTTTTTCCTTTTTTTCGGGTATCTTAAGGTTTTTCCTATGGTATAAACTCTTCCAAGGTTATCTTTAATGGTTGATTTAGATTTTTTAGACAAGTAGCAATCACCTTTGAGCTCTTGAACCTTTTTTTGGATCATACCTCATTTCATGGTTTTCTCTAACGTTATTTTATCACTGCTAATTTACGGAGTTAAGTAGTTATAAGGCAGTAATATGAGCCCATATTCACCATATACCAGTGATGCCTTATGATATGCAGTTGGTGCTAATTCTTTTAAAATTGGAGTGGTTATAATTTGTATTAAAATGTTGTTGCAGTCACACCATGCAACATAATAATGCAAACAAAAATGGGCTTTCCATAATGCCAATCTTTCAAAATTTTTCCAAAATTGTAAATTGTTTCTTATATACTAGGACATTATAACTCCCATCAAGATATATCATAGACTTATGCTAGTATATATCCTAAGAAACTGGCTTAATATCAGATATACTTTACAAAAGATAAACTTAGAATCAGAAAAAGAAATGTTTGTTATTGGCTTCTTGCTTGATATCTACCAATAACTAAAGCTCTTGGTCCACATGTTTAATGTCCAAATCTACTAGAGCTTGCTAAGGCATTTTTCCATCTTTTTCAATAATTGGAATAAACTTGTTGATATCTTTATCTTGGAACCCAAATACTATGAGATAGGGAGGCCTAGGACCAATTGGTAATGAATGCCATAGCTAGTTTCAAGATTTCCAATTTTCCTTTTCTAGTTCATCACAATATCTTATAATGTTGCATGTTTGGAATTCTAAGATTCAACCTCATTAGTAATTTTTTAATTGACATTTGAGACAGGTACCTAATTTTTAGTGAGGAGACATTCATTCCATGTCAAAGCATTATGTGAATCTGATGGATCACCTGAAGAACACCAACTTGAGTGAATGTTATTAAACATCCTCCTAACCGTCTAGGGTTTGCAAGAAATGAGTTTGAAAAGACACAACAATAGAACTAAAATCATGCTCTATTGTAGAATAATGGATCATATATTTTGCAACAAGTCTACTTGTTAGAGGCCATTTTTTCACATCTTGTCAATAGGCCTACAAACTAGATGAATCAAAAGGAGCTGAGTTAAAACTTTTTGCCTCTTTTTAAAACCATCTAAACATAAAAAAGGAGCTGAGTTAAACCTTTGATCAACTCATAAAAACATCAATCAACGATGGACTCGTCTAACATGACGAGACCAAATCAATCCTTATAGGGGTTCGTTAAATATGCTTTGAGGGATTCATCCAAAGGATGAACTTACAAATCAAGCATATGTTATCATTCTCAAGCTTGTTAAAAAATAAAGAGGCACTAATCAATTTTGGTTGGGGAAATTAGGAAAATGGGATATTCTACCTATTATGGTAGTGAGTCGCTCTTGAACACAACATTTTTCCACTTCATCTCCATGGTTGTTGGGTTGGGAAATCTTCTTGTCTTTTGGTTGCTCATACCATTTCAGAGGCTCCATTTTTGGTTTTCGGTAAATGCATCCAACTCCATTAAGTGTCGCGGATGTTTTCAAGAGAAGTTATTCATGTGATATATACTAAGATAATCTTAAGTCTTTATTCCATGTCTGTCGTTCATGAAAAAATTCCTCATTGATGTCATTATATCTTGAATCATGATACATGTTTCCAATTGTTAATGGGGGATACATCAAGGCCTTTCTACTCGACTTCAACTCATTATCTAGGAATTTGACTTAGAAACTCTTCATTCAATACCTTGCGGCTTTTTACATCAATGGCCAGTTTCGTCACTCTTGGTGACATGTTTTCATCATTGGCCTTCGACCGACATACTTTTTGTGGTGTTTGAATTCAAATAATTCATTCACAAGATACCAATGATATGATTGTACTTTGAGATCCATTAACATCATCAATAGTTTCTCTCACATCTGTTAATGGCTTACATCATTGGTCGGTAATTAGATCGTGTCTACCATGTTCAACTCCTGCTCCATTGTCTACATGGTTAGCCTTTTACACTGGACGATCGAGTGAACGAGATAGAAGACATGAGATCTAGTTCCATCCATCTAGGTTGCGATTTTAGGATTACTAGGAGATCACAATGTGTGATGGATATGATCATACATACAATCATCCAATAATGGGTCACTCTTTATCATCAGTGGGCATATCTTCTTGATCATTTTACATGTAATGTTAGCTTATGTGTTGAGCATGGGTACGCCTCCCTCAGCAAATATATCATGATGAAAATGTATTGTAACAAACGATGATCCAACCAATTTTTCTTGATCCTGGCTTGTCACAGGGTAAATCACTTAAGTCATTAGTTTCAATTATAGACTTTGCGCCTTAGGGGGAAATCTACAATAGGCCATTTTGTCAAATTTGGCCAATAGACCTACAAACTGGATTAATAAACATCCATGAACACCTTGTCATCATCCCTACATTAAGCCCTAATCATGACTCTCCCAAATCCCTGAGTTTCTGACCTTAACTGTTTCATTCTAGTGCTTTTAAGGCCCATCATACCCTAGCCCTTTAGGTACCCACATAGAAAGACGAGTTGCTTATTTTTTCACCTTACCGATCAGTAGTAGGTTGTCCCTTTCTAGGGGTGCTCTAACTCTATAAATTTAAGAAGAATAAAAAGAATCCCGAAGCTTCATCTTCCAGAGGCTTCTAGGAGTTATTACAACTATTTACCTTGGATAACAACTTTGAATCCTATCTGATCCTACCCTGGAGATTTCATTTCTTATCCTTGAACTCATCCTCCCATCAAGAGTGGATCTCAAGCATATTTTGGTAAATGGATAAGAATTCCTAAACTACCATACTATCCTATAAATTAACAACCATTTACAACATTAGGGTTGGATTTTGGAGACTAATCATACCTTTATGCTATTGCTTTGATCATAAGAGAGTTATCATTCCCATGGATTAGGGAGGATTTGAGGTGTACATTGTGGAAAGGAATGACAAGTCAACTTGGGAGGATCTCTACAATATCAAATTCCACTTTTGGTTGTAAACTCCCTCCCTTTCATATTAATACAAAGGTTATAATATTTTCCTATATCTGTTATGTTTACATTAATATAATTAAATGCTATGGCGATCCATTAAAAAAGGTGATTGGATAATGGTACATAAATGTCGTGGATCCTTGGCTTGTATTGTTTGTTTGTGCAGGTTCAAATTATAGCGATCAGAGCTACAGTTGGAGCTTACAAGTGAAGAGGAGGGAAGATATTGTGAAAGATCACAAGTAAGCATATTTCCATTATCCATTCTCCAATCCCATTAACAATAAATTTATAGTCTTTGATTTCTGTTGTTCTAGACTAGGCCACTAGGTCTAGGGAACATACTTCTATCCACACTCATAGATTTTGTATAACACTACTATCTCCCAAAACACAGGCATAGAAAAAATCTTAGTGACCTAACAAATTATAACCCAAAGGGAGGGGTCTGGTCCCTAGAAGCCACTATTATCCTTGAACCTAACACATTCCATAGCAAAAAACTAGAATAATTACACTTCCTATATCCAAAAACATTTTATTCCATTTAAATGTCCTACAATGACATTGCAAGTGATATATGAGAGAGGAATTGGGGATTGTGTTTTGTTAATACCCATCCTTTCATATTGAATTCACCCTACCACATTGTCTATACTTGTGTCCATTGCAATTTGTAATTTGCAATAGAACTATAGCTAATATCAATTATTCTATAGGATATGGGATGAAGATATCATCCCCCATTTTTTTTTTATTTTCTCTTCATCTAAATAGGTTGAATCATTAGCCAATTGTCCCACTTGGCTATTTTGTGCCCCTTAGCACATGAAAAGACTCTATCGTTGGAACCTTTTTACTTTATTTTGATTTTTGAGCATGAGGCTTGCTATCTTGCAATCCATGGGGTTGTAAAGTATTTCATATCCCTCATAATGATTGTGGATTATCATATAACCAAAATTCTCCTAATCCTTCTCGAGTCTCAAGTGCAAAGGCCTTGAAAAGGTGCCAATGTATCAACTTAACTATGAGTAGGTTCCCTAGTCCCCACTCAGAGTTAGTTTCATGATTTACTTTCAGATCAAATATGATCCCCTCCCACCCTTTCCACCCCTGTGTTTTGTGACATTCTTAGCCAAATAGGGTGTTGATGTTAACAGATTTCTCTGTTGACTTGGTGGGACTAGTTTTGACAATTACAAACTATGGTATGTGGTTGGTTTTATGTTGTTTATAGATTTTTCTAGAAGAGGATGATTTTTCATGGTGATTTTATTAGATAGAATAGTCCACCTTATTTCAAGTTATTTAAGACTATTTTCTACATCAAAATTCACAATATTTGAGTTCCCTACATTAGGGTTTCCTATTGTTTTATTTAAGGAATTTTCCAGCAAAAAACCTATGACTTTTCACTAGTGTAATCATTGTTGCTTTGTGATTGTGGAATTAAGGTTTTAGTCCATTTATGTTCCTTATTTCTGAAACATCTATATGAAGCTTTTGGCTGGTGGAATATTAGTTTTTTGTGACCATGGAACTAGGGCTTCTAACAACCTTATGTTGTGGTTGATCTAAATATTGTTTCTAAGTAGCATTGCCCTATAGCTGCGGAATTATGGTTTTTGGATCATCTATCTCCTACGGTTTGAAACATTTTTTTAGATAAGTTTTTTCTTAGTTATTTCAACAAAACGTTTGAAGAATTTATGAAGGCTTCCTTTATGATGTCCTTAGACCTAATAGAATACTTTTGTAGTGAAAATTTGATGACATATTTCACATATTGGGCCTTACTTATTCTAAGTTGTGATGATATCAATATTGACCCCATAATATTTGGAATTTTAATGCTTTAGGTGTTGGTTGTTTTACAAAGGATGCATTGCTTTATTGTGATGGGAGGCACGATTCTCAACTATTGGTTCATGTTGACATGTATGAGCCTATGACCACTTATTCTTCAGCAAGGACTACATGCTTGCTCCCCTTCTTTGATGGAGTGCCTATTGACAAGTCTAAAGGATGTATTCCCAATAGTGAAGATAATTTTGTGATAGAATCTTGGATTGTGATGTCATATATTATATCTTAATGCAAAATCCCAATTTATGTTTTGTTTTTGTGCATTTTTTATGCAATATTTTCCGTTATAAAGAATATTTTTTTTTGCATTTGAACAATTTTAATTAGAAAAAACTAGAATATAGGTGTTACTAGTGTCCTTACCTTAAATTACTTACTTATTTTGATGGCTGGTCCTTAAGGAAATAAGTTCTTTATAATTATTTAGAACAATTCCAAACATTGAAACTGAAATATTGTCTTTATGGCTTTTGTTTTCCTTCGTTTAGAAGAAAACTAGTTCCTTTTATATTTTTAAAGAATGTTTTGAGAATCAAGGCTGACCAATTTTTTTGGCTTATTACCATATTTTTCCTTTACTAATGTCTCTTCTTCCTATCTTCTTGGTTACAAATTGTAATTTGTAATATTTTTTCCAAGTTAAATAAATTTACATTTGATTTGTTTTGCAATACAATTATGGGAAGTGAGGTAGCATAACTCATGCTAGTGGCCTTATTTCTATTTACTTTTTCATAAGGTACTTTTGTTTCCCACTTTATATTAACTGAGTTCCTTTTATTTTCCTTTGTCTTTGTACAAAACTAGAAAATTTCTTCATTTTATAGCAAGGTCTTACAGGATTTATTATTTAAAATACAAGTTTTACAGACCCAATTTTCACTTGTTTGACACAAATTGTATAATGCTTCTTAAAATTAGGTATTTATGAATGTTATCAAGCATGCCTAAATGTACATAATTAGGTAGGTTGTCTAGAATATCTATTTCGAAGGGAAAGTGAAAAATTCAGACTGCCATTTTAGAGCTTTCCCTTGCTACCATTTTCTCATCTACATATCTTTATGATTTTATGGATGAATTTGTGGTAGAGGATTACCCTGCCCCATCCGTATCTTTCATGTCATACCGCCTTTTTCCTAAACAAGGTTCATGTATGTTATGCCACCCTTCTTGTTGTTATCCTCTATTGGAGGCATCCATTGATCCAATTTAACTTCTCACAATTTTGCAAAGGCCTTTGTTTCTCATTCGCCTCCACCCTTGGATCAGCATAACAATTCAACCCATGGAAGAAATTGCATTTCCAAAACACAATATTCTGTTCCCTAGTACATTCTTTTGGAGTATATGAAATGCTTATAAGATGCAAACAAGTCTAGAGATGTTGATGCCACAGAGAGGTTTCCTCAAGAACTTGGTGAGTGTCTTAATTATTTCTCTTCGGCCTCTATTATGGTTTCTACTAGTGGAACACATGAAATTTCATCCACTTTGATGTTATTCACACATCATTATCTTTGAAATCCATCCATGGATACAAGCAGAGATCCCAAGCCTAGAATATCCAGAATCAAGTCAGATGTATGGATAGCCAATTCAATATTATGAGGAGAAAAACAACCATCTCTTCCTCTAGATTAACCATCAGATACCCCTTGTAATAGTAATAAACATGTGCAATTTAAATATACCACTTTTTGGGTTCACTACACTGAGTATGTTCTCATACGAAGCAATGCTTTTTTTGAGGTAGGAAGAAAGTGGTAAAGGACTGTAGAAGGCCTTGATGAGGAGGATCTATCAGATGATGAAGGAATGATTTTTGACACAAGTGATTATCATCGTTGCATATTATTTGAGACCTTTCTAAGCTTATCTTCTTAACCTCAAAACGTTATGGATATTGATCAAGAGAGGACTTGGGCTATGTGTGCTGGAACATCAGGAGAGGGACATTTGAAGATAACGAAGAAATGTGATACATTAAAAAATGATATTACCCTCATTAACACTTTATATGATAGATGTACTATAGATTCAGAGCCATCTACCTTGAAAAAGTTGGATAGTAATAAGGAAAGTAGTGTTGCAGAACTCCAATCAAGTAATTCTTTTGAGCTGACCAGTGGAGGTAATCCAGTTTTAGGGCAACATCATAGTGATATTTTTGTGCATGGGTCATTGGTGTCTGGAGTGGATGGCTCAAAACTAGTCATGGAAAGTACAAAGGCATCCTTATCAAGCAAGAAGTTTTCATTTGATTCCTTTTGTGCACCTTCCCAACAGCCACTATAAACACAAAGTCACAACAACAGGTATCAGAATCCAATGCAAGATTGACTGAAGAATCTCAAGGGAATAGTTTCCATATAGGATGATTGAGGGAGAATAGAGAGTGCCAAAAATATTGTGAATAGAGGAACATTAGGATGAGGTAGAAGAAAATTGCTTGACTAAAATTGAATTTTGATGGAAAAGATTTTAAGGATATGACCAAAGAGAATTGTAGAGAGAAGCAAAAAAGGATTAATGCTGATGCAAAGGTAACTCAAGGGCCTAGTGCCTTATTATCAAGCATAGTTGCAAGTCTCACTGATGTAGTATCTATGGGTTTATTTGTGCTTGAGAGATTGCTTAATGTTGTTTTTCAATAGAAATGGTGCTCAAGAACTCAAAGTTCTATTATTGCAAGAAGTGAATAATAGCGATGATTTGAATTTAAATAGGAACACAACAAGTTACAGATATAACCATACAAAAAGGGATGCAACAGAAATAAAACTTCATTTCATTATAGCAAATAATTGAAATATGCTTACATAAAAAATGGAAATAAACAAGCTTGAGCGATGGTAGCTTATATCTGAGAAGAGATGTTGCGTCTACATGCCTTTGAACCATGTTACAATGAGGCTTGAAGGCCTATTTATTATTTATTAATAATGGAAAAACCTAAACATCCAAAAACCTAAACCTAGGAGATGAAACACCAAATTATGGGCCCCGTTGGGGTAATTTGGTACATCAACTTCCGGGGGTCGTAACTTTGACATACCATCTTCAATTGACGCACCCAATATCTCGTTAGAAAGATCTATACAAGGAATACAACTGTTGACAACAAATATTGAGTTGAAAACTTATATTCACCATTGGTGGTTTTCCCAAAAAACATTGTTTAGGGCCTCAAAATGGTTGCAGAATTTCCACATCTAAAAAATTGCCAAAAAATAGTATATTGTGCTACAATTAAGGAAACTAAAAAAATGAAAGAAACAATGGTGGGGGTCCAAGTGGAATAGGTGGGTGGTTACCAATAATCACTTGGATGATTCCTCCCCCTGTAGGAAGCAATGGTACCCATTGTGTTGAGTTCCTCCATGAGATGAGGAAACTTCTGTTGAACTTGTTCCTTGGTGAGCCACTTGCCTTGGTGAAGGAGTTGGCCTGCTTTGACAACTTGATATAGTTGGATCCTTTGTTGTCTGATGTTCTTGATCTATGATTGCATGATTCAATCGGTTGTGGCTTGTTCCATGCAGTCTAAGTTTAACTCTGTTGGTGTGTGTTGTTAGGCAATGTCGGATGTTTCCAACAATGGTGTAAAGTAGCGCTGAAGGCATCCACATTGAACACTGGTTGCAAACCAAATAATTGTGGAATACTGAGCTCAAAGGCATTGCTCCTATTTCCTTTTTGGTGGTTTATGGCCCATATCGGAGTAGGTGAAGCTTGCGGTGGTTCCCAGCAAGGTGCTCCTTCTGGAAATGCAGCCAAACTTTGTCACCCACCTAGAACTTGTGTGGTACCCGATATTGATCATGCCACTACTTGTACTTAGCATTGGCTCTGTCCAATATGTCATGGAATTATTGGTCGATGTGATGAATGTTCTCAATGGAGTTGTTTGCCTTGTCAGCTTCAGACTTGATATGATTTGAATCTGCATGAGTAGTTGAAAATGGTATGGCACATCAATGGGACATAGTGGCTGGAATCCCAAGCCCATCTGAAAAGGGTTTGGCCAGTCGAGCTATGGAGAGCCCAGTTATAGTTGTGCTGGACATATGGGAAGCTTTCATCCCATGTGGGTGGATGCTTTGAGTTTTACATGCACAGAATGTGTATGGATCATCCTACTGACGACCTATGTCTGGCCATCAGTTTGGGGATGGAAAGTTACGGAATTAGTGAGCTTGGTGTCCACCATCGACCAAAGACGGGACCAAAATGTACTGAGGAACCTTTTGTCTCGATCTGAGATGATAGACTGTGGGATCCCAAAGTGTACCCACACTCGTTCATAGAAGAGTTTAGCAGTGGCTTCTACTATGATATTCTTCTTGTAGGTCACCATAATGACCATCTTCGAGAATTTGTCGATGACCAAAACAACACAGTTGTTATCATGCTTAGTAGAAGGAAGGCCCGACATGTAATCCATGGAGATGGATTCCTAAGGTAGACTGGGGGTAGGAAACAGTGTACAGAGGCCTTGCTTCTTGATGGTCAGTTTGGAAATGGTGCAACTAGTGCAGGATACGATGTACTTGCTAACATCCTGTCAAAGATTCAGTGAATAGAAATACCTCTACAATACTGCAACTATTTTCTCGATCCTGAAATGCTCAGCTAGCCAACTGTAGTGCTCTTCCCAAATAATCTTGGCACACTCACTTGAAAGAACACAAATGCGTCCCAGGTGGCATAACAGTGCATCCTGGAGGTTAAAATCTGGCACTTGCTGACCCTCCAAGAGCATATGGTATGTGTGGCCAAATTCTGGGTCACTTTTGTAGAGAAGTGGGCAATTAGAAGTCTCGTGCCTAGAAGAGTTGAGCATGGTGGTTAATGGCATGATTGGGGGTTGATTGAGGCAATGTGCAACATTATTGGTGTTTCCCTTCTTTTACTTGATATTTAAATGGAACTATTGAAGGTATGTGGACCAATTATAATTGTTATCATTCTACAAATTCCCTTGCATCTGTATGAACTGCAAGGGTCGATGGTCTATGTGGATGACCGTTTCCTTCCCCAAAATGTAATGCATCCATTGTTGCCAGGCCTGCACAATGGAATATATCTCTTTTTCATAAGTGGGATACTTCTGGACTATGTCTGAAAGTGTGTCATTTCGATATTCCACTCGATGCCCCTGTTGAGTAAGGACTACACTAAGAGCATAGTTAGAGGCATCTAACTCGATCTTAAATGGTTGTTATAAGTCTGGTAATGTGAGCATTGGTGTAGAGTAGGGGCAATGTTTCAACTCTGTGAACAAATTTTGTTGAGATTTAGACCAAAAGAGTTTTTCTTTCACTCCTCCCATGGTGACTTGACTCAAGGGCCAAGAATTATGAGAGATCCCCAACATGAACCTGCGGTAGAAATTGGCAAGACCCAGAAAGTTGCAGAGCTCCATTAGAGTGGTTGGGGATGGCTAATCCCGAATGACTTGCATCATGGCTAGATCCACATGCACCCACCGTTCATAAATAATGTATCCCAGATACTAAAGCTCAGTCATGCCAAAAGTGCATTTCTCCAAATTGGCACACAACTTGTGTTGCTGCAGTGTTTGGAGAACCTATCAGATGTGGTGGAGCTGCTCTTCCCAACTCTGGATGAAGACTAGGATATAATCTAAGTATACCACTACAAATGAGTTGGCGAATGGCCACAAGATGTCATCTGCCGGCCTCATGAAGGTTGTAGGAGCATTTGTCAACCTGAAAGGCATAACCAACCATTCAAAATGGCCCTCCTTGGCTTTGAAGGTAGTATTCCACACATCAAAGGGTTCGATTGGTACATGGTGATATCTAGACTTTAATTCGATCTTGCTAAAATATGTTTCGCCCCTTGAGATGGTCCAGAAGGTCATCAATCCATGGGATTGGGTACCTATTCCAGACAATGATCTTGTGTAGTGCCTGATAGTCAATACAGAGTCTCCAAGTCCTGTCCTTCTTCTGTACCAACATGATCGGGCTCCCACAAGGTGATGAACTCAATTGGATGTGACCTTTCTATAGCAGCTTCTAATTCTGCCTCTTGATTTTGCTATTCTCCATAATAGAGCACCAATAGATTGGTCCATTGGGCAACGATGCACCTAGGGTAAGATTGATGGAGTGGTTGACATGGCAGTGCAGTGGCACCCCTGTAGGGGAGGTGAAGATGTCCTTGTACTCCTCGACGACCTTGTCCATCTATTGTTGTCATGTGGAGGGGCCCTCTTTGGAGGTCATGGCCACCATATTCTTCTTTCCCTGAGGGCGTATCTTCAAGAAAACTAATTTCCCAGTTCTGGAAATGAGCTTACTACATTGTTTTGTAGTGACGAAAGAGATTGTGGTAGACAGTGCTACCTCCAGTATCCTGTACAACTTATTACCCAAGGTAACAATAATAACACTAGGCCTTGACTCATACACAACATGTCGCTTCCACAAGATTTATGGTTGGCCTAATAATACATCACAAACATCAAAAGGAGAAACTACACATAATACCTCATTCGTGAAGGGCTTGGTGCTCTACGAAAGGCGACACTATTGGCTAACATGGGGATCCCATCCTTGGTCAAGCCACCCGATGGTGTACGGTTGTGGGTGTGTTGTGGTGGGTAAGCCAAGTCTCTTCATGACCTCTACTGAAATGAGGTTCCTTTAACTTCCGCTATTAACAATGAACTGTAGCGGGGAACCCTTTACCCAAATCTAGGAGTGGAAGAGGCACTCTTCCTCCTCTGGATCTTTAGGTTCCTCCTTCTGAATCTTCATGGTGGAAACAGTGGCATTGGGCTCCACATCAATAATCTGCTTCCCTTTGTCATTCTCCTTGTTGGGTTTTGACTCAGAGTCAGAACATTCATCTAATTCAAAAGCCTTTAGCTAGGCCACTAGTGATTACTTGGCCCAACGCTCACTTCTGTTGTGAGTGGAGATATTATGGAACTCACACCACATTCCCATGTCCTTCTTTGGCTTCGCAGTGTTTTTATTTTCTTGTGGCTTTGGCAGGTTGCCCTAGGCTGCCCGCCTTGGCTTTGTCCTTTTTTATATGCTTTGGGGGCACCTTTCCCTTGCTTTGGATTCGTAGATCCAAAGTTTTTCTTTTTCCGTTTAATCTTCTGCTCGATCTTGACAGCATATCTATATGTCGTACCAAGTGAGGATATGTCCTGGAAATCCATCTCATCCTGGATGTACCTATGTAGGAAGCCACGATACTTGAGTTACTTGAGTACCAAATGTTTCTTAGAATCCTTGATAACCAAATTCGTGCAAAGGGTATGAAAAACATTGGTGAACTCTGACACGTCTTGGTTACTTCCCTGCTGCAGCATGGTCCCCTTTATATATTTATCCTCATAGCTCCTGATAGGGTAGTACTACTCCTTGATGGCATCCCAAAACGAATTCCAAGTGGGTGTGTGATCCGGATTTAAACAGGAACACAATAAAATATAGAGATAACCATAAAGACAGATATGCAGCGGAAATAACACTTCATTTCATTAATGGAAAATATTGAAATATGCTTACAAATAGAAATAGAAATAACCCAGCTAGGGCGATGGTAGCTTATCTCTGAGAAGAGATGTGTCGGCTACATGCCTCTGAACTATTCCCAACTGTCTTTACAATGAGGCTCAAAGGCCTATTTATTATTGAGAAACAATGGAAAACCCTTCACATTCCAAAACCTAACCCTAGAAGATGAAACGCCAAATTGTGGGCCCCATTTTGGGGTGAGTTGGACAACCAACTTCCCGGGGTCGCGAATTGGTCGTATTATCTCCGTTTGACGCGCATGATAGCCCGTTGGAAAGATCTCTCCGAGGAATATGACGGAAAATACGATTTTTATCAGAAAAATCACTGGCGGTAGATTTCCCAAAAAATGTTGTTTAGGGCCTCAAAACGGCTCCGGAAGTTTAGGACTCGAAAAACAGCTAAAAGTAGTAAACTGCGCTATAATTAAGGAAACTGAAAGATTGAAAGAGACAGTTGTGGGGTTCCAAATGGGATAGGTGGGTGGCCACCAACATCCACCTAGATCATTCCTCTCCCCTTATGAAGCAATGGTCCCCATTGCGTTGAGTTCCTCCTTGAGATGAGGAAGCTTCTGCTGAGCTGGGTCTCTCGTGAGCTATTCTGCAATCTCTGATGTGTCCAGAAATGGTGGGAAGCATGGGCGGCGATGGTCCACATTGAACAATTGGTGCAAGTGAAGGAATGGAGGAATGTTGTGCTTCAAAGCATTGTTGCCCACAACCTTGTTACTGGTGTAAGGACCATGTCGAAGTGGTCTGAGTTTCTGATGGGTTCTGGTAAGGCGTTCTCTCTACAGATGTAACCAAACTTTGTCGCCCACTTGAAACTTGTGTGGTACCCCTCTGGGTAAGGATAAGTTGTTCCTGTGTTCTGTCATGACTGTATCCCTATGTTGCTACTGCTGCGTGGACGAACCCTTTGCGGGGGTCATGGATGTAGAACCGATCTTCCCCTTACTTTGGGAGCGAACCAGACAGAAAATAAATTTCCTAGTCTGTGAGATGAGCTTGCTGCCTTTCTTAGCAGTGATCAAAGAGGTGGCAGTAGGTGGAGCTACCTCTGGTATCCTGTATAATGAATTATCCAAAGAAATAATGACAACGCGAGGCCTTGACTCATACACAGCATGTCGCGTCCACAAGTATGGATGGCCTAATAGTACATCACAAACATCCAGAGGTGTAACATCCCACAATACCTCATCTATGAAGGCCTTGATGCTGTAGGGAAGGCGGCACTGCTGGCGAACTTTGAGATCTCGTCCTTCGTGAAGCCACCCGATACTGTATGGTTGTGGGTGTGGTGTAGTTGGTAGGCCCAACCGCTTCACGACCTCTGCTGAAACGAGGTTCTTTTGGCTACCACTATCGACAATGAATTGCAGCGGCGAACCCTTCACCCACATCTATGAGTGGAAAAGACGTTCCCCCTCCTCTGGCTCTTTGGGCTCATTCTTCTGGATCTTGGCAGTGGCAATAGTGGCACTAGGATCCGCATCAATGATTTGCTTCCCTTTGCCATCCCCCTTGTCGGGTTCTGGCTCAGAGTCAAAACATGCATCTGATTCGGAAGCCTTCAACTCGGCCACCAATGATTGCTTGGTCTAACACTCACTTGTGTTATGAGTGGGACTCTTGTGGAACTCACACCACTTTCCTGTGTCCTTCTTCGGCTTCATGGTGTTGTTCTTTTCTTGCAGCTTCGAGGGGTTGTCTTGGGTCACCCCGCCTTGGCTTTGTCCTTTGGGCTTCAGATTTGCAGATCCAAAGTCTCGCTTCTTCTGTTTGAAATTTTGCTCGATTTTGATGGCGTATCGGTATGTTGTGCCGAGTGAGGAAATGTTCAAGAACTCCATCTCTTCTTGGATGTATCTGTGTAGGCAGCCGCGGTATTTGAGTACCAGATGCAGCTCAGAATCTTTGATACCCAATTGTGTGCGAAGGGTATGAAAAATATTTGTGAACTCTGGCACATCTTGGTCTTGTCCCTACCGCAGTGTGGTCCATTTGATGTATTTGTCCTCATAGCTTTTGACAGGGTAGTACTGCTCCTTGATGGCATCCCGGAAGTCATTCCAACTGGGGGCGGCTGAAAATAGTGAGCCTGTACTTTCATCCTTTTGCTCGCAGTATGTTTCCCACCAGTCCTTGACGTGGGGGGCTGCTTTGAGAAGAGAGAAAACAATCTTTTCCCGACTTGAAAATTCATGAACAGAAAAATACCCATCTAGCAGATTTAACCATTTATCTACAACATCTGTGTCTATTTGACCCTCGAAGATGGGGATTTCAAAATTAACTTGTACCTTAAATGGTGTGGCGTTTCCAGAGTAGCTGTTGGAAGCTGATGTGTCGCCTCTGGGTAGCCGTTGAAGGATCTGCACAAAGCTATCCATCATCGTGTTCCTTTGCCGCTCGAGGGCTTCTTTGAGCAAGATTCTGATAGGATCTCCTACCCCCTCGTCATTCTTCTCATCCGCCATGGGAGGTCATCGAGATTTGCGAGGCTGGTCTTGCAAAGGTTCGACCAATTCAAGCCCTAACTCCTTATATCCCGACCTCGTTGGGGACATGCAAAGAAAAACAGAGAAAAAGCAGACTTCTCTGATACCACTGATCCGGATTTAAACAAGAACGCAATAAAATATAGAGATAACCATAAATAAAGATATGCAGCGGAAATAACACTTCATTTCATTAATGGAAAATACTGAAATATGCTTACAAATAGAAATAGAAATAACCCAGCTAGGGCGATGGTAGCTTATCTCTAAGAAGAGATGTGTCGGCTACATGCCTCTGAACTATTCCCAACTGTCTTTACAATGAGGCTTGAAGGCCTATTTGTTATTGAGAAACAATGGAAAACCCTTCACATTCCAAAACCTAACCCTAGAAGATGAAACGCCAAATTGTGGGCCTCGTTTTGGGGTGAGTTGGACAGCCAACTTCCCGGGGTTGCGAATTGGTCGTATTATCTCCGTTTGACGTGCATGATAGCCCGTTGGAAAGATCTCTCTGAGGACTACGACGGAAAGAGACGATTTTTATCAGAAAAAACACTGGCAGTAGATTTCCCAAAAAACGTCATTTAGGGCCTCAAAACGGCTCCGGAAGTTTAGGACCCGAAAAACTGCTAAAAATAGTAAACTGCGCTATACTTAAGGAAACTGAAAAATTGAAAGAGACAGTTGTGGGGGTCCAAATGGGATCGATGGGTGGCCACCGACATCCACCTGGATCAGTGTGGCTAAAAACAATGAGGGTGTACTTTCATCCTTATTCTCATAGTAGGTTTCCCATTAGTCCTTGACGTGGGGGGCGACTTTGAGAAGAGAAAAAGTAATGTTTTCTCGGCTAGAAATGTCATGAACATAAAAATATCCTTTTCGAAGGTTTAACCATTTACATATGATGTCTGCATCTATTTGGCCCTCAAATATGGGAATGTCAAAGTTTATTTTAACCTTAAAAGGAGTGGCGTGTCTAGAGTGGCTGCTAGATGTGGATGCGCCACTCGTGGGAAACCATTGAAGGATCTTGGAAAAGTTTTCCATCATCCAGTTACTTTGTTTCTAGACGGCCTCCTCAAGCATGATCCTGATAAGATATCTTACTCCCTCATCTTTATTTTCTACCGCCATGAGTGGCTGTTGGGGTTTGCGAGGTTGATCTTACAAAGGTTCATCCAAATCGAGCTGTAACTTCTTATACCTCGACCTTATTGGGGACATGAAAAGAGGGATCGAGAAAGAGAAGACTGCTTTGATACCAATGATTTGAATTTAAACAGGAATGCAACAAATTATAGATATAAACATATACACAAATATGCAGCGTAAATAAAATTTCATTTCATTAATATCAAAGAACTGAAATATGCTTACATACAAAATGGAAATAAATTAGCTCGGGCAATGGTAGCTTATCTCTGAGAAGAGATGTGGTGGCTACATGCCTTTGACTCATGTTACAATGAGGCTTGAAGGCCTATTTATTACTGAGAAACAATGGAAAACCCTAAACATTCAAAAACCTAACCCTAGGAGATGAAAAGCCAAACTATGTGCCCCGTTGGGGTAAGTTGGTACATCAACTTCCCAGGGTCATAACTATGGCATACAATCTCTGTTTGACACACATGATACCTCGTTAGAAAGATCTATACAAGGAATGCAACTGCTGACAATGAATATAGAGTTAAAATATAGTATTAGCTACCTATGCTTTTCCTAAAATAACGTCGTTTACGGCCTCAAAACGGCTCCGAAAGTTTAGGACCCAAAAAACTGCCAAAAATAGTAAATTGTGCTACAATTAAGGAAACTAAAGAACTTGAAGAAACAATTTTGGGGGTCCAAGTGGAATAGGTAGGTGGATACCAATATCCATCTACATCAAGGGAAAATCACTCTGAGTAGAAACATATGTTACATTAACAAAATCATTTGTTGAGATTATACAACCATTTCAAGATACATTTTCCATGCTTATGTGGTGATTGGACTATTTGGCTTATATATTGCTTCGTTGCACCAGTGAGACATGCATGGGGTACTATTCAGTTGAAAATGAAATTTCTTCATGCCCAAACAAGGAACTTCAGAAACCTCTAAGAGGGTGATGGGTATAAGCTTCAAGCAGCCTCAAATTCTCTTACTCAATCTATCCAAAAAAGTTATGGATTTTTTTCTCTAAAATCTAAACCCTTTTGTTTCTCTGATATTGTAACTAACAATGTGACTAATAGGTCTTAGGATGGCAGTATGAGTTTGAGTAATTAGGAATACAATAAGATTGGGGCCAAGTCTATTAACTCAATCTCTAGTCTTGCAAAAATTGCTTACTCTGCAGCTATACCCATGCTTGTAGAGAAGGCAACAGTCAAGGGTATATTACATGATATTGATCCACAGAACATTAACTTAGAGTCTAAATTTGCAGGTTAGTATCTTTTAAAATTTATACAGATGTTCAAATATAATGAAATATTGTTTTAATTTTGTTCATGATATTAAGTCCTCATCTATTTTACACTGATTTGTATTTCATATTAACTTTTCTATAAATTTTCACCAACACTAATTTTGGGATAAACTAGAATTGATCCAGTCTTATGGTATTCCTTGGGATTTTGTTAGTGCAAGGATAAAGGAGTTGATACCCTAGTTTAGACTTACCTAACAAACACATGTCTTTTTCTTTTAGCAACATTGTGTGCACGCTTAGCCCATCTATCTTCAATGACCTTGAAATCTCCACGTGATGGTGTTTCTTCAATTCATAATTGCTACAATGAAACAATTTATTAGCAATTATGAGGTGCAAATTTACGGTTTTGTAACTAATGCCTTTCTTGTAAGGGCCATGAATTCTAATATGGGACATATTGCATGGGTTGTTGCTATTGTTTCTATGGAGCATCATCGAACCAATCTTCTAGTACATGTATTCTTTTCCTTTTGAATGGAATAATATTTGTTGCCTTTTTTCTGCACAATATATATCTAGGTCATTAATGTGTTATTTAACATCATTGAAATGATTAAATTGTATTATGAATTGATTAACTAGGAGGTAACTTATAATATATATTCAAATTGTAATCTGGTTGAATGAAAGGGACTCAACAACTTTTCTTTCATTGTTGATTGGCTTCAACTTATCAGAGTGAATCTAGCATGTCTAACTCCATCTAGTAGTCAATGCAACCAACAACATTCTAGCTAAAATCCTTTGGAAACGAGGTCTAGGGTGAGGGGTATATATTCTACCAAATATTCCCAAGACTTGCACTTGCCCCCAATTTCTATTGAAAGTATTGGTGTACAACTAACATGAGCACAAGCACAAGCACAAGTGTCTCATTAGAGAGACTTAAACCTTGGTGGGGTATTAACAATCCCCCAATTTCACCAACTTGTCTAGCTACTATTGAAAGTTGTTTTCCTACTCTTGAATCTCATAAATTATTGGTCTTCATCTTCAAACATAGAAGTTGTTCTTCTCTAACAAAGGAGCTCCTCTCCCGATTCATATTTATTTCTCTGTCTTTACAAGTGTTGGTTTTCATGCTTTCCTCCAAAGGAATGAAGGATGTTGAGACACTCAGGATGTAACATTGTCCTTCATCATTTTTTGAAGTATTTACTGAAGGATTCTTGTGGAATTAGGGAAAATGGGGTAAAATTGAGAAGAAAGTGCTTCTTGTATGAATATATTTTTGTTGTAATAGGCACCTTGGACATTATTATGGATATATGACTAGACTGTGAAGATTAAGGCAAGTTAATGTTAAAAGTGTAGAATATATTAGAAAGATAATCATTATTTTATGTTCACAAGTGATAAAAGAGGGTCAATGAGGCTAGAAAGTACACAAGTCAAAATAGCAATGTGGGAGTGCCAAAGGAAACTCTTAGATTTAGAAAAAATAAAAATAAAAATAGGGACTATAAAAGGGTAAAATTAGAAGGTAGTGCCAATCAGGACCAAAGATAAATATATCACTATGCAAGAGGAAGATAATTATAAGAGAAGGAAGCCATTATTTTTCACTGGAAGTAGAAGTGGAGGGGCTATCATCATCAACATCAATCACAATGAAGGTCCCAATGCAAAGTTTAGGAATATCCTCTAGGTAACAGCTAACATTGATTAAACCGGGAGGGAAACTTGGGTTCTACCAACAAGACCTACCCTAACATCCAAGACTAAAGAGAGAAATCTAGTTATGGGTGCTTGACTACCCAATCTGGAATGAGATAATTTCAGGAACAACATATATCTCAAGGACTGGGGGAAGAATCAATGGCAACAGTGACATTTCCAGCCTAGTGGAGACATAGAGGCACATGTGAAGGGTGTTTTGCTTGCACTTAGATTAAAACTCCATCTTTCTATTCATTATTTTCGATAAGAGAAACCATCTCCACTGGGAATCCAATGTTGGTTCGGTTTTTTTCCAACCAAATTCCAAGTTCATCAACCATGAGATAAACATGTACTTTGAATAGTATTGGACCCAAGAAGAAAAGTTATCCAGAGATGGAACAAGACAATTTTCCTGTATATACCATTGTATTTGAAATAAACCCCCCTTTATTCCATATTCTCTATATTAGTAAAAACCTAATGTGCATCTACCTAGATGATAAGTTGGTTGGTGTTGTGATTGTTCCGCGTTCTAGTAGTGATGCCTACATTTATGGCATATTTGGCTGCAGCTTTGGCTTACATATGTGTCAAAGGAATCACTTGTAGTGGGACTTGGGAAACTTGTGTGGGATGCTCATTTAATTGCTCTTCGTTACCTACTCTCTCTCAAAAGATTTATGTTTGACATCTTTGTCATACTCCCATTTCCATAGGTTTGTGTTGATTGCCATTTTTCTAAATTCTTTTAGCATCTAAATTGATAGAGCCTTTGGATTCACATATCTTTAGATGCTTAGATTCTCTTAAGTTTGTTTAAACATTAGAGATGGAGATATATTTTTACATGAATGTAGAGATAAATAAATATTTTATAGTAGTTAGTTAGTCATTGCCATAAATCCTACGTAGTCTTGATTCTATTCTCATTTGAATTGATTCTGAATACCTTTTTATTTGTGAGGTGGTGTTATGGTTGGTTGTGGCAAACGTTATAAAAAGGGGAGAAATCACTTAAATTATGAATGTGTTGCTCCTAATATTCTTATTTCAATATCTACCCAAGGTGTATCATTCTATCTTCCTCATGGACTGGATGCAAAGAGTAACATGTTACATTTTTGGTATAGTTTGGTGGGGATTAGCCCTAAATTTGATAGGATATTTTATAGCATCCCATGTAAGTTATTATAAGATCATACACATTTCAAGAAATTCTATATAAATTCCTTACATTTTTTTGTGATACTTTATAACATGTGACGTAAATTTAGCCTTCAAACCATAATAATATCACAAAAAAATTGATAAACATTGTTTAATTCTTATAATTTTTGCACTTATTTTAGTTATATATTATGTTTTAATGTTTTGACATATTTTGGTTATATGTAGGTTAGAACCTTAGAACAATTAAATAACATCCATTTTAGTAACTTCTATCTAGATTTTTCATTGGATTTTATCTAAGGATAAATTTTTAATATTTATGCATGGTTTAAATTTGAGTTAATTGCATTCCTAGTTATATTAATTTTGATTTTTTCCAAATTTTTTCCTTATTATATTAATTATTTAACAAAAAAAAATTAGATCTCACAATACTTCTTTTAGATGTCTTTCTAAAAAATGCTATTACTAAATCAAATACACTTAAAATTTTTAATATTAAAATTATACCATATAAATAGCTATCCCAATTATATATAACTATCCCAATGTAGAATTTTGCAACACCAATAAATCAGATAGACAGATAATAATCCATTGAGATTTTTATTAGCAAGTTCTTCCTTGAAACTCTTTAACCATTATCATGTATATTGTGGAAAATGGGGTTCTTGGGTTTAAATGAGGTGTTTTGAAGAGATGAGGATTTTTACAGGTAGTTGGAGGGTGTTGGTATGTATTGGCTATCTAAAAAATAGTAACATGTCCGAAAAAATAAAGCACAAAAACAAGCAATTAATGTCGAGACGCAGTAAATCCATTTGACCTAACCTTGGAAAGGACGATCTACTACCCTTTAAGTGGGAAAAATTAAGACTTTGCACCTTGGTTACTTGACTAAGAATGCAAAAAACAAAATAATTAATGTTGCGAGGCAGTAAATCCATTTGATATAACCTTGAAAAGGACAATCTACTACCCTTTATCTAAGGGAAAATTGACACTCTGCATCCTCGCTACTTGACTGGAGACCGTACATTCCACTATGGCATCTACAAATGGACACTACCATTGGAAGAAAGAACGTTGTACTCAGATGGATAGAAAGAACGTTGTACTCAATTTGCCTCGTCACGTTAACGTATGGTTGATGTTACTTTTTTGGGTTTTTCTTATTATTTCTCTAGTAACCATCCTTAAGCTTTAAGCTAGATATCATTGAGTACAATTGAACTCAGGGATTGGATTTAATATTTTTGCACATTTGGCAATTATTTGGAACCAAAGTGACATTGGATTGAGGTGGTATTAAACATAATTATCATTCTTAGTGGTCTCCTCTTATTTACTCTTTTCGTTAGAAATATTCAGGTAGATATCTATTTACAGATCAATGGAAAAATTAGGTGGTCTAAAAGTGTGTTGATTAAATTAATATAGCGATCAAAAAATTTATCATTATGCTATTTAATTTATTAGACATTTAATTTATATAATGCTAAAAATTTATAAATCTAGAATAGTAACTTAAGTTTCATCGATCTATATATACAATGAAGAATCTTCTCAAAATATGAAATCTTAACCAGACATATTTTTATTTTCTAAAAGTAGAGGCTCTCCGAGTCTTATTACTAAATAAACGAGTCACATTGGTTCCCTTAAAAATTATGAAGTCTCATTTTAAAATAAAACACACTTGTTAACTTATTAAATTTTTTTTTGTTTCCTCACCATTTTTGAGATTGATCCAAGTTTTGTAAAATATTTTCTGAAATTTTTGATTTATTTCTTTTCATTAAAAACTTGACACCTGAAGGAAGGATGAGCAGAACCATTATTTGAATGATATGATGAAAGTATTATGTGAAAATACTTGCTTTAATCCATTTTTAATTTATTGGTTAAATAATCGTTTTCTTTGTTTATAATTTTTCCCTTATCCATGAATAACATGCTATGGATGCAAATTTAGTTGAGTAGATCTTATAAGAATACCTTAACTTATAGGTTAATAAATATAAAATTAAATAAATCTATATATTTCATCACATCCATTTATCTGTCCATTCATTCAAGCAGGTTTTACTGCATGTTTTTATGCAAAAGAAATGGTTGTTGTAGCTCAAGACTTAGGACTTAGAACTTAGAATAGTGGATGAAGAGGAGACAAATCCCCCTCACCACTCAGACAAAGAGTGAGACATTTTGAATGTCGATGGTGGGCTACATCGCGTGGAGTAAATGAAATTGAATGATCAGTTATCTCCCGGAAGGCCTGAGGAGAGACATAAAGCTCCACCTCAACCTTCATCTTATCAAACATGGAATATTCCATCAACTTTATTGGATTAAATGACGAGGAAATCTTGAAAAGGAGTTTTGTTTGTCAACTCCGGAAAAACTTTAGAGTGAGATGGACAAGAGTATTCTTGAAAAATTTTAATCTCACTCGACTTCTATATATCTGATTTTGGAATATTTTTCAAATCAACATTCCGGTAAAATTCAATTAAAAATCTTGAAACATCTTGCAAGGTATGCTAATTTAGTCAATTAAGCTTCGTTAATTAACATGTATCATTATTTGATAACGTAGATTACCTACCCTAGTACGAGATGATGTGATAATATCATGTACATTCTTTTTACTTGGTCTGAAATTTGTTAGGTAGCAATATGCAACATAAGTTTTCTTCACTAATATGATGGTATATTTCTATTTTTTTGATTAAAAAGTTTTAGTTTAATGGAAGAATACTGCTTTGCAATTAGGAGGTTGGTGGATTGATTGCATTGTGTCATGATATGAATTAATCATTGAAGAAACAAAAATATTCACGTTTTATAATTAGATTTAAAGACAAATGTTTTTAATTATAGTTATAATCTCTTCAAAGACAAAAATGAATTGTTTTTTAAGAAACAATAATACTTATGTTATTTTATTGTATTTATAGAGATATTTTTTGAAGACTAAATTTTAATTTGATTAACAACCATAATTAAAACCATTTACATTTTTTTGGTCTCAAATTAAAACAATTTACTAAAAATTATCGTAAATAATGTCTTAAAATCCCTTCTCTGTAGTAGTGTGATTTTTTAACTACATGTGAGATACCGAATACAAGAATATATGGCAAAATAGATCAATTCATCAAAAGGAAAATAATCAAACACCATGGACAACGGAACGAACTTCAATTATTTATACAATTTCCGCGATATTTGCCGTTCAACAATTTGTAAACATGCGAACTAATTAAATGAAATAAGGCAATCCTGTAATTACAACTTTATTCTACCCAAGTCGAGTCGGGAAGGCTGATAGAGAACAACGTCAGGAGATAATCACAACCTTATCGTTACTTGGAACAATTTCCTAACTGCTTGGAGGGTTAGCAATAGTAATTATTGTCATATTTAGATGTTTGGAGTATTGGAAACAATGATTATTAAGTTTATATCACAAGTTTGAGTTAACTTAAGTTAGTGTGAGTTAATTTAAGTTCAGTCTAAATTTAGAATAATTTATTGAGTTGAGTTTAGGTAGAGTTTGCCAGATTCTATATTTAGTACTTTATATGCTAGTGATTGTATGAGGCAAGAAAAGCCAAGAACTACAAGTTAATTTTGTATGTGAAAAGTTTTAATGAATATAAATTTATTGTGTGTGAATTTGTGTTTCTTCCTCTCTGCATTTCCAATAAGAAAATGAGGCCATGTTTAAAGAGCTGAGGGAGAGCCAAGGAAATGAGGCCATGTTTAAAGAGCTGAGGGAGAGCCAAGGAATCAACAACAGTATGTGTGGAGATTTCTTTTTTTCTTATATTAAAGGAACAACAGTAACGTCACCTGCAAAGGCCCGTGCTATAATGTAGAAAACGCCCAAGAAGATGCGCGTTAGTAAATGTTCAGCCCTTTTTACATTGCAACTCCCGTAGAAAAGAAAAACATTTTCTTTAAATCCAAGTCAAAGGTCAATTAATAGTGTCACAACACAGTTATTCGTGAGGATATTTATTAAAAAAAAGTGGTTTGTTTTTTTGGTGTATCGAAAACTGTCCTTCGAATATATTTTGGGAAGCTTATAAAGGCTCTACGAAAAGCTTTATTAAAGGAATATTAAAGAATGAGTCTTTGAGGTTATTCGATACGTTTATTAAAGGATTGTTAAAGATTGTTTTAGAGGTGCATAGTATTTAAAAATAAAATAATAAAAGGGTTTGTAAGGCTTATGAAGATTTCCGAAGGATTATAAGGGTTTATAAAAAGAGAGAGGAGATTTTCTAAAGGGTTTTTTTATTTTTCTTTTATAAAAGAGAATTAAAATAAAAGGAAAAGGGTTTTATTTGAAATGTGTTCAGGTTTTTGAGAGGATAACTCTTTTCAAAACTTTTTTTTTTTTTTTTTTTTTTGTGTTTTTTCAAGTTTCATAATGTTTTTGGATTCATATCTAGTGAAGTTTGTGCTTTACAGGCTTACATATTGAAAATCACAATTTTTTTTGGTGGTGATATGGAAGGAAGCATCTTGTAATAAGGAAAGAAGATAAAAGAAAGACAACAATCATGGGTCACAAAGTGCAACTAAAACATATCAATAGAAGAAATCGAAAAGAGGATTCAATGATCATTGCCATGATAAAAGAGGCATAGGCTACAGTCGAGGCACTGGAAATCTAGCAGGAGATGAAGGAGAAATTGCGGATGATTGGTGTAGCTTGGATTTTCTGCCACCTCCTAAGTTTTTTCGTAAGAATTTTGAAATTTGGAGTGCTAAGACGAAATTTTTTCTGTGGTAAAGATTGATTAAGTATCGGTTTAATAACCCATATGATGAAGTATGTGATGTTTTAGCATTTGATTTTATAAAACAATAATTGGATAATAAATCTTTGTGCAAGGTAGAAAAAACTACATATTTCTAGGAAGCGTGGAAGATATTGGAAGCAGAGTTTGGTACAAAGGTAAGTGGCATGCAACAACAAGATCTATCACAATATATTGAAGAATCAATAGAGAATTCAGTCGTAGATTTGAGAGTAGATAAGTAAGGCTCTAGGCGGACAACAGAGCTTGGAGAATCCTAATCGAAAGTGGATGATGGTCATGAATACTAAAAAAGTGAAACCCATTATGCAAACATGCATATGGATGAAGAAGTTCCAACAAACATTGTAAAAAGAGAAGTTGAAGTCTATGTGTGTGAAGAAGAGCAAGAAAATATTCATGTGGGTGGTGCAGATGATGGTGAATCCCATTATGATGAAAGACATGTCGATGACTGCAAAGTGAGGTGTGAATTGGTGAGTCCACCTACAACTGATGAATTTGGTGACGTTGAAATTGTTAATGAGCACATGCATGCTCAGATACTCAGATATCCCACCATAGGGTGGATGAATATTATGTTAATGACACTTGTGGTATATTTTTTGAAACAAGCATTTATTGTGGCAATATGGTAAGTGCCATGTTTGATGAAGAAGTGAAGGTTGAAGTTGTCACTATCGCAGCAAATTATGAAGCAAAGGTTGGAACTTCTCATGAAGCAATGCGTGATCTAGTAGCAGTTGATTATCAAGAAGAGGATAAACTGATTCAAGGGTTTTTTATGAGAATAACTAAAAACGACATTATAGTGGAATATAGTTTCAATGAAGTTGAAGAGGTAGAGAATGAAGAGGGAGAGGAAAAGGCTCTCACTGTGAAGCATAATGAATATTTTTTTAACATTATTTTTTAATACACAAGTGTTCAAAATACCATGGTAGTTGAAGTTGGAAACAAAGTTGTTGGTAAATTTGATGCATATTTGAAGCTCATTAAAGAACGGATTGAAACACCAATTGACCAAATTGATGAGTCTTAAAGAAGTAGTTGGAATAAAAGAATTACATGAAATGGTCAATGAGAAAAAAGAGAGTGATTATGACTTTACATGTAAGCATATGAATGACCTTGAGTGTGAATATTACAGGCTAAAAGTAGTAGTACTTGATGATGAAAGTGAATATAAAGACATGAAAATTTGTGAAGACAAAGAAGAAAGTATTGAAACAATCTTTGAGCAATGGAGTCAAGAATAAATTAAATTCCACTATCAAGAAATATGGCAGAAAGAAAATAATGAATATGAAGAACAAGAAGTAGAGTGAAGAACGTAGTTTGAAGATGAAGAGTTGTGGCAGTAGTCCATTGTTGAGTGAATATTTGAAGAGGAAGTTGTAGAATACATGATCATATTTATTCTTAGAAAAAATACAAGAGAAGTCAAAGAATAATTGCAGCAGAAGCAAGCGAAGAAATATGAAGCCTATAGCAAGAAAGTGCAACCGAGAATGAAACAAATTCGAGGATACGGAATTTGGAAGAAAGGGAAAAAGAAAATCAAACATTATAAAAAATTCGAGTCATTGTTAGCCTAGTTGAGGCTTAGGCTAGTAGGCATGTTTAAGTGATGATTCATTCAATTTTTCTTTATAAGCCTAGAAGGCATAGTTGACATGTTTAAGTTATGTTGATTCATATAGTTGTAATTAAGGGGGAGTTTCGGAAATAGTAATTACTCTTGCATGCAATGCATTTTATATTAAGAGTGTGAGTTAATTTTATTTAGTGTGAGTTAATTTGAGTAAATGTGAGTTAGTTCGAGTTTAGTCTATATTTGGAAAAGTCTAATTTAGTGTGAGTTTGCATGAACACTTGATCTAGATTTGAGTCAAGTCTAGTTTGAGTTTGCAAGATTCTATATTTGGTAAGTTATGGTTTATATACCCATGATTTGGTTCAATTGTAATCAAGCAAGTCTGTGTGTGAGATGTATGAGGCCAGAAGATCCAACAGCCACAACTTGGTAATTGTGTATGTGAGAAGTTTTAATGAATAGAAGTTTATTGTGTGTGTAAATTTGTGTTTCCTCCTCCCTACTTTTCCACTAAGAACAAACCCTTCATATTTTAACTTCTCCTCCACAATACCCAAAGTGGTGTGTTAAGAAATTGATCTTCTCAACTGTGATATCTATGGTTTCACGAGATTCCAAATTTTGTGCACTAAATATATGACCATTTGCCTTTGAATCCATTCTAGCATGCTTAGCCTTTGACACCTGCTATGGATTTATGACCCATGGCCTTGGAATTCGAGCATGAACAACCCCACAAAAAATATGCATTCACTTTATGACCCCATGGTCTTCAAGCTCCTGTGCCTGGTCCCTCAGCTTGCGTAATGGAGCTATGGCCTCAGGGCCTTGAATCCTCTATGTGATTGGTGGGAGAGCTATGGCCTCAGGGCCTTGAATCCTCTATGTGATGGGTGAAAACTACCGATGGAATTTTTATATGGCCTCTCAGCCTTAAAACACAATGTTATATATGTATGACCCTTTGGCCTTGTGCTTTTCCATGATGGGCGTGTGGCCTTGGGCCTTTTAACCCCTATGAAATATATATTGCCTGCATTGTATATGTAATGATATGTAACAGTGAAATACAATAAAACCTGGAGAGCAACCTCTTATGTTGATGCTCACCTAGAGAGAAACCTCTTATTTTGATGCTCATGACAACCATCATATTAATGGAGTCATATCTTCATATATGTTAAGGGCTCGACCTTTGCTCAAGGTTTAGATCTTGGCATCCTAAACATGAATGGACATAGCTGATACAACATAGCTAGTTTCAATCTTAAAAACCTTCAAATTAGCTAAATTACCTCCACGAAATCAAACATATGGAAAATAATCGAACTAGCAAGGGTGATATCTAGTATCATCGAAGTTGGGTTGTTGGCTAAGGTGAAACTTGTTATTAATTGATGCATGAAAAATTAATATAAATAACAATTACTTTTAATATTGTTTCTTTAATTTTAGTTTAGCTAAAGTTTGGTATAAAAACCACTTGTCAGTTTTTAACTACCAATCTATTTTCAATGACTAAATGTAAGGAGAATAAATCATGTAGAAAAAGACGAAAATAATGAAATAATAATAGAAGATTATTCCTTTAGAGCATTTACTAGAGATTTGTGTTTGGTTGTTCGTGATTTAATAAAAGGGTTGTAAGTTATTTTATTTTCTTTACAATTATATTTTTCCCGTGTTTAAAGAATTTTCTCGAGTTTTCAGAATCTTCAATTGGTATCAGAGCATAGGTTAATCATGTCTAATACGTTGCCCATTCATGAATTTAATGGAAGTGATAATTATTATTGGCGTATCAAAATGATGACCTTTTTAATAGGAAAATATTTATGGGAAATCGTAGAAACTAGATATGTAAAGGCACAAGACGATCCTTAGAGCTAATGATAGAGTTAGCTAAAAAGTAAAATAAGAAATAGAATGCTAAAGCTTTATTTCATATCCAAATAGCTCTGAATAAGAGTCTATTTACAATAATTGTAGGTGCAAAAACTATTAATGATGCTTGGCACATTCGAAAGGAATCCTATGAAGGCAATGATCAAGTCAAAGTTGTTAAGTTAAAGATGGTAAAAATAGAATTTGAGAATTTGAAGATGCAAGAAACTGAAAATGTAAGTGATTATTGTGTGGGAGTAAAAGACATAGTTAATAAGTTGGCTACTCTTGGAGAAATATTAAACAATGAGTTTGTGGTTAAAAAGGTATTAAGATCTCTAACACCAAAACGGAACCATGTTGCTATAATAATTGAAGAATGTAAAGGTTTGTCTACCCTTCAATTTGATCATCTAGTTGGATCTCTCATGTCTCATGAAGAAAGATTGAGAGGTCTAGGTGAGTCCATCAAGGTCGTAGCAGAAATACTCAGGGGATACATTTTCTGAATTCAAATATAACTATATACCTTAAGCATTATTGACCATCTACTCCTAAATACCCATAAGTATAAACTGACCCATGAGGATAGATTGAGATCATACATGTTTATAGTTACATAATTACATATAAAAATCTGAACAACTACATAATACTATCTACTATACTATAAATACTATCATAATATACATATGGCCGCATCATTCTATAGACAGGAGCAATTTAGTTCTTTAATTTGCAAAAGAAAAAAGACAAAACTTCCCAAAATAACTTTCTAGACGAGTTAATCGATGGCTGAGGATGGCATGCTAAGATCAATTTCGTGACATACCACACTATCCTTGTGCTTTCTATTGAAAATGCAACAAGAAAATCTCTATTTAATTTTCCCTTGAATTAAATTAGGAGGAAAAATATAATTACATGTCACAAGACAACGAGAATGAGTTAACTAAGTTAATTTCACTTAGTTGGTTCAATTAATTAAAGTTGGGGGTTTAACTTGAGTCATGTAGAGTGTCTCCTACTTTATAGGAGCCCTGGTTGAGTTTATTTTGAGTTGTAATTAATAAATTCAGTTTAGCTGAGTTAAAGTCAACTAAACTAGTTCCAATTGTTGGAGGAACTAGTAGGAGTTCTAGCAGTGTGCTTCATGTGTTCAACCAATTAACTCATAATTCAACCCCAAATGACTCATGCATGTCATATTTGAGATTCACCAAGTTGAGATTGAAGTTCAATGGGAGTGTACTATTAGTTGTATAATTATTTGAATTGTATGGATGGTGCATGCAGTTAAAGGAAGAGCCTAAAGGAACTACAAAATCTAATGGAGGAAAATTCCTATTAAATAGGGGCCTAATTCCTCATTGAACAATGCAAGGAAATAGGGACTTGGGAAAGAAGAAAATTGGTTAAGTATTGACCTAAGATAGTCTAGGAAGTAGTGAGACAGATAGAGATAGTGCAAAGGTTGCTAGGGCTTGAACAAAGCATTGTAATCTTCTCATATTTTCTGACTAATGAAATATACAGATGGCAGGGGTTTTTAGTTGTTGTTTTCCTCGAGAAATCATTGTGTAATGTGCTGATTGAATTCTTTCTCTTGTATGCTTCGTGATTTCTCGATTAATTTATTATTCCCACTTATGAGTATAGTAGATTCAAGTATTTTTTTTTAGCAAATAACATAAGAAGTTTGAATATACAAGGAATTTCTACATGGTATTAGAGCATAAATCACTCTAGAAGAGAAGAATATGAGTTTTTCTTTGCAGGTGAAATGAAATTTGCTTCAGAGCTGACAGGATGTTGTTCTATGGATTAAGACTCAAATATGCCCTTGAGGTTAGTTGGAATTATATTTCTTGGAAGGAAATGATAGAGGTAGTGTTGGAAGACAATAGGCTAAAGGAATTCATAGACAATGATATTCCTAAGACTCCAATGATCAATGCTCAAGATCTGGTACAGTGGAAGAAATGTGTGGCAAAGGTAAAGAGGATCATACTAGAAGGAGTTCGTGATCATATTGCCTTGAATCTCCTGAGGAAGGATACACCATATGCCATGTTGAAAGCCTTGATCGACTTGTTCCAGAACAAATGTGACCACATGAAGTTGGAACTAGAGGACAAGCTTCGGTAGATCAAGATGGAGAAGGGTGACACGATACCACAATACTTGAGGATGTTCACCTAATGTCAGGATGAGCTTGGGAGCGTTGGTATTACAATTGCTAAAAATGATATGGTTAGCCTAGCACTTTTACGCCTCCCTAAGAGTTGGTGCAACTATCATGATTCGATAAATGGGAGGGAGAATCTATCAAAGTGGGAGAGGTTTTGGTTCGACTTGCTGCAAGAAGAGATAAGGTGAGACAATTGAGATGGGAACACATTCAAATAAGTGGAAGAGGACTTTGCATTAGTCAGCAAAGGAAATAAATCCAAGGGAAAGAAGTCCCAAGGCTAGGAGGGAAATAAGAAAGACTTGTCCAATATCAAGTTCTTTCACCGTCATGAATTCGGGCACCATGCCACAAAATGTCCATAGAAAAACGCAAGTGAGAAGGAGCCTACAGTAGCAGCAACACGTGAAGCTCTAACTTCATAATTCGAGCTTGACTTTATTTTCATTCCATGCATGGAAAGGAGTTTAACGGGAAGCATGTGGTATCTCAACAGTGGTGCCTCACTCCATATGACGGGGAATAGAGATCTCTTTAGTGACTTAGAGGAGAAAGACCTCGTGAAGAACATTGAGTTTGGAGATGACAAAATTAGTTATAACATGATTCTTCTTTAGGCCCAGTTCAAGGGAAGTGTATTATAAGTTGTATAATTATCTAAATTGTATAGATGGTGCATGCAATAAGAGGAAGAGCCTAAAGGAACTACGAAATCCAATGGAAGAAAATTCCTATTAAATAGGGGCCTAATTCCTCATTAATTAATGCAAGGAAATAGGGCTTTGGGAAACTAGAAAATTAGTTAACTGTTTGCCTAAGCTGATCTAGGAAGCAGTGAGATAGATAGTGATAGTGTAGAGGTTGTTGGTGCTTGAGCAAAGCATTTTAATCTTCTAATATTTTTGACTAATGCAATATACAGATAGTAGGGAGTTTTAGTTGTGGCTTTCCCTAGTAAATCATTATGTAATGTGTTGATTGAATAATTTCTGTTGTATGCTTCATGATTTATCGATTGGTTAATTGTTTCCTCTTATGAGTATAGTATATTAAATTGTTTTGTTTTATAAAATCACATAAGCATTTTGAATCTACAAGGAATTTCTACACTTTCCTGGTTCCATTGGCACATCCTTACTCAATTTAAGATCAATCACAATGCATTTGAGAGTGTGTACTTCATCCAACAAATGAGATAACTGGAATTGGAGAGACAAGAGATTATTAGAGAGTTCAATCTGAGAGTGATTCATTTGGAAAAATTTAACATGCAGATCATAGTTGGCATTGTGAAGGGCATCATGAGTGGATAAACTATGGGAGTAAGGGGTATTTGTCATTGAGGAGTTAGAATCCAAATCAAAATTCATTTTTCTATTTAGAACAAGAGCTAGGCCTGGATAGGGGAAAAGGAAATCAACCGTAGAACACTTTGAGTGCTATCCCAAGATATGACACATGACTACAAGCAATTTCCTTTTAGATTCAGACTAGCATGCACCATAAAATTGAATCAATTTCCAAATATATTTGTAGAAGTCACCCAATTACTAGAACACCACTTGATTCTCTACTACGAAACTCACAAGAGGGCCTACATTTAGGGGATTGCCAATCAAACACATATTAATAGAGAAATATAATAAGGATGTTTAATCCACCTTCTCACCAAACAAGAGAATAGATGAATCCTAAATTGGAGCTCTTCATAAAGTTTCCATAGAGGGATGTGTCTTGACACCAGAGTTGAGAATGAGAGCCAAACCAGAGCCACAATCAAATCCAATTAGAAAGATAAGTCCTTTGAGGAAAGGAACACATAAGAGAATGGGTTTGAAAGGATGCATCTTGTCAATTTAATTCTCCATTTTTTTTCAATCCACATGAGTTCTACCTCCCAAACATTAAATTTCTATGCACATCGACTTGAGATATCCATCATTATTATATGTGAAGTGTAATTCACTACAAGAAAAAGGTCATTGGTGAGGGTCATGCCTATGACAGACCTTTAAGGTCCATCACCGATGTCGCATATGGTGACAGTCCTTAAAAAGCATCATTGTAAGTGTATATAGTGATGGTCCTTTAAGGTTTTTCACCAAAGCCATTTTCAATGACACTTTTGGTGAGGGTCGTTAAAGGTCTATAACTCATTATCTCTTTGGTGACACTTTTGGTGAGGGTCGTTAAAGGCCCATCACTAATTCTCTCTTTGGTGACACTTCTAGTGACAATCTTTTATTGACCCTCACCAATGCTCTTTTTGGTTACTTTTGGTGATAGACAAAAAATTTTCATCATCATTGATCATTCCAATGAGTTTTTGATGACGCTATGTACCTATTACTATATTATTTGTCAAGAGATAACAATTTAAGACCATTGTTACAGAGTCATTTTCATTATGTGTCCAAGGCCACAGTGGTTAGAGTCAATCAATTTGTTAAGAAGTAATTAGTGTGTATCATTTCCCTCAAGTAATAAGAGTATAGTTTTCGTATGAGTCAACACATGATTCATCTCTATTAGGTTTATTATCTAGAAAATTCCCTTTAGATAAAGTTCCACTAGTGTGTGTAGGAATTATATTATTTAATACATAATCAAGATTTGTCAATTCTATTAATGAGAGAGACCTAGCACTCCTCAACACTCATGGCACGCCTTAACATGCTTTGGCACACACTAACATTCCTTGGCACTTTGCATGTCTTGGAACATCTTTGTACCTAGAACATCTTGCCATGAGTAGGATGCCCAAGCACATGTTGGCATGACCTAGCATATCATAGCACTCCCCTAACATGCGTTGGCATGCCCTGTAGTCCCTAGCATGCCCTGGAACACCTTGGCATAATATTGCATTGACATACATTAGCACTTGGCACACATTGGCTCTTGGCATGTATTGGAACCTATTATTAGTGTGCCTAGCATGCCCCTTTTGAAAAAGATAAAGTTCTGAATTATTAACCCTCTTATGTGTTCATTTCCTTGAATTTTAGCTTGGTTATTCCTTTTGTTTCCTTAAAACTCCTTGACGCATATTGGCATACTTTGGCACCCTGCACATCCTAGCATGTCTTAGCACCTGGCATGTCTTGGCATGCCTTGGCACTATTTGGCACATGTTAGAACACCCCATAACTACCTAGCACACTCTAGCACTTCTTGACATGCCCTGGTATTCCATGACATGCCTTACCAGTTCTTAGCATACCTTGTCACTCCCTCCTTGGCATGATAGTTAACACTCATTGACACTCCCTGAAACACCCTCATATTCATTCACTTCCATTCATTTTGTCCTAGTGATCCCTTGTGTTGTCCTAGTACTCCCTAACACTCCTCAGCATGCATTTGCACTCTCTAGCACACCTTAGCACTCTTTGACATGTTTTGCCACTTCATAGCATGCATCACACTCCCTGACACACATTGGCACTTTGCACGTGTTGGCACTTGGAAAGTCTTAGCATGTTTGGCATGTGTTGAGATTACTTGGTATGCTTTGGAATGGTTTAATATTAAAGTTATTTGAGATCAATTATTGGAAAGTAGATGAGAAGAAATGGAGGAAGATTTGGCACTTAGAATGCACTGACACTTGGCACTTGGCACCTATTGGCACCTAGTGTTGGTGTGCGTTGCATGCCCCTCATGGAAAAGGTAAATTGATGACTTATTAACCCTATTATGTGTTCATTTCCTTGTAGTTTAACTTGTTTCTTCCTTTTGTTTCCTTGACAGTCCCTAGCATGCATTGTCACACCCTTGCACATCTTGGCATGCCTTAGCACTTGGCACATCTTAGCATGTTTGACATGCCTTCGCACTATCTAACACTTGTTAGCATGCCCTAGAATTCCCTAACATACCTTGGCAGTCATGCCCTCACAACTAGCATTACATTTTTCCACGACTTGGGAACCTTACATTCCTTAGAACACCTTGGTACTCCCTAGTTTTCATGCCCTCATAGATAGCCTTACTTTTTTTGCAACTTGGGAACCCAACCAATTCATTAGCAAAACAATATTGTGCCCAACCCAAAGTCTCCCTTTCTCTGAAATTGCTTTGTCCACGCCTTATCACAACCATAGGCTTGCCTTCTGCAAGTCCTATCTTGAACTTCTCCTAAAACACTTCATCCTTGGGACACCTGGAATCCACTGACACTCCTTGGCACACACTCTTATTCATTCATTTCTAAGAATTTTGACTTAGTTCTCCCTTGTGTTCCCCTGACACTCCCTAACACTCCTCAGCATCCATTGACACTATCTACCATGTGTTAGCATGCCTTTTCATTCCTTGGCATGCCCCGACACTCCTTAGCTATCATGCCCTCACAACTACCCTTACTTTTTTTGAGACTTGGGAACCCAACCAAGTCTTGCCTCGACTACAACAACTTAACCAAGTTATAATGACTACAACTAGACTATGCCTTGTTCACCTAAGAACTACCTAAAACACATCTTAGGCTACTCATGTCCAATCTCAACTCATCCCACTTAACAAGTTACCAAGTCAAGGCTCACGTCCAACCATGGCCATAAAACAACTAAGCAACATAGTTTACATCTTGACATGCCATAGCACCTGGCACGTCTAACAATTCGTTAGCACTGTGTGGCATGTGTTAGCATCCCCTACATTTCTTGGCATGCTTTGCACTCCATAGCACACCCTAGCACTCCCTGACATGCCCTGGCACTCTAGCATGCCTTGGAACTGCCTAGCATATAACCTTGTCACTCCCTCCTTAGAACACTTGGAACTCACTGACACTCCCTATCACACACTCTTATATATTCATTTCCATGCATTTTGAACTAGTTGTCCCTTGTGTTTATGTGGCACTCCCTAACACTTTCTCGCATGCATTCGCACACCCTGGCACCTGGCACATCTTGGCATGCTTCCCTGGCACTCTAGCATTCCTTGGCACTACCTAACATATCTTGTAACTCCCTCCTTATCACACCTAGAACTCACTAACACTCCCTACCACACACTCTTATTCATTCATTTCCATGTATTTGAAACTAGTGATCCCTTTTGTTGCCTTGGAACTCTATAACACTCCCTGACATGCATTGGCACACCCTAGCACTTACCACATCTAGGCATGTTTCCTTGGTATCTAACATGCCTTAGCATTGCCTACCATACCTTGTTACTCCCTCAACACACTTATAATTCACTGACGCTTCCTGACACAAAATCGTATTTGTTCATTTGAATGCACTAATTTTACCTAGTGCTCCCTTGTGTTTCCTTGGCACTCCCTAACACTTCCTAGCACATTTTGACACACCCCAGCACCTAGCACATCTTGGCCGCATGTCACCCTAGCAATCTAGCATGACTAAGCACAAACTAGCATACCATGTCACTCTCTCCTTAGCACACTAGGAACTCGCTGACACTCCTTGTCACACACTCTTATTCATTCATTTCCATGCATTTTGACCTAGTGCTCCTTTATGTTTCCTTGGTACCCCGTAACACTCCTTAGCATGCATTGGCAGACCTTGGCGCTTGGCACATGATCTTGGTATGGTTCCCTATCACTCTAGCATGCCTTGGAATTGCATATCATACCTTGTCACTCCCTCCTTAGCACACCTAGAACTCGTTGACACTTCATTTCCATGCATTTGAAACTAGTGTTCCCTTGTGTTTCCTTGTCACTTGTCCCAAACACTCCCTAGAATGCATTCACGCCACACCCTGGCACTTGGCACATCTTGGCATGCTTTAGCAGTTGGCTTGTCTTAGCATGCTTAACATGCCTTGGAACTATCTAGCATGTGTTAGTACTTCCTGACATTCCCTGGCACACCTTATCACTCCCTAATTGTCATGCCCTCATAGATAGCTTTACTATTTTTGTGACTTGGGAACCCAACCAATTCATTGGAAAAATAGTGTTGTGCCCAACCCAAAGTCTCCCTTTTTCTGAAACTGCTTTGACCAACCCCTTATAATTGTAACCATAGGCTTGCCTCCTAAAATTCCTATTCTAACCTTCTCCTAACACACTTTGTCCTTAAGACACCTGGAATTCATTGACACTCTTTGACACACACTCTTATTTGTTCATTTCCATGTATTTTGACCTAGTTCTGTCTTGTGATGCCCTAACGCTCCCTAACATTCCTCAACATGCATTGGCAATGTCTGACATGTGTTAGAATTCCTTTTCATTCATTGGCACGCCCTGACACTCCTTAGCTGTAATGCCCTCACAACTACCCTTACTTTTTTTGGGACTTGGGAACCCAACCAAGTCTTGCCTTGACTACAACAACTTGACCAAGTTACAGTTACTACAACTAGACTATGCCTTGTTCACCTAAGAACTGACTATAACTCATCTTAGGCTACTCATGTATAATTTCAACTTATCCAACTTAACGAGTTACAAGTTACCATGTCAAGGCTCATGTCCAACCGTGGCCATAAAACAACTGAACAACATATTTTACATCTTGAAATGTCATAGCACCTCGCACATCTAACAATCCCTTGGCACTATGTGGCATGTGTTAGCACCCCTACATTCCTTGACATGCTTTGGCACTCCCTAGCACTCCCTAACATGCCCTGGAAATCTAGCATGCCTTGGCACTACCTAGCATATAACCTTATCACTCCCTCCTTAACATACCTGAAACTCACTGACACTCCCTATCACACACTCTTATTCATTCATTTCCATGCATTTTGATCTAGTTCTCCCTTGTGTTTCCATGGAAATCCATGGCACCTGGCACATCTTGGCACATCGCCCTCACACTCTAGCATTCCTTGGCACTACCTAGCATACCTTGTCACTCCCTCCTTAACACACCTAGAACTCACTGACACTTCCTGTCACATGCCCTTATTCATTCATTTCCATGCATTTGAAACTAGCTCTCCCTTGTGTTTCCATGGCACTCCCTAACACTCCTTGGCATGAATTGACACACCTAACACTTGGCACATCTTTCCATATCGTTTCCCTAGCCTCTAGCATGCCTTAGCGCTGCAACAAATAACTTCCTTAGCACACCTGGACTTCACTGACACTTCCTGTCACAAAATCTTATTCATTAATTTCCATGCATTATTTTGACTTAGTGGTCCATTGTGTTTCCATGGCACTTTGTAACACTTCCTAGCACGTGTTGGCACACCCTGACACCTGACACATCTTGGTCAGATGTTGCACTGGCACTCTAGCATGCCTTAGCACTACCTAGCATACCATGTCACTCCCTCCTTAACACACATGGAACTCACTGCACTCCCTGTCACACACTCTTATTCATTCATTTCCATGCATTTTGACCTAGTGCTCCCTTGTGTTTCCCTATCACTCACTAACACTCCTTAGCACACATTGGCACACCTTTGAACTTGGTACATCTTGGCATGCTTCCCTAGCACTGTAGCATGCCTTGGCACTACCTAGCATACCTTGTCAGTCCCTCCTTAGCACACTTGGAACTCACTAACACTCCCTATCACACACTCTTATTCATTTATTTCCATGCCATTTAAACTAGTGCTCCCTTATGTTTCCTGGCACTCCCTTGTAACACCCTCCTCCCACATCTACCCAAGCAACCGACCAACTGGGGTAAACATGCGACGAGAGGCCACTATGATATGATTCAACCTCCTAAGTCATGTTAAGGAAGTGGAACTGATGGAAACACACCATGCAGACATTAACCATTAGCTACAAGACCCTCAAGAACCAATCCAATACTTTAGACAACTTACCTTGGGGTCCCACTAAACTAATTTTGGACAACTTAAGTCTCAGTTGCTCACATGATATAGGCATCAGGGTGACCATAAACCACAATTCGCTCTCACAGGTTTTCCTGCTAGCGACCAGAGACCAAAATTGTTAGTGTTATGCCAATGACTCCAGGATTTGAGCCACTTTTTTCAGGCCCAAAGCCTAGGTCATTGCCTAGAATTGAACCATCTCTGCAAATCAGTAAAAGAACATGGAAATGATAGTGCTAAAGAAAATACTTGTTCAAGACCTTGACTGGACCCCTACTAGCCATGACAGGCATTTCATCAAACATATTGCAAATGTGTAATCTAGTTCTAAGCATAGGGGTCTCATACTTAGCTGAGAATTGCTAAGAACCATTGATGCCTCAACACATCAACTGCCATTCCATCCATTAGGTCATAGATACATTGATCATTCAATTGTAAGTAAAAACATGATGAGAGCCACACATGGCTGCTGTCATAAAACACATACATAACCAACATAATAACAACAGAAAATACTCATGAAAGTACAGTCATATAGACCACATATAATCCATCAAAATGCTCATAGAAATACAAGGTGAAATAACATTTCATTAATGATGCAAAATCCAAACTCGTGATGGGACTTCCACGTTCCACCCGACCATAGAATGGATGAGCCAAATCTCTCTTCAACCATTCAGCCCTGTGCCATATTCCAAGCATTAATGTGGGATCTCATAGAACACATCAATCAAAAACCATCCAGGGCTTCCAGAGGCCATCCACCTCAACCCATCAAACAATGATTCCACCTCATGGTCGGACATCACAAAACCATCATTAGATCAGTCTCTATCCCATCCATCTAGGGATCTAGAGCATTTTTCCAACCAAGGCTCCAGGATTGTTAAGGGATAAATTCCCCTAGGGTCTTGGGTTGATACCCTAGCAGATCAGAGGTTGTCTATAGAGAGAAACACACATTCCATACAGCCATAATGCTAATATAAGAAAACTATATGATAAGGGGCATACTTGGGCATCCTTCATTTGAGAAGATCCTACCAGGGTCCAAACCCTCTTGGATTTCCTTTTGCTCCTTCAACCTGCAAAACAATCAATTCAAGAAGGTACAGTAGTGTATGGACTAAACATCATAAATAAATAATCTTCATAATATATTGAAAGGTAGTTAGTTATGCAATTAAACAACCATTCATATATGAATCATAACATGGATATCATGAACATGAAGAAGATTTATATCAGGAACAAAGACAAGTGCTTCTTTTATTATAGACAAATAAAGTACAGAAAGGAATAATTTCACCTGATTCATCCTTTTGCAGGCTGCAAGCGGAACCATCCTCTGGATTCGTCCAGTCTCAAGCCTTTAACAAACTCCTTCCATGACTTACTCCATGATATCTCAAGTAGTAGATAGACATCATCACACAAGGAAACAAGGGTTTCCTATAAATGGGGGAAGTGTAGGAGGCACTAGGATCTTCAGACCCGGTCAAGGAAATCTCAGCATAGTAACCTTTCTCTCTATTCTCTCCTCCCTTAGGCCTTCCCATTGAAGTCTTTTTATACTTCTCCTAAAGTAGTTTTTTAGTTGGGAATTCGTTGGGAACAGTTGGGCCATAGGCACTAAAAGGTGATCAGTAGGTAAAACCCGTGATCTCCACTCGAAATTAAGGAGTTTTAATTTTTTAAAGTTTTCTAAGACATATACGTGGGTTGGGTATATACAGACCCATGTACACATGCATTTAGCTCAGGGAAATATCACGTATAGAGAATAAAACATTGTTTTTTAAATTTTGGACCAGGTCTGGAAGGAGGGGTTGCACTGGGCCATGAGTGCAGCATCACAAACATCAAGACTGAGATTTGGAGCTATAACAGATGCCCCCTAATATATGAGGTCAGAAGGGTTACATGATGGCCAAAATGTATTAAGCAAGTACATGGAAAGGAAATCTATCAAAAACTGAGAAGGACTTCACCAGAGTTCAGCCTGCGAAGCCACAAAAGGAGATCAGAAAGAAACACTAACTGAGGTGGGCATACCCATGCTCAGAGAAAGTACAGCATGTCCGCATATCAAGTACAAGTGGATCCACTAAGTATACAAGTATAAAAGACTGGAAAATACATAATGGATCATCTGATCATGATTGAACAAGTACATGTCTGAATATCACATATAAGAATGTCAATGATGCTGAAGAATGAACCAGATCATTGATATCAAAGACTGATCACAAAAGGTACTAAATGAACATGATGGAATAGAATGGTACTACACTGCAAACTCAGGTTCTAGCATATAGAATGTTGCCATGACTGACTGCAACATATAAGGTGGAGTGGTATCAACTACCAGCAACAGGAGCAACTGTCAAGTGAACCAATGAATGTTGATACAACCTGAGGTCTTCACCGACCACCGTCGTACATTTCTACACTATGGGAATAAATGATCTGAAGTCGACCATGTGAATAATCATTTGATTACCCGTCATTGATGTATACCATTAACAAACGCGAGACTACTCACCGATAATGATAATGAGTGTCAAGGTAACCAGTACAATCTAACAAGTGTGAATGGATGAGCTGAAGTCAAACACCTGTAAGAATCTATCAATCAGGAGACAATGATGGTTTCCCACTATCAATAGCGAAGGATCTGCCACTAATGACCACAAACCCCAAGTTACTGCCAAATGGAATCTAGATCTTTGCCCCAGAGCAATGAGTCATAGTCAATAGGGAAAGATCCACTAGAAGGAAGGCATTAAGGCATCCTTCATCAATCTAGCGTGAGTGTAACTCATAGGCCAATAATGTGGAAGGAATCGGACGAAAAAGATGTAGTAACCCGATTGAAGTATGTTTCCGGTGTACACAAGATGTGGCTAGCACACGACAGAAACCCTTTGAACCAACCAATAATGAAAGCTAACACAGAGGCAAGGTTTCCACCAATAGGGTCAAATGGAAACCAAGGTACTACACGAATCTCAATGTGTGATAATGCAAGTTGATTTTGAACACAAGGGAAACCACTCAGTCAAAGACCCATGATATTGATCGATGCTGAGCACAAGGTGACCTATCAATAATGAAGATAGGGCTAGGGTGCAGCTCTAGGCCTGTCCTCAGAGCAAGATGTCGTCGTCAATAAGGACAAGACCTGCCAGCAAGAAGTCAATGGAGACCTTCTCAAACTGGCACGATTAAAGGACCAATATAGCGGATGTGATGATAGACATGATACTGACAACCAAGGATGGCCGACTGAAAAATGATTCAAGAGACACCGCAGAGAGGCCGACTCAGGGTAACTTCCCTTGAACAAAATCACAACTCAATGTGACTATATGGCAGCATATGATGACTCTGATAAGTTTGTCATGCAGGAGGCATGAACGAACCCTTCATATGATTGGAAGAGATAATCAATTGGGGGAGAATTGACTCAATAATAAGGTTAAGGTGTACCTAAGTCAAACTAAATCCTGCCCAAATGGAGGAGACTTTGCTTTTGAGTGCTTTTTTTAAGGGCGACACGATTGACTCTAGCTACCAACAATAAATGGAAATATTTTCCCGTTCCCACTCTTTTTTGGAATATATAATTTTTTGTCTTTTTATTTTAAGCTGGAAAAAGAATAAAAGAATGATATAGTACAGTGGAAAGAATGAGTGTCGGTGAAACAGATGATCTAGTTCCTGGGTTTGGAAAGTTCCTATGCTCAATGGAGGGAGGTGAAAACTGGTCAATGACACTCAAAGGTGTGTTCCTTCCACGGGTCAGGGTGTGTCAAGTTGCAGAAGTCAAAGATATGCAAGTTTTATTTTGCAGTTGTCATGGTCAAAAGTTAGCTTAAACACGAGTCCAAGTGAAGCCGGCTCAAGGCCAAAAGGTGCAAATGGTCAACATGCAATGCAGTAGTACAACTCAACACAAAGGAGCCTCTAGGGTATAAGGCCAGAACGAAGCGAAGAAGCAAAGAGGAATGAGTCTTCATCGCATAATTCATGGCGGGACTACAGAGGACTCCCGACCCTACTCAGATCGAAGCAGCATGGGTAACAAATGTCGGCGAGGTGCTAACTATGATGCCCATGTAAAGGATGGCTTCTACCATCGTGTCATGATTTAAAGAATCGGCGAGTGAAGATGGTTTACGAACCATAACACGATGGGATCGACCCTATGGCAAATGTATTGACAAATGGAGGCTAGTATGCATAATGCAACAAAAAAATGGCTTCCCTAACCTATATGCCAGTGAGAAAATGATACCTGCCATGACGGGTTAGAAGTCATGGAACGGTCTCAAAACCGTCAAAAAAAAGTCCAAAATGTCCTGAAAATCAAACCATTCTCGACATTCCAAGCTCCCATGTTAAAAGTTACATGAGGCCAAACAAAATAAAATTTTGAAAAAAATTTGCATTTTCAAAACCTATAAAAGAGTTTTTGGACTCACCATTTTCACCATTTGAGTTTGAGAGTAGAGAAGTGGAGAAAAGGGAGCAAACTTTTCATACACCAAATTCAACCATTCAGATTCTTCCAAAATCCCCAGGTAACTCTTATACTTGTCTTGCAATCGATTGTGACTAGTTTTAGAATTTTTAATTTATGTTTTACCGTTGAATTTTCATCAAGAATTTCACCGCGGCGTATACGTGGGTTGGAAATATGAAACCCGCGTACATGCGGGCCCTACACATGACTGTGTGTAAATGAACCCGCGTATATGCCTCGAACATTTCAAACAAAATAACTAACGGTATAAAATCATTTTTTCTTCAGGATGCCAGTCACTTGGTGAGAAAGAGAGCATACCTTAGTGGATGATGAGGTCATGAATGATCCTAATGCTTTGGATGCCTTACGGGGATGTGGTTTGCTAAAATTCTTCAAATTGCCAAATATAAAAGAAAACACATGTTTGCTGGAGATGCTCATTCATTACTGGAGTATCGATGATGATTCGTTTATGATTGACTAGATGCCACTCAAGATAGAAGTGGACGAAATTTATTTCATCACAGGCCTTTCCCGAACGGGAGAGGTAGTACATTCCGGGGACAGGACACGAGGCAGTCTCTCGATCGAGGACTACATACATATATATTGCCCGAGACATCCAAAAAAGGTTGGAAGTCAGATTTCAATCACACATGTGGAGAGTTTATCACTGAGGATAATTCTGTTCACCATAGCTAGAGCGAACGGATCAACTTCTCTACACTAGGCATCACGGCTAGCCATGAGCTTGGCGGTAGACTGTCTCACCACGGTATTCGATTGGTGTACTCCTCTTCTGGCCAGCTTGAAAAGCCAGCTCACTTCCATCAAGAGAGGGCAGACCCAAAACTTCGGATATGGGACTATTTTGTGTTCATTCTTTTTTGAGAGGGTCCTTGCACTTCATCCTAGAGTACTGGCTTCAATCAGCACCCCACGAGATCCCCGAATGGGTAGGTGGGATAAGCTGATGAAGCATCTAGGAGGTGGGGACGTCCCATGGACTGCATTTGATGATGACTTCTTTTCCTAGTGGGATTAGTAGATCATTGCCATAGATGACTACCCTTATGCTAGGTTGGATTTTTGAGGAGATCTCCATCTAGTATTACCACCGATTGCAGCATGGGGCGACATTGGTAAGTATTTTTTGATTTTATGATTTTTTTGTGATTTTTCAAATATAATATTGATTTTTTTTTAAATGTTTTTGATAGGATTCAAATGAATAATATGATGATCATGTTCTAGATATTGGGCCGGTATGACCAGATGAGTTCCCACAGCACAGATGTCGCAGCCGAGGGGCCAAAGAGGTAGCTACAAGCACAGAGCGACGACTTCACACAGTCCAACGACACTTGGTGAGACTCACTCATGGAGTACTGATGGCGGCGGTAGAGGATCTTCCTGAGGATATGCAGTGTCATGTGGTTGCATGCCACGTGACTGGGTTCGCACTCTTAGGCGTGTGGCCAATGCGATAGTTACCTACTTAACCGCTTATCCTAAGCCAGGGTGTTAGATGTACTAGACATGATTATGGGCATTTGAGTCCCAATTTTTGTATATTATTTTTGGACAAACTTATGTACACTCGAGATGTTTTATGATATATCTATATCTATATCTATATCTATATCTATATCTATATATATATATATATATATATATATATATATATATATATATATATATATATATATATATATATATATATATACAGTTCGACTTTTTGATGCTTGATTTTATTGTGATGAATGATTGATGTGCCAGTCCAATGCTTGATTAGCGATAGAATCAACTAACCAATTATGAGATCTTGGAATTTGCAAATAATTAATATAAATAAATGATCTTTGCAACAACCTCACCCTTAAATATTGGCAATATAAACATGGATCCCTTACCCAATAAATGTTATTCAATTGTGACACTATCAATTGTGAATCAAGATAAACTACCAATGATTTGATTTTGTGAGAAATTGCCACGGATAGTAAATTAATGATGGTAGTATACTCAGCCATATTATTTGAAGCAGGACCAATGCATACTCCCCTTGATACCATCAACTGACCAGTTGGATAGTATAGTACCCAAGTTGTGGAAGCGAGGTTCTGAGTGTGTCGACTAGCACCATCGGAAAATCCAAAATAGACCAAATCATCCATTAACACCTACCATAGCAGACCAAAAAGTGTAGATATAAAAAACTCTCGATGAGATATGTACAAATATACACAATGTACAAAGAATCCATTGCCTAGCTGCTAAGCAAAGTACTTCCTAAGGTAGAACCAATCGGGGGGCTCTGCCATCTTTCTGTTAGGGATTTTTATCGATTCTATTATTGAACCAATCAATATACCTCCTTCAGTGAATAACTATGTTGGAGCCAAAGGAACCGTACAAACATCACTAGTCGGACTGGAGGACTTGGATTCGACTTCATGCAAAGGGGAATGAAAACATGACTGACGATGTAAATCTTCCAAAGGTCGACCTACAGCCATCATTGCTTCGAATATCGCTTCGTCAGATGGAAAAATAATATCTGAGCAATCCAACACAGAAGTGGAATTGAGGGTCTGAGAATGAGCCACATCACCATCTATCTCTTCTCAAAGGAAGGAGTAGAATGGTTATTTGCAGAGTTGTTGATAGATTCACATCTAGGCTTTACTATAGACATAAGAGATTCTATTCCACCTACCTTGCCATCATCTGATGTGGTCACAGATGAAGATAAGGTTCCAGGATCCAAAAAATAATGAGCTTGAACAAACTCTTTCTGTAAGGGGTCCTTGGAGGATGAAATTGTATCTATTCTAGCTGTAGGAGGGGGAAGATCAAACATACCCATCAATGAGGAGTACATCGCAACTCCTAAATTCTCAGTAGTTGGACGGGGGTTATCCACTAAGGGAATAGTAGAGTCTGAAGTTGCCTGAGGATCAACTGGAGAATAGTCCAATTGATCAACCTTAACAATTTTCCCCTCATGAGGAAAGCAAATGACACGAAACAGGGTCGAAACAATGGCCTCCATTTCAAATACCCAGTTCCTTCCTAGGAGGAGATTGTAGTCTAGGTTAGCATCGATGACTTCTACTTCAATATTAACGACCTTTCCCCCAACACATATAGGAAAGGCCAGGATAATCCCGTATGGCCTATGAGAATGACCATCAAACGCTGTCAAGAGGGTAGGTGAAGGAACAACCGAAGGTGATCCAATGGCCTTCCAACATGACATAGACATGACACACGTGGAAGCTCCCTCATCTATAACCGTCCGAAAAATATTAGTTTTCTGGTAGGTAGACTTTATCTGGAAAGCCATATGATGAGGAAGTCTCTTTTTGACATTATGCATATCGAAAGTGAGAGCTAAAGAATTATTTGGATCTACTAGCCCCATTGTCAATAGCAAGGCACTTCTTTGAGTGAGACGCGATTGGATCACCTCTAAAGCAGACATAGCACATGGACTCTAAGCTAGATCCTCAACAATGGAGTAATTCTGGGCTGCTCTAATATTAGGGTTGATAGTTGCACATTTAGCAGAACCTTTCGGTACACATGGTATAGTCTTGACAGAGGGTCGCTCAATATGAAGTGGGTTGTTAGTTGTGAAAACTGTTTTATCCTTGGAAGTTTCACCTTCACCATAATCACGTGACTGTGTGGCCACATTAGCGTGAGAACCCATCATGAAAACATTTGATGATTTATCCCCTTCCTGGTCGTCCCCTGCAGAGGTACAAGGGTTTGAACTCGCGCCAAAAAGATGTTGTTGCCCTTGGGGAAAGGGTTGGTTAACAAAGCTTGAGAGCTAGAAGTCCCTTGCTGCTCTAACAAGTGCGGAGCATCTTGAATCTTGGGGCAGAGATGAGTTAAATGTTCTCCACTGCATAACTTGCATGGAAACTTGACTTTCTTTTTAGATTCATTTCTACCACCACCAGCATTATTGCCAGATTTATTTGTGTCAGCCTTCCCATCTTGACTCTTTTTCTTACCTCATCCTTTCTTTTTCCCATTGGAATTTTGATTTCCTTTGGGGTTATCATATTGGATGGCATTAATCGAAGAGGGTTGGGAAGACGAAGGGTTAGACGATGTGACTTGGTTGTTAGAATCAATTTGTAAATACAACTGCTGCAGTTGGTTCAACAAGTTCACTGCATTTGTGTCTACCGATCCAACGATACCATCTGCATGGGGACCTAGCTTCGACTTGGCTATATCAACCTTAGACCCAAGAGAATCTGGCAAGATTTTTGTAGGATCCCAGATTGAGAGTAAATCAATTCTAATTGTTGGGCCCTAAAAATAGCTTCCTCTTCAGAATAGACTACAGACATGGAGACATCCTTAGAGATTTCAGGTTGTAAAGATTTCAAAAACCATTCGAGATGGTATTCCAGAGGAATTTCGGCTTTAATGAGCCTCTTTATCCATCTCCATTCCTGAATATGATCAGAAATGTGAGTTGCCGTATCTTGATGAAAAGTGTCCAGAAGTTCAGTTATGGCATCATAATGGACAGGCAACTGGAAATGATTTAAGAAAATATTAGCTAAGTCAGTGAAAGATGTAAAGCTGCCCCCTGGCAACTCTATGTACCACTTGGCCGCATTACCAGTTAAGGTTCGTTGAAAAAGTCTCAACTTAATTGAGTCATCAATAAGGGATTTTGATGAGCACCACAAATGGAATGTGGTTACATGGTCTCCTGGGTCTTCACCGCCCTTCCCTTCGAATTTTGGAATGTCCGAAGGGAGTTTGGTTGGGACCAGAGGCCAGGCCGAGTTGTATTTGATTGGATCATTTGTTAATTTTGTGAGATCTGGCAGGTTCAAAGTTGCCAGAAAAGGAAGCCTAGGAGGACCTTGGGGGTTCCACCCTGACTGGGCAGAGCTCCCAAAGTTCTGAAAAGATTGGCCTGGATTTTGAAAGGCACCAGGCTGCCTGAAGTATCCAGCAGAACCAATTAAACCAAAAGGCAAGCCTTGTGATCCAGTGAAACTCGGAGTTCGACCAACTTTGGCTGCAAAACCTCCATAACTGGCGAAGCTTCCTCCTAAAGGATTATAAGGAGTCGATAACCACTGATAAGGATTCCTAGAAGAAGCTAAGGGAGGAATACTTCGAAATGAACTAACTGTGGAGTACAGCCCATTCCCTTGTTGGCCAAAAAACGGATTCCCAGTTCCCATGCCAGTAACCGCAGGGTTAGTCCAACCATGGAAAGGATTGTTGCTTTGTCTTGTAGAAGAAAAAGGCATAGATCCTACTGTCAGGTTGGATGTGGTATATGACCACTTCCAAAAGGAAAACCCTGAAATGAAGCTGATCCGCCCATCATGGATGTGGAGGCACTAAACGGAACTAATGGAATACCCTATGAATGGGTGCCAAATGGGAAGAATCCAGTACTAAAAGGATTGGCTTGGGAATTTCCACTCGTAGAAGGAATGGAGGTAGACCCAACAAAATATGTGCTAGGAAAAGACCCAAATAAAGATGCAGAGGGAATGCAAATAGTTCCTCCCCCTTGTACTGATGTTGGAGTCTACATAGTTGTAGCACTTGTAGTAGAAGCCATGCTTCCAGTAGTGGTCACTGATGGTAAATGCGTAATGTGACCTGGACTTGACGGTCTATGCGTCGGATTCCCGACGTATCATAATACTTCTAGATAACTAGAAGGTAAGCGAGAATTCGGAGCCGCTAATGACTCTGGGAGTTCCTCTACCTCTATGTTATCTTCTTTCTGAAAGAGAACTCGAGAAGGAATTGGAGTGTTCCTCTCTTATTCTATGGAAGTACCAGGCCTATTCAGAACACTAATGCCTCCAAGAGGAGGATCAATCCCCGATGCGTCAGCTACCATGGGATGAAACCCACCGGCAGTATTACCTCTGTGCCTTCTAGGAGAAGGCTCTAAACTTGGTGGTGAAAGACCATGAAGTCTTCGAGATCGTCTAGGTGATCGGTCAGCCACTTTGAATTTTTTATTAAGATCTAGCTAAAGACTCAAAAAACTGAAAGCTAGGCAAACTAGGAGCACAGAGCACACACTAAAAAGCCCCTAAAAGATATCATCCAGTCAAACAAATTTTGAGTATTTCCGCTCCGGGTGATGAGGACCGGACACCAAAATACAAGAAAGTGAAGCAAGGGGCCTTTCGAAGATAGTTTGGGATAATGACGGCCCAGTCCTATCAACGAAGGTAATAGAGGAAGTTATGCTGACCTCCTAACAACAACCTGTGCCAGTGCAAGACCCCAAGCTTCGCATGGGTGCCCTCCAGTAGTACAGTTGAGAGTGATACAACATCGACCTCAAGTGCCACAGGATTCCCCTCCATAGCCACCTGTGTAGATCCCTAGGAGTAGCAACTAAGGTTACCAACTTGTATCAGAAGCCAGGTGGAACAATCTTGAGGTTAGATCCGACAAGTAGGAGAGGGGGTATCTCTCTTCCCTGTCTTCAAAAACCCTTGCGCTTAACACCCAGATCCGGAGCATTCCTAGTCTCCCTAACACTATTGGATTTTCACTCACTATTCAGACTCCTATGTTTGACAGTTTAAATGGCCTTGGAGAGTTATCTCTCCACTTGCCTAATCCAAAGCCCTAAAATATCCTAAAACTTGTTGGTGTGTCTAACTTGACAATTATAAAAAGTTCTAGTATATTTTAATTAGCAGTTGTTTTTAAATGGGCTGTTCTTTAAGTCAAGGGATAAGCAGAAGTGAAACTACTAGTGCTTTGACGCAAAAGAAATTAATAAAAAACCAAACTACATGCAAATGCACTTGTTTTCATTTTTCGATGAAAGAAATTTCTACTGGGTTCAGAGGAACTTCAAAGATAGCAACGAATTTTTCTTTTCTTTTCTTTTACTCACGCGCCACACTCACAAAAGTTAACAAAACTATGGATGTCCTAAAAAGATGTGCAAATTTATCCTAATGCAACAAGTACATGCTGATGCAAAACTCAAAACTATTCTTAAATGAAGAAATGAAAGTTACTTGTTTATCAATATGATTTGCTACTTAAAATGTTTAGATGGAATATGAGTTTCTAATACTCATTTTCGTCTCTACAGTAAAAGCAAGTTTCAAGACAAACAAAAATGCACTTTCATTCACTAAAAGAAACTAAATCACAACCAAGTTCAAGAAAGTAAAACCAAGTTTCAAGAATTTTTCTTCAAAAGAAAAACAAAAAATGACTTTTCAAAAGTGCTCTAAACAAGACTGAAACTTTATGATCGAAGAATAGGCAATGAAACACTTTGCAAGTTTGCAACCCAAAACAAGTGAGAATTCAACAAAAATGTGTTTCAAAATGCTCTTAACAATCAAAAAGTAGCAATAAGAGCTTGCCAATAAAGACCAAAGGATTGGAAAGACAACTTTAAAGAAAGTGTAAACCAACAACTTTCGGAAAGCAAGAAAAGAAGATGGTCATAAAGATATAGTTTTGACATGCAAACCAAAAAAGTCACCAAAACAAGATTTGACACAAAGACTGAGATCAATGTTTCTGCCCTGACAAAACAGAGCAGCTGAGACTCCTAACAAGAAATATTGTGTGATTAAGAAAAACGATGACGCTTGCAATAAAACCAATAAGAACAACACTTTCCAAAATCAGAGAGAATTTTAAATCAGATACTTGCTATAAATCTGAAAACTGACACAGAAAAGTAACTATTCAACACTAAATCAAACTAACAGACAGACCTTCAGAAACAAAAGATTTGAAAAATCTTGAAAGTTACAAGATGTACGTGACTGTATTGATGTACAGCTGCGTGTATACGTGACTGAGCCTAAGGAAACCTGTGTATACGCGGTCTAACTTAAGGAAACATGTGTATTTATACTTCTGTAAACAAGAAAAACATTGTATATAAAAGATTTCAAGAAAAAAAAAATAGTCTGAAGAAAACTGACCAAACTTACAATTCAAGTTCCTACAGGAACGGACTACATAGTAACAGCAAGCAAATAGACAGTTGAGCCCTGATTGGCTTGAATAAACCCAAACTAGGAACAACAATACTGTTGTCCCCAGTGGAGTCACCAATTCTGTTAAGGGATAAATTCCCCTAGGGTCTTGGGTTGATACCCTAGCAGATCAGAGGTTGTCTATACAGAGAAACACACATTCCATACAGCCATAATGCTAATATAAGAAAACTATATGATAAGGGGCGTACCTGGGGGTCCTTCGTTTGAGAAGATCCTACCAGGGTCCAAACCCTCTTAGAGTTCCTTTTGCTCCTTCAACCTGAAAAATAATCAATTCAAGAAGGTACAACAGTATATGGATTAAACATCATAAAGAAATCATCTTCATAATATATTGAAAGGTAGTTAGTTATGCAATTAAACAACCATTCATATATGAATCATAACATGGATATCATAAACATGAAGAAGATTTATATCAGGAACAAAGACAAGTGCTTCTTTTATTATAGACAAATAAAGTACAGAAAGGAATAATTTCACCTGATTTGTCCTTTCGCAGGCTCCAAGTGGAATCGTCCTTCGTATTCGCCCAGTCTCAAGCCTTTAAAAAACTCCTTCCATGACTTACTCCATGATATCTCAAGTAGTAGATAGACATCATCACACAAGGAAACAAGGGTTTCCTGTAAATGGGGGAAGTGCAGGAGGCACTATGATCTTCAAACCTGGTCAGGGAAATCTCAGCATAGTAACCTTTCTCTCTCTTCTCTCCTCCCTTAGGCCTTCCCACTGAAGCCTTTTTATACTTCTCCCAAAGTAGTTTTTTAGTTGGGAATTCATTGGGAACAGTTGGGCCACGAGCACTAATAGGTGATCAGCAGGTAAAACCTGCAATCTCTACCCAAAATTAAGGAGTTTTAATTTTTTGATGTGTTTTAAGACATATACGTGGGTTGGGTATACACAGACCCACGTACACACGCGTTTAGCTTAGGGAAATGTCGCGTATAGGGAATAAAACATTGTTTTTTAAATTTTGGACCAGGTCTGGAAGGAGGGGTTTCCCTGGGCCATGAGTGCAGCATCACAAACATCAAGAGTGAGATTTGGAGCTATAACAAGGACTAGTAACCTAACCCACAAATTTTATTTGGTTCCAGAGTGTTTTTCCAACCAAGGCTCTAGTAACTCAACCCACCAAGGGCTCTAGAGTATTTTTCAAACCATGCCTATGGGACTAGTAACTAAACCCAAGCTAAGAAGGGGGCTTAGAACTTAATTTAATATTATCTATGGGACCTAGATGGAAGGTAGTGAGAGAAGTTGATAAGGGAACCCCCAATAGTGGTGATAAGGGGATTAGGAGTCCAATTATCACCAACCATCAGCCCTTAACCCATAACCATTAAATTCCCTATCCCTTTAATCGTAATCCATAATCCCTTAACCCCTACACTCACAACTCATAACCCATAAACCCCTTGACTCATTAAATTTTAAGACACTAACAGCTAACATATAATCCATGAACCTCCTAAGCCATAACTCCTTATCCTCTTAACCTGTCACCCTTAACCCCTAACCCTTCACTGCCTAAACACCTTAACTTCTAACCCCTTAACCACTAACACCTAAATCCCCTAAATCTTAAGTCATTAACCACTAAACTCAATTGTGTCAATGTAGAATAATATACATAAGATAAAATAAAATGATATTATCCACATCAATGCTTGAACTATCGTTAAATTAGCCATGAGTGGCGAGCCAGGGGGTGAATGTGGGGAACTATTAAAGTTACATCATGTTTAAATTCCTTTTACATTGTGAGGTTGTTCTCCAATAGGGTTGAAGCATCATCACAAGGAAGCATGACACATTTTTGTGGGGGAGCGATCAAAGTTGTAACACAATTCAAGTGATTTACACCTCCAATGTAAATGACATCATTTTATGTTTTTTTTCAGGTTGTTAGAGAGGTTATTTATAGAAAATACATTCAATGTACTTAGACTTCATCTTTTTATAGCCTCGACTCTAACATGGATTTGTACCAGGAACACTTCATGCAAATGAAAGGGGGCCTTTTTGTTTAACCACATATGCACAAGAGCACTAGATGCTGCCCTTCAGATCCCCCTTGGTGCGTTCAAAGTGGGTTTACATTCGCGTCGAGTTGAAACTAATCATAATGACCTTCCTCTTCTTAATAACATCTACTAGCTTTTCCATATACACGAGATAGAATTAAAGGATCACCTCATCTGTAGATGCCCCCATTTATTATGAGATTCAAGGGATGTTCTATTGTCTTTATCAACATTTGGATGGGTCGTTATCTACATTCTTTAAATACACGTCTAGAACTTTTTATGAGGGAGGTCCTTTGATTTAGATCTTTATATAAGGCCTTATGTGGCCTTCCCCTGTAAAACGCTTCCAAGGGGGTCACCTCCTTCCATGTTGCCTTGCCTACTTAGGACCAAATTGACAAACCAAGATTCAAACTTCTTCAACTACCAAATTAATGAGGCATCATACCTCTTCTTGACCTCGACCTCAATGAGACATATTTATTCAGAGATAATTTCAGGATTTCCAACCATAGATCACAAGTTGGATGTCATGGGATATGTTACCTGATTTTCTATTTGGGATTTTAGAGGATATTTTAAAATTTTTATTGTGTTAAAATTGACAAATAGGGCCAAATTCCACCTTGGGATAGCTCATTTGATGGAGATGATGATTGCATTAAATTCCTCTTTTCGAGAGGACCAAAATTGATATAAATATCATCTCATTTAGACAAGAAAAAGTGTGATTTTGAATTTATGCCCACACTTGTACAAATTGTTCAGGTCGGCTACATCAACATGTAGGCTCAAGAAGCCCAATGGATGTGTCTTTTCACCCATAGTGAATTTTATAAATACAAATGACCTCACTCCTCATTTGGCATCATCATCACTCACAGATTCTTCTCTCTCCTTCTCTCATTGGTTTGTACAACTATTGGGCAACTTGTCTCTCTCACACGTGTGGCAAGAAGGATGAGTTTTCTAGGCTGAATTGCAAGACCAAAATTTTAGGCAGTAGACCAAGTTTGACCAATGTTGACAAAAGATTTATTGACCAGCTTTGACTATGATTTTTGGAGGATCTTTTTTGTCTCTTTAGGTGGCATTTCTGGGCACAAAAATCGAGGGAATATGGTCAATTTGACCAACAATGACTTCATGGTTGACTACAGTTTGACCACAGAAAATTATAACAAATTTTCTCTCTCCTTTCACCGAGTTTGACTGGGGAAGACTGAGCTATTTTGAGGATGATTTATTGTTGATTTGACCAATGTTGACTTTCTGGTTAGGGCTGAAGTTTGACTAGATAAATTGACAGGATTGTTTTGACTTTGAATTGGACAAGTCAATTTGACTTTTGTACTCTCTCTCTCTCTCTCTCTCTCTCTCTCTCTCTGTTGAACTTTTGATATAATAATAAGAAGAATTGATCAAAGGGTTTTCCCAACATTGGGGTTTTTCCCTGGCATCCGCCAAATCTGGTGTCCTCTTGTCTTGGTTTGTCTTCTAAATATTGTTTTATGTTCTATCTACTTTTACTGTCAATGTGATTAATGGTTAATGTGATTGCTACTATAAATCTAAATTGAAATTGCTATTGGGTTGCTTAAGGAACATTGAAGTAATTGTGCTAAGCATAGAACATACCATTATTAACTAAAATTAACAGATTGTCATCTCAACCCCTACGATTCCTGTCACATTGATCATTTTCCATCTAAGGTTTACAAATCTATATGTAATTCATGGATGTATCATTGGTTTGATCACACATTTCCTTAGCCATCTAGGACACTAGGTGTAGAAAGAGGTTCCTTTAGCTACCACATTTAGCTGGATATGTATGATCCATGTGTATATGATATTATGTCCAATGTGTACTATTTTTACTGTGTTCACTTAAACTGTTATGCAACCAACTCACAAAATAGAAGAAAAGATAGATGAATGCCTTCAAAATCAGCCTCTTCGAGGGGGCAACCTCCTTTACATTACACAAATGAACAATTCTTGGATGATACAAATGACAAAACTTCCTTTCTATATATAGGAGTCTAAGGGGTCACAATATAATCAAAGCCAACATAATAATAATAATATAAGGGCACAACTGTAATAACAATAGTGAGCTTCTATGGGGCACAATAATAACAATATGGGGACAATAGGGGCACAAAAATAACAATAAGAGCTACAATGACAATAGTAATGGGGGAATCACTAGTATTACAGGGACCTGTTACAGGAATAAGTACCCTAGGGATTTGGGTTGGAACCCCAACAGAGCAAGAGAAAACCACAGTAAGAAACACTCATACAACTCAGGCAACATGCTTATATAAACAAACTATGCGATAGTGACCATACCCGGATGTCCTTCGTTGGGTAGTTCTAGTAGGGTTCAAACCCTCTTCAACTCCTGATGATCTTCGAATATGCAAATCAACCAATTCGAACATACATAGTGGCATATAGATAAAGCATTTTAATGAAACTAACTTTATATCATATAACCAAATGATTAGTTATACATCAAAATCACATTCATATATGAACTACAACAGTATCTCATGCATAAACAAAGTTAATCTCAGGAACAAGACAACGTTTCTTTTTATTGAAGAAAGTTATAAATAACATGGAGAGAATTCACCTGAGTCTTCTTCTTCTGGCTCCAAGCGGAACTATCCTCTAGATTCGTATAGTCCCAGTCTTTAATAGCCTCCTTCCATAACCAATACCATGATATCTCAAGCAAGTGGGAGAATATCAACACTCAAGGAAACAAGGGTTTCCTGAAACTTGGGGAAGTGCTTGAAGCACAGGGATACTTCAGACTCAGTCAGGGGTAATCTTAGTATAATAATTCTCTCTTCTCCTCTTGAAGGCCTTCCCATAGAAATCTATTTATACTTCTCCCAATTAGTTTTTTAGTCAGGAAACAATTGGGCCATGCGCACTAGGAGTTAGTCAATAGGTAAAACCCGTGAACTCCACCGATAATTAAGGAAATTTAATTTTTTTAAGTGTTTTAACACATATATGCAGGTTGGGTATTGACTAACCCACGTATACACGCTTTTATCTCAGGGTAAAGTAGCATACAGGGAATAAAATATTGTTTTCAAAATATTTGAACCAAGTTTGGAAGGAGGGGTTGCCCTAGGCCATAAACCAAGCATCACAAATACGAAGGGTGGTAAATGGAGCTATAACATATGCCCCCTAGTATATGAGGTCAGAAGGGGTACATGATGGCCAAAATGTATTATGTATATGGAAAGGAATCCTGTCGAGACTGAGAAGACTTCACCAGAATTGACCCTGCCAAGCCATCAAAAAGAGATCAGAAAGAAACTGCTGTTTGAGGCGTGCATACCCATTCTCAAAGAAAGTAAAGCATGTCCGCATATCAAGTACAAGAAGATCCACTATGTATACAAGTATAAATAACTAAAAGTACATAATGGATCATCTGATCGTGATCGAAAAAGTACATGTCTGAATATCACATAAAAGAGGATGATCAATGAAGTTGATCACTGATGTCAGAAACTGATCCCAATAGTACAAAATGAACATGATGGAATGAAATGATACTACATCACAACTCAGATGCCAACGTATAAGATGTCGCTGTGAAGGACTAAAACATATAGTGTGGATGGTGTCAACTAGCAGTAACATGAGCAACTGACAAGTGAACCAAAACATGCTCCACCAACCGCCGTGGTACATTTCTACACAATGGTAATAAATGATCTGAGGTCGACCATGTGAGAAATTCTTTGATTACTGGTCATTGATGTATACTGTTAACAAACGTGAGACTACTCATTGATAATGATAATGAGAGTCAAGGTACCCAATACAATCTAACAAGTGCAAATGAATGAGCTGAAGTCGAACCTCTGGAAGAATCGATCAATCAGTGGACAATGATGGTTTCCCACTATCGATAGTGAAGGAATCTGCCACTGATGACTACATGTTATCAAGAAATCTAGTGTCTATGCAGAGCTGCTAGTCCCACTAAGGCTGGTAGCTACCTTAGAAACAAACAAACTAAAACCACTTTCATTTTCCTTTATGAGAAGTAAATAAGAGGGGAAAGAAGGAGACCAACCTTTGTCTTGCACTTGGTTCCTTGCTTGATTCCTCTCCCTTCTGATAGACCTTTGCCACTTGCTTCCTTGTTTACCCAACTTCAAAGAGTACCTGTAGAATCAAAGCAGCATAACACTATCTAAGAACAGAGATCTACTATCATAAACAATATAGGACCAGATATATATTGACCACACAAATGCATATATCATCAATCATACAAGAATGTGGAGGAAAACTTGAATAGATTTATTAATAATCAATAATAGTAAAGAGGATTACAACCAATTGTTCTGACCCAGGGTCATCCTCTCAGCAAGAAAGCCCTTCTTCACCTCATGAAAAGCTTAGATCACCCAACACTATGATGTTACACCAAGAAACCAGCAGCACTTCCTTACAAGATACAAAATTCTAGCCTCTGGATCTTTGGGATGAGGGATCCATATATAGATGTTTGCAAGCGGGGTGAGTCAGATTTTGAGATTCGATTAGTGTCCTCTCTCTGATAGTTCTTGATTCCACTTGGAGATTGATGATCTCTTACACATCCCTGGGCGAATGAAGAGAGGCAAGTGTCACAGGAGAAGTTTCTGGAAGATTCCATGATCCTCCACCTTGCAGATTGACCTTGCCATTTGTCCACTCTCGCCCATCGCACCCAATAGAAGGGATTTTCAATATGCATCACACCTCCCGTGTGCATTTAGGTGGGATGCAGCGCACTTTGACCATTGAGGAGGTGAGATGGCCCAATTTTGACCAGTTCTGAGTAGTTTTTCATGGAGAACTTCTAGGAGATGATGTAATCAGCTGACCTTGTTCTTTTAGGGGTTGGAGCAACACTTTTAGGGACTTAAGAGCCCTTGGTTTATGGACATTTATTATTGGGGTTGCAGTGCCCAAAAATGTCTATAACAGTTGCCCCGTGAAGCATGGGGTCGTTAATCTTTTGATGCCGGGTGGAATGCTTTATCATGAGGATCTGAAGTTTTCTCAAGCTGGAAGGCGACCTATAATAGGATACAATACAATACATTATCTTCATAATATTTTCATGATCTAGTTGAGGTGGGAATTCCCATGCTCAGCTTTATAAATTCGTTTTCATGTACATAAGACAGACAATCGTCTGGGTGCAGACTGATGATTCTGGTAGAGCCATCATCCCTTGGATTGGATGATTATCTATGTAGTAATGATGTACATTTGATGTATTTATTTTCCTGAATATATATCGTAGCCCGGATGGATGAAACTAGATCTGGGGTCTTCAATCTCATTCGATCTTCACTCAAAGTACAAGTCGATCCATGTGAGAGATGTTCTGGAGTCGAACATGGAAAGACATCGCCTGATTACCAGCCAATGATGTAAGATGTTAACAGGCATGAGAGGAATCACCGATAATGATGATGACCCTCAAGGTACTACAGTACAATTCACATGGTGTGAATAAGGGACTTGGCGTTGAACACCACGCAAAATCTTTCGGTCGAAGGCCATTGATGTAAACCTGTCGCCGAAAGTGAGAAACTTGCCATTGAGGCATGCAAGCTTCAAAGTACTAAAAGGGGTGTTCCTAGATCGACTTCTTGGATAATGAGCTGATGTTGACAAGAAGCGATTCGTCATAGGAGGGCCTTAGTGAATCCCACATCAATGACATGGAATGGAGCAAATGATTTTAATGGAGGTGAAAATGATCTGATGACATAAGGTTCAAGGTGGCGGTCATGAAAGAATGGAGCGTAAATGTATTGCAGTGGATGAGACACAGGTGAATTCTCTGAGTGACTTCTCTTGAACATACCGGCGACACTGACATGATGGATTGGTAGCATTAACCCCAAATATGGATGGTGTGACGGAACCATGGTGATATGACCAGTGAACGGAACAACCCAACCGGACTCGAATGCGGAGTGAAAGTGTCATGTTCAAGAGCAACTTGCTACCAATAAAGTTTCTTCAAGTTTTCTTCCAAATTTTTCCCTAGTCATTGCTAACCAGTACCTCTTTATTTTTGTCAAGCTTGAGGAGGATAACATATGCTTGTTCTATAATTTGCCCTTCAGGCAAACCCATCGCTATGTTTTAACGAGCCTAGCGATAGTGAAACTCATTCTTGTCTGTATGGACAAGTTTGTCGCTATTCGGTTTTAACGAGTTTAACGACAAAGATAACTCGGTCCTTTTCAATTTTAGAGAGTCTGAAAAAGGGACGTAAAGAAAACTCCAGTAATCTTTTTTCTTCATATAATCCCTTGACTCCGAAAAAGTATAAAACAATACAAAAGGGATGAATTTTTGGTACTTTTAACGAGCCAAACAAAACAAGCGCTCGATCTTTTTGTGTAATAATCCCTCAAGTCCAAAAAGATTAAAATCTAAACGAGGGATAGTACTTCCGGTCACTTTAACGAGCTGGAGAGGCCAATTTCTCGGCAATCTTTTCATATTTTACAAGTCAGTTGAAAAGAGCATAAAGGAGACTCATTTTTCAAGGAACGAGTGATAAATTCGGGTAGCAGCTAATTCCAGGTAAGGTTTGGAATTTTCCAATCACGCCAGTGTCACAAGGATGTCTAGCAGGATCACTCTTTGCAGCTGTTCCTCAAAAAGGGTAGACAATCAAATGGAGGTGAATGATCGACCAATACAGAGTGGAGGTGATGATGAGAACACGACCAAGGCTTGAAAGGCTGATGATAATACATTCACGATGGTTATTTACTAGAAATTAGTTCATTTTTTAGTGAGCTTAAACTCTGGGAGAACATTTGCTCATTGCTTATGTTTATTTTCTAAAGAGATTGAATTCTCTGTTAAAACTGCTCGATCCAGTCATAAAATAAGGATGTCTCATTTAAAAAATGGCATTTTTTCAAAGCTTTGCCCCACATCCTTTCTTTATGCAAGTTAGGAAATGACCAATCCTACGAGTTTAAAGGGTTAGAGGACCTACAAATTTAAAAAAATAAATGGTCGCTCTTCGCTTGCACGCCAAAAGGTTTGCATGCCCCCAGGTATAGCGAAAAATTTCCAGGTTACCAAAGATTGTTCTATCTATACTTCAGGCAAAACACTTCCTTGGCGATGTCTACCGAAATAAACAAAGGTGAGTGGTGCAACTGGCTCCACTCACATAACTTTGACGAAGGAATCTTATTCCAGTCTAATTTCATAAACTAGTCATATATCTTTCGCGGAAACCTACCCTATACGCAAGGTTTTTCTGTCGAAACAGACCAGGGTGCATGCCCCCTGGGTTTCAGTCATTTCCTCCGAATCAATCGCTCTCATTAGGTGGACAGACTGGGGATTGATGAGACATTCCTTGCATGAAAAGACCATTCAGGGATGGTATTTTACTATTTGCTATGTGTGAACTGGGGAATGAAAGCTAGTCTACAAGCTTGACCACTCTTCCTTCATGCAGAAAACACATTAGTCTAAAGAGTGAGGAGACAATGGCTCCCATGCAATAAATATAGTCACGTCCAAGGAGTAGATTATAATCTAGGGGTCCTTGGAATACCATTATGTTCATGTGAACGGTTTTCCTTCTCAATGTTATCGACACATTGGGAAGGATCCCTAATAGTCGACTGGTTCCTTTGTCAAACCCTGTTAGATTTCTCATTTCAGGCAAAAGCGGTGGCGAACCAAGTGCTTTCCAAGCAGTTGAGGAAAGGATACTCAAAGAAGCCCCTTCATCTATGATGGTACTAGCCATGACCATTCTATATATTTGAGCAATGATTTGAAATGGTACACTAGCCGGTAAACGGGGTCTGCCTAGCAGATTCCAATCGAAGGAAACAACTAGGTTGCTTGGAGGTGGGACCGAATAAATGGCCGGATACGACTCTGACGAAATTCCTTCTTGTGGTAAAGGAACAGGTAGACTGCCCCCATGTTCGTCGGAGTCTGTGCTTATGAAGAGAATTTGAACGGTGTCATTCTTGTTCTCTCCAGTGACTGTATCATCCGAAGACGGACCTTCTGAAGGCAAGACTAGGTCAACTGCCACCTCGACCTTTTGACTTTCTTCTGGTGTGGATTCAAATGGTTTATCTTCAATCATAGACACTTCGGCCGACCACAATGGCGTGTTTTCCAGATTTTCAACTAGTGACGGACTCAGCAAGAGTTTCTTATATCCAGGAGGAAGTCATAACGGTGAAACTGGACGGTCATCCAAAACTCTTTTAGGCTTGTCTAAGAAGGGACAACGGTGGACGGCGTGATTGCCTTCACACAGTTTACAAGGAAATTTACATTTTCCTTTTCTTCCAGGGGCTTCACTTTCACTAGTTGACGATGTATTTTCAACATGATCATCAGAGATTGATGACACCAAATTGTGCAAACGAGGAGACCAGTCCCTTAAGATCCGAGGGATGCAAGGACAATCTCGATGATAGTGGTCTCCTTTGTAAATGAAACATGGCGATTTAGGCCTGGACGGTGCAGTGTGTGGATTTTCACTAGATGATGCCTGGTCGCCCCTTTTCGCCTTTGGCTCCTTCTTATTCTTCTCTTTCTTCTTCTCAGTTACTTGATTTTTGGCTTTACCAATTTGATCAAGTGAAGAGGAAGGAGGAGAGGGAGAACTGGATGAAGTAGAAGGTTGGGAGGTAACTTTGGTATCGTTTAGTTGCTGACTTGATTATTCAGGAATCACGGTGTTCTGAATGATGGAGGTCGAGAAGAGCCATACGTGCAAGCCGATTGTCAATCCTGGAAGCGACAATGTGGCCATATGGGGTGCACCAACATCTCCCCAAGAGGAGAAAGGACTAGGATTTCCTCCAAGGGGAAATCCTTGGTTGGTGGACTCCATTTTTCTCAACCTAAGACCAACATAGGAAAGGTGATGTTCATTTCGATTAAAATAAATTTTAGACGCTTTGACACAACTTACTTTTTCAATTTTTAAGAGTTGAGAAAAAACAAAAGATGACTCTAGTCGCCTTCAATTTTTAATGAGCTTGAAGTGAAAAGTGCTCAGATGGACCTTTTCCTTTAAGGAGTTTGAAAAGGAATGAAAGAGACTACTCTGGAAATCTAGACAGAGGGATTACCAAACCAATCGCAAAACTGCAGAATACTTTTTACAGTACGGCAGTCAATCTTCCCGAATGCTGTGTTCAGTGCATTGTGATCGATAGGGCAGCAGACATGGCTTCCTATGCATAAAGGATAAAGCCTATTGTGGTCTCCCAATATATACTCGACGGTACGTGGGAGCACAAGTCTGTACTAGCACTTATCGCCTCAAAGTGGAGGAATCACCCAACCAGTGATGAAAACAACAGTTACCAGGCTTTACGACGCCGAAATACGTCTCTAGCCTAGACTTCTAAATGTTGTGCGTTAGGTTCCAAAGCATCTTTAGATTCATTAAATTTATTTTATAGTTGATCTTGCTTAAGAAATTTTCCTTTTAGGTTCACTGCGTGATGTAGATGTACAATTCCTAAAATGCAATATAAGATGATAAACAATCGTTTAATCTTCTTTTTGCAATGAAAATCCTAGCTACTAAGGAAAGAGAGATGATATTCTTTCAACATAGAGCAGAGAGAACACACTATATGCACTGTCCTAAATCAAACCAACAAACAGTCTAAATGCAAATGCACATGCATGTATTTGTTTTTAGCCTTCTTAATGTGTGAATGATAAAAAGAAATCTAAGCACAAATCTGAATTATTTTTCATAGCGACATTACTAACAAGTTTCTTTTCAAGACAAAATGAAGACAATGATGACACTTTGCGATTTGGAATTGAAAAATTGCTTTCGACACTTGAAAAACTACTAATTCAAATCAAATACAAGAGTAATAGTGTAATCGACTATCAAGAACAATTAGATTCTCTTCTATGACTAAAAACAACACTTGTGACACTTTCAAATCAAGAAACAACAGTTCAATTATGCTACTTCTTTGTAAAAGAGAACTGAAAATGATTCACAATACATAAAAAAATTTACAGTTCTTTGTACAATGGAGGTGGAATAATGGTAAGGAAGGGGGTTCCAACAGAGGTATACTGACTACAGACAGCAAAACTCCTGAATAGAGCTGAGGAGAGTGAACACAGAAACCAAAATCTAAGAGCAGAAGAGGTCTTGTCTGATCATCGCACCTGTAACACAGGGAAAGTGAGATGCAACACACCTACTACACATGGGAAGTGCGATGCATCCAGATTCCAAAGAAGAGACAGTGGGATGGTCCAAGGACGAGACTTCAACTGGGTTCCGGGTCACAGTTTGCAGCTCAGTTCAGGGATTTAGGCCGAGCAAGTTGTAATCAATAAATAAATCACAGGGGTGGATCTAAGGAGGTTACTAGAGCCACCACAAGGGCAATTAGAGAGCTTGTAAATTTATTGTTCAATTCATAAACAAAACCCAGAGATAGACTGAAGCAACATTGATCTAATTTGCACTTGCATAGCAAATGCAGTTCGAAGGCTAGCTGGCTTGACTTCAGGCTCCGTCTCTAAGTTTATAAAGAAAACAAATATATACAAACAAACAATCTATTCACTCCCCAGCGGAGTCGCCATTTTGTTATCGGGAAATCTAGTGTCTATGCAGCGCTGCTAGTCCCACTAAGCTGGTAGCTACCTTAGAAACAAACAAACTAAAACCACTTTCATTTTCCTTTATGAGAAGTAAATAAGAGGGGAAAGAAGGAGACCAACCTCTGTCATGCGCTTGGTTCCTTGCTTGATTCCTCTCCCTTCTGATAGACCTTTGCCACTTGCTTCCTCGTTTACCCAGCTTCAAAGAGTACCTGTAGAGTCAAAGCAGCATAACACTATCTAAGAACAGAGATCTACTATCATAAACAATATAGGACCAGATATATATTGACCACACAAATTCATATATCATCAATCATACAAGAATGTGGAGGAAAACTTGAATAGCTTTATTAATAATCAAGAATGGAAAGGAGGATTACAATCAATTGTTTTGACCCAGCATCATCCTCTCAGCAAGAAAGCCCTTCTTCACCTCATGAAAAGCTTAGATCACCCAATACTATGATGTTACACCAAGAAACCAGCAGCACTTCCTTACAAGATACAAAATTCCAGCCTCTGGATCTCTGGGATGAGGGATCCATATATAGATGTTTGCAAGGGGGGTGAGTCAGCTTTTGAGATTTGATTAGTGTCCTCTCTCTGATAGTTCTTGATTCCACTTGGAGATTGATGATCTCTTACTCATTCCTGGGCAAATGCAGAGAGGCAAGTGTCACAGGAGAAGTTTCTAGAAGATTCCATGATCCTCCACCTTGCAGATTGACCTTGCCATTTGTCCATTCTCGCCCATCGCACCCCATTGAAGGGATTTTCAGTATGCATCGCACCTCCCGTGTGCATTTAGGTGGGATGTAGCGCACTTTGACCATGGAGCAGGTGAGATGGTCCAATTTTGACCAGTTCTGAGTAGTTTTTCATGGAGAACTTCTCGGAGATGATGTAATCAGCTGACCTTGTTCTTTTAGGGGTTGGAACAACACTTTTAGGGACTTAAGAGCCCTTGGTTTATGGACATTTATGATTGGGGTTGCAGTGCCCAAAAATGTCTATAACACTACAAACTCCAAGGTACTGCAAAATGGACTCTAGATCTTTGTCTTAAAGCAATGAGCTGTAGTCGATAGGAAAAGATCTGCTATAAGGAAGGCATTAAGGCATCCTTCATCAATCTAGCATGAGTGTAACCCGTAGGAAAATAATGTGGAAGGAATCGAACGAAAAAGATGTAGTAACCCAACAGAAACACGTTTCCGGCGTACACAAGATATAGCTAACGCATGATAGAAACCCTCTGAACCAACCAATAATGAAAGTTGACACAGAGGCGGGGAATCCACCAATACGGTCAGATGGAAACCAAGGCACTGCACGAATCCCATTGTGTGATAGTGAAAACTGATGTCAAACGTAAGGGAAACCACTCAGTCAAAGACCAATGACACTGATCGATGTTGAGCATAAGGTGACCTGTCAATAATGAAAATAGGGCCACGGTGCAGCTCTAGGCCTACCCTTAGAGCAATATGTCATCATCGATAAGGACAAGACCCGCTAGGAAGAAGTCAATGGAGACCTTCTCAAACCAGCATGAGCAAAGGACCAATATAACTGATGTGATGAAAAACATGATATTGACAACCAGGGATGGCCAACTGAAAAATAGGTTAAGAGACACCGCAGAGAGGACGACTCAAGCTTACTTCCCTTGAACAAAAGCACGACTCAATGATGACTATATGGTAGCATATGATAACTCTGTATAAGTTCGTCATGCAAGAGGAATGAGCAAACTCTACATATGATTGGAAGAGGTAACCAATCAGAGGAGAACTAACTCAATAACAAGGTTAAGGCGTACCTAAGTCAAACTAAATCCTACCCAAAATGGAGGGGAGACTTTCTTTTGAGTGCTTTGTTCAAGGGCAACAGAAATGACTCTAACTGCCAACAATATATGGAAATGTTGTCCGGTTCCCGCTCTTTTTTCAAATATATAATTTTTTTCATCTTTTTCTTTAGGTTGGAAAAATAATAAAAGAATGCTATAGTATAGTGGAAAGAATGAGTGTCAGAGAAATAGATGATCTAGTTCTTGGGATGGGAACAATCCTATGCTAAATGTAGGGAGGCAGAACTGCTGAAGGACACTCTAAGGTATGTTCCTTCCATGGGTCAAAGGATGTGTCAAGTTGCAGAAGCTAAGTGATTGCATGGTTGATTTTGTAGAAGACATGGTCAAATAAGTGGCTTAAACACGAGTCCATGTGAAGCCGGCTCAAGGCCAAAAAGGTACAAATAGTCAAAATGCAATGTAGCCATACAACTCAACACAAAGGAGCCTCTAGGGTATCAGGCCAAAAATAAGCGTAGAAGCAAGGAGAACGTGTCTTTAATGCACAAGTCATGGTGGGACTAAAGAGGACTCCCAAACCTACTCAGTATAATAACATGGGTAACCAATGTCAGTGAGGGTCTAACTAAGATTCCCACGTAAAAGATGGTTATACCATCGCATCATGATTTAAAAAATCAGCGAGTGAACATTGTTTGCTAACCAAGACACGATGGGGTCGATCCTATGGATAATGTATGGCTGAACGGAGGCTAGTATGCAAGATGTAATGGAAAAAATGGTTTTCCCTAACCTATATTCCAGTGAGTGAACGATACCTTCCATGACGGGTCAACGGTCATGGGACCGAAATAGGATCTCGAAGAAGTGTCCAAAATATCCTAAAACAATAACCCATTCTCGATAATCCAAGCCCATAAGTCAACAAATTCATGAGACGAAAATCAAGTTTTGAGAAAAACTTTTGAAATTTCAAAGCTATATATTGACTTTTACACTCTCAAATTTTTCATTTCTATTTAGAAAAAAGACGTGGATAAAAAAAGTAGCAAACTTGCCTCTGAAGAATTGGATCGTTAAAATCACACCAAAGTTACCAGGTAACCCTCTAATCATGCTTGCAATGTTTTGTGATAGTTTTTAGAAGTTTTTATTAAGATTTGACCATGGGAATTCATGCCAAAAATCCAACTCTTTGTACATGTGGGTTTGCTATGATCAACCCGTGTATACGACGACCCTACACGCGACTGTGTGTAAAGGGAACCCGTGTGTACTTGAGTTGAAGTTCAAACACAAAATCTAACGGTTGAAACTCATTTTTTTCAGGATGACCATCACATGGAGAGAGAGAGAGAGCATACCACAATTCACAATGAGGTAATGAATGACAAAAATGCACTAGATGCATTGAGAGGGTGTGGCTTGTTGAAATCTTCAAAATTATTAACATGAAAGCCAACATGCACCTACTTGAATTACTGATCCACTACTGGAGTGTAGAGGATGATGCCTTCATGATAGATCAGATGCCTCTAAGGATTGAGGTGGAAGACATCTATTTTATTACAGGTCTCTCTTGAAGAGGGGAGGTTGTGCATTCGACCGGCAGGACAAGGAGTAGTCTTTCAGTAGAAGACTATGTACATATATACTATCCTGGGCACTTGGAAGAGATTGGAAGTCAGATTCCAATCAAACACGTGGATAGTTTATCTCTGAGGATTTTGTTGTTTACCATTGCGAGGGTAAACGGATCAACTTCACTGCATCAAGCTTCACAAGTGTCCATGAGCCTGGCAGTGGAATTCCCAACCATGGTTTTCTACTGGTGCACACCTCTTCTAAACAACATGAAGAGACAGCTGACCTCCATTCAAAAGGGTCAGACAAAAATCTTTGGATATGGGACTATTTTATGTTTCTTCTTCTTTAAGAAGGTACCTGGGCTATGTCCCAAAGTATCTGTTTCCATCAGTAGCCCACGAGATCCACAGATGGGTAGATGGGTTGACTTGATGAAACGCCTTCGAGGCAGGGACGTGCTAAGGACGACTTTCAATGATGAGTTTTTCGCCTGGTGGGACCAATAGATCATCGCAGTCGATGACTACCCGTATGCTGGCATGGATTTACCAGGAGATCTAGACTTGATGTTGCCACCAAACATAGCATGGGGAGACATAGCTAACAATCTTTTAAGTTTTTGTAAATTTTAAAGATTTTTTTCCCTTTTAAATATGAAATTAAGTTAGAAATATTTTTGATGGGACAAAATATTGACAAAATGATCATGCTCCAAATGTGGGTCCAATGAGAGAAGATGGATTCTTGAGGCATAGGCAGTGCGGAAGAGGTGTTGAAGAAGTAGCAGCTGAGACAAAGAGGGTCCTATATGCAGTCCATAGAAACTTGGTGAGATTGATTCACCAGGTACCGATGATAGCCATAGAGGACCTACCTGAGGAGATGCAGCGCCACATGGTAGGAGTACCATGGGACTGGGTCTGCATACTTCGATGTGTGGCCAATGCAGTAGTTAACATTTTAGCTACTCATCGATAGACAGACTGAACATGATTATGGGCATTTAGTCCCAATTTTGTATATTATTTTTTGAACACTTTATGTATACACAGGCAGTTGTATGATATATATATATATATATATATATATATATATATATATATATTATTATATATATATATATATATATATATATATATATATATATATATATATATATATATATATATATATATAGAGAGAGAGAGAGAGAGAGAGAGAGAGAGAGATCCAAATTTTTTATGTTTGCTTAATTTGATGAATGATTGATATGCCAATCTAATGCTTGATTATCGATAGAGTCCACTAATGAATTCTCAGATCGTGGAATGTGCACATATGTAATATAAACAAATGATCATTGCAAAACTTTTACTCTAAAAAATTGGCGATATAAATAAGGATCCCGAACCCGATAAATGTTATTTAATTGTGACACTAGCAGCTATGAGTTAAGATAAACTACTAATGAATCAATTCCATATGAAATTGCCTCGGATAGTAAATTAATAATGGCAGTATATTCAATAATGTTATTTGAAGCAGGACCAATACATACTCCCCTCGACACCATCAACTGGAGAGATGGATAATAAATCACCCAAGCTGCGGAAGCAAGATTCTGAGTGTGCCGAATAGCACCATTGGCAAATCTGAAATATATCAAGTCATCCATCAACACCTGCCAAAGCAGATAAAAAAATGTTGATATCACAAAATGCCCAACAAATATGTACAAAAATACAATATATAAAAACAAGCAATTGCTCGGCCAGAACCTAAGAAAAATTCTTCTTAAGGTAAAGCCCATCTGGGGGCTCCACCAGCTTGTTCCTAGATATGCTTATAGGTACAATTCTTAAGCTAATCAACATAGTACCTTCAGTAGATAATTGTGCTAGAGCCAAAGGGTTTGAAACTGTACAAACATCCCTAGTAAGGAGATTGGAGAACCTGGATTCAACTTCATGCAATGGAGGAAGAAAATATGAACGATGATGTAAATCTTCCCAATATCGATCTACAGCCATCATTACTTCTAAAATTGCTTCGTCAGATGGTAAAAATGTATCTAAGCAATCCAGAGCAGAAGTAGAGTCAAGGGTCCAAGCAAGAGCCACATCACCATCTAACTCCTCCTTTGAAAAAGGAGTGGGATGATTGTTTGTAGAGTTAATGATAGATTGATAGCTAAGTTCTACTGCAGACATGGGAAATGCCATTCCACCAACCTGGCCTCCATCGAATGTGGTCGCAGATGAAGGTAAGGTCCAAGGGTCTGAAAAATAATGAGTTCGAAAGAACTATTTCCGTGAAGGCCCCTTGGAGGATGAAATTGCATTGATTCTAGTTGTAGGAGGGGGAAGGTCAAATATACCCATCAAGGAAGAGTACATCCCAAATCCTAAATTCTCTATAGGTTGACGGGGATTATCCACCAATGGAACAATAGAATCCAAAGTTTCTTGAGAGTCACCCGGAGAATAATCTAAATAATCAATTTTAACAATTCTCCCCTCATGAGGAAAACAAAGGATGCAGAATAGAGATGAAACTCTGGCATCCATCTCATAAATCCAATTCCTTCCTAAGACGAGGTTGTAATCCAAGTTGGCATCAACAATTTCTACCTCAATATTAACAACCTTTCCTCCAACACATATAGGAAAAGCTAGGATAATTCTGTGTCGCCTATGAGAATGACCATCAAATGCTGTTAAGAGAGTTGGTGAAGGAACAACTAAAGTTGATCCAATGGCCTTGAACATGACATAGAAATTACGCATGTGGAAGCTCCCTCATCTATAACTGTCCGAAAAATATTGGTTTTTCGGTAAGTAGGCTTTATCTGGAAAGCCATATGGTGAGGAAGTCTCTTTTTGACATTCAGCATATCAAAAGTGAGCACTAAAGAACTTTTGGGATCTACTGCCCTGATTACTGAAAGAAAAGAACTTCTTTGAGTAGGACACGACTGGAGTACCTCCAATGTAGACATAGCACAAGGACATTGAGCTAGATCTTCTACAATCGAGTAGTTTTGGGCTGTCCTAGCACTAGGGTTAACAGTCGAGCGCTTTGCGAAACATTTCCGTATCCTAGGTATAGACTCAGTAGAGGGTCGCTCAATATGAAGCAGGTCTATGGTTTCGGGAACAAATTTTTCCTTAGATGTTTCTGTTTCACCATAATCGTGTGCTTGTGTGGCAACGTCAACACGAGAGTTCATCATATAAACATTTGAGGAATTTTCCCCTTCCTAATTGCCCCCTGTGGAGGTACTAGTGTTGGAGTTCGCGCCAGCAAGTAATTGCTGCCCTTGGGGAAAAGGGTTAGTCAGGATAACTTGGGAGCTAGAGGACCCTTGCTGCACTAACAAGCATTGAGCATCATGAATATTGGGGTAGAGGTGAGTCAAATGATCTCCATTGCATAACTTGCATGGAAATTTAACCTTTTTCTTAGACTCTTTTCTACCCTCATTGACACCATTGTTGGGCTTGTTCGCATTATCCTTCCCTTCCTAGTTCTTCTTCTCACCTTGTCTGTTCTTCTTCCCATCGGATTGTTGATTTCCTTTGGGGTTAGAAGCCTAGAAAACATTAATGGAGGTAGGTTGGGAGGGTGAAGGTGTAGACAGTGTTGCCTAGTTAGAAGAAGTAGTTTGTAGAGACAACTGCTACAATTGGTTCAAAAGGTTCACCGTATTTATGTCAATTGATCCAACTATACCATCAGCGTGAGGGCTCGGCTTCAGTTTGGCTAAATCAACCTTGGGTCTAGGAGCATCAGGTAGGATTTTTTGAAGAGTCCCAGACTGAGAATATATTAGTTCTAATTGTTGGGCTCAAAAAATAGCTTGCTCTTCCGAATAAACACTGGAAAGAGAGACATCCTTGGAGATCTTATGTTGCAAAGATTTGAGAAACCATTTGAGACTGAACTCTGGTGGAACTTCGGCTTTGATAAGCCTCTTTCTCCGTCTCCATTCCTGGATATGATCCGAAATTTGTGTTGCAATGCCTTGATGAAAATTGGCTAGAAGCTCAGTTCTGGGTTCATAGTGGACAGGCAACTGTAAATGGTTCAATAAAATATTAGCCAAATCGGCGAAAGAAGTAAAGGTGCCCCCTGGCAACTCTATATATCATTTGTCTACATTCCCTGTTAAGGTGCACTAAAATAACCTCAACCTGATTGAATCATCTATCAGGGAGTTGGATGAGCACCATAAGTGGAATGTGGTCACATGGTCTCCCAGGTCTTCACCATTCTTCTCTTCTAATTTTGGAATATCTGATGGAAGTTTAGCTGGGACCGCAGGCCAAGTCGAATTGTACCTAATTGGATCATTTTTCAATTTAGTCAAGTCTGGAAAATTCAATGTGTCCAGAAAAGGAAGTCGTGGAGGAGCTTGGGAATTCCATTTGGACTAGGCGAGGTTCTTGTAGTTCTGAGAAGAATGACTTGGATTTTGAAAGGCACCAAGTTGCCCGAAGTAACTCGTAGAGCCTACTGAACCAAAGGGTGATCCTTGTGGTCCAGCAAAATTCAGAGTTCGACCAACTCCTGCCAAGAATCCTCCGTAACTGGTGAAGTTACCCCCTAATGAAGTATTGAAAGGAGCTGCCAGCCCTTGATAAGGGTTCCAAACATTAGCAAGGGGTGAAAATTTTTGAAATGAATTAACCGAGGAATGTGACACATTCCCTTGTTGGCCGAAAGATTGATTCCCAGCTCCTATCCCACTAATTACAGGGTTTGTCCAACTCTGAAAGGGGTTACTACCTTGACTTGTAAAAGGAAAAGGCATTGACCCTACTATCAGATTGGGATGTGGTACATGACCACTTCCAAATGGGAAACCCTGAAAATAAGCCTATCCACTCATCATGGATCTAGAGGCGGTTGATGGTATATTCAAAGGAACTGAAGGAGTACCTTGAGAGGGCATTCCAAAAGGGAAAAATCCAAAATTGGATGCATTAGCTTGATAACTTCCACTCGTCTATGGAATGGAAGTAGACCAAGATAAGTATGTGCTGGGAGTGTTAGAAGGGATGGAAATAGATCCTCCCCCTTGCATAGATATCAGAGTCTACATGCTCGCAACACTCATCATGGATGCCATGTTTCCAACAGTGGTCATCGAAGGGATAGATGTATGTGGACCTGGGCTCGAAGGCCTATGAGTTGGAGTTCCAACGTATAACAAAATTTATGGATGATTAGGAGGGAGAGTAGAATTCGGAGCTGCAACCGACTCTGAAATCTCTTCTACTTCAATACTATCTTCTGACTGGAAGAGTAGTCGAGGAAGAATTGGTGTGTTCCTCTCTAACTCTATAGTAGTACCAGGTCTATCTTGTGAACTAAATCCCGCGAGTGGATGATCAATCTCCGATGCGCCTACAGCCACTGGTTGAAAACCACTAGTAGAATCACTGCTACGCCTTCTAGGTGAAGGCTCTGGACTCGTAGGTTAAAGCCCATAAAGTCTCCGAGACCGTCAAGATGGTCGGTCAGCCACTTTGAATTATTTTTATAAAATCTATTTAAGAATAAATAAAGTTAAAAAGCTAGGCCAACTAGGAGCACAGAACACTCACTAAAATGTCCCTAAAAATATCAGCAATCAAACAACTTCCAATTGTTTATGCTCTGGGTGATTAGGACCAGACACCAAAATACAAGAAAGTTAATAATAAGGGCCTTCCGAAAATAGACTGGGGTAATTACACCCCAGGCCTACTAGCGAAGGTATCAGAGGTAGTTACGCTGACCTCCTAACAATAGCCTTTGCCGGTGCAAGCACCCAAGCTTCACAAAGGGTGCCCTCTAGAAGTACTGCTGAACATGATAGAATGTCAACCTCAGGTGCCACGAGATTCCCCTCCACATCTGCCTGTATGGATTCCTAGGATAGGTAACTATGGACACAAACTCATATCAAAAGTCGGGTAGAACAGTCGCGAGGTAGCATCTGACAAGTAAGAGAGGGGGTATCTCTTGTCCTTATCTTCACTAACCCTCGTGCTTTACTCCCAGTCACAGAACTTTCCCGGTCTCCCTAACGCTATTGTATTTTGCTCTTTAATCAAACTTCTATATTTTACAATTTAGAGCAACCTTGGAGAGTTTACTCTCCTCTCACCTAATCCAAGGCCCTAAATAAACCTGAACTTGGCGTATTTTGATGAAAATACAAAAATTTCTAGTTTATTTTATTAAGCGCTTGATTTTAAATGGTTTTTCTTTTAAGTCAAAGGGATAAATGGAAATGAAACCAATGGTGTTTGTATGATGAAAAATAAATTAATGAAAAACTAACTTATATGAATGCAATCATTTGTTCTTCAATGAAAAGAAATTTCTACTTGGGTTGTACGAAACTTCTATAAAGTAAAAAAAAAATCTTTTCTTTTCTTAAAGCACACTTCACACTCACAAAAACTAAAAAGACTATTGATGCTTTAATAATGCAAAACTACCCTAATGCAAGGTGTACATGAAGATTAAAGATCCTATATTACTCTAAAAAGAACGAAAGCAATTGTTTATAACTATTAATAAACCAACTTAAGTATTTGAAAAGAATACAAATTTTGAATACAAAACCTTTTGTAAACAAGGAGGACAAATCCAACAAGATCACAATTCGCTTTCAAAAAATCAAAAGAAACCAAAATCAAGCTTGGAAAAAGAAGACAAAAACAATGTTTTTTAAGAACCTTTCTTTTTAAAGAAGCAATGAAAACAAACTTTCGAAAGCACTCTAAATGCCACCAAAGACTCAAAGACAGAAAGAAGAGCACAAGGAAACTTTGCAAGTCACAAATTTGACAATGAATGAAAACTTGAACAAAAAGGGCTTCGACTTGTACTAAACGACCCAAAAGGCAACAAAGAGCTTTGACAAACTAACCAAGAAGTCATGAACAAAACACTTTCAAATTTGTGAAAAATAAAGTTTCAAAAAGCAACAAAAGGTGTAAGGCCACAAAATGACAAAAAGAAAAGTAGGTAGACCAATAACTGATCTTGACACCAAGATTGAAAACAATCTGCTGTTCTGGAGGACCAGAACAATCAAGAACCTTTGAAAGAAGTTTTTTGTGCCAAAACACAAATCATAAAACTCACTCAAAAGAAAAACTAGGCCAAAACTTTTCAAAGCGGAAGATATTTCAAAATAGTAAGCTCACTAAATAATAAAATTCTAAAGACAGAAATTGACCACTCAGAGACCAAACAAACCAAGAAACAATTCTTTCTGGGTAGAGAGATTTGAAAAAACAATGCAAAAAATGGTATACGCAACTATGTTCAAGCACAAAGTTGTGTACACACGCTTCTGATAAAGGAAACTCACATATACACGGGTTCACTTCACAGAAACAAGTGTGTGTACGCTACTGTAAACAAACTAAAGTGTGTATACAAAGCTTTGCAAGAAAAATAAAAAATAAATCCAGATCAAAAAGATCAGACTTAAGTTATGAGATTCTACTAGACCAAGCAATACTATCACAACAAGCAAATGAAGAACTGAGACCTGATTGACACTGAACAACCCAAACTAGGAATAACAAGATTGTTATCCCCAGTGGAGTCGCCAATTCTGTTACGGGAATAAGTACCCTAGGGCTTTGGGTTGGAACCCCAATAGAGCAAGAGAAAACTACAGTAAGAAACACTCATACAACTGAGGCAACATGCTTATATAAACAAACTATGCGATAGCAACCATACCCAAATGTCCTTCGTTTGTGTATTTCCAGTAGAGTTTAGACCCTCTGCAACTCTTGATGATATTTGAATCTACAAATCAACCAATTAGAACATACATAGAAGCATATAGATAAAGAATTTTAACGAAACTAACTTTATATCATATAAGCAAATGATTAGTTATACATCAAAATCACATTCATATATGAATTACAATAGTATCTGATGCATAAACAAAGTTAATCTCAGGAACAAGAAAGCGCTTATTTTTATTGTAGAAAGCTATAACTAACATGGAGAGAATTCACCTAAGTCTTCTTCTTCTGGCTCCAAGCAGAACCATCCTCTAGATTCGTGTAGTCCCAGTCTTCAACAACCTCCTTCCATAACCAATACCATGATATCTCAAGAAAGTGGGAGAATATCAACACTCAAGGAAACAAGGGTTTCCTAAGACTTGGGGAAGTGCTTGAAGCACAGGGATACTTCAGACTCAGTTAGGGATAATCTTAGTATAATAATTCTATCTCTTCTCCTCCTTAAGGCCTTCCTATAGAAGTCTATCTATACTTCTCCCAATTAGTTTTTTACTTGGGAAATAATTGGGCCATGGGCACGAGGAGGTAATCAACAAGTAAAACCCGTGAACTCCACCCATAATTAAGGAAATTTAATTTTTTTAAGTGTTTTAACACATATACGTGGGTTGGGTATTGAATAACCCATATGTACACGGTTTTATCTCAGGTAAAAGTAGTGTACGAATAAAACATTGTTTTTAAAATATTTGGATCAAGTCTGGAAGGAGGGGTTGCCCTAGGCCATAAACCAAGCATCACAAATACCAAGGGTGGTAAATGGAGTTATCATAGGACCTAACATAAACACTTTGTTCTAACTCTTGATGCTTTGGCTATAAGTTTTAATCTGAGTTGTTCCATGGTGTTTCATAATTTTTCTCAGAGAAGTGTGTCATCTTGATGGTTTGGGTATATTCTTGGTGATTTGAGTAGGTGCTATACATTGATTTTATTGTACCCCTTATTTCCTTTAGTCAAAATTTATCCCATGTCTCTCTTAACAACACATGTGAAGGCCTTCTAAGCTATGGATAGCTTCTAATAGGGTATTTTTAAGCTCTAAATGAACTTCCTCAAAAATAATGAGTTACCTATAACTATTTAAGTTGATTGATAACATTATTTACAGATTTAAACATATTTTTCACATTTTTCACCTCCTTAAAAATTAATAGATATTTCCATTATGTGTAAAGCTCATGTCCATTTTCCCTCCTCATATCAACATACTTATACTAGAGAGAACTCATATAGTTTTTATTGATACTCTAATTAGACTAACATTATTACTTATCTTCAACATCATTAGATATAACTTCTATGTGAGATGACCTCCTTTTGCTCAAATAAAAATAAAATTTAATGAAAACCTAAGCGACCATAGCTATTGCTTTATAAGATTTTACTACCTATTCAAATCTAATTTCGTGGCTACTTTGAAATCTAAATGGACCTATACAAATTTATTTTCCTGCCGCACTTTCTGATAGAGGATCTCAAAGATCAGATTCATTCATAGAAGAGTCGAATATCATCAAGGGAGATGAAAGGTACTCATATAGCTTTCCTGTAAACTGTTACTCAGGCTTCTCTTTACATGGTCCCTAAATAGACCTTCCATTTGAGAATAATGGTCCTGAAACTGACAAATTTGTGGGCATCTGGTCATTTCATTAAATTGCAAAAACTTGGCCTGTCTTTTATTGATGGTAGAGATTTTGTAGTCCTTCAATGATTACTGAAGTGCCTTTTTGTTTCCTAAAATTTGCTTCTCATATGGATGACTCTGATATTGGTCTTACCTTTGGTTAATTAGGTAGCCTTCACTATGTTATGCTCCTATACCAATAGGTGTCATATTTCATGATTGACCGGTTAAAATCCCTAATATTTTCATCCTTTCCCTGTTGCAAAGGTTTTCCATATTTTGAAAAAATAAAAATATTTAAAAAATGTAAAGAGGGTACACCCTAAAAGAAATATCAAAGGGAAAGAAGAATAAGATGGTCAAAAAATGAAAAAATGAACCCCAAACAAAAGACCAGGAAAGTGTGCAAGTTCAAAATGCCACTACTATTCTATCTTTGCAATAATCTGATTGTGTGCAGTTTGTTAACTCTTGCCACAGTTGATGAATGGCCAAACAACTTAATCTTGGCTAGTTCATGTTCCAATTTCCTATTTTAGAGATAGAGAATAAAATCTGTCCAAACTATTTAAACTTGGTAGATAAGTAGATAGGTAGAGAAGCAAAGGAGCTCAACAGTTTAATCTGATCCCTTGGAAGAAATAAGTGTAGATCTAGATAGGCTTATCATGCTAAGAAAAGAAAATTGATGAGGGTTTGCCAGTCCAAATGCACCCAATGGAAAAAGAAGAAAAAATGTTATGTACAGTAGACTGGGTAGGCAGTTTTGGTGTTGCAGCAAGAAACTTTTGATAGGTTTTGTCTCTCAGAATGATTAAATCTTACTTCTATCACAGGTACCATGGCAGAAGCATGATTAAATCCCCCTTCATCTTTTCCCAATCACTTAGTAATCTTCCCCCAGGGTGTTGAGATCTGCTCAATATCCCCAAATCACTCCATCTCATTTCATAAAACCCTAAGTAAAACCCTTTTTCTTAGGACATTGTACAAAATCACATATAAACTCTTTCTTTCCTAAGCCTAAGTTATTAAAATTTATTAACTTAGCGCTTGTGTTCATATTGTTTCTCATATTGACTATTAATTTTATTATATAAATCCCTATCCTTAATACCCTTCCCCATAAGTATGTGTATATAACAAAGACCCTTATATTTTAATATCCCCGCCCTAGTCTATTATAACCATAAAACTGTTGAAATAACTATACAAATATGGATTAGCAGGTTTATTTAGAACCTGTTAAGAACCTTAACCCATCGCGCACAAACCATGGGATTAATTAACCCCACGTTGATTAACGAACCATTGCCCCCGAACCAATAAACAATTCCCTCATATGTTTAATTCATGTTTATTATATATCGGGCCCCGCTTCGTAATCCATTGCCATCTCTGATGCCCATCAACTGTCAGATTTGAGCCCGCTCATCCAACGGTCCACACTTATATCATTACCCCCCTTCCATCTGACCTTTAACGCCCGGGGGAGTGGCAGTATTGCACCCGTACCATGGACGCGTGGCACATTCCCACTGTGCTCGCTGCCTCTCTGCCCCAAACCACTATGGCCCGTAAGCTGTGTGGGCCAAAATCGAGTACCGCCCTCCTGCTCACCCTCAGCTGATGTTACGACCATGTCATCTCTCCACGTCACCATCCCGTACCCTCCGCTACGTGACAAAATGTCTCGTCATGCTGACATCAGCCAGGTAATAAATGCCAAAAAAAAAAAACCCCGCCAAACCAAAATTTCACTAAAAACACAAGAAAAGGTCATTTTTGTCATTTTTCTCTGCGAGCAGTCTTCCATGCAAATTACGTCTGGCTGATTGCGCGAGCATACAGACCGCCACCATGACAGAGAAACCACAGTGACGCGCTCTACCATCAATCATTTCAACCTGCAATTGCACAATTCGTCTCCTTAAGCCAGGTATTTATCCATTCAACCAGTGACCCTGTAATTTCAATTTTCCTCTAGGAATTCTACCTAAAAGAGCCAAATTCAAGCTGAAAACAGTCCACAGTTGCCATACAAAGACACCCAAAACTGTTTTTTTGCCCATTTTCCTACAGAAGCCCGACCTCCAGTTTGAAAACACAAGAACCAAGAATGGAAGCTCCAGTAGCCATGAACGTGGTGCCCCTTAATGCGCCTCATAAAGACTTGGATTTGTTACCCTTGGCTTAGAGATATTTTCAAATAAAAGAGTTATCTAGTGATATGAACCATCTCCAGGCATTTTGCCGAATTAGGAATAGTCATCTGAGAAACTCTGATATCTATGGAATATGGGAATCTAATATTCCCATGTATTACCTTCCCTTAGTCAATGTGTTCCCAGATATTATTCACCAATGTTGTGCCAACTATGACCCTGTCAGTAAAGCAGTTATGACCCCATCCCAAACTGTTCTCTTTTACATAACTGCTGAATCTATCAATGAGATGTTACACTTCAATCCCACTCAGCCCCTTGCTCGTCTTTCCATGGGATTTTTTCTTGAGCAAGGCTCTTGATTGCCCAATTCAGAAATAACCCTGATTGCTCAATTATTCATGAAACCAGATTGCGAGCCCCAAGGCCCACCTCCCTATGTGCATTCTTGGTTCACTGAAACAGGAAAGCTTATTCTTGACATGATATCCTTTATCTTGGGATTCAAAACCAGTGAATTTGTTGATGAGACCATCTTAGTTATGTTGTCAATGTTTACTCCAGGACAACCCCCTGCTATCAAATATGATTATGCCTCTTTAATTGCCAATAAAATCAATGAGCAATTCATAAATTTGGATAGAGAAGGAGTCTTCAAGTACACCTCATTCATATACCACCTTCTGTTATATTATCAATCAGACAGCTTTTCATTTCCCATCAGGAAATTGGATTCCAAAGGAGAGAGGAGGTTTGTGATTTTTTGGACCTCGGTCTTCCATAATGTTTGTGAATCCCCTTATACCTACTGTGAATTCATTGACTTTTTGTGCATCCAACCTTCACCCTGTTGATAGGAGCTCCTCCTCCTAGAATTTCTGGTGATATGAGGAAAATTTTACAGCTGTCCAAACAGTATAGGATAGGTGAGTGGTACCTCTACCAGAATCACACTGAAATTAGAATATATGGCTGTGAACTGTGTCCTTTCAAGCTACCCAAATATGTGCCCATGAGACTATTTGCACTGGAGTATTTTGGGCAGCTTATCAATGCAGCTTTAACCCACTTTTGCAATGTAAAGAAAAAGGCTCAGCTGAGAATAAGAAACCAATTAGGCCCTTTTATCATCCATAAGAGGGAGGCATGGGAAGCTGCTGATAAGATATTAGGGGAAGACCTTAAATTGAAGAAAAGTTTCTGGTGGGTGTCATATGACCCAAATAGCTTTATAAGTGACAAAAAAGTAAGAAACATGCTATCGGCTTATATACATCATAGGATCCTTGAAATTGAACAATTTGCTAATCAGGATGAGTGGGTAGAGGGTACATTAACAGAAGAAAATACTGAACAAGAAAAGATAGAAAAAGCTATGAATGATCTTGAAAAGACCCTTGACCTAGACTCTTTTGGATGAGTATCTTTCAAGCTGCCTCAGCAAATCGGAGTGGGTACATCCTCTGCTGGAACTTCACAGTAGCCGGTACAAGAAACCAGTGCACTAGTTATAGGGTCTTCTAAGGGCAAGGAAGTTGCAGACACGGAGCAGCAAGCAATGACTGATCAGCAGGGGCAAATTCCTCCGGTCCAAACCAAAGCAGCAGAGATTCCTACATTACAGACTCCTCTAAATGAGGAACGAGGTAAGAAAAGAGACAGGGAAGAAGCCACACCTATCAGTGGGCTTGTAGAACAACCAGGGGAAAAAATGCAAAGACTCAATTCTCTGTCAGAAGAGGAAATCTTTGAAGAAGCAACTAAAAGTTTAATAGGGGAAAAGATAGCCAGCCAGCAGACATCCCCGGTGGTGGAAACATCAACTAGCTCACATATGCAGGAGCTAGAAAGGTAGCATACTGTGGAAGTTTCATCCACTAGGCCACCAAGTAAGCAGGCCTCTGACATCAAAAGGACGTTCACAGAGATAAAGGCTAGAAACGACCCACTAAGGCTGCAGATTTATAACCCGTATATTAAGATGGCCCCCACAAACCAACAAAGGTTGATGTCTGCCTATGACATTAAGGAGGGAAAAATGATCATGAGTTATTTCAAGCCCAAGGTGCAGCAACCACAATCAGCAGCTGATTACATCAGGACAAATCTTGAGGTCTTGGCCAAGGATATTCATCCAATGGACCTGATTGAGCTGCATAAAAACACTGGAGAGATGGTCTACTCCACACTAGATGATAAAGCTATGTTAGCTCATAAATTACAAAACTCCTTAGGCAACACCTATGCTCAACTAGATTTGGAGAAATCCTCTTCTATTGCTAAGGAAAATAGGATCAAATCCTTGGAAGAAATTATCATTGAACTAGGACATGATCCCAAAGATGCCAAAGGCATAAAGGCACTGATGAAGAAGAAAGAAGAGGACATTGCTGCCCTCAGAAAACAGCTGAAACTGCCTCCTTCTATGCATCCACAGACTACAGAAGTTGTACAACAGAAATCTGAAGAGGACATGATGGACCTACTCATGAGACTGAATGAAAGATTGAGTGAGACAGAGCAGGCATTGGAGAAAGCTCTACAAGAAAAGCAGGGAGAGTCGACCTCCCAGCCACCTGAAGTAGCCCCAACAGTTACTACTGCCCCCTCCACACTTATAACAGCATTGCCTCCCACTGTCCCAGCATCAACAACAGAGATCATCACAGGTACCTCAGCAACAGCAATAGCAACAACACCAGGCAACAGTACTACTATGAGTACAAAACAACTGATAAAAGCCATGGAAGAATTAAAGCTGCAAGTATCAGAATTGAAACTGGTCAAAGAGCAATTGGCAAAGGTGGAAAGAAATTATGATAAATCCAAAATGAATGTGGCAGAGAAAACAAGGGAGGTCAAAACATTGGAGAACAAGGTGAGAGCATTAGAAAAGGATCTCTCTTTGGATAAACCTCTAGCAGAAATCAGAGGAATTTTGTGGACCAACATCAATCAATCCCTTAGTGATGTGTGGAGGTCTATCCAAATCATTTATGAGCAGATTGACTTAATAAGAGTGGCCCAAATGGAGATTCAAAAAACAAGAGCTTTATTGGGACAGATGCCTGAACAAGCTAACCGGGTGATATATTTTTTGAACACCAAGACTGGCGAAGAACTGGAAGCACTAGAAATCAGAGACAAAACAGGCACCATTCTAGACATCAAGAGAGTTCTAACCATGAGATTTCTAATGAAAAATTTGGAAAGAAGGTGCTAGGACATGCAGGTAGAGATTAATTCTTTCACAGAAAAGTTTACAGTATTGCATAAAAAAGGTTTGCAAAGTCCTTTGGGAAGTAATGATCGTTTGATGAAACACAAAGACTATGTACTTAAATTGAATACATATGCTATTGATCAAGTTAATGCATCATCAAGTACTTCGGGAGAGAAGGCACTTCCATCTAGCCAAGCCCTCCACGACAACCTGGAAAATTTGTTCTACATTGAGCACGAGGTGAAGCATCTGTTCACCATCCCACCTAATTTCTTCAGGTACACAGAGACTGATGAAACTTTGAGGAAGCTTCAGAGACATAAATTACCAGGACCAAAGTGGTGGCAAAGTATGTTAGAAATTCTATAAACTTATCTTTGGTACCATGGTAAATTGAAAATTTTGGACCATCTACTATAATGTGGGAAACAGAAATGAATCAGAGTCATGCGGGTCAAAGCACATCACTTCAGGGTCAAAGAAAGTCCGACCAAGGCGGAATAACCAGCACAGAGTATGAGTGGAACACAGCCATAAATCAGCTCGCAGCACCTACCTCTGGTACATCTCATAAAGATGGAACAACCAGCACAACATCAATTTATTGTTCCCCTGTTTTCGAGACTGTCTGTCTCTATCTTTGTAAAACACATTGAACATCACTAGATATTATTTCTATCATATATTTTGTAAAATATTTGATATTTTTGTACAAATACCCCCCCAGACGAAGTATTTGGGGTTGGTTGGTGGGTGTTCATAGTTTCTGACTGTAATACTGAAGTTTTTTGGAATAAAAAGCTGTTGGAACCATTTTTGTCTGGCTTACTGAATGAGGAATTGATGCTAAGGACCATGTTACAGAATTCTTGAATCATCTTATGGATCAATAAGTCCCTTCTAACTTGTGTTTTATAGTTTCTATGTTTATTATATCATCTATGTTTCATGATCTCAATAATAAAGAAAAAGAATAATTCAGAATTTGCTTGACTACACTCTGTCTTCAATCTTTGTTATTTTATGTGTTTTCTTCAGAATTAGAATAAACAGTGAATTCTTAATTGCTCCTGTTTCCCCTGATTCTTTCATCTTGAATATTTGCTAAGGAATTCTTAATTTCTCCTCAGCAGTATCCATCCATTTTCCCTCTGTCAAATATGATGAAGGATTCTTAATTTCCCTTCACCCAATTGACTCCATTCCATCCGATTTCAGCCTATAAATTGTTCCATATTTGAGTACCTTGCTCTGTGATACCTCCTCTGATAAAAAACCTAATCTAGGAAGCTATCCTTCTTTGACTCCATCATGCCCAATGGACTGAAACTCTTTAGTTTTACCTCACTATTCTATTGAATCTCCATTCCTCCAACCAAACTCAAAACAAAACCCTTGCACTTCATAGCTAGCCTAATATACCTCAAAACAAAGCTAAATCATAAAGAGAGAGCCCTCTCTGGATGCAGATTGGCTAGAATCTGTATCTAAAAGATTGGTCTGTGGTTACCTCAGCCGTATTCCCTTTCTTTCAACTTTAGGGAACAACCTAAGTGATAACATCATTGGCGACTCCACTGGGGACCTGAGTAATTGTTTGTTACTGTTGTTTATTTCATAAGCTACAGATGGAGCCTGAAGTTGGCCAAGTAGCCTTTGAAACTGCTTTTTTTTTGCAATTGCAGAAATAAATGAATGCTACTTCAGTCTATCTCCAGTCTAGTTTATGTATTGAACAATTGTCTCAAATACTTGATCAGTCCCTTGTTTCAGTAGATCTTTAGGAAAATTCATAATCTCCTCATCTAAAAATTCCTAAACTATTTCAAGAAAAACCAAAAACATACTCAGAAACTGGCTCCAAAGAAGAAGATCTGTTACACTAGATCAAATCCTGATCCAAATCCCCCACCTGTGTTTGAGAATCCTAATCTCATTCCTAAAGTCCTTAGAAGCCAAAAGAGCCAAGAACATTATGCTAGTTCACACCTTGACACACATCAGCAGAACCCTATCCAATTTGAGCTTACTTTTGGAAAAACACCAATCCTTTTTTCCATTGTTGCAGCTTTTTCAAGCTCACCATCAACACTTCAGACCCTCCTTTCCACTCCTCCATCTACAACTTACATTTCCACTGTTATCCTTGCTCTTCCAGCTGTTACACTTATCTCTACAAACATGGAAAACCGTTATGCTCCCTTGCAACTACCTACAAATTCAAGGGCTACGCCTCAAGATTATCAAAGCAAAATCACTTATTTTTATGGTATTGGCACTTACACAACCCAACAACATACTAAGAAAATGACATATTATTTTGAAAACTATGAGATTGATGATGATGATGTCAGAATGAAAGTCTTTGTTCAAAGTTTAACTGGAGATGTTGGAACATGGTTTAGAGCACTCCCCGCAAACACTATCGCTCAACTTGTCCTGACGATGAACCACACTGGTTGGTTCGAAACGCGTTGACAAATGGTTTCGCATGTGATTTTCGCCGAAAAATCTATCATAAACTTGTTATGGATCACAAAAGCCTCAACTCTACAACTAAAAGCCCTTTATCAGACCTTCTTGAATATATGGGAAAAGAAGAAGGATCCTCTACACATTTTATCAGAATATGAAAACTTGAATAGAGGTCCACAAGAAACTGTTCAAGATTACTGTACCAGATTTAATAATGTATACAATGCTATTCCTCAAAATCTTGGACCTCCTCCAGATTTAGCCTTGATCAAATTCCCTGATGCATTTGATTCGGATATGGCATATCTTCTTAGGGAAAGAGCTCCTCGAAGCTTAGAAGACATGTAGAGTATAGCTGTCAGTGTTGAGGCCAACCTGATTTCTAAACGAGCTTGAGCTAGAGCTAAAAGGAGGACACCTTTCAAAGAAGAACCTTCTGCATTTGAACAAAAATTAGATGTTATTATCACAGGCATGGATAGACTTGGTGATAGAGTAGAAACAATTGAGAGGAAATCCCCTTGGGATGGTCAACCAAGCAATACTAGGAGAAATCCAAACTTTATAAAAAACCAGAATTCTAATACTGGAAAGGCTGGCCCTAACCAAAACATTAGGCCTCCATTCTAGGAAAACTATGCTGAAGCTTCAACCTCCAATGAACCAATAGAAGATACTCAAATTAACTTAATGGGTCTCAATAGTGAGAAACTAATTTTCTTGACCTAAGAAGACCAAGAAGCTCACACTCTTAATCAATTCCAAATCCAATCAGGTGAATCATTTGATTTTAGGGAGGGATATGACACAGCCATCTATGAAGTTCACAAGCAATATAATCTGAGGAGCAGAAGGATAGATGTTCCTGAAACTAATAAACAAAAGGATACTAAGCAACCTAGTAAAGCTAAAATCAAGAACCCCTCTGTACAAACCCTTCCTAGAACAGATCCTAACCCAAATAATCCAACAATTGAAGATGTATCAGACAATCAACAACCTTCAACTTTCACTCCTCCCAAAGGAACGGTGGAAGAACCTCCACAAATTGAGTTAGAAGCAACTTCAGCCCATGATAACGCTCTTGTAAAAGAAAAAGATAGAAAATACAACAGAAAAAGAAAATCTCACTGCTCAAAATGCAAAAATTCAAACAGAGAAACCTTTCACTCTCGAGACCGAAATAGGCAAATTAAAGATAGCAATTCCATTGTCAGAATTGGCCAAGCATGATCTCTACAGAAATCAAATCAGCAGATCACTTCAGATTTCAGAAAACAAAGATGGAGTAAATGTCCTTGATGACCAACCAAAATTAATTTTTGGCCCTGAGGTAAATGGTAAATTAGTAGATGGAGGGGTCCCTCCTTTCTATGTAAGTCTGAACATTCATGATAAGATACTTCATAATGCAATGTTTGATTCTGGTGCTTCTCATAATTTAATGCCTAAATATGTGATGAAGAAATTGGACCTAGATATCACCAGGCCATACAAAGACTTGTTCTCTTTTGATTCAAGCCAGGACAGATGTCTAGGATTGATCAAAGATTTATGTGTATAATTAGTTCAATTCCCTGCCGAGACAATTTTAATGGATGTAGTGGTTGCTGACATTCCACCAAAATATGGCATGTTTTTGTCTAGATCTTGGGGTGAAAAGCTCCAAGGATCTTTACAGTTGGACATGTCCTATGCCACCATTTCAGTATTTGGCCAACCAAAGAGATTGTATCGAGAAACCCTGATGAAATACGTGGTGAGTAGCCAGGAGAAACCCCACAATTTTCCCATTTACTCCATGCATTTTGACATGGACTCCTTCATCCTATACAATGCTGAAATTTATCCCCCAACTGATATTAAGGCTTTAGCATTAGAACAAGAAAAAATCATAAATGAAAAATCTAGTGTTAAAATTCAAGAAATTTCTGAGATAATTGATATAACAGACACTCAAGAGAAACCAGATGAAACTAAAAATCCAAATTTCCCTAGTAAACAAATTTCCAAGACTCCTGATACTAACTATGAACATGAGATCCTTTGGTACTTGGAATTTGATGGATCAGTTAATAAATTAGGGGCAGGAGCAGGAATTTGGGTACACAATCTGGAAAATGATCATGCTGAAGGGCATGCTTACAGGTTGAATTTTAGATGCACTAATAATATGGCTGAATATGAAGCCCTCTTGCTAGGACTCAAATTGATTAAAAGTTTAGGGGCAGTTAGGGTATCAGTTTTGGGAGACTCTGATTTAGTCATTCAACAAATGAAAGGGAACTTCCTCACAAATGATCTCAGATTAAGATCTTACAGAGGGGCAGCAATTGAGATCCTCAATACATTTATGGAAACACAGCTTGCCAAAATTCCAAGAAAACACAATTTGCATGCTCACAGTTTGGCAACATTTGCCAGCACTTGTAAACTGCCATTTGAACCCAATCATCAGTTTACAGCTGAGATTAAACACAGGCCAACTGTACCTGACAATGTAAAAAACTGGCAAGTGTTTGACAATGATACGCAGATTAACAATTCCTGACCCTAAAAGAAGAATTTTCCAGCATTAATATAGACACGGACACTGTTGGAGAGGTTGACCAAATATACAAAATTGAAACAGACATTGCAGTAAAAACTACAACACGAATACTTCACCCAACAGAATTTACCAGGAAAGAGTTGCAAGAGCTTAAAGAAGTAGACATTGATAAGGGTATTGGAGGAGAATCCAAAGTTATTAATTTAGAAGACAATTATTTTCCCACGGGATAAAATCCTTTGGAAGATTTCTTTGATTCTAACGATATTAAAAAGAAACCAAAAATGCATCCTCTAAACGCAAACATTGAGGACTATAATATAGGAACTGAAGAAAATCCTAAAATGATAAAACTATCCAAAACTCTGCCTCCTGACCAAAAGCTTAAATATGTTGAACTGTTCAAGGAATTCCAGGATGTTTTTGCCTAGAGCTATGAAGATCTCAAATCCTACGATACCTATGTGATTCAACATACAATACCTCTCAAAGAAAATCAGAAACCTTTCAAGCAAAAACTCATAAGGGTCAACCCTGTACTCCTCCCTCTAATTGAAAAAGAAGTCAAAAGAACGTATGAAGCTGGGATAATTGCATCTATCAGATTTTCAGAATAGGTGTCCAATTTAGTGCCCACTAGGAAGAAAATAGGAGAAATCGAACTGTGTGTAGATTTAAGGAATGTAAATAAAGTTTCCTTGAAAGACCACTACCCCTTACCTAAGATGGACCATATTTTACAAAGGTTAGTAGGTGCCGCTAGGATTTCCCTTTTGGATGGGTTTTCAAACTTCAACCAGATCCTAGTTCATCCTGATGATCAGGAAAAGACTACTTTTACAACCCCATGGGGAACTTTCAAATATGTGAAAATGCCATTTGGACTCAAGAATGCAGGGGCAACCTTCCGACGGGCAATGGACAGAGCTTTTTCAAAATAAATTCATGATTTTCTAGTCATATACCTAGATGATTTTACTGTGTTTCCCAAATCAGATCAGCAGCATCTAGATCATCTGAGACAAGTGTTTTTAACATGTAGAAAGTACAGTATTTCCTTGAATACTAAAAAATCCTTGTTCGGTCTAGAGGGGGACAAACGGTTAGGTCATATAATCTCCAAAGACGACATCAAAATTGATCCTGACAGAATAGAAGCCATTTTACAAATACCCCATCCCAGAAATGTCAAAGAACTTCAAGCTTTCGTAGGGAAAATTAACTTTTTAAGAAGATTCATACTTAACGTGGCTGAATTAATCAGATTGTTGAACAATATGCTGAAAAAGGATTCCAAGGTTAAATGGACAATAGAAGCCAAACAAGTATTTGAGGAAATCAAAATGGCCTTGACCAAAACACCAGACCTTACAAGCCCAAAATTTGATAGAGAATTCATAATCTTCTCATTTGCATCTGAACACACTATTGCTACTATTTTACTACAGAAAGATGATCAAGGATGTGAAAAATCCATAGCCTTTTTTAGTAAAGCGCATAGGGATGCACCTCTAAAATACCCAATCATGGAAAAACAGGCTTATGCACTTGTGAAAGTCGTCAAAGATTTTAGAGTCTACATATTATACTCTCATATAATAGCTTATGTACCAAGCACTGTTGTCAAAGATATCCTGACCCAAGAGGGGATTGAAGGCAAAAGAGGTAAGTGGATTGCCACTATATTATAATATGATATTGAAATAAAACCTACAAAGCTGATAAAAGGACAAGGATTGGCTAAACTCATGACTGAAACCAATTGCCAAGCTCTGGATATCAATGAACTGGATAATGAATAGGAGATGGCGACTCCACAAATTAGCTAGGCCTTCCTAGAATCACCTTGGTATGCTGATATATGTTATGTATTATTAAACCTGCAGGCTCCTCCAGGGTTATCCAGAACAAAGAAAATGTTTATAAAAATGAAAGCTTCAAAGTTTTGTATTTTAGATGGTGCTCTTTTTTGGAAAAATCATGAAGGTGTTCTATTAAACTGTTTAATAAAAGATGAAGCTAATAAGGTACTTAAAGAATTTCATGCAGGGGAATGTGGTGGACATTTGTACTGGAAATCAACTGTAGACAAAATTCTAAGGGTTGGATTTTACTGGCTAGCTTTATTTGTTGATGTCAAAAAGTTTGTCACTACTTGCCACAAATGTCAAATTTTTGAAGGCAAGAGGAAACTTTTACCTCTACCCCTTAAACCAATTTCCACTAAAAGACCCTTTCAACAATGGGGTTTAGACTTTATTGGGGAAATACATCCTCCCTCTTCTGGGCAACATAAATGGATCCTGACTGCTACAGACTATTTCACCAAGTGGATAGAAGCCATCTCTTATAGACAAGCCAATGATTCAGTGATCATTCAATTCTCTGAAACCAATATCTTGTCTAGATTTGGCTGTCCTAAAAAAATCATAACTGATAATGCTATTGCTTTCAAATCCAAGAAAATGATAAGTTTCTGTCATAAGTACCACATCACCTTAGGCCACTCCATAGCTTATTACCAACAAGGTAATGGTGTAGCTGAGTCCTCCAACAAAATCCTGATCAATATTATTAAGAAAGTATTGGAATAAAACAAGAAAAACTAGCATAAGAAGCTTATAAATGCACTATGGGCAGACAGATTAACTACCAAGAGATCCATTGGAACTAGTCCCTATGAGCTTGTCTATGGTATGGAGGCTGTATTTCCTTCATCCTTAGGGGTCCCTGTAATGAAATTACTGCAAGAAGCTCAAGTGGAACCCAATGACATTCAGAGAAGGATTAATCAGACTATCCATTTACAGCAGACCAGAGAAGAGGTATATCAAAGATCTCAAGTGCTACAAGAAAAACTCAAGAAGATATTTGATAGAAGGACTAAGGCAGAAGATTTTTACATAGGAAACAAAGTGTTAAAGTGGGACTCCAGAAGAGAAGATAAAGGAAAACATGGGAAGTTTGACTTCCTATGGAAGGGACCTTTTATTATTCAGGCCTCACAGGGAAACAATACCTACTTTTTGAAAAGCCTGGATGGTACAGAAGCAGAAGAAGGACCAATTAATGGTCGGATGCTGAAACACTATTTTGATCCAGTTTGTTGATATATCCTGACTCTAACTTGTACATAGCAAAGTTCAGTTTCTACAGCTTTTTACAGCAATAAGAATAGAAAGGAATGGGCAGAAAGTTTTGAGAAACAGTGAAGGAATTTTACTATTTTGTTTTCAGCTCAAGAGAAATGTATATATGTTACATGGTCCTATGTACAGTTTTGTCTACTTGCAGCAAAGGAAGATTTCAGAGTGTAGCAAGAGTTGTACATAAGGCCATCTGACCTAATGTTCTTGACTTTTCACCAAGAAATGCCATCCCCAAGTGGAGCCAGTGTTATGCTCCTATACCAATAGGTGTCATATTTCATGATTGACTGGTTAAAATCCTTAATATGTTCATCCTTTCCCTACCACAAAGGTTTTCCATATTTTGAAAAAATCAAGATATTTAAAAATGTAAAGAGGGTATGCCCTAAAAGAAATATCAAAGGGAAAAAAGAATAAGATGGTCAAAAAATGAAAAAATGAACCCTAAACAAAAGACCAGGAAAGGGTGCAAGTTCAAAATGCCACTACTATTCTATCTTTGCAATAATCTGATTGTGTGTAGTTTGTTAAATCTTGCCACAGTTGATGAATGGCCAAACAACTTAATCTTGGCTAGTTCATGTTTCAATTTCCTGTTTTAGAGATAGAGAATAAAATCTGTCCAAACTATTTAAACTTAGCAGATAAGTAGATAGGTAGAGAAGCAAAGGAGCTCAACAATTTACTCTGAGCCCTTGGAAGAAATAAGTGCAGATCTAGATAGGCCTATCATGCTAAGAAAAGAAAATTGATGAGGGTTTTCCAGTCCAAATGCACCCAATGGAAAAGGAAGAAAAAATGTTAGGTACAGTAAGCTGGGTAGGCAGTTTTGGTGTTGCAGCAAGAAACTTGTGATAGGTTTTGTCTCTCAGAATGATTAAATCTTACTTCTATCACAGGTACCATGGCAGAAGCATGATTAACTCCCCCTTCATCTTTTCCCAAATCACTTACTAATCATCCCCCAGGGTGTTGATATCTGCTCAATATCCCCAAATCACTCCATTTCATTTCATAAAACCCTAAGTAAAACCCTTTTGCTTAGGACATTGTACAAAATCACATATAAACTCTTTCTTTCCTAAGCCTAAGTTATTAAACTTTATTAACTTAGCGCTTGTGTTCATATCGTTTCTCATATTGACTATTAATTTTATTATATAAATCCCTATCCTTAATACCCTTCCCCGTAAGTATGTGTATATAACAAAGACCCTTATATTTTAATATCCCCGCCCCGGTTTATTATAACCATAAAACTGTTGAAATCACTGTTCAAATATGGATTAGCAGGTTTATTCAGAACCTGTTAAGAACCTTAACCCACCGTGCACAAACCATGGGATTAATTAACCCCACGTTAATTAACGAACCATCGCCCCCGAACTAATAAACACATCCCTCATATGTTTTATTAATGTTTATTATATATCGGGCCCTGTTTCATAATCCGCCACCATCTCCGATGCCCGTCAACCGTCAGATATGGGCCTGCTCATCCAACAGTCCATGCTTATATCGTGGCCCCCCTTCCATCCGACCTTTAACGCCCAGGGGAGTGGTGGTATTGCGCCTGTACCATGGATGCGTGGTGCATTCCCGTCATGCTCGCTGCCTCTCCGCCCCAAACCACTCTGGCCCATAAGCGGTGTGGGCCAAAACCGTTTACCGCCCTCCCACTAGCCCTCAGCTAACATCATGACCACATCATCTCTCCACATCACCATCCCGTACCCTCCGCTACACGATAAAGTGTCCCGTCATGCTGACGTCAGCGAAGCAATAAATGCCAAAAAAAACCCCGCCAAGCCAAAATTTCACTAAAAACACAAGAAAAAGGTCATTTTCGTCATTTTTCTCTGCGAGCAGTCTTCCATGCAAATTATGTCTGGTTGATTGTGCGAGCATACAGTCTACCACCCTGCCAGAGAAACCACAACGACGTGCTCTATCATCAGTCATTTGAACCTGCAATTGCATAATTCGTCTCCTTAAGCCAGGTATTTATCCATTCGACCAGTTACCCTGTAATTTTGATTTTCCTCTGGGAATTTTACCTAAAAGAGCCAAATTCAAGCTAGAAACAGTCCACAGTTGCCATACAAAGACAACCAAAACTGTTGTTTTGCCCATTTTCCTACAGAAGCCCGACCTCCAGTTTGAAAACATAAGAAACAAGCATGGAAGCTCCCGTAGCCCTGAACGTGGCGCCCCTCAATGCACCTCATAAACACCTGGATTGGTTACCCTTGGCTGAGAGAGATTTTCAAATAAAAGAGTTATCTGGTGATATGAACCATCTCCAGGAATTTTTCCGAATTAGGAATAGTCATCTGAGCAACTCTAATATCTATGGAATATGGAAAACTAATCTTCCCAGGTATTACCTTCCCTCAGTCAATGTGTTCCCAGATATTATTCACCAATGATGTGCCAACTATGACCCTGTCAGTAAAGCAGTTATGACCCCATCCCAAACTATTCTCTTTTAGATAACTGCTGAATCTATCAATGAGATATTACACTTCCATCCCACTCAGCCCCTTTCTCCTCTTTCCATGGGATTTTTGCTTGAGCAAGGCTCTCAATTGCCCAATTCAGAAATAACCCAGATTGCTCAATTATTCATGAAACCAGCTTCCAAGCCCCAATGCCCACCTCCCTATGTGCATTCCTGGTTCACTGAAACAGGCAAGCTTATTCTTGACATGATATCCTTTATCTTGGCTTTCAAAACCAGTGAATTTTTTTATGAGACCATCTTAGTTATGTTGTCAATGTTTACTCTAGGATAGCCCCCTATTTTCAAATATGATTATGCCTCTTTCATTGCCAATAAAATCAATGAGCAATTCATAAATTTGGATAGAGAAGGAGTCTTCAAGTACAGCTCATTCATATACCACCTTCTGCTATATTATCAGCCAGACAAATTTTCATTTCCCATCAGGAAATTAGATTCCAAAGGAGAGAGGAGGTCAGTGATCTTTTGGACCTCAGTCTTCCATAATGTTTGTGAATGCCCTTATACCTACTGTGAATTCATTGACTTGTTTGTACATCTAAGCTCCACCCTCTTGATAGGAGCTCCTCCTCCTAGAATTTCTGGTGATATGAAGAAAATTTTAAAGCTGTCTAAACAGTACAGGATAGGTGACTGGTACCTCTACCAGAATCACACTGAAATCAGAATATATGGCTGTGAACTATGTCATTTCAAGCTACCCAAATATGTGCCCCATGAGACTATTTGCATTGGAGTATTTCAGGAAGCTTATCAATGCAGATTTAGCTCACTTTTGTAATGTAAAGAAAAAGGCTCAGCTGAGAATAAAAAACCAGTTAGGCCCTTTTATCATCCATAAGAGGGAGGCATGGGAAGATGCTGATAAGATATTAGGGGAAAACGTTAAATTGAAGAAAAGTTTTTGGTGGGTGCCATATGACCTAAATAGCTTTATAAGTGACAGAAAAGTAAGAAACATGCTATCAGCTTATATACATCATAGGATCCCTGAAATTGAATAGTTTTCTAATCAGGATGAGTGGGTAGAGGGTACATTAACAGAAGAAATTACTGAACAAGAAAAGATGGAAAAATCTGTGAAAGATCGTGAAAAGACCTTTGACCTAGACTCTTTTGGACAGGTATCTTTCAAGCTGCCTTAGCAAACTAGAGTGGGTAAATCCTATGTTGGAACTCCAAAGCAGCCGATACAAGAAACCAGCGCACCAATTACAGGGCCTTCTAAGGGCAAGGAAGTGGCAGACACGGAGCAGCAAGCAATGACTGATTAGCAGGGGAAAATTCCTCAGGTCCAAACCAAAGCAGCAGAGATTCTTGCATTACAGACTCCTTTAAATGAGGAAAGAGGCAAGAAAATACATAGGGAAGAAGCCGCACCTATTTGTGGGCCTACAGAACAACCAGGGGAAAAAAGGCAAAGACTCAATCCTTTGTCATAAGAGGAAATCTTTAAAGAAACAACTGAAAGTTTAATAGGGGAAAAGATAGCCAGTCAGCAGACATCCCTGGTGGTGGAAACATCAACTAGCTCACATAGGTAGGAGCTATAAAGGCAGCATAGTGTGGAAGTTTCATCCACTAGGCCACCAAGTAAATAGGCCTTTGCCATCAAAAGGACATTTACAGAGATAAAGGCTAGAAACAACCCACTAAGGCTGCAGATTTATAACCAGTATATTAGGATGGCCCCCACAAACCAACAAAGGTTGATGTCTGCCTATGACATTAAGGAGGGCAAAATGATCATGAGTTATTTCAATCCCAAGGTGCAGCAACGCCAATCAGCAGTTGATTACATCAGGACAAATCTGAACGTCTTGGCCAAGGATATTCATTCAATGGACCAGATTGAGCTCCATAAACGGACTGGAGAGATGGTCTACTCCACACTAGCTGATAAAGCTATGTTCACCCATAAATTATAAAAATCCTTAGATAACACCTCTGTTCAACTATATTTGGAGAAAGCCTCTTCTCTTTCTAAGGACAACAGGATCAAATCCTTGGAGGAAAATATCATTGAACTGGGACATGATCCCAAGGATGCCAAAGGCATAAAGGCACTGATGAAGAAGAAAGAAGAGACATTGCTACCCTCAGAAAACAACTGAATCTGCCTCCTTCTATGCATCCACAGACTGTAGAAGTTGTACAACAGAAATCTAAAGAGGACATGATGGACCTGCTCATGGGACTGAATGAAAGATTGAGTGAGGCAGAGCAGGCATTGGAGAAAGCTCTATAAGAAAAGCAGGGAGAGTCGACCTCCCAGCCACCTGAAGTAGCCCCAACAGTTACTACTACCCCCTCCACACTTATAACAACATTGCCTCTCACTGTCTCGGCATCAACAGCAGAGATCATCACAGGTAACTCAGCAACAGCAACAGCGACAACACCAGGCAAGAGTACTACTATGAGTACAGAACAGCTGATAAAAGCCATGGAAGAATTAAAGCTGCAAGTATCAGAATTGAAACTGGTCAAAGAGCAATTGGCAAAGGTGGAAAGAAATTATGATAAATCCAAAATGAATGTGGCAGAGAAAACAAGGGAGGTCAAAACATTGGAGAACAAGGTGAGAGCATTAGAAAAGGATCTCTCTCTGTATAAACCTCTAGCAGAAATTAGAGGAATTTTGTGGACCAACATCAATCAATCCCTTAGTGATGTGTGGAGGTCTATCCAAATCATTTATGAGCAGATTGACTTAATAAGAGTGGCCCAAATAGAGATTCAAAAAACAAGAGCTTTATTGGGACAAATGCCTGAACAAGCTAACCAGCTAATACATTTTTTGAACACCAAGACCAGCGAAGAATTGGAAGCACTAGAAATGAGAGACAAAACATACACCATTCTAGACATCAAGAGAGTTCTAACCATGAGAACTCTAATGTAAAATTTGGAAAGAAGGTGCCAGGACATGTAGGTAGAGATTAATTCTTTCACAGAAAAGTTTACAGTCTTGCATAAAAAAGGTTTGCCAAGTCCTTTGGGAAGTAATGATCGTCTGATGAAACACAAATACTATGTACTTAAACTGAATACATATGCTATTGATCAAGTTAATACATTATCAAGTACTTCAGGAGAGAAGGCACTTCCATCTAGCCAAGCCCTCTATGACAACCTGTAAAATTTGTTCTACATTAAGCACGAGGTGAAGCATCTGTTCACCATCCCACCTAATTTCTTCAGGTACACAGAGACTGACGAAACTTTGAGGAAGCTTCAGAGACATAAATTACCAGGACCGGAGTGGTGGCAAAGTATGTTAGAAATTCTATAAACTTATCTTTGGTACCTTGGTAAATTGAAAATTTTGGACCATCTACTATAATGCGGAGAACAGAAATGAATCAGAGTTATGCGGGTCAAAACACATCACATTAGGGTCAAAGAAAGTTCGCCAAGGTGGAATAACCAGCACAGAGTATGAGTGGAACATGGCCATAAACTGACTCACAGCACCTACCTCCGATACATCTCATAAAGATGGAACAGCCAGCACATCATCAATTTATTACATCAATTTATTGTTCCCCTGTTTTCGAGACTTTCTGTCTCTATCTTTGTAAAATGCATTAAACATCACCAGATATTATTTCTATCACATATTTTGTAAGATTTTAATATTTTTGTACAAATACCCCCCCAGACGAAGTATTTGGGGTTGGTTGGTGGGTGTTCATAGTTTCTGACTGTAATACTGCAGTTTTCTGGAATAAAAGGCTGTTGGAACTGTTTTTGTCTAGCTTACTGAATGAGGAATTGACGCTGAGGACCATGTTATAGAATTCTTGAATCATCTTACGGATCAATAAGTCCCTTCTAACTTGTGTTTTAAAGTTTCTATGTTTATTATATCATCTATGTTTCATGATCTCAATAATAAAGAAAAAGAATAATTCAAAATTTGCTTGACATCACTCTGTCTTCAATCTTTGTTATTTTCTTTGTTTTCTTCAGAATTAGAATAAACCATGAATTCTTAATTGCTCTTGTTTCCCCTGGTTCTTTCATCTTGAATATTTGCTAAGGAATTCTTAATTGCTCCTCAGCAGTATCCATCCATTTTCCCTCTATCAAATATGATGAAGGATTCTTAATTGCCCTTCACCAATTGACTCCATTCCATCCGATTTCAGCCTATAAATTGTTCCATATTTGTGTACTTTTCTCTATGATACCTCCTCTGATAAAAAACCTAATCCAAGAAGCTATCCTTCTTTGACTCTGTCATGCCCAATGGACTGAAACTCTTCAGTTTTACCTCACTGTTCTATTGAATCTCCATTCCTCCAACCAAACTCAAAACAAAACCATTACACTCCATAGCTAGCCTAATATACCTCAAAACAAAGCTAAATCATAAAGAGAGAGCTCTCTTTGGATGTATATTGGCTAGAATCTGTATCTAAAAGATTGGTCTGTGGTTACCTCGGTCGTATTCCCTTTCACACACTAGACACTACAACAGTTGAATCACAAGTAACTCGCCAGGATGCAAAGGAGGGAAACCAGCTAAAAACTAATCTAAGGCAACATTTGCAAGAATACAGGTACTAGTTATCCATACATTCAAATGAAGAGAATGCTTTGGTCCTCAATGCTTGCTATCATCTTCTGTCTGATTTCTATTTGTCAATATGTCGGAAACAAGACTTTTGAGATAACAACCAAAACAAAGCAAGGCCCCAAGTGTTCTAGAGTCTCACAGAGCTCCAATCACCACGATATATCTTGATCGACACGTCTATCTGGATTCTGCAGTATAGAGATACAAATCATGGGTATATATTATTGTAATTTGGACAAAGAAGTAATGTTTGAATGTGATACAATAAGATGTCCCATAGTCAGAAGTTGGAAGCTGACGAAGTGTGGCCACTATAAATATGATATCATTTAGTAAAGTGCCTCAGGCAGGGTTTAATTATCTGGATTAATGATCCACTTCCCATACACGAAAAATAGGTCTTGAAGAATAAGATATGGCATCAGTGGTTGTAATTATCTTGCCTCCAGAGGAGATTTTGTTATGAACTACATTTGAAATTGATGAATTTTACAACTTGCATTGTTCAGAATAATTTTCGATTTGATAAATCATGTTGTGTAATTTAAAGATTGAGATAACTAAATGGTAAAGGGGAACACATTCTACAACGTATTTCAGACTACAAGAAATGATTAAAGATGCTTTTGGCTTGCAATCTGTTTTGCCTTGTTTCAATTGATTGAAAAAGTTGTCACAAAGGAGAACATGTATAGAGGGCCTAATGATGACCATATCGAGTTCAAAACTCTCCATCACTTGTCGAGTCTTAAAATAAGTGCATCTTAAAATGTTTACTCAAGACTATTCAAACTCCTCCATTAGAATGTCGATTATATACACATACACCAACAACTACATGTAGAAAACAAAAGCAAGATCCATAAGGGTCACAACGGGCATGGTTGTATATTTGAGTATCCTCCCATTGAAAAGGCTAGGTCATATGCCCTCTTATCTACCAATCTGCATTTTCTGAAGACCATTTTTCAGTTTTATTCATTTTCATGATTGCTTTTTTTCAAAATGATTGTTTTTTTTTTTACCATCTAGGCAAAGTCGAGGTTTGGATGGAATAATGTTCATCAGTTAAAATTGTGCAAGGCTAAGTCGAGTCAAAATTCTCATTGCTATAGTTTATTTCCCATGGTGACTCTCACCCCAAACCCTTCCTCATAAAATTTGAAGTCAAAATGCCCATTGATATAGTTTATTTCCCATCCTTGGCCAAAAACCCACCAATACCCAGGAAGGGTTTGGCCTGGTTTAGACTTCTGAAATTTGACCCCCAAGGAGCCCAACCTCAGCTGCAACTGCAAAACTTGGCCTGCTAGAATGAAGCTATGTAACCTCCTAGAAACTGCCCCAAATCACTGAGATGATCCCTCCTATGAATCTCCTCCCTTCCCAACTTTGAATCCAACTTGTAGATCTTCTCCTCAAGACCCATGTATTGCCTGGACTGACTCTCTGCGCTGTCCTCCAAGCCTGTAATTCAAACCACCTATTTTTTGTCCTCTCCTACTCCAAAAGTCCTCCTGAATGTTGACCCAAGGGTGACCTTCGAATTCCCTGGTTTCTCTAGCTAATGGCTGGCTCAATGTAGCTCTTTCCTCAACTACATATTCTCTACTGTTGACCCAGAAATATGCACTTCATGGTGATGGCTGAATGGATGTGTTGTAGATGCTTCCCAGAACTCCTCCAAATGCTATGGAACTGCCTTCCTAGGGTGGCACTCGAAGTCCCCTGAAGGTAAGGTTGAATCTCCCGCTTGAGAGATTCATGGCTAAACAGCCAGTTGACTCGGCTAAGCAGCTTAGGCAAACAATCAAGTAAAATTTGATATGCAAGATGAATGAATGAGAAAGTGAGAGGCTCCTCCTCCTTATGACTTCTTGGGCCTTCCTTTGCCTCATGTGGGCGCCTCCAATATCTATATGAATTTTCTCTACGCAATTCGAATTGTCTAGCATGCATTCCCACGTGGCTGGCCCCCACTTTCCACTAGCAAACTAATCTGGCCGTATTTTCTCCTAAGTACCTAAGTCGAAACTTATTGGGTCCTTTTCCTTGGAAAAATTGTGGAAAATTGTGTAGAGATAATCCTGTTACAAATGCTTTTGGGAAGGGACATGACAGTCATCCCCTCCCAAATGTTGCTTGCCCTCAAGCAACTTCAGAGTTGGGTGCTCCAAAATGTGCTCACCCTCCTAGGTGGCATCCTCATCTGGCAAGTTCTTCCAACGTACCAAGAACTCCTTGATGGTCCCTCAGCTTCCTCTCTCTCCTCTCCAAAATGGCCTCAGGCTCCAAAACCAAGTGGCCCTCATCATCCAATGGGGGTAACTCTACTGCTGCTATCACCTGTTGCCCCAACACCTATTTAAGGCATGAGAAATGGAATATATTGTGAATCTTGCTCCCCGGAGGTAGCTCCATCTCGTAGGCCACCTCCCCAACTCACCTGACTACCCTATATGGCCCATAAAAATGGGGTTGTAGCTTCTTGGCCACCCTTTTCTTCAATGTGGACTGCTTGTATGGTTGTAATCAGAGGTACACCAAATCCCCCTCCTCGAAATGTCTCTCGGACCAGTGCCAATCTGCGTACACCTTCTATTGGTTTTGCGTTGTCACTAAGTTATCCTTGAGAGCCTTGAGGATGTCTTGGCTCTCTTAGATCCAATATTTGGCCTTTGGGGCCTGACTGTCTCCAAAAACAACATCAGCAAAAGATAATGCATCATAACCATACAAGGCATGGAAAGGATGAAGACTGTTGTGATTAGTCTTCACCTGAAACCTGTTACCCACCAGATACTGTCAGAACTTGGCCAATGCATGCATGATGGCCAACATCTCTTTGTCATATATAGAATATGACTGCTCATGGGGTAAGAGCTTCCAACTCTCGAAAGAAATGGGGTGCCCATCTTGAGATAATACTGCTCCAACTCCCTCTTCGGATGCATCACACTCCACAGTGAAGGGTTGGGAGAAGTCTGGGAGTGCTAAAATTAGACAACTTCTCATAACCTCCTTGAGGCAATCAAAATATGCCTGTGCCCCATCTGTCCATGTGAAAGCCCTTCTCTTGGTCAAATCTGTCAGGGGAGCTTCCAACTGTGAAAACCCCTTGACGAAACTTTTGGTAATAAGTGCAGATGCCTAAGAAGCCCCTCAATGCTGTCACATCTTCGGGTACTGTCCAATCATAGATAGCACGTATCTTCTCCTCATTGAACTTCGCCCCATATTCACCAATGATTTTCCCTAAGTAGAGCATCTTTGTCAAGCCAAACTCACACTTGGATAGTTTGTCATAAAACTACTACTCTTCCAAAATACGCAGCACCTCCTCCAGGTGTTGGAGATGCTCCTCCCAAGTCCTGCTATAAATCAAGATATCGTCAAAGAAAACCAACATAAATCTCCTCAATTTCCTCCAAAACACATGGTTCATACATGACTGAAAAGTAGCTGGGGCAGTGGTCAACCCAAATGGCATGACCAGGAACTCGAAGTGCCCATAATTGCACCGAAAAGTTGTCTTGGGGATGTCCTGATCCCTCACCCTGATCTAGTAGTACCCCGAACATAGATCTATCTTAGAGAAGTACTTGGATCCTCTATTCTCATCCATAAACTCATTGATGCGGGGATGGGTACCGGTTCTTCAGTGTCTTCCTGTTGAGGGCTCGGTAGTCAATGCACATGTGCAAGGTTCCATCCTTCTTCTTCACCAACACTATTGAAGAAGCAAAAGGACTAGAACTTTTCCTGATATGGCCCAATGCCAACATATTTTTGATGGCCCTCTCAATATCATCCTTATAGGCCTTAGGATGCCTATAACAGGTAGTGATCACCGCCTACACACCCAGCTCTAGATCAATGGTGTGCTCGAATTTCGTGTCTCGCAGCTGCCTTAGTGGGATATCCCCAAACACCATTGCGTACTTGTCCAACAAGGCTTGTATGTCTGGAGGTGGTGGCTAGACCTGCCCTCCAACCTCTGAAACCCTCAGCTCCACTACCCATGCTATGTCCCCATGTCATAGATCTACCTCCATCATATGCGTTGAGACTGTCTAGGGTGGATATGAATGCATGCCTCTAAGGACCACCGATTTTCCATCCCACCCAGTGAACTCCATCTCTAGTTTCTTCCAATCAGTAGTGACTTGCCCAAGGGAGTACAACCACTAGACACCCATCACCACATTGCTATCTGGCACATTGACCACAAAGAAATGGTCTGTCATAGAGTAGTTCCCCATAACTATTGTCAAAGAAGGCACATACTGAGTGCACTGCATGGTACAGACACCTGGTACTAGGGTCTAGGACTAAAAAGCCCTCAAACTCGGTCGTGGTGAGGCCCCTCCTCTAAACCAACTGGGCATCTATGAAGTTGCGGGTAGCCACACTATCAACTAAGACTGACACCTGCTGTCCATGTATAGTGCCTCTGATCCTCAATCTCAAGAACTTAGGGATCTCACATAAAGAAACAAGGAATTCCTCAGATGGGGCAAAGGATGCCCCTCCCTGTGGAGGTGGTGGTGGTGGTCCCCTATTTGCCAGACTCTCACCATCTCCCATACCACACTACTGCTCCATCTCATCCTCGTAGTCACTGTCTGAAAATATCTCAATATAATGTGCTTTGCCAATCGTGCACCAATGGCTTGGTGCCCATGGATCCCAGTAAGTGAAGCACAACTTCCTCCTCCTGAGGTCCTTCCATGTCTAATCATCTAGCTGCCCTCGTCCCTAGGTGGTTATCTGAGCTGGGGGTTTAGTGTCATGCCCCTTCTAGGGAAAGGGGTCCATGTAGGAAAAGGTGCTTTGGTCTTGGGGATGGCCCCTTGCAAATCTCTGGTGCACATAACTGCCTCCTGCAGTGTGGAGGGTCTACATGACTTCACCAGTCCATGCAGGGGCTCGAGTAAGCCCTCTATGAAGGTATATACCCTCCAAGCATCTGGTAGGTCTGGGACCATCACTGAAACTCGTAGAAACTCCAAAATGTACTGCTCTAGGTTGCTTGTCTAGCGAAGTTGGGTTAGCTCCCTGAAATGGGCCTCCGGATCCCTCTGGTCAAAGCATTCCACCACCCTCTTGGTGAAATCCTCATATAAAGCCACATTGGCATGCCCTAGGGTGGCCAAACCATGAAACCACCAGTCATGGGCTTCCCCCTCCATGTGCAGCATGGCCATCTTGATGGCTTCCAGCTCTATCATCCGGTTGAGCTAGAAATAAGTATCCATCTTCTCAACCCAGGCCCAAGTAGTGCACTTGGCAATGCCATCAAATGTAGGGAAGTACATCCTCCCTATGGTCTTTTGCAACTCATAGCTCTGTGTTCCTTGTCCTCTATAGCGCTTGCTCTTCTCATTCTGCTTGAGCTTGCAAAAATCTCAGAAAGAGAGTGCTCCCTAAAGTGTACACCCATAGATTGCCACTCTCGAAAGTGGTCTCCCGTCTATGAGGGGTCTTGAGCCTCTACTAGTTCAATCTGTGCCACAGGCACGAAAGAGGGCAGTGTGGCTTGAGTTGGCCCACTGGCTAATCGGGGTTGTTCTTCTGGTGAAGGGTGATCAAATTATCAAGAGGCTCCATAAGTTTCACCAAATAAGAATCCCCTAGAGGCTTTTCTCTCTCGGTTCTGCATTTTTATCTCCTCTAGCATCTCTTTCTGGCCCTTTGCTAAATCATTCAAAGCCTTCAATAGGCTGTCAAAATCCATCTCCTCCTTGCTCTTGGTCTCTACCATATCTTCCTCTGCTACCACTGCTTTTCCCTTGTCATCTGTGTCTGGAGTGATTTCTAGCTCTCTTTCTCTGCTCTGATACCTTTGTCTCCTGTATGTAATGTTTTGCCCTTCTCTCATAGGAGAAAATCCCCATGGTTGAGCCAAGACCTTGGCTTTGATACCGTTGTAATGTTCCTAAACAAGGAATTAAGTGATAATCAAAGCAAGCAAACAACCCAACAATCAGAAAAGCAAATTTCACATCAAGCACCCACGAAAACACTGGAAATAAAGAACTGTTGAGCCATTTTATTAATTCTTCAAGGGAAAATACAATGATAAAATAGAATGGTGCACCTAGGCTTGTCTCTGAGGACAAAGGTGACAAAACCTAGGTGATAAAATGTTGATCTGAGGGTTTCCCAACTACTACAGCAAAATTAATATGCACTGTACAAAACCTACACTTTTCGCTGGAATCGAAGGGCTGGAATCACTCCTTCCCGTGCTTAGAAAATTATAATATTTCAGCTCCTTTCTCCTTGGCCAAAACCCACCAAAACCCAGGAAGGGTTTGGCCTGGTTCAGACTTCTGAAATTCGACCCCTAAGGAGCCCAACCTCAGTTGCAACTGCAAAACTCAGCCTGCTGGAATGAAGCTGTGTAACCTCCTGGAAATTGCCCCAAATCACTGAGATGATCCCTCCTATGAATCTCCTCCCTTCACAGCTGTGAATCTAGCCTGTAGCTCTTCCCCTCAAGACCCACGTATTGCCTAGACTGGCTCTCTGCATTGTCCTCCAAGCCTAGAATTCAAACCACTTGTTTCCTATCCTCTGTGGCTCCAGAAGTCCTTCTAAATGCTAACCCAAGGGTGACCTTTGAATTCCCTGGTTTCTCCAGCTAATGGCTAGCCCAATGTAGCTCTTTCCTCAACTACATATTCTCTATTGTTGGCCCAGAAATATGCACTTCCTAGTGATGGCTGAATGGAAGTGTTGTAGATGCTTCCCAAAACTCCTCCAGATGCTATGGAACTACCTTCCTAGGGTGGCATTCAAAGTCGAAGTCCCCCAAAGGTAAGGTTGAATCTCCTAATTGAGAGATTCTTTGTTGAACAACCAATTGACTTGGCTAAGCAGCTCGAGTAAACAATCAAGTAAAATTCAATATGCAAGATGAATGAATGAGAAAGTGAGAGGCTCCTCCTCCTTATGACTTCGTGGGCCTTCCTTTGCCTCATGTGGACTCCTCCAACAACTATACAAATTCCCTCCAAGAAATTCGAATTTCCTAGTACCCATTCCCACATGGGTGGCCCCCATCTTCCACTAGCAAACTATTCTGGACATATTTTCTCCTAAGTCCCTAAGTCAAAACTACTTGGATCCTTTTCCTTGATAAAATTATGCAAAATTGTGTAGAGATAAGCATGTTACAAATGCTTTTGGGAAGGGACATGACAGATGTTGTTTTTGGATAGAAATATCCATAGGAGTCTTACACCAGACATATAAATGGCTATTGTATATCACAATAAGAAGCGTTAATATATAAAGATGTGGTATACCCCAAGCTCTGTGCATTCAATCCATTTCTTTTTCTTTCATGGAAGATTAAACCAAGGGTCAAGCATGAACACATCAAAGGTAGAAATTAGATTCATCCTAACTCCTGTTATTTCAAAAGTGATAGTAAATAATTTCTTCAATCTAAGAATTAAATTATAATTATTGTTCGTTATAACTAAATCATCAATATACACAACAATAGTCAAAGTATCACCATAATCATGTGATACATCGATATTTTTATTAGATTCACAATGTTTGAATCCAAGATTGAAAAAGAAATGGTTAATATTTGCATACTAGTCCCTGGGGGCCTACTTCAAACCATACAAAGACTTCAACAATCAACAAACAAGGTTGGAATCTTCAATAGGGTTGGAGACTTCAACAATCAACAAACAAGGGCCATGTCTTGTAAGCACAAATGAATCCAACCTCGGGCTAATAGAGACACCTCTGGAGGAAATTTGATAATAGGCTAGATTTCCTTATTTGTCCATGATTTTAGGGTCGAGGACCTAAATTTTCAACCCCGTATTCACCCTACAAGGGACTTTTGGGACATTACCATACTCTTCTGAATGGCGACATCAATTCCCAACACCAAATAAAGGAGGACCCTGTTCTTCTTCTTCACTCTACAATTGCTTTTCATCTTCCTTACTTTCTTAGACTCCTTTGAATCACAACTCCTTGGTCATAAGAGGGTTTCTCCTCGAAAACCTCAATGCCATTCTCAACATCAATTTGACCTTGCTCCATCATTGGGGCAAGGCTCTGCTTCCCTTTCACTGCATAAGAGGATCTCGCCCTAATGTAGCTTGTACAAAAGACTTCACAGAGGGGTTGCTCTCATTGTATCATATAGGGATGAATCCTCTAAAACTAAGGATCTTTCAACTCAAGCTCTTGGCCTTATCAGCACATCCAAAACTTTTTCTTCAGAGAACAACAAGAATATCGGTCCATTCAACAATCCTTCTCAGGTTGGATTTCTTAGAAGATAGGGATTGAATATATATATGAATGAGTCCATATTATATCTTCTTGGCTGTCAACCATATGAATTCTTATAGTGGCTACTTCAGACATAAGGATAGTCTTAAGATCATAGGGAGACTCGGCTCCATGGCATAATTTTCCCAATTTACTTGGTTCCTCCCTGAAGAGCTTAATAGAACTGCAACAAAACTCGGGGTCTAGGACAAAGTTTGACCACTTTGTTTCTATATATGTCTCAGAAATTAAAGGCATGTATTGCAATAATTCTTTTGATCCAATTTATGAGATCATGTCAAATAATTGGAAAATTATGTTGTACCAAAACTGATACCTAATGTCAGATGTGTTGAGCATATAGATCATTCGAGATTACGGTGCTAGGACTAACTATGACCTATCATCATAATTCTTTTCTCTTGTAATAAAGTCATAACATGTGAATATTGATGCCATACATAACATGAATCATATAGTTGTGACATATAACATTGATGGCCTGTAGTTGTGCAAAAAGAATTAACTTTTTCATAGAGATCTCTATAGTGCAAGACACAGACCTATAGAGGGTGGAGGGCTCCTTCTGAGGTAAATGAGCCATAGACAGATGTGAGTTGTAGTCCATTATCTAATGAAGATTGGTCACCCATGCATGCTTGAATCACTCCTTCTGTCTAAACAACTATCTTTGATAAGATGTTTTAGGTGCCTTGAAGAAAGATATGGGTGCCATTTCAATACTTCTTCTAATGCTGACTGTATCTATGAATATATGCCAATATTGATTTGCCTGCAAATATGATGCCATCTCAATTTTGCATAAGAGCTAATATAGGTATCCAACCCTCTGGCTAGGGCTTCCTATTTTCACAATATATTACTTACGGTGGACTGATTTTCCTTTTGAGACTTCAACTTTCATATGAGAGAATTTTCAAAGTAGGTTTAGGACTTGTCCAAGAGTCAAGAACTTGAATTCCTTCAGGATGAAACTCTTTTACTTTGATTGCGATGCATGCCACTTAGTATTCTCCTTATGCTGCTAAGACACCTGTAGATTTTTCTTTGTGCAAACTGGGCCCACAAACTTTCAACAAGCACAAGAAATGTTTCTCAAGTAGATCTAATTCTTCTTCAATATATGAGGACTAGTTTTTCTTTCAGGGTGTCATGACTCATAACTTAAGACAGAGAGGCTGCTATAGGCCTTCTCAAAGATATATATATACACACATATATATATATATATATATATATATATATATATATATATATATATATAGTCCTAAGTATGCTCCCTTGATTAGAGCTTCTTTAATCAGTGAAGTAGAAATTTCAAATTGTCCCTCTATGCACAGAGATCCTTTTATCTTTCAAAGTTGGCTTCTAGGATACTTGTTAGGACTCGGATCTCTTATTTATATATACCCAGAACCTTGTAAATTCAGACCACAGAGATAATGCCTTCTAGGTCTATTCTTAGATCTTCAAGAAGACTCTTTGCGGGTTCACAAAATACACAGAGATTGAAGATGATCTTCACTTCTTTGTCACTATTAAGACTCAGATTTCAGATCTTGAAGATAACTCCCTTTATAAGGACTATCTCTACAAACTATGATTTGGTCAAGTACAGAGTGTTAAACTCGACCAGAAGAATCAGTCCTACTGTTACTAACTCCTTGATTAGGATTTCGGATTTCATGCCCAGCATTTGATTTAATGTCTCAAGGAGCTTGGTCCTAGGAATGCTTATGATTTTTGAAGAGATGAAGCCTTGAATGGAGACTTGTCAACAAGTTTCTTGGTGATTGCATTCTTCTCTTGCTTGGGCCGATATTGATTAGTTGGTCACTTGGTAGTAACAGTTTCCCCTTACATTAGGACGACAGGAGAGCAAAGATTGAGTTTCATTGACTATATGGTTGGAGCCGAGGAATAGAAGGCCGAAACAATGGAGCTCTGTGCACTTGGAGCATGCGATATAAGATATGTAGAGGTGAACTTTACTTTTACTGGGGAAGGCAGAAGAGGAAAATGGTTTTCACCTTTCAAAGTATCTACTTTAATGGCATGTTCCTACCAAAATGTTGTGTGCAATTGGGCCTCAAAGAAACAAAGGGCCACTCAAACAACTTCAAGATTTGGGTTGATTTCTGAAAGTCCTGATGTGTCCCACATGTTTATACAGTAGGGAGAGTTGACTCCACACCATGTTGCACAAGTTCTGAAATCATATATAGATCAAAAACAAGCACTGACTTTCTTCACATGGGTAGCTCATAAACCAAAATTCCTGCACCACATAGAGGTGTATGATTCTATCGTAGAAATTCTGAGGTCAGCCCACATGTTCAATTCAATGAAAGAAATTTTGGATTTAATGGAGGAAAAACAATGTAAGCCTAATTCCTTGACTTTTATAACAAATTTTTTGGGTCTTTGGGTTTAGAGGAGTTATCCATCAAGCTCCTCTAGCCATGGAAGAGATGAAAGGATCTAGGTTTGTGCTAAATAGCATGTCATACAATGGTCTGATAACTCTACTGTTAAAGTTTGGATTTCAAAGAGAAGACATGCATGTATACAAGAAGATGACATGAGAAAACTTGTACCCAGCATGAAATGCTATTATGCACTTACGAGTTCCTGGGGGGAAGGGAGAAACAAGATAGGTATCAAAACTTTTTATAGAAATGCAAAGGCTGGGATCGAAGCCCAATGTTTAAACCTTCACAATCTACATCAAAGTTATATGAAGAGATGGGAGAGTGGATGAAGCATGTGGTATGTTGAGACAAATGAAGACAGAGGGTTGTGAATTGGATATCATGGCCTCCACTGCATTGATGGATGCTCTTTGCAACACTGGTAGAATGAAGGAGGCAAGGGAATTGCTAAGTGAATGTGGAGAAGAAAATGTAGGCTTGTTTCTGTCACATACAGTACTCTAATCCACAAGTATGGTGATTTTGGAGACATCAGTGTTGTCCAGGAGCTTTGGAGGAGATGGAGGATAATGAGTGTGTGCCAGACGTGATTACCTTCACTACTCTTATGAATGCCCTCTGCACAATAGGAAATGTTGATGAGGCCTTTGGAGCACTAGATAAGATGGTGAAGAAGGGAAATTCTCCCAATTCGATTACTTACAATTCTTTGATTATTGGGCTTCTTAAGACTAACAGATTAGAAGAAGCATTGAAAATTTTGTGAGTAATGCATACAAATGAATGCACACCCACTTCTTTTACCTATCATTGTTAGAAAAATTATATATGATAGAGAAATGCAAGAAATATAATATGCGGAAAAACAAAAACACATAAAACCAGAGAGACATAGATATACGTGGTTCACCTAGTTTGGGCTATGTCCACCTCAAACAACCAGTCCTTCCTTTCTATTATCTAGCAAAATGAAGAGACACAACTTACAATAGATCTGCTGTAATATCCTCTGTTTTCTCTCACAGTCTCACCTCTTTGTTTCTCGCTCAGAGAATACACATCTATTCAACAACCTCAATACAATACCCTCATACAAAGAAAGGGGTTGCCTTCTACAGCAAAAAACCCTAAACTAGACATAAATTCTATGGTCAGATCATCTGCCTAATGAACAACCCAGATTGAATAGAAATTACTATACTTTTACAAGGCAATTTTACATCTATTTTTAGCTTCTAGGGTGCTGCCCCCGAAACCCCCACTGGGGGACTACTGGCCCTCGAACCCCGTAGTTGGGGGGGAGGGCCCCCCCGAACCCTCACGGGCCTCGAACCCTTGCTGGGGGCACAAGTCCCCCCCGCACCCCCTCGCATGGAGGAAGGTACAATCTTCGACTTAGTCACCGGAGAATCCACAATAAGAACCATTTTCTGCCAACGTTTCGAATCCCAACCGGGATCCATCATCAGGACAACTTGAATGCTTGATAGAGGAAGAGCTGCTTTAGGGTAGAGAAAAGATGAAGGTCAGCTCTCAATATTTTTGAAAAACACTTAATTTGATGAGAAGTCGGCTGACTGATTAATTTAATTAATAAATTAATTAATTAATTAATTTATTTATTTATTTATTTATTTTTTTGGATCAAAAATATTAATTAATAATGATATTAATTGAAATAATTATTATTATTGTCATTAATTAATATAAATAAGTAGTAATAAAAAACCATCATAATTAATGAAAGAAAGTTATTAATCTAGGAAAATTTTATTTTTATTTTTATTTTTGTATTTATTATATATGAAGGTATAATTTTTATTTATTTATTTATTAATTTTTAGACTAGGCTTAAACTTCGGAGGAAATTAATTGCTATAAAATATTATTGATATCATTATTAATAATTCATATTTATTAATCTAATAGTTAATAATAAAAATTAGAATTAACAATATTAATAATGAACATAATTAGAAAAGATTAAATTAATCCAAGAATATTGAATTTAGAATATAATTGAAAATATTAATCAGGGATTTAATATTTAATAATTATTTATTATATATATAATAAATAAGTTAGGGCTAAATTTTTTATTTTTAATTAGAATAATTATCAAAATCATTTTGAGTAAAATTAAAATAGGTTAGAACTATTATTTAAAAGGTAATATTAATAATAGGTTAGAACTACTATTTAAAAGGTAAATATTGATAATAGTTATTATTATAGGGTTAAAATAGATATTAATATGGTTAATTAATAAATGGATTAATTAATTAATGATAATTAATAATGTAAATGTTTAATAGGAATTAATTATTATTATTCTTATTATTACTATACCGGAAGGGGGTTAATCTTTCAATTTTATTTTTATTTTTATTTTTATCTTACTGTGGATTCTCCGGTGACTAAGTCGAAAATAATAAACCACAAAGGTATTAAATCCAAAATCATTTCCCTATATGGAGGGGATACCTGGAGTGAAATCAATTTACTCGAAAAAACTAGAGCTAAGATAGCAAGAAGAGCTGTTGATCTGCATTTTCTTAAGAGCTTTCGTGACAATAATATTATTCCTCCTTTTGCTAAAATTAATCACAGACTTTGGATAATCTTGGACGCTCAGCTCTCGCAACTCACCTAAGCATCATTAGTGAAAATCTCTGGTCTGTTATTGATGCCAGGGCCGCTCTGAAATGCATTAATGAAGGACTGGTTGCTGAGAAAAGACAACGCAGGAAATTGTTTAATTTACTAAACAAATCATTAATTGTTTTTCAAAAATATTGAGAGCCGACCTTCATCTTTTCTCTCCCCATTACTATTTAAACCCTAAAGCAGCTCTTCCTCTATCAAGCATTCAAGTTGTCCTGATGATGGATCCCGGTTGGGATTCGAAACATTGGCAGAAAATGGTTCTTACTATGGATTCTCCGGTGACTAAGTCGAAAATAATAAACCACAGAGGTCTTAAATCCAGAATCATTTCCCTATACGGAGGGGATACCTGGAGTGAAATCAATTTACTCGAAAAAACTAGAGCTAAGATAGCAAGAAGACGTGCTGATCTGCATTTTCCTAAGAGCTGTCGTGACAATAATATTATTCCTCCTTTTGCTAAAATTAATCACAGATTGCATAACAGATACAATAGCAAGGCGTTTTTTCAACTCAGCATGTCTCTAATAAGGGCAGAAATTAAAAGAGTTAGGGTTTCTTTGGGTAATCTTGGACGCTCAGCTCTCGCAACTCACCTAAAGCTAGCCAACATCATTAGTGAAAATCTTTGGTCTGTTATTGATGCCAGGGCCGCTCTGAAATGCATTAATGAAGGACAGGTTGCTGAGAAAAGACAACGCAGGAAATTGTTTAATTTACTAAACAAATCATTAATTGTTTTTCAAAAATATTGAGAGCCGACCTTCATCTTTTCTCTCCCCATTACTATTTAAACCCTAAAGCAGCTCTTCCTCTATCAAGCATTCAAGTTGTCCTGATGATGGATCCCGGTTGGGATTTGAAACATTGGCAGAAAATGGTTCTTACTGTGGATTCTCCGGTGACTAAGTCGAAAATAATAAACCACAGAGGTCTTAAATCCAGAATCATTTCCCTATACGGAGGGGATACCTCGAGTGAAATCAATTTACTCGAAAAAACTAGAGCTAAGATAGCAAGAAGACGTGCTGATCTGCATTTTCCTAAGAGCTATCGTGACAATAATATTATTCCTCCTTTTGCTAAAATTAATCACAGATTGCATAACAGATACAATAGCAAGGTGTTTTTTCAGCTCATCATGTCTCTAATAAGGGCAGAAATTAAAAGAGTTAGGGTTTCTTTGGATAATCTTGGACGCTCAGCTCTCGCAACTCACCTAAAGCTAGCCAACATCATTAGTGAAAATCTTTGGTCTGTTATTGATGCCAGGGCCGCTCTGAAACGCATTAATGAAGGACAGGTTGCTGAGAAAAGACAACGCAGGAAATTGTTTAATTTACTAAACAAATCATTAATTGTTTTTCAAAAATATTGAGAGCCGACCTTCATCTTTTCTCTCCCCATTACTATTTAAACCCTAAAGCAGCTCTTCCTCTATCAAGCATTCAAGTTGTCCTGATGATGGATCCCGGTTGGGATTCGAAACGTTCGCAGAAAATGGTTCTTACTGTGGATTCTCCGATGACTAAGTCGAAAATAATAAACCACAGAGGTCTTAAATCCAGGTACAATCTTCCTGGGGTATACATCCGACTGAAACAAAGACCTCTAAATAATCATGCTCCACACCCAACAATCTCCCACTTGGAGAATGATTGTAGCAACTTCACTACTGCTTCATTTGCTGGACAATGACTCCTCTTTGGACCTGGCTATTTCTCATATTCATCATCATCCTTGAAGACCAATTGAAACTAAGCATATTATCAGTTTCTCCTTGGTTACAACTTTTGTTAGCATATCTGCAATATTCTGGCTAGTGTGTATCTTTTCTAGCTTCAAGTCTCCATCTTCCAACATTGATCGTATGAAATGGTACTTGAGATGTATGTGTTTAGTCCTGGAATGAAATGCTAAGTTCTTTGCAAGATGAATGGCACTTTGGCTATCACTGTATAATGTGCCCATATTATGCTTCTTACCCAATTCATCCATAAACCTTTGTAACCAAATCATTTCTTTACTACCCTCTGTAGCAGCAACATACTCTACTTCTGTTGTTGAAAGTGCAACAACAATTTGGCTTTTTGAAATCCAACTGACAGCTGTTCCACCTACAGTAAATACATATCCTGTAGTGCTCCTCCTATTATCTCTATCACCTGTCATATCTACATCAACATATCCCTGTAGAGAAATGTTTGAACGGCCAAAGCATAATGCTTCATTTGTGGCACCTCTCAAATATTTGAGAATCGATTTCACTGTCATCCAATGTTCTTTTCCTGGATTATTCATGTACCTACTTACAACTCCCACTGCATGTGGAATACCAGGCCTTATGCAAACCATTACATACATTAAGCTTCCAACTGCTAATGCATATGGAACTCTAGATATATAATCCATGTCTTCATGGGTCTTTGGTCACATCTCCTTACTAAGTTTGAAATGGCTAGCAAAAGGTGTACTAACTGGTTTTGCATTGTGCATATTAAATCTTTTCAACACATTTTGTATGTACTCATTCTAAGACAATGTTAATTTGTGATTTTTCCTGTCTCTAGTTATTCTCATACCAAGGATTTGTTTTGCAGCTCCCAAATCCTTCATTACAAACGAATTTTCCAATTTTCTTTTGAGCACATTTATTTCCTGCATGTTAGACCCTGCAACAAGCATGTCATCTACATACAATAACAATATAATATAGCTGCCATCATTTTTCTTTTTTAGATAAACACAATGATTAGAGTGACATCTAGTATAACCTTGTCCAGACATAAACTTGTCAAATTTTAGATACCACTACCTTGGAGGCTATTTTAAGCCATACAAGCTCTTCTTCAACTTGCACACTAGTTTCTCCTTCCCTTTTACCTCATATCCTTGTGGCTGTTGCATATATATCTCTTCCTCCAAATCCCCATGGAGAAAGGTTGTCTTTACATCTAACTGCTGAAGATGAAAATCTTCAACTACTACTAGATTTAAAATAGTTCTGATTGAAGTCATTTTAACAATAGGAGAAAATATTTCATCAAAATCGATACCTTTCTTCTGTGCAAACCCCTTCACCACAACTCTAGCTTTTTACCTCTATTTTCCTCCATCTTCTTCCTTCAGCCTGTAAACCCATTTATTCTATAATGTAGTTTTACTTCAAGCAGCCTAACTAAGTCCCATGTCTGGTTATGCATTAAGGAGTCCATCTCTTCTTCCATGGATAGTTCCCACTTCTTCCTGCTTTCAACCTGCATTGCTTCTTCATAACATTCGGGTTCACCAGAATCAGTCAACAATAAATAATATAATGAAGGAGAGTCTCATTTAGGGGGTATACTTATCCTAGTAGATCTTCTAACACCACTTTCAGGTGTTTGGGGTGCTTGTTGCTATTGTGGTGGTTGTTGTTGTTGTGGTTGCTGTTGTGGTGGTTGTTGATTATTGTTATTTTCAGGTGCCTTTAGTTTTTTAGTGATCCTATCAAGAACTGTGTATTCCTTGTTTTCTTTTTCATGTTCCTTTTCCTGGAACTGATTCTTATACAAGACCTTTTCATTGAATATTACATCTTTGCTCCTAATGATTTTGTGATTTTCATAATCATATAAGCGATAACCAAAATCATTAACACCATATCGAATAAAGGTATATTTCTTTGATTTTTCCTCAAGCTTTGTTCTATTTTATTTATTAATATGGACAAAGGCCTCGTAACAAAAAGGCTTTAAAAAAGAGTAGTTTACCTTTTTACCTATCCATGCTTCCTATGGAACACCACCATCCAAGGAACTTGAAGGCCATCTGTTTATTAGATAATCATCAATATCTACAACATCTGTCCAAAATTGTAAAGGCAATCCTGCATGAAATCTCATGCACCTTGCACGCTCCATGATTGTTCTATTCATCCTTTCTGACACACCATTTTCTTGTGGTGTTCTTGGAACTATCTTCTCTCTGTGAATTCCATGCTCTGAACAGTACCTATCAAACTCTTTGTTGCAATATTCACCTCCATTGTCTAATCTAAGACACTTCAATTTCTTTCCTGTCTCAATTTCAGCCAAAACTTTCCATTTCTTGAAAGTATCAAATACATCAGATTTATTCTGAATACAATAAATCCAAGTTTTTCTAGTTGCATCATCAATAAAAGTAACATAATAATGAGAGCCATTGATAGATAATACTTGAGAAGGTCCCCATACATTTGTATGCACAAGCTCTAATTTTTCGCTCTTCTTTTATTTCCCAACTCTGAGAAATCTGACTCTCTTCTATTTTCCATAAATGCAATTCTCACAGAAGTCCAAATCGACATTCTTCAAACCTGGCAACAAATTCCTTGAGTGAGAAATTTTCATCCCCTTCTCACTTATGTGTCCAAGCCTATGATGCCATAATGTTGCATCCGCTCCTTTGGAAGTTAAAGCATTAACAAAGTTAGAAATACCATTGCATAAATACAATGTACCATCCTTTTCGCCTTTTTCTATTACCATGGCTCCTTTGGTGACCTTCCAAGCTTTATCTGTGAAAGTTATCACACAACCTTCACCGCCTAACTACCTTGTTGAAATCAGATTTTTCTTTAGATCCGGAACATGCCTTACCTCCTTTAGTAGCCATTGGTTTCCATTCTGCTATTTTACAAGAACCTTACCCATTCCAACAATTTTACAGGGTTTATCATCACCCAAACGGACTTGTCCAAAATCTCCTTGAACATAGTCATGAAAATATTTCTTATCAAGTGTGGCATGGAATGAGGCCCTTGAATCTACCCCCTAGGAATCAGTAACATTTTTAGAAGAAAGAATCAAAGCATCTTGTAAGTCCTGACCTGTCACATTTGCTTCATGATTGTTTTCTTACTATGCATCTCCTTCTTTTCCCTTCTGAATCTACATTCTAAATTTAGGTGCCCTTTCTTTCCACATTTCCAGCACATTATCCCCGATCTGGACTTGGATCTGCCTTTCCTTGATTTACTACAATATCCTGAGCTCTTTCCTTTTTCCATTATTCTTCCCCCAGACTCTGCACTCAAAGAATTATCCGATGTCTCACTGAAGCTTTTCTATCGCATTTCCTTGCCAAGGATAGCACCGACAACATCATCAAACTTTAAAGTTCTAGATCCAGAAACAGAGTTACTAATGGCCATTACTAAACCATTCCAACTTTCTGGTAATGAGCACAAGAATAACAGAGCTCTAACTTCATCATCAAAGTTTACCCCTATAGAACTTAACTGACTTGTAACTGTATTAAAATCATTTAAATGGTCTGCAACAGATCTATCTTCCGACATCTTCATATTAAATAACCATTTCCTAAGAAATACCTTGTTTGAGGCCGAGGGTTTTTCATATAGTTTCGCCAACGCCTGAATCAAACCCTCTGTCGTTGTTTCCTTCGAAATGTTGAAGGCGACCGATGCTTCGAGGCACAACCTTACTATTCTGAGTGCCTTTCTATTGAAAATGTTCCATTTTTCATCTATCATAGCTGTCAGCTTCTTTGCTTTTCCGCTCAATGGTAGGTACAGATCTTTTTGATACAGATAATCTTCCATCTGCATCTTCCATAGAGGGAAGCTTTGGCCGTTAAATTTCTCGACCCTGAACTTACCATCTTCCACCATTTCTCCCACTCGAAAGAGGAACCCTTCTTTCTTGTGAGTTTATCAGCCAAACAGACCTTTGGATATGATACCAGTCATTAGAAAAATTATATATGGTAGAGAAATTCAAGAAATATAATATGCGGAAAAACACAAACACATAAAACCAGAGAGACACAGATATACGTCGTTCACCTAGTTTGGGCTACATCCACCTCGAATAGCTAGTCCTTCCTCTCTATTATCCAACAAAATGAAGAGACACAACCTACAACAGATCTGTTGTAATATCGTCTATTTTCTCTCACAGTCTCACCTCTCTGTTTCTCGCTCATAGAATACACATCTATTCCACAACCTCAATACAATACCCTCATACAAAGAGAGGGGTTTCCTTCTAGGGCAAAAAACCCTAAACTAGACATAAATTCTACCGTCAGATCATCTGCCTAATGAATGGTCGAGATTGACTAGAAATTACTATACTTTTATAAGGCAATTTCACATCTGTTTTTAGCTTTGGGGGTGCTGCCCCCAAAAGCCCCTCCAAGGGACCGCTGGACCCTAGATCCCACAGTCGGGGGGGATGGGCCCCCTCGAAACCCCACGGGGGAGACAAGTCTCCCCCGCACCCCCCTGCGTGGAGGGGTGTACAATCTTCCTGGGGTATACATCCAGCTGAAACAAAGACATCTAAATAATCATGCGCCATACCCAACAATAATTTCTTCATGGATTACTATGTTAAGGAGGGCAAGTTCAATGCAGCATATCAAGTCTTTTGGCAGATGAAGTGGAAGGGCATTGCTGCTGATTTTGTTTCCTTCAATCTTTGTATTGATTGTCTTTGAAGAGCAAGAAAAGTTAGAGAAGTGAAGGACCATCTTGAAGAGATGAGATAAGTAGGCCTTTCTCCTGATAAGATTGCATATAACATGATGATAAGATTCTATTGCAAAGCATTGTGTATACCACTATCTCCATGACCAACCCAAATTCTTCCTTGATGCAAGGTCAAAAACTTATTGGTTGCATGGATGGAAGTCCTCTATCTCACATTTTAGGTTCTTTGGATCAAGTGCATGGACCCACTTATATCATGAAAGACATGATATATCTCCTGTCCATTAGACTCCTCATAGGACTTTGGTTGGCTACTATGAAACTTTTCAGAGGTATCATCTTTATGACCCTACCTCTCACCAAGTGACTGAGCATCATGATGAGACTTTTCATGATGATTGCTAAGATCTCTTCTATAGCTCCTTTATGGTGATGACTCTCAGCATGTATCCATGGAACATGCCTCTTCTTCTCTTGTTGGGTTGGTTGTTGATGACTCCCAGCTAGCTGTAGTGAACCTTTCCACATCTCCATCTTGTGTTGGTCCACTTATACAAACTCCTTCGAGTTCATTATATCTAGTTATTGAATAGTCTATGGGGATTTGAGACTAAAGGGATTACTCCATCATCTAGTCCATCCTCTCCTTTGGATGTTTCTTCTAGCCTTCCCTTGCTAGATGAGGTCATCATTGTTGTAAAATTTGGTGCATATTTTCTACTCACTCATGATAATACTTGTTGCTTGGATGGATGATGGTTACTTGCCCCTAGGAGCCATGATATTGGTGGGACTGTGGACACCTATCTTGTGATTTCTATGCATTGCATGCTTTTGGTGATGGTTACACTTAGCCCTCAGCATTTTGAAGTTGGTAATGGAGCCCATTCAGGTTACTTTAGTGCTTTTGTTCATAGGATCCTAGTGGGTGTGCACTGTGCATTCACTTGAACTTTAACACCTAAGTTTAATATCTCATTAAAGTAAATGGATTACCAATAGCCATATTAAACCAAAAAGTAAAATCACTAGTTCCTATAATCATTTGAGATATCAAATCTCTAACTGGTAAATTCCTAGCTCACTACATTCAAGGCTCACTACAATTGGAAATAACATTGTTCTCCCCATGGTAATTAAAATGTTGTGATGATCTACAAACATTAAATCTTTTGTAGATACCACTGTCTCCATGACCAGCCCAAATTATTCCTTGATGCAAGGTTAGAAACTTATTGGTTGCATGGCTGGAAGTCTTCTATCTCACATTTTAGGTTCTTTGGATTAAGTGCATGGACCCACTTGTATCATGAAAGACATGATATATCTCTTGTCCATTAGACTCCTCATAGGAATTTGGTTGGCTACTATGAAAATTTTTAGGTGTATCATCTCTATGACCCTACCTCTCACCAAGTGACTAAGAATCATGATGAGCCTTTTCATGATGACTTCTAAGATCTCTTCTATAGCTCCTTTCTGGTGATGACTCTCAGCATGTATCCATAGAACATGCCTCTTCTTCTCTTATTGGGTTGCTTATTGATGACTACTAGCTGGTTGTAGTGAACCTTTCCACATCTCCATCTTGTGTTGGTCCACCTATACAAACTCCTCTAAGTTCATTATTTGTAGTTGTTGAATAGTCTATCGGGAGTCGAGACTAAAGGGACTACTTCATCATCTAGTCCATCCTCTCCTTTGGATGTTTCTTCCAGCCTTCCCTTGCTAGATGAGGTAATCACTGTTGTAAAATTTGGTGCACATTTTCTACTCACTCATGATAGTACTTATTGCTTGGATGGATGATGTTAACTTGCCCCTAGGAGCCATGATATTGGTGGGACTGTGGACACCTATCTTGTGATTTCTATGCATTGCATGCTTTTGGTGATGGTGACACTTAGCCCTCAGCATTTTGACATTGGTAATGGAGCCCATTCAGGTTACTTCAGTGCTTCTGTTCACAAGATCCTAGTGGGTTGCTTGTTCAATATATCATTAAAGTAAATGGATTACCAACAACCATATTAAACCAAAAAGTAAAATCACTAGTTCCTATAATCATTTGAGACATCAAATCTCTAACTAGTAAATTCGTAGCTCACTACATTTAAGGCTCACTACAATTGGAAATAACACTATTCTCCCCATGGTAATTAAAATTCCGTGATGATATACAAACATTAAATATTTTGTAGATACCACTTTCTCCATGACCAGCCCAAATTCTTCCTTGATGCAAGGTTAGAAACTTATTGGTTGCATGGATGGAAGTCTTCTATCTCACATTTTAGGTTCTTTGGATTAAGTGCATGGACCCACTTGTATCATGAAAGACATGATATATCTACTGTCCATTAGACTCCTCATAGGACTTTGGTTGGCTACTATGAAACTTTTCAGGGGTATCATCTCTATGACCCTACCTCTCACCAAGTGACTAAGCATCATGGTGCTATCTTTGATGAGCCTTTTCATGATGACAGATCTCTTCTATAGCTCCTTTCTGGTGATGACTCTCAACATGTATCCAAGGAACCTGTCTCTTCTTCTCTTGTTTGGTTTCTCGTTGATGTCTCCCAGCTAGTTGTAGTGAACCTTTCCACATCTCCATCTTGTGTTGGTCCACCTATACAAACTCTTCTGAGTTCATTCTTTGTAGTTATTGAATAGTCTATGGGGAATTGAGACTAAAGGGATTACTTCATCATCTAGTCCATCCTCTCCTTTGGATGTTTCTTCTAGCCTTCCCTTGCTAGATGAGGTCATCACTGTTGTAAAATTTGGTGCACATTTTCTACTCACTCATGATAGTACTTGTTGCTTGGATGGATGATGTTTACTTGCCCCTAGGAGCCATGATATTGTGGGACTATGGACACCTATCTTGTGATTTCTATGCATTGCATGCTTTTGGTGATGGTTACTCTTAGCTCTGTGCATTTTGAAGTTGGTAATGGAACCCATTCAGGTTACTTCAGTGCTTTTGTTCACGAGATCCTAGTGGGTGTGCACTGTGCATTCACTTAAACTTTAACACCTAAGTTCAATATCTCATTAAAGTAAATGGATTACCAACAACCATATTAAACCAAAAAGTAAAATCACCAGTTCCTATAATCATTTGAGACATCAAATCTCTGACTGGTAAATTCTTAGCTCACTACAATTGGAAATAACATTGTTCTCCCCATGGTAATTAAAATGGTGTGATGATCTACAAACATTAAATCTATTGTAGATACCACTGTCTCCATGACCAGCCCAAATTCTTCCTTGATGCAAGGTCAGAAACTTATTGGTTGCATGGTTGGAAGTCCTCTATCTCACATTTTAGGTTCTTTGAATCAAGTGCATGGACCCACTTGTATCATGAAAGACATGATATATCTCCTATCCATTAGACTCCTCATAGTACTTTGGTTGGCTACTATGAAACTTTTCAAGGGCATCATATATATGACTCTACCTCTCACCAAGTGACTAAGCATCATGATGACTACTAAGATCTCTTCTATAACTCCTTTCTGGTGATGACTCTCAGCATGTATCCATGGATTGTGCCTCTTCTTCTCTTGTTGCGTTGCTTGTTGATGACTCCCAGCTGGTTGTAGTGAACCTTTCCACATCTCCATCTTCTGTTGGTCCACCTATACAAACTCCTCTGAGTTCATTCTTTGTAGTTATTGAATAGTCTATGGGGAGTCAAGACTGAAGGGATTACTTCATCATCTAGTCCATCCTCTCCTTTGGATGTTTCTTCCAGCCTTCCCTTGCTAGATGAGGTCATCATTGTTGTAAAATTTGGTGCATATTTTCTACTCACTCATGATTATACTTGTTGCTTGGATGGATGATGGTGACTTGCCCCTAGGAGCCATGATATTGGTGGGACTATGGACACCTATCTTGTGATTTCTATGTACTGCATGCTTTTGGTGATGGTTACACTTAGCCTTGGGCATTTTGAAGTTGGTAATGGAACCCATTAAGGTTACTTCAGTGCTTTTGTTCACGGGATCCTAGTGGGTGTGCATTGTTCATTCACTTTAACTTTAACACCTAAGTTTAATATCTCATTAAAGTAAATGGATTACCAACAACCATATTAAACCAAAAAGTAAAATCACCAGTTCCTATAATCATTTGAGACATCAAATCTCTAATTGGTAAATTCTTAGTTCACTACATTCAAGGCTCACTACAATCGGAAACAGGGAAAATTTTAAGAACCACCCTAAATTTATATGTATAATAAAGGGGCGAATCCCCATGATATATAGGAAAAATGGGAGGTGATTTTATCATATATATATATATATATATATATATATATATATATATATATATATATATATATATATATATATATATATATATATATAGATATATATATATATATAGATATATTGGTGAATCTTTCACCAGATGATATTATCTTGTAAAGTCATGGCAAATCTTTCACAGAATTATAAAATCTTGTAAGATCTTGGAAAATTTTTCACTGAATAATAAAACATTGTGAAGTCTTAGTGAATGTTTTGTTAAAGTATGAAACCATATATGATAATAATAAAACATATTCATTAAATTGTAATATACTAACATACATGTTTGGAAAAAAGAAACATAATTTTCACTTCCTACAAACAATGTTGCAAGTTTTAGTGGCCATGTTTGTCATGGTAGGAGAGATTAATGTTTTCTCTACCACTTTTGTCAAGCTACCACTTTTGCCAAGCTATAAAATTTCTTTCTTATTCCATAGACTCCAACTGCGAGATAAAAAAAAACACATCAAGTTTGTTTACCCCAACATGCCAACAAGTAGCAAGCCCCAACTATATAATATAATGAAGTAGTAGGTATCCCAAAGGCCTGAAGGGGATCTAATGGAAAGAAGTGACCGTTGTGAGAAGCCTTCCAATCAATATATAAATATATAAATGTAGATTTATTATTATTTTAATTGGAAATATTCAATTAAATAATAAAATTTAATTACGTCTCTTCCAATCTAAATTTTTTATTAGCATAATTCACCACCTTCATACCATTTTTAACAGCGTTGTAACATGTGGATTAATTTCCTTTCTGGTGCACAATCTCTGCCTTTTAGGACAATATGGTGCAGTGACCCAACCCCTACAGATCATTACGACAAACTAAGAATAACAGAGAAGATGAAAGGTTGTACAAACCAACATATTTTTTAAACAACTAATCCAAGATGAATACATTAACTTTTTCATGAAGATATCATATTGAGAATGTTTGGAAAATGGTGGGAAATCTGGGTAGCGACTTTCTCTCTTCTGCAAGGGTGATGCGGAAAGAGTTAAGATTTCATTGTTTTGAATTTTTTTTGTTAAATCAGAAAAACCAATATTAATGGAGATATCAGTATTTTTTACTAAATTTTGTGAAGTGACTAAATGTAGCTTTAACCATTCACCTTAATATTTTTTTTACAATATAATTTCCTAAGTCTATTTAATATCTTCATTATCATAAAAACCAACCTATATCCATCTTAACTCCACATCTACCACTCTTAGAGGGATGAAATCTATTTATCCCTCCCAGCACTTGGTAGACCCAGAATTAAGATGGATAGAATTTTAAATAGTATATGCTCACATGAATACCATGGTATTACCATGGGTAAATACCATGGTTTATCATAAACCTGGAGCTTAAAAACTACTATTAGTAATTTATAAAAATTAATAATTGATTTTTATTTTATTTTTTTATTTTAACCAATTTAAAATGTTTAAGTGACATTAAATTACAAGATCCATTTTTACTCTTGATCTACCAAGCCCCGAGATGGATCAAATATTTTTTCACTCTATGTTAGTTTGCATATCACAATAGGGGGCATTCCATGTGAATACCATGGGTCAATAACATGTGCCATCTTTGTTTTTATTAATACTAATATTAGGGTTAATAATGTTTTTTTGCATGGTATTAATAATAATTTGGCCCATGGTATTTGGCCCATAGGCTTCACCTAAATATGACACATTTTTTGAGTGTTCGTAAATATAAGGGGGCTTATGGAGTAAATATAAAAAATGTTTTATTTATTTACCATACCTCTCGTTTATTTATATTTTTATTAATTTACCATACCTTTTTTATAAATATGGTATTTGGCCCACATGATTCAATTAATAAAACCTCTTTTTTGAGCCTTCTTAAATAGAAAGAGGGTTATGGACTAAATATAGAAAAAGGTTTTATTTATTTACCATACCTATAGTTTATTTACATTTTTATTTATTTACCATACCTTTGAAGTATAAAAAGAGGTTTTATTTATTTACCATGCCTCCACTTTATTTATATTTTTATTTATTTACAAGCTTGCCTATTCATAAATATAAGGTGACATATGGAGTAAATGTAAAAAATGTTTTATTTATTTACCATACATCTTGTTTACTTATATTTTTATTAATTTACCATACCTCTTTTATAAATATGGTATTTGGCCTATAGGATTCACCTAAATGAAACCTCATTTTTGAGCCTTCTTAAATAGAAAGAGGGTTATGGACTAAATATAAAAAGAGGTTTTATTTATCTACCATACCTCTAGTTTATTTGTATTTTTATTTATTTACCATACCTTTGGAGTAAGTATAACAAGAGCTTTTATTTATTTACCATACCTCCACTGTATTTATATTTTTATTTATAACTATCATATATATATTTTCTTGAAAATGAGGGCGAATGGAAGATTGTAACTCCTAATTTCAAGGGCTAAATTTACTTCTTTTACCCTCTCCCTTAAAATAAGGTGGGCTAACCTCCATACCTATTTTTTTTATAAAATAAATTTGAGGTGATTTGTAACAATGTACTATGATACAAAATATTTGCCCAATAAAAATATAAAACCCTTAATTTAGCCCAAGGGCGAAAATTCGCCCCTAAAATTTTCCATGATCAGAAATAACATTGTTCTCCCCATGGTACTTAAAATGGTGTGATGATGTACAAACATTAAATATTTTGTAGATACCAATGTCTCCATGACCAACCCAAATTCTTCCTTGATGTAAGGTCAGAAACTTATTGGTTGCATAGCTGGAAGTCCTCTATCTCACATTTTAGGTTCTTTGGATCAAGTGCATGGACCCACTTGTATTATGAAAGACATGATATATCTCTTTTCCATTACACTCCTCATAGGAGTTTGGTTGGATACTATGAAACTTTTCAGGGGTATCATCTCTATGACCCTACCTCTCACCAAGTGACTAAGCATCATGGTGCTATCTTTGATGAGCCTTTTCATGATGACTGCTAAGATCTCCTCTATAGCTCCTTTCTGGTGATGACTCTTAGCATGTATCCATGGAACATGCCTCTTCCTCTCTTGTTGGGTTGCTTGTTGATGACTCCCAGCTAGTTGTAGTGAACCTTTCCACATCTCCATCTTATTTTGGTCCACCTATACAAACTCCTCCGAGATCATTCTTTGTAGTTATTGAATAGTCTATGGAGAGTCAAGACTAAAGGGATTAGTCTCATTTGGATGTTTCTTCCAGACTTCCCATGCTAGATGAGGTCATCATTATTGGTACTTCATCTTGAGGCGTACAGCGTAGCAATGCTTCTCCTTCGGAAATGTAGTGATGCCCAACTTTGAGATCATATTGTTGATGTGGACGTACAATAGTTTGTTGATGATGGTAACAAACCCCCTGCTACATCGATTCCATCTTTTCTTTGATGGTTTGTTTCTTGGTGATATCATGCTTCTTGTTCTGGGTTGGTCATGGTGATGCATGTACCTTTCATTTTGATGTAGATAGTTTGTCTTGATGCATATTTTCTTTTGATTCATGGTTTTGTGGATTATAGTAGCATGGTCCTAGGCACATGAATCAATATGTGTGATATTATGAGGATTATGTTCTTGCAAAATCTATCTCATTGTTTTGAAACTTGTTCACAGTCCCAAAGGAAAGATGACTTAGCACTTGCACACATGCTGAGATTAATTGCAGCAGTAAAGGGACAACAAATGGACTTAGTCTGGAAGCTCCGAGGTCATCATTATGTCTAGGAAAGATAGAAAAGGTTAAAATATGACCTAGATGCTCATGTGCTGAATTTTAAAATCATGCTGGAATTCCTGATAATAAAGATGTTGTTAGGCTCAGTGGTGTGATGTTCTTTGTTAGCAATTTGTTATAGACTGGCTAATGTTGTTCCATTTGATATATTTTGTTCTATGACAGTGAATTTGAAAGGATAATGGAAAGAATTTCACATGGATCTATTCACTTAGCAGCCTATATCCAAATAATTACACCAAAATTCATTCTTAGGTTTGATATTATTGCATGCCAAACCAATTTGTCCAAGAACTAAACAGATACATAGCTTCTCATGGAGGTTTGACATCCAAGAATATTTACGCTTCATCTGTAAATCATTATGTAGTTGTAGTGTTCATCATACAATGTAACACTCTAGCTACACAATTTTGTATTGATTAGGTCATAGGATTGAACTCTATCATAGTTGTTTTGACAATTCGATCCCTGCTATTCTTGTAGCTCATTCTCTTGTATCCAAAATAAATGTACATATGAACCAATCTGTCTTGACCCTTAATCTGCATTATCTATATCACAAAGTTTTCATATTATTTTTTTATTTTGACCTTGTGATATCTTACATAATTTATGTAGCTCTTGATTTTTCCGGAGTACCCATAATTTTGTATGATAATTAATGACTATTCCATACTAATATATTGGACCTACATTTTTCCCAAATTCAATGTGATAGGTTTGGTAGTATGATTGCATGTTTCCGATATTCCTCCATCAATGTTCTACTTGTGCATTTGCCACCTTCAAAATTAGGGTTCCATGATCCACATCAACAAGATTGGCTTAGAAAGGAAGTTGCAGAGATACTTTATGATACAAATTGTACATATGGGTAGACATTTACTAATTAATATATGCCTATCATACCTATGGTGTAGGACCCCCCAGATCCAAACTAATGTGCATTTTGATGCAAATGAACAGGTTGCAGATAAAGTGGAAATGTTGTTTAGAGAGGTTTTAATTTTCTCAGATAGAAAATTGGCACATCTGGATCCTTTTATTCTGGTATTAAGGTTCTTGAATCAAGGAGGCAAACTGGAGAGCTTGAAGGAATGTTGCATAAAGAGAGAGTTGAATTTGAGGTGATATTATAAATGTATATAAAGCTTTTTTATTGTACTTTAGGTTGTCTAACATGATAGTATCCTAGACTAATCTTTCCACTTAATGAATATTTCCATATTTGTTTTTAGAAATTGCTTAGCTGGAAATGATTTCTTCATAGGGTTCATTCTTTTGATGCAATCTATCAAATTCAAATAGGGTTTGTTGCAATAGGCCATCATTATTGTTGGGCATGTTGGAACTTGGAAGACCTGATATTTCAAAGTTAAACAGTATAAGGTGTTCTTATTTATGAAGCCTATGAATAAGATCGTCATCTTTTCCATTTAGATTCATCTCTTAGAGTGAAAAACTCTTGCCAAATTAGAATCTAGTCCACTAGAGGACTTTAAGACTCCACATGAGGAATATGATTCTAGCATAAATGAAAAGGTTGGATACCATCAGGGTACAATCAAAGATAGTAACAATGCTAGTGGTGGTTTTGGCATTTTGATGACAAAGGACACATGCTCCATGTCTGATGGAAATTGTTTAGATAGAGCTATATGTTTTGGGAATCTGCAGGTCAAGGATATCCAAGTTGGTGACAAGCATGTTTTAAATAATGGATCTGGGTAGCTTTACATGATTAGTAATGTGGGAAATTCCTACTTGTGTGACCATTTAGAGGGAATTGGGACTGTGAATGGAAAATTAAATTAAGGCATGGAAATTATTAAATTGGCAGAAGGTAAAACAACCCAGAATATCTAGATGATGTGGAAGGAGATCCAAACATTAGAGATTCATCCAATATAAGTAATGGTACCATGTTTCATACTTTTTATATGGAGAATGGTGAATGGGATACCAACATCCATGTTTTTGAGACAATGTGTTTTGAAGCAGTTGATAGTAGGGATAATACAAACGGTTTGGATGAAGATATGGCACCCTATCAGAAACTATCAGAGCAGGATTCTCCTATCCTCACTAATCTGTCAAATACATTAGATGCAATATGGATAGGTGAAGGCCAATTAATAAAAGCTCAGGATGTATTTGTGACATCACAAGGGCAGAAAGGTTGGTTCTGCCACTTCTACTATTGTTGCCAGTGGCAGTGAATCTATCGATAGAAAATATTTTAATCCAGTTCAACAAATTGTAATAGGAGATAGGATGATGTCTGAATCTACCTAAAACATGCACGATAAAGGTGGAATAGAGGTGCCTGAGAAAAGCATTTCTCGCTCACTAGTAAAATCATTAAATCTATTAGATGATTTTGGAAGCTGCATTGGGGAAATTATGTCAAACTTACCAAAAAGTTACAACAAGATTTTACAAGAAACTTTATTGGGGTCTATTCAATTTGACTCTCAGAGAAGCTATAGTCTTATTTTTTTCTCATCAGTCAGTCAACTGGTTGGTAATGGAGTGGGTAAGCTACTTTTACCAACCAGTGTAAATGATATGGTTATTGTTGTTTATGATGAGCAGCCAACAAGCATAATAGTATATGCACCAATCTTGCAAGAATATCAGGCTTGCCTATATGACAAGGTACCTAATAGTGAGAAGAAAAAGGAAATAGACAGGGATAAAGAAAAGGAATTTGGAGATTTATTTGCTATGGGTGGATTTGTTTCAAATCTACTTTATCTATCAGATGGTTCCTTAGACTCGAGTAAAGCTCTTTCCAAAGAGAGATGTTTAGGATATGAGGATATTTACACATATGGCTCCAAAGGGAAAGGGGATTTAGATACATCACTATATATAAAAGACACATGCAAAAATATCCTTTCGTGATGAGGGTCCTCCTAGAAAAGTTAAGTGCTTGGTAACTCGTTATTATGCAAAATGATTTGATGCCCTTAGGAAAACGTGTTGTCCAACAGGGATGGACTTTATATTGTCACTAAATCTCCGCAAGGAATGGGGACCTCAAGGAAGAAAGTGGAATATGTTTTTTGCAAAATCCTTGGATTAAAGATTTATTATTAAGAGAGTCACCATGATAGAATTGGAATCTTTTATGAAGTTTTCGTCAAAATATTTAAAATATCTGTGACTCATTATGTTCTGGAAGCCCCACATGTTTGGAAAAGATCCTTGGTATTTATCAAGTTGGATGCTCATATTATTGTTTATTTTATATTTGACAATTACCTTTTGCAGACTCCTAGAGAGTTTACTAGGCTTTGTTTCCTTCATTGTGTGTGTGCATGCTACATAATGTGCTCATCTTTCAAGTCACTATAAATAATGAAAAAGGTGGAAAAGAGATCAGGATGAATTGATGGTAATGGAAAATCTGTTGTTTGGAAGAAATGTAACACAGGTTTATGACCTCAAAGGTTCTGGTTGCTCCCGTTACAATGTAGATTAATCAGGCAACAACAAAGCTCTTTTGGACCAGAATCTCTTAGAGACCATGCCAACTGCTCCAATATTTCTTGGGAATAAAGCTAAGCGCCTTTTGGAGAGAACAATCTGTAACGTTACTTCATTTCTTGTGGTAAATATAGTTTTCATTTTTCTTAATCAACCATAATTGTAATCTTAGTTTCAATTTTTTGTTGAGCTAGCCAATTATCATGATTGTGTGCAATGGGTGTTTGTAGTCAATTGATGTCATGAATTATTCATTACTTGTTGGAGTTGAAGAGTATTATGAGATGGTTTTAGGTAATAATAGACTCATTCATTTCCTTTGAAATATATTTTCTCATATTTGATTTTCCATTTTAGGTAACATTATAAATAATTTCAGCTACTTGGGTCAAAGCATGTATCTATCAACGCTTCAGAGATGAATACACTAACTTTTTTTTCTTCATTCCAAATTTCAATAAATGAAGTTTAGTTTATATTGGTGATAAAGCCAACTATTCTTGCTATGATGTTTTTTATGAAACGAAGTTGCCTAATGATAATAGCCTAATGATTGTGACATTATTACAATTGACAAACTGATCATTCTTTACCAGAGGTATATGCTCTTGATATTTCACTTTTATGATAGGACCAAGCAACAAGTATTGGCAGTCAAAGATTTCATTCTTTGTGACCATCATTTATGTGAATAGGTCGTGGGTTCCTTGATTTGAAAGGTTTGGAGAAGCTCATTTTAAGTTCCTCATGTGGATCTAGCTATCAGCTGAAGTAAAATGTGCCCATCTTCTTTTTCTTTTCCTTTTTAATTCTTCTGATAATATCTTCTGGTTGAATATTGTCTTTCATTTTCTAGTCCAATTATCTTCAATGCTCTAATATTGAACTTGTTTTATGCCATGAATAAATAATTCTGGTTGATTTTAAAATGCCTCCTTGACTTATTTTTTCCAACCAATTAAAGTTAAGTGTATTAACACCATTTTTTGAACTCAAAAGGTTTCTAAATTCATTTGAAGGTGATATGATTTTGTTTCTCCTTGATGAGGAGTATTGAGACATTTGCTTTAATGTTTTTATCATTCCAATGGTTGGTAAATTGTAAGTAAGTTTTGATTTCTTGTTTTTTCCATTAATGTAGATTGGGCTTTTGGTATTTATGCTCACTTTGTGTCCATGTTTTGTAGTGATGTACTAGAACTATGCATGGTTGTTAGTTGGAGCCAATGGTTATCAAGAAATAGTGCGAGCTTTAAACATGCTTCTCCATTAATGGGAACATCTCCAGTCACAATTCATTAGATTGGTGGTACTATGATTTTGGTCTTTATGCTCACTTTTGTGTCCATGTTTTGTAGTGGCTAGAACTATGCATGGTTGTTAGTTAGAGACAATGGTTATCAAGAAACAACGATATTTAAATGTGCTTCTCTCTTAATGGAAACTTCTCTTGTCACATTTCATTAGATTGGTGGCACTATGGATAGTCGGCAATTGACCAAGCCCAGCATTGACCAATGCCACTTTAATGTAATATGGATGCCATCTCTGTTTAATGTACTTTAAACATGTTCAAATTAGTAGATTTCGTTGTTGGTTATTATTTTTCTTATCATATTTATTTTTCCCACTCTAATCCTATTATCTATGGATCTTTTTGTTATTCCCCTAGATCTATTCTTGCAAGTCTAATTCTTTAAAGGGTGCTAGCTCAATGGAAGAGTGCCTGCTTTACAAGCAGGAGGTTGGTGGTTCGATTCCATCGTGCCCTGATATTCAGATGGAATGACGATGATTAGTTTTTAGTGACAGAGGTTCTTTTGACTATCACCAATGAGCTTATGGTGACATTTTTCGACCCTCACCAAAATATGAAATGGTGACGGTCAATGAACGCCACCATATATATGCACCAATAGTGATGGCCATGAAAGGTCCATCACCATAAATCATTGATGTTCATATGAAATGGTGACGGTCAATGAACATCACCATATATATATGCATTAATAGTGACGGTCATGAAAGGTCCATCACAATAAATCATTGTTGTTCATATGAAATGGTGACGGTCACTGCTCGTCATTATAATCATTATTCGTGACAGACCTTGAATGTCACCACATCTATATTTTTGGTGATGCCACCATTAGTGACATTCAATTTTTTGATGACGGAGGCTAAGGTTCGTCACCATTGCTATTATGAAATGGTGACAGTCACTATCCATCATTATAAATCATTATTAGTGACGAACCTTGAATGTCACCATAACACTTATACTTTTGGTGATGCCACCTTTGGTGAAGTTCAGTTTTTGGTGACGGAGGCTCTTTTGATCATCACGAATGAGCTTATGGTGACATTTCTTGCTCCTCACCAATGTATTTTTTTCTTGTAGTGATTCCAATGCTCAAACATATGAGATTTGATAGTTTGAGCATGTGAATCTAGGTTTAAGGACCTTGCATGACGATAGTTGAAGTGAATTGACATGTTTCTCATGAAGGACATGCCAGTAATAGATCACATAAGAATCTTCCTTAACTCAAGATCATCATGACTAAGGCTTGGGGATGATTGGAAAATGAGGATCATGGGGCTACTGGAATAAATACAACTACTAAGGGCTATTGTCATTATCCAATGAATTAATTCCTTAAGGAATTCCACTTATTAAATATCATTAGATCCATTAGGGACTTAAACACTTGAATTTTTTTACGTTTATTTCGAGCTCAAATTCACCCAGAGAGCAAGCCTAGTTTTCGTATGATCGTCATATTGTTGTTTATGAGAATGTGAAAAGATTTGCTAGAATAAAATACTGTCAAAATGTTTCTGGTTCTCTGAGGTAACCTATCCAAAGTGTTGTATTTTAGGTTCCTTCCATTATTGAGATATTGGATCAAGAGTAAGGATTCGCCTAAGATAACTATATCTTCCACACCTTTATCTTGAGTGATGACTAAAGCCTGAAGGAGCCCATATATTTCGATTTGGTTGTTTAATCTTATTCTTAAGCCTCAAGCAAGCATGAATTCAATTATTCCCTCAGGATTGATCAAAATCCCTCCCCTTCCTACCACCCTTGATTTATTTTAAAGATATGATATTTTTTTGTTGATTTGATTAACAGGGATTTGAATCTCCAATCTCATAGTTTAAATAGTAGTTCATAGTATGGCTATTTCCAATTGAGCTTCCCTCTGAACTTTTATTACGTTTCTATATGTTATTGGAAAATAATTGTTGTGTTATTAAGATGTTATTTTCTTTGTTGTGAAGTTATGTCGTAAATTTAGTTTTGGTTAGAGGACATCAGGTCGGGTCTTCAAGAAAAAGGAAGATGTGTAATTCCTAACCATCAAACATTGGAAGATTCTTATTTTAAGTTTGCAATGAAATTGGAAGAGAATTTCAAGAGACAATGGATAAGTTAGAAAATCAATAATTAATTTGACATAATGCCACATGAGTCCAAAATAGTTGCAAGAAAAAAAGGGGGAAAGGAAAGTTCCATTACATGAATGAAAACAACTATAGCATTCTCAAAACACTAATAGTCATAAGAAGCCAACCTAAAGAATGTGGTGCAATCACAATCAAATATTCAACCATTTGAATGACCATTCAAAAAAATAGAATTGAAATGTGACCATGAAGATACATATCAATAATATACTTTAATATTGAACATCCATCATGTCTCATAATTAACACTCATAGTCCAATCACAACACCATAATAGGAAGGCCCCAATGTCATACTTGAGCATGTGTAGACATCACAAAACATAGAGATAGAGTAGCAACCAATTGCTAAAACACTAGAGATAAATAATACCTATAGAGAATATTCCATACAAAGCTCTACGTTAAAGGATAACAAGTACAATTTATTCTCTAATGGAAGCCCAAAAAAGTCCTCTCTCTCCAATAATAACATGAAGATTAAAGATGAAAATTTTTGATAACCAAAATACCAATAATTTTAGATGGATGCAAGAAATGAATTATTGGTTAAAATAAATATTGAATCATCTCATATACACTCTAAATAAAGAAAATTTTAAGAATCCACACTCATCAGTAGAAACATTGACAAGTATACTAATTATTTAAATCCCAATATAGTATGTTTGGAAATATTTTTGTAAAACTACTCAAACTTGTAAGGATTTAATATAGCTTTGAGAAATTTTTGATGATTTTTAAATTAAATTAATTTAATCCTTTAAAATTTGAGTGAATCATTCCAGAAATAATGGAAATTCTCTAATGATTTTTTTTTTTTTTGAGAAAACACAGAGAACTATCTTATGAGAAATATTTACCCCCTAAATTTTACCTTTACTCTAACCATTATAGGATGAAGTTATTTGTGATGGAACTCCATAGGAATTATGTGATATCAACCTTAGAAAATTGTATATTCATGATTAACATGGGATGTATGGATCTATACCTTAGAAGCGGCATGTACAAGTTGTAGGTTGTATATAAACTCTCCCAAATTCTTCATCATTTGAAATGATGTAGCTTAATTTATTTAAGCATGCTAGGATTTCAATAATTTAGAAGTTTTGTATCCTTATAATAAGGCCACCAAAGAAATTGGGTTTCATTAGTGTATGTCTGCTACTAGAAAAATGACAACATGATGCTTAGTAATGTTTATAGATTGATGCAACTATGAAACAATATAGTGAACTATTAAATATATAAAAGAAATAGTAATGCAATATCTAATAAAACTTAAGATAGATTGCTTATAATATCACCATATCGTAATGTCTTATTATATCATTGATCCTTATGAGAAAATGATGAAATCCATTAACATACGTAGGACCATGTTGATGTTAGAAAAATAGCATATTATGTTTTTGTAGATAATATTATTAACCTTGAATAAGATACTAATGAAGAACTAATATCCACTATATCATATTAGTGGCATCATGCATCAAACTAGACATCGTTTAATCCAGAATAATCTCAAGACTCATATCATTAAATTTCAATACAATATAAAAATGTGCATAAAACAACTTTTAAATTCAAAGAGAGAATATTTTATTAGTTAGTATTATAATTTTATCTTAATAATTTCCAGCAAAATTTATAAGACTAATGTATGGTGTTCTTGACTTTTTCAAACACATTATGGCTATTTTCCCTTGTTGAAAATCCTTATTTGCAACAATGCATGAGATGGTCATCTAACATCCTTATTTGCAACAATCCATGATATGGTCATCTAACATGTTCCTCAATACTACAATGCTCCAAAGATATAAATTCAAAAGTAAATTTGCCAATATGTTATTTTCCATGACAAAAATTCTAGCTTGGGGTTTGTTATTTTCCATGACAAAAATTCTAGCTTGGGGTTTGTTATTAGCTAGAGAGTTCAAGTAGACATTGGAAAAATATGGGCCGTAAAAAGTTGGCCCATCACTAAAAAATTATATATTTGCATAGTTTATTCGATATAGTAAGCTTCTATGGGCTTTATGTTGTGGGCTTCTCATACCTAGAATTGCCACATGATTGGTGGTTAAAAGGGAACGAAAAAACATAAAAATTGATGTATTTATAAACTTATGTTAAATTTATTTGAGTACCAAATTTTCTGTGGTTATTATGGATGTGCATTAACTAAATAAGCCTGTCCAAATCGTGGGTACATTTTTTACTAACCTAAAAAGATAATTCTTCATGTTTGTCACATGTTGTAAATGTGGTCAGGTTACTTGCATGTTTTAGTGCCTCTGAGTGAAAGCACACATGAGGTGTCATCTCCGCTTTTAGTTATATCTATGTATGATAATTCATCATGTGAGGGGTGTGTTTTAATGCATTTATGTGAGATCACTCTATAGATAACATTTCTACCTTTACTTATATCTACCCACATTTAATAAAGTTCTATATAGGATGTGCGTATTTATAAGTTTCAATAAATATCAATTAATAAGGAGCATCACGTCATATGGATTATGTGATATTTATGTGGTTTACAAATATCTTAGCTAATTCAACATACATGGTAAAACCCAAATTTCAACCTAGTATTAGAGAAAGCACCACCTACCTTTAATTCTTGAGAGAATCTCCACTTTCTCCCAATGTTGCTATGTTTTGATTGGTTAAATTGAATGGATCTCCTTGTATTTTTTCTCAAAGACAATTTTTAGGCCATTTACTTTAATGGAGATACCTACTAGTTTATCTCTATGTCATGTAGAGATACTTACTAGTTTATCTCTATGTCATTTAGAGAGATACTTACTAGTTTATCTACATGGTATTAAAGGCCATTTGAAGGTTCATTCATCTTTTTTTATCAAGCTCCTCAACATGCATAATTTTTTTTCAAAGTTTTACTTTCTATTTATATTTCTAGGCTAAGAAGATTGTTCCATTGCATGGACATTATTTTTAGTTGGAAATGTTTTTCATTTCACAATCAAATTTTCAATATCCAAAAGTATAAAGTTTTATTATGTGTTTTTATTTTTTTTCTAAGCCAATATTTTGGTTTTAGTATTTTTGTTTTTAGATTTCTATTTTATCTAGTTTGAGTATGATTTTCGTAGTGTGTCTACGTTATCTGAGAATTTCATAAATAGAGTGGAAATTATTTTCATTTCTATATATGGCCATTGCTAAATGTTTTTTTTCGATCTTAAGAAATTAGAAAAAGAGAGAAAAAATACATTCACCAAGCAAGCTAATTGAAATTAATGGGCCTCCAAAATATGTAAATTATAAGGCCCATCAATCCAAGCCTACTAACATAAAACAATGTTTGACCCCACCTTTTGACATGATGGTATATTTTCTTAGTCTAATAAGCTCCTATAGGATTCCATGTGGTTTTCAGTATTTATGTGTCTTAACATGTTTGTTGTGGAGGATTTATATAGATATTAAGAAATTATGAGGAATCTCTCACTAGAAAGATTTTAAGGACTTCCTCCCTATAACATGAAGACTTCAACACATTTGTCCCAGGGAATTTAATGCCTCCTATTGTTGCCACGAGTTAGATGTCAGACAAGATCCCCTTTTTTAGGATTTTTGCAGGGAAATGTGGCCCTCCTTTCAAGCAGCCTGTCCCCACATGATGTACAAATATGTGGCTCAAATTTCCCCTATATGAAGTGAGAGAATAACAAGTAGAGAAGCAAGATTAAGCTTTTTCAGTATTCACAAGAACGTTTTGTAGTATTATAATGTAAGAACACGTTTTAAGTTAATGGAACCACTGCCTTATCTTAGCTCTTATCTTGTTTCTTCTTCAACGACTCTGAGCATCCTTCAGTTGGACCCACCCTAGGAGATTAAAATCCCTCTTTTAATTTTGTTGATGTTATGCTTTGCATTCTTCTTATTTATCTTTTAACATTAGCATTTCTGGAAATTATAGTTTCATGGATTTGTTTATGAGTGGTTTCTTGAGTAATTCTTTTTTGCAAGTCATTTATGAAACATATCAACCTTCTTATCAATCATATCACTTATTAATGCATTTTTAATTATTTTTCCATTCCATTCCTTTTGTTGTTAAAAATTATCCAATTTAGTATTTTAGTGTACAATTGATTTGATGGCTACAAGTGACATACAAAACTTGGTTTTGTGATGATAATGCTTGGATTAGGTTGTCCCAAGCGTTTGCGACTTGAATAACATCATTCCCCATCATTATTGTCTCCTTCATCTTAGGTTTGCATTCTAATTATTTTACACGCTCAATGGGCTCTTCATGCAACAAAATAGAAAATCCTATAGCAGCCCACAAACTGTCCATTTCTCTTGGCCACTTTAGCAATATATGTTTGGTTTAGCCTCTTAGATGTATTAAATCTATCTAATATTTTGATAGTGTAATCTAGAAGCATAGAGACCTCACAAAATTCTTGTATATGCTTTTAAATATTGTTTTTCGAGTGTTGTTTTCAGCAATATAGGTTAAATTTTCAATTCTCATATGCAATTTCACTTTTTACAAGTTATATTTGCAAATCCACTTTTTTGTAACATAGCTTTGTTCGAGAAGATAAGTTGATTTATGTTCATCTAACCTTCACTCCAATACTTTCCACATATATAAGAATTGAATCCAATACCTCCCACCTATATAAGAATTAAAAGGGGAAGAAGATAGTACTTGCTACACATAGAGTGCCAAACCATGTACCTTTACATTGTCTTTATTTTCATTGAATACATATAAGCGATGATCACAATCAACCTGTGCTAGACTAGCCCTTAGCATTGCAGAATTTTTAACCATAAAATTTAAAACATTTAACCTTTACACTATGAAATTAATTAAAAAAACACCACATCACCCTTTACTCTAAATCCGTTAGACTTTAATTTTTTTCTTAATTATAATTAAATATAAAATTATTATGCATAAATATTATTAAAAATATGTAATAAAATAAAAATTAAAAATTTATTAAAATATAAACTATATATTTAAAACAAAATCTTATAATCTTTAAATAATATAATCATCTCAATGGATTTTACCACAAACTTTAAACAACATGATCATCCCTTAAACAACATAATCATCCTTTGACGTTTCCTGCTCCTGCTTGAGAGCTATCATGGTAAACCATAAAAATCATTCGTTTATAAATTTTATCTTAATTTGTAAATATAAAATTACATACTTTATAATACAATGTGACATCACTTTGGTGAAACCTGACTGCAGCAAATCAAACCAAAATCATATTTGCACTTAATGAAACCCATACGTAAAATAAAAAAATAATTAATCAAGTACGTAGTCTACGAACATTCAGACCCGCCGTGATCCAAAAAGATTCGAAGACTTATAACTAGAATAGATAATTTATCATTGACAAAGCTTCCGAAAAATGAAGCAAGCGGTCTCATGTCGATGTATGGTGTATACAGCGACAGACACATCAATAATGATCGTGGACTAAAATCAATGCGGTTTCCATCTTCACAGGGGAGGTTTGGTCTTCAACTAAATCACTCCCTGTTTATTTCATATGTTTATGCACACCCTAATCATCTGTTATATATGCATATGAATACCCAAAAACTTCCACGCAATTGAAAAAGGTTTTATATAATAATACCCGGTATTCTCAATCTGGGCAACACTGCCGCGTATACGCATATAATTTGGGCGCAACACAGAGAAGAAAGGACGGACAAACAATCAGGAATCTCAGAAGACCATTAGAAGTGGCAGCCCTAATTGTGTTTCTGTGCAGCTTTCAACATTGTAAACACAATTACACCGACGGCTAGATTCTGGCACTTACCCTAGTCTTGCAGCTTGATTAACCACCTCCTGCAATCATATACAGAACAGAATGCCTGAAAGCAAGTGAAGATCAAAAGTATTGCTGCAGCTACCAGCGAAAGGAATTGCCAGGATCCAAATATATGTTCGTTGACGAACTCCATTACGACAACATTCCATTTTCTATAATAATATCTATTGAGACGCTCTATAACGTTGTCTAAATATCGAACCTTTGTGAGCCGAACGCACTTACCCATGCTGTTCCACAGGCTCGCGACCTCTCCGTCGCTTTGGAGGTGGTTGTAAATAATTCCACTTTGTCTCAACAATCTCACATCCTCTTCGCTGTCGATCATCCCGTTCATGAAATCGGTATATCGTGTGAAAACCATCGCACCCGGCACCGCCGAAGCTTCGAATGCCACCAGATTTCTCAGGATCACCTCTGTGTTGCTGTCCAACCTTACTTTTGGAAGGTAAAGTGTCGCAGTCTTCTCGTCAAATTGTACAGAGGTGAGGTCGCCGTCCGTAGGAGCAAATTTGACTCCTGCAGAATATAAATCGGCAACAGATGGAATAGCCAGTTCATCTCGCGTGGGCGGTATGATCTTAACAGATGATTCTTCCGCTTCCTCTTTTCCCTTCCCAGTTTTGGTGGCATCTTTGTTGATAAGAAGAGCCAAGGGTTTCTTCAACGCGTTCAGTACGGGAAGGTTACCAAGAAGAGAAAGAAGGCCTAAGGGCAACTTCATCGCGATTTGCACAGCACTACCGTTGAGCGCTTTCCGAGTCAAGTTCGTGAGAAATCGAATGGGACCAATATTTAAAGAGGTGAGAGCAGTCCATAGCAATCTGAAGGCTCTGGTAATGGTGGACATGTCCTCTCGAACAGCCTCCTCGTTTTCTTCCTCTTTTGGAATATTTGGACCTTGAATGTTGGGAACAGGAACGATAGCGTAATACAGCACCTCCAGGACGTGGCCTCTCCCTGTTGTATGGATCTTCGAATCCTCGGGCAGCTTGAAGGTGAAAGGCGATAATTCTTGGCACACAAGCCTTAACAGGGTAGAGAGTCTCTCCTCTGCCTTTGCTTCAGAACCCAACTGCAACTCCACTAGTTTCTGCAATAGAAAGAGTGGCAACTGATTTTCGAGCATCATCAAATCTCTCAAAATGGAGTTATGCGCAGCGCTGGTGCCGGTCGGATCTAGGATTCGCCCCATTTGCTTGACGTCGACGTCAGAGTTTTGGTCTGCCTGCCTGACATAAAACTGCAAACACTCGAGAAGGAAGGCTGCGTCCAGCGCCATGATCCAGGCCAAGGTTTCTTCCTTATAATCGAGAAACTTGTGATAGCTGTTCCGGATTTGCCATTCGTGCTTCTTAAACTCCTCCACAACCACGGACTCAAACTTCTGTCCGTTGATTCTTTTCTGAAATCTTCGAGCAGCTGCCAGTTTGTAACGCTCCATGTCATAGAGCTCAGATCTCCAGCGGTGATAGGGGCCGATAGATATCGACTGAGGAGTGTATGCTTCAGGTTTCACTGCCAATAACTCCTTGGGCACATTAAACACGGACACGCACAGCTCATTCACTTCTTCTTCTTGCAGGTGTAGATCCAGACTTCCCTTGACTTGAATAACCCAACCATTCTCATCAATCTTCAATTCAACATCGGTTTTGGATTCCATGTTTCTGAGTGAAGACAAATAGTGACAGGAAGCAAAGGAGAAATTATAGGAACTTTGTGAGACGATTAAGTGACTGGGCAACCTATATGGAACTCGTCTGGTTCACGAATACACAGGCTACACCCGAGGTAATGGCCATGGGTACTACAAATTTCCAATTACCCTATATAGTGCTTTCTGATTCGACAACCCTTATCAAGCACCCTCCGCGGTCCCACACCCTGTTTTTTGACAATGCGTTTCACATGCTTCACACGATTTCTATATTTTCTGATTTCCACAGTTTTCACATGCGTAACACGATATTTCGATATTTTCAACTTTTGCTTTAAAAATTGCCATGCCCAATGCGCATGAATTGTTGCTTGGAATAATCAAATTGCTAGCTAAGGTGGGGACTGCAAATACAAATGGCAACGATTATTGTAGATCAGGGATGATTATGGTTGTAGAACATCGATGATTACTTTGACCGCTCAAAATTATTGTCGATATAATTAAGTTCTTTAATGTAACCTCCTAAGACTAGTGTAGTTCTTTATTATACTTCTCTCCTAATCGTTTGTACAGCAACTTCCAATTTTTAATTAATAAAACTTTTGAATGGACGTAAACAATTATTTTCCATTCAAGCTTTTCGCAATTAGCCGCATTGATTCTATTTAGGGCATGCATGACGGAGTTTTGAATCTTACCAAGCGATTGTCGAGATCTAAAGTATTTCCGAGAAAACCTGCCACAAGTTGTACTGTAATACAACCTCGTGCTTCGGAGAAAGTAGGACAGTACACTAAGCAACAAAACAGGATGAGCGACTAAACTGGTCACTGTATATATTAACATTGAAAGAGGATTGCAATCCATGATGACAATGAGAAAACAACAAATTCCAGCATCATTCACAGGAAAATTTTAATATTAAGCAGAGCGTTGGCTCTGACGTCTCGAATAGATTTATACACTACCACCAGCTCTTCCATTTTCAGTTGTAAGCCTCTTCTGGGTTTTTAAATTTGGTTACCTATAATATTGGAAACGGTGATTATTAACCTATGATATTTTGAACCATGATTGTTAACATATATAGCTGATTAAATTTCTATTTTCTTGGCTACTAAATTAAAATAAACGATTTAGTTGACATGTTCCGATTTTCCTGTCTGTATTTCATGTGTTATCATGGCATTGCCAGACACGGTACAGTATGGTTTATGTTATTTTGATAAACAAAACACATTGAATCATAACTTGAGGAGCCCCTAGCTAGCCGATAGGTAGGTGTCGCTTCCGCAAAGTGTGCTGAAAACCAAAAGAGAATCGTTTCATTGCTTAGCAATTGTCACTGGATATTTTTTTTATTAATTTTATATCGGAAATGTGAGATATTTGGACAATTCAGAGTATTGAATTTTTAATTAGAGTGTTTTATAATCCAGAGGAGATATATAAGAGTATTGAATTTTTAATTAGACTGTTTTATAATCCAGTGGATATATATATATATATATGTGGGCGTCACTTGTGTATTTGGCGTTTAAAAAAATTTAAGGTGAATTCATTTTAAATTCATATGTGACACAGCGTTATTAAAAGGAATCGAATTTCTTATAGTGTGAATTTATTTAATCATTTATTTAGATAATATATATTAATTTTTTAATATTAAATAATAAGAAAAATTGTATAATTTAAGAAATTTGATTTTTCTAATGTTTCATATATCTATGTTTGAAATATCTAAGTTTAAGATATATTTAAATTAATGGTATTCATGATTACGGTTTTTATTACTAAAAAAGAGAAAATATTTCATTTTTCCCATTGAAAAAGAAAAGTTTTTTATCTTTTTATTGGTTGTGATTTTCATTAGTTCAACTAATATAACGTGTCCTTTGAACTACCTTAGGATATCATATTACCTTCTCTTATATATTTATTAGCACTTTTTGCATTATGTTCCACCATCTTAAAAAAACGTACTCATGTTTGGATGTATTTAGCATATCAAAACTTTAGGGTGATGCCATCATCTACATCAAACTATGTTCACACACATTTAGTGAATAATACTATTGGAGATGAAACAACTCTCTACAACACACCATGAAAGATGTTTTGCACTCACAAGGAGAAAAGATGTATCCTTGGTTTGTGCCAAGAATGAAATGACCTATATTTATTTATAAATATTATTGAAATGCCAATGGTTTAATTAGTGCACCATTTCAAGGAAAGGAACTAAATATCGTTGAAATTCCAATTGTTTAATTGGTGTATCATTCAAGGAAATGAACAAATTAAGAGGAAATAAAAATATTGAAATCTTATTTTTCAAAAGAGATATGAATGTGAGGGATCCATATAGATAGTCACAACTATTAGAAACATATTTTTCTATAAATTAATTTCTAAGAAATAAAATATTAAATATTTGTCATTTGTTTCATGAAATGCACTTTCATAATGGTTGAATATTTCACTTGATATTGGGAGAAAGAATATTCAAATAGAGATTCTATTATTTGGGACACCTTGATGATAAATATATACAACGACATTGTTTGCATGAGAAGAAAGATCACTCTATTCGATATTTCATTACAAAGTACCATTTAATGTAATAAAATACTAATGTTTTGATTATTATGAAATTCTAGGCATGTTTAGTGTATATTTGCAACATTAACGAAATGTAATGTCTATACTTGATCTTGTTATCTTACATTATTTTTATTAGTCTACCTACTAAATGATTTTCTTTTGTGTTTGATTCCAATGAGTATTATTAGTACATGTATGAGGTATGTGGATGCTAGCTACATACCCATACCTCACATGAATATGCTAGTATTCTAAAGCTTATTATGTTATATAATTGACTAATGGTTAAGCTTGGTTAAATATCAAGTGTATGGCTAGCCTTAAGATTGATTATTGTATAATCTTAATTAATGGTTAATTAACCCCAAAACCTTATTTATAATGCATAATTATATTTTAAATATGATTCGTTTAAGAATTAAATTATTAAGATTCTTCAGGTTTGACTAACATTTCAAGGATAGCATTATTTTATTGAATTAATGAGGGGTGGTTGGGGAATGAACCACATGGGTGTTAATTAAAGGGAAGCTAGGTAGGTGGACTGATAAGGAGGGGCATGGCTCATGAAGGGTGTCAAGTGGAAATTCAAGCCATTGAAATCGAAAGGATGGGGGTTGGATCATTCATGACATGATGACAGGTGATTGATATAGATGAGGGAGCAAGGCATAGAGAAAGAGGAGGAGAACAATGGAGGGTGCCATTCGTCTTTTGCATTTTTTTAATGTTTGTAGTGAGAATTCAGACAAATTTGTTTGTGCTTGGAGGGTGTTTTTTCTATTGCAAACACACTAGGACTATAGTTGAACTTGTGCTTAGAGGGCTAGGGAACATGTGGAGGTTTCCTGGGCTGTGAAGTCAGATAGACTTTCCTAGTTGGCAGGGTGGGATACTCAAGTGGGTGGACCCAATAGGAGCATCAAAATCGAGTCATCATATCGGGTATTCCTTTTGTTGTTGTTTATTTATGTAAATTGCTAGAAATCAAATTCCATAAATGTTTTAGTACTTTGTGAATCAAATCTATTATTATTTTATGGTATTGTCAAATAATCGTTATGTTATAAACATGTTAATTTCCTTTTTGTAAAATTATGATAAATTTAATTTTGGTTAGAAGACCCCAAGTTGGATCTTCACATGAAAGGAAGAAGTGAAATTCCTAACTATCGAATCACTGTAATGTTCTTATTAGTTAGGAAAGTTTTCTCTCTCCAATAGTAGCATGAAGATTAAAGATGATTTTTTTTTATCATCAACATATACCTATACTCTTAGATGGGTGCAAAAAAGGAACTATTGGTTAAGAATCAATGTCGAAGCATCTCATATACACTCCAACTATAAAAAAAAAAAATTAGGAAGCCAAACTCATCATAGAGTGTAAAAACCTTGACAAGTATTACTAATTGTTAAAATCCCAACTATAAAATGTTCGGAAATGTTTTTATAAAATTACTCAAATTTCGAAGGATTGTTTTATAGTTTTTAGAAATTTTTGATGATTTTGGGAGTAAAATAATTTTATCTTTAAGAATTTGAGTGAATCATTCTAAAAAGGATGGAAATTTGTTAATAATCCTTTTGGAGAAAACAGGAAAATTTACCACTTACAATTTTCCTTGACTCTAACAATTGTAGGATGTAGTTGTTTGCGATTTCACTCCATGTGAATTACATGATATAATCCTTGGAAATTGGTACATTCAGAATTAACATGGAATGTATTAGTCTATACCTTAGAAGTGGCATGTCCAAGTTGTAGGTTGTATATAAAATCTCTTGAATTCTTCATCGTTCCAAATGATATAGGTTAATTTATTTAAGAAATATAGGATTTAGGTAATTCCATGTGTTTAAAAGTTTTGCCTCCTTATAGTAAGGCCACCAAGGAAATTTGGTTTCATTAGTGTATGTTTGCTACTTTAAAAAGAAGAGAGACATTGATTAATAGCTATAACTCAATGTAACTATGAAACAATATGGTGGAATATATAAGATCTGAAAGGAATAATAATGCACTACCTATTAAAACATGAGAGGTATTTATTCTAATATTACCATAACTTAACAGTTTATCATTTCATTGATGCTTATGAGAAAATGATGAAATCCATCCACAAACTCAAGACCCTGTTAATGTTAGAAAAATGGGACATTGTGTTTTTGTATAGACTATTATTTGTCTTGATAAAGATACTAATCAAGAACAAATACCCACTACAACATATTAATGACATCATGCATCATATTAGCAATAATTTTACCAATATTAATCTTGAGATTGGATATCATCATGTTCCAATACACTATGAAGATGTGCATAAGACAACTTTCAAATTCAATGAGAGAATATTTTATTGGTTCATGATTTCGTTTTATCTTAGTAATGTTCCAACAACATTTATAAGACTAATGAATGATGTTGTTAGTCCCATTTTAAAACACATTATGGTTTTTTTCCTTTGATAAAATCCTTATTTTAAAACAACCATGGGATGGGCATCTCACATGTTCCTTAAGTACTATAATGCTTCAAATATATAAGTACTATAATGCTTCAAATATATAAATTGAAAGTAAATTTGTCAATATATTCTTTTCCATGCCATAAATTATAGCTTGGGGTTTGTTATTAGGTAAAGAGTTTAAGTAGACCTTGAAAAATTATGGAATTTAAAAAATGGGGCCATCACTAAAAAATGTATAAAATTTCATAGTTTATTGATATAGTAAACATATACAAACATTTTGTTGTGGGGTTCTCATACCTAGTATAGCCAATTAACTAGTGGTTTAAAAGGGAATCAAAGAAACATTGGTGTAATTACAAATTTATGTTAATTTTATTTAAGTACCAAATTTTCTATTGTTATTATGGATGTGCATCCTCTAAATAAGAATGTGTAGATCATGTATACCTTTTAGAATTATAGAAATAGATATGTTTGTCACATGTTCTAAATGTAGTCATGTTAATTGCACGTTTTAGTGCCTTTAAGTGGACACATACATTAGGTGTCATCTCCACTTTTCGCTACATCTACATATGATCATTCATCATGTGAGATGCATTTTCTAATCTATTTATGTGAGAGAACACATTAGATAACATTTACTCCTTGACTCATATCTACTGACGTTTATTAAATTTCTATATGGAATGCATGTATTCATCACTTTCAATAAATATCAATTATTAACGAGCATCACATTATATGCATTACATGATCTTGATGTGATTCACATATATCTTAATTAATTCACCATACATGGTAAAACCCAAATTTCAACATAGTAATAGAGCACGCATAACCTACCCTGAATTCTTGAGAGAATATCCACTTTCTACCCTTATTGCTATGTTTTTATTAGCTAAATTTGATGGTTCTCAATCGATTTTTTCTCGAAAATAATTTAGAGGCCATTTGTTCTAGATAGAGAGCTAACCCTTATTTTATCTCTATTCCATTTTGAAAAGGGGGAGTGGCTCCTTTTGAGCACTCTCTTTTCATCGCAATGTTTTTTTTTTTCATTTCAAATATATTTTCGATGATAATATTCTTAGTGGTTTCTTAGTGTTTATGGGAAAATTCTACAAGTTCAAAACTTGTCAAATTCTAAAACTTTATTAAATATTTATTATTTTTTTAACTCCTTTTTTAAATTTGGTTTCATTTTTTTCAACTTCAACCCATATTATATTTGTATATCTCTCACATAACATAACACTTTTCAATTGTTAGGATCATTATACATTTAAGAGTTAAGATCTGTCTTTATGTAAAATTGTGTTCCTTTAAAATTCCTTTATAGTATGCATTAGTATACATTTGTAGTTATATAATCTACCAATATAAATATGTTCTTGACATAAACTAATATGGGGAAAAATATTCTCCCAGATATGAACTACTATATTGATATATGGTTTAACACTAAATTTGTACATGATATATATTTAAAGAGAATGAAGTGTCATTTGCTAAATATTAGCTATGATAAAATGTCATGTTCAAAATTTTATTTTCCATTAATATATTGACTGATTGTTGCATTAAGCATGTAATACAATAGCCTATCGATCTTTTATCTGGTTTTGTGAGTAGTTTCTTATGGTGTTAATCTTGTGTGGAAATTCCTTTTTTTTGAAACATGGTATCAAAACCAATTTTAAGATCTCTTATTTTATGTCAAGATCCTAAAATTTTGTCTCCTCATGCATAGTAAGGTTTCTAGGTTTTGCTTTCTATTTACATTTCGAGGCTAAGAAGATTGTTCCATTGCATGGGAACTACTTTTAGTTCGAAACAATTTTCATTTCACTTGGGAAGGCTTATGTTTTCCCGAGATACGGCCATTTTTTCAATATCCAAAACCATAAAGTTTTATTATGGGCTTTTAAATTTTTTCCTAAGTCAATATTTTGGATTTAATATCTTTATTCTCAATTTTCTATTTTATTTTGTTTGATTATGATCTTTGTAGTCTTTCTATGCTATCTAGGAAAATCATAAATAGAGTGGAAAGTCTTTTCATTCTCTATATGCTCTTTGCTCAATTTTTTTTGTAATCTCAAGAAATGAGAAAAAAGGAGAGAAAATCTACATTCACCGAGCAAGCTATTTGAGATTGACGGGCCTCTAAAATAGGTAAATTAGAAGGTCCATCAATCCACTCTTACGCACATAGAATGATGTTTAATCCCACATTTTGAACTTAATGTTATATTTTCCTATCTTAATGAGTTACTAGGGGATTTAATGTGGTTTTTGTGCTTTCTGTTATTTAACATGTTTATTGTGCATGATTTACATAGATATTGAGCAAGTTATGAATAATCCAATAGCAAAGAGATTTTTGGGACTTTCCTCCCTATAGAAAGAAGACATAAAATTGTTTGGATGAGGGAATTTAATGCCTCCTCTTATTGTTGCGACTTGGATTTTGGACATGGTCCCATTTTTTTAGGAAATTTGGAGGCAAATGTAGCCCTCATTCCAAGGAGGTTGCTTCCCTACTTGATGTATAGATAAGAGGATCAATTTTTCCCTAAAGGAAGCATTAGAATAACAAGTAGAGAAGCAAGATTATGTTTATGAATATTCCCAAGAAAGTTTTGCATTATTGTATTATAAGAACAAATTTTTAGCTAATGGAATAGTGTCTTACACTAGTACAAAATGGTTAATTAGTTACTAAAACAACGACTAAAATTTGCATATAAATGACCATTTTTGAGTCGGTGACTAGTATCAGCTAATTTACAGTATCTTATAACGGGACCAATTTTTAGTCATTTTGAGCTCAACCATTAATTGGTTATCTCATTTTTATCGTCGAGTAATATATTCCATCATAAATTTGGTCATTAATTTAGTCATTGATTTAGTCATTAATTTTCACAATTAGTGACAAAATATACAACAAAATATATTACTATATGATTATCCGAGAAAACCAATTAATGTCCAAAGGAATATGACCAAAATGTTGGTCGTGTTATAAGATATTGTAAATTAGCTACTAATAGTCATATATATGCAAATTTTAGTCATAGTTTGAAACCAATTAATGACCAAAGAAATATGACTAAATTTTTGTCGTGTTATAAGATACTATAAATTAGTTACTAATAGTCATATATATGCAAAATTTAGTTGTCATTTGCAATCACTAATTTATCATTTGTAGTAGTCATTTATCTTTTTTTGGTAGTTTCATATTCATTATATAAACGACTAATTTAGTAGTTTATATTAATTTCATTTACCTTCATTAATAATCATTATAAATGACTAATTTAGACGTATATTCATTTTATTTGTGTTCATCTTTAATCATTATAAACTACTAATTTAGTAGTTTTAGATTTATTTATGTGTTCATTAGTAATTAACATCAATTAATTAGTATCATTTTGCGGCTAAATTTAAAAAAATGTCATATAATGTGCCCTAGTTCATCTAATATGAAAACACAAAGCTACATATGCTAATTACAATACTAAACAATATCAATTGCAATTATAAATAATTTCAACCACATAAATTATATTATATGAAATGTCAAATATTACAATATGATTTTTCAACTTAATATTGGTCAGACTACAATTTACACATGAAATGGTGTTTCATCACTTCAAAAAAGTATCATTTTGTTGCCAAGGCATTCCACGTGAATTGACCAACTCTAAAGAAATGACCATCAGTCTTTGTGTGTGTGACTTATGCGAGATATTAGATTTAAGGATATCACTAGACCGATTCTCTTCTCTCTCTCCTTTTGAGTTTGTTGCTCTAGTGTTATTTTTCTCCTCTTTCTTTAGATCGTGTTGCTTACCATCAATACTGAGTTCCTTTTCTCAAAACAAAAGAAGATACAGTGCAAAGTGTAAGACATGAAAGACAATGAACACTAAAATATAAACTAAAGTATACTATAAAGGATTTATATGACATATACCTCAACATGAGCAATGTTAAAGCCATTTTTACCTATAAAAGAAAGAAACACAAACAAGTTTTCTTGAGTTGAGCGATAGTGGCCACTATGTGTCCAGATGATCTATATTAACAAAGAAAATAAAATGTCTCAATATAAAATAACACCTTAGTAACTTAGTATTCAACCTTCAAGGAAATCTTAGGCACAATCATGCCAACTTAGTTACATGCTAAAAATATCAAGTTGTAGATAACTTATGAAAACAAAGAATTTGAGGTGTGACATCTAATCCTTGTCGTTTTATTCGCGACAACATTTCATCCTATAACACATGAACTTGGTCAAGTATATAAACAACATGTGCTCAAATAACAACATGAAAGTAAACATTTCTAATAGTCATGAAAATCCTTAAAAAAAAAACAACTAAAATGATTTCAATCAATATTGTGTAATACTAATTTCATCTTCAAGCTTTAGTTGTTGTTTAAATGGACCTGATACCAAGTATTTTCAATTTTATAGTTAAAAGAAAAACAAAATCAAAAGAAACATTCAAAACACAATCAAACAACAAAGACAGGATATCATGGATTGTATAATGCAATTATAAAAAAATTGTTTACCTGTCCATCGAGGTGTTGTCAGGCATTCCTAAAACATTTCCTTGCCCATTATAACCATGAGGTTAAAGAATCACAACATTAAAAACCATAGTAATCCCTACTAGAAACATTTCCAAAGTCGATGGCTCAGGTTCCTGAGGGATCTCCAACAACAAATGAATCATATCCAATATGTCCTCTGCATTGTCTCCCCATCCTTTTTCCAATCACATTTCCTATAACCTGCCCACACCAAAGTTAAGTAACAATCAAATGAAGGCATTAACATTTGTTTTTATTATTTATATCTATAAAATTTGAATCTAATTTGTTTTTTGAATGTATTAATTCATATTTAAAGCCTTCATGTCATGAGAAGGTATCAAACAAGTAGGACACTAGAAATATTGACCTTAATAAGGTCCTCAAAGAATTTCTACAATATTAATATTTTTCTTCTTGTGATATCTTGGATAGGAAAAAGAACATATCTGGAAAAGAAAAAGCCACATATTACTTATGATCAAAGTTTGTATATGGTGTATTCTTAGGTTTCTTTTTAAGATATTCCTTTACCTTTACCAAAGTGGAATGTAGCTTGGTTAGACTCTGTATCCTTTCCTTCAGCATCAGTTCTTGCAAGATAAATGTCACACATTATTCTTTCCTATTTATCAGCATGCTACATATGATAAATTGAAATTCACATAAAACCAAGAGCAACCCGTTTTTTAACCAAAACAAACAAACAAACAATGTCTTTAATAGAACTTCACACCTCATAAATTACTCTGCCACATGCCTAGGCTAAAGGTGATATTCTTTGAACCATATTTAGGCCGTATTTAATGGGATATTCGTATGTTTACCGTGATGTCAATTTTGTGCTAAAAGTGATATATAAATCCAGGTTATTATCAGTGAAATTCAAGTATAATTTAGAAAAATAACGTCATTGCAAGGTAGTGGAGAGAGAAACATCTTCATAAGTAAGATTCTCTATTTTAGCTTGATTTGAGTTGAGTTTGTATTTGAATATATAATTTTCTCTAAAGAAGTGAAATAGAAACATGTGAATCGAAATAACCCTGTGAATTTTTAATCAATTCATAATATATATCTCCAAAACAACCATGCCATCCTTTTCTGCTATTTGATAAATATTCATTGGTCATAGTAGAATAATGGATTAACTATCAAACACAATGATGAAATATATTAACCAAGGAAAGAAAAATGACAGGGTTGTGGTATTAGTGTGCTCAAAGGAAATCCAACAATGGATGCATGCTTTCTTTATCATGAAATAGTCTTGAAGACAAATGTTGGTTCAAAAATTGAACTCCATTACCAATGGAAGATGGTCATGTTGGGTAAGGAAATGACGAATTGAAGGGCTCAAGTTCAAGCTCCAATACATAGTTATCCTTGTCACTACAAAATAGAAAGTTTTCATCATTTGCTTATCCATGTAAAAAGAAAAGTGAGTTCATATTTTTACACCTATGATAGTATATGGAGAAGAGAGAAATGGTGTACTCTAGAGCACCATACCTCTCTCCACAAATACTAGTGTACCTTCAATACTATTATATAGATCACTAAAGGATGGAACTATTTATTATAATTAACATTTTGTACAATGTTCTAACTACAAACCTCCTAAAGCAAGAGAATTGTGGTTGGAACAATATCCAAACCACACAGATAAGCTAACTCTAAAGACATGGAAAAAAAACAAAACCTTGAAAAGCCATGAATTTTTCCTAAGGGACATGAATAACACCATTTTGAGAAGCGATTTACCAAAGAAATCATTGCCCATAACCTTATTCTTACTTTCCATAATTATCCTCTTTCTGAAAATGCACTAAATCCTACTCCCAATGCTCCAAAACATAATTAAAATGATTGTCATGGTTGTGGTAGCTCTTGTTGTGAAGAAAATCAGTGATAGGAAGAGGCTTCTCATAGGAAAAAAAATAACCAAGATAACAGATGTTGATTTCATTGATAGACTCAATCAATTAATTTCTAGACGAATGATTGAACAACATAAATACATCTTAACCTTAGATTTATTAAACTTGGAAAGAGACAAAAACCCAAAATACATATCTTTTAGTAAACTATTGTACAATGTTCTAACTACAACCCTCCTAAAGCAAGAGCATTGTGGTTGGAAGACTATCTAAGCCACATAGATAAGCTAACTCTAAAGACACGGAAAAAAACAAAACCTTGAAAATCCATGAATTTTGCATAAGGGATATGAATAACACCATTTTGAGAAGCGATTTACCAGAGAAATTATTTCCCATGACCTTCTTCTTGCTTCCCATAATTATCCTCTTTCTGAAAATGTACTAAATACTACTCCCAATGCTCCAAAACATAACTAAAATGGTTTTCGTGGTTGTGGTAGCTCTTGTTGTGAATAAAATGGGTGATAGGAAGAGGCTTCTTACAAGAAAAAAATTAACCAAGGCAATAAATGTTGATGTCAGTGATAGACTCGATTCAATTAATTTTTAAATGAATGATTGAACAACATAAAGACTTGTTAGGTCCATATAATACTAGTGTATTCCCTTATTATTATCATCATTGTAGCCCCTTATTGTAAATTTTGTGCCTTTGTTGTCCCCATATTGTTATTATTATGTGCCATAGAAGCTCACTATTGTTATTATTGTGCCCTTACATTATTATTGTTATGTCAACTTTGATTATATTGTGACTCCTTATAATCCTATATATAGAAAGGAGGTCTTGTCATTTGTATCATCCAAGAATTGTTCATTTGTGTAATGTAAAGGAGGTGTCCCCTCAAAGAGGCTAATTTTGAAGTTGTTGATCTATCTTTTCTTCTATTTTGTGAGTTGGTTGCATAGCAATTGGTATCAGAGCTTTGGATTCTAGGGTTTCGCTGCTTCAAACAGGTCATCATGGCATTTTAGCAATAAATTTTTGTCTATGATGTCTCAGAAGATGAAATTAAAACCCATTTGAGCCAAAATCTTCATGAACCTTGGGCACCAATATCGGATCTTGTCTCACTATATTTTCGGCGATTTGATCCAAGTAAGTTAGGGTTTGTTTAGGCTCTTGAATTATATCTCAAATAGGTGACCCGAGGAAAATCATCATACCTGTCTCTCTTACAATCATATTGAAATGTTGTAAAAGGTAAAAAAAGAGGACGAACTGTATTTTTTTGTGTATCCTTTTCAAGTCTGAAGGTCGAAATAGTGACACGTGGCACTTCGTACAAGTTCTCTCTACTGAACTTGTCTATAATCAGGTCATCGTGGGAAACTTGGAATAACACTTTTTTGGAGAATCCATTCTTGATCAAACTTACGGGGTTGGAACAAGGGCTCAGAGGGATACCACACAACACAATTTCAGACCTTAGAGATCCACAATTACAAAGATACAATAGATTCAATATCAAGCTCCTACAAAGCGAAAAAAAATGTGTAGTCTTTTTAAAATTTTGCACAAGTTTGGTTTGAAAAATTAGTTTGGAGGAATTCAAAGGAGCTAGTGAAGAATAATTATCATTAATTGATGCCTCGAAGAAAGAAAATGGAAACGCCCATGGGGCTTTGGATTGACGGTGAATGGGTGCGCTGTTAAGGCACTCCTTGCGATAGGTCACCGGTTCGAATCCCCCGTGGGTACTAGGTTAGTCTTAACTAGAAAAAAAAAATAGAGAAAATGGAAACACCTAGTAAGCAACCTGAAAGCTCTACCATGAATCATGAAGAAGAGGAAAAAAATGCAACATGATATATCAAAATTAAGAGACCAAGTGCAACAAATTTCACTCTCACAAAAAGTAACAGAAGCTAAGATGGATGGTTTAAAGAAAGGCATGGAAGCTAAGATGAATGGAATGGAAGCTAAGACGAATGGCATGGAAGCTAACATGAATGGAATGGAGGCTAACATGGATGGTATAGAAGAAAAGCTTAGAGGCAACATGGAATATTTGAAGATAGATTTGACAAAGTTGCTACAAGAAATGCTTACTAATGGTGAAAGGGTAGTAACGGAAACTCATGATTAGAAAGAAAAAAATGTTTATCATGATTTCATAGACTCTAACTTTGGATTTAAGACCCACCATGTTACAAAGATCGATATGAGAAATTTTGATGGCAAGGATCCCATACATGGATACTACACATGGAGCAATATTTTGATCTCCATAATGTGAAAAACACACAAAAGGTACGCATTGCAACTTTATATTTGTAACCCAATCAATTTGTATGGTATCGATGGCTTTTCTCTCGTAAAAAAATTGTCACTTGGGCAATTTTTATGGAAGAAATAATAGCACATTATGAGGATACAAAAAGCAACATTTCTTTTAGCCAATTGATAAATCTCAAACAAAAGGGTTTAATGGTGGAGCACATTGAGGACTTCCAAAAATTGAATATAAGGGTAAAATATATTCCAAAGTATCATAGGATTGATGTGTTCATAGGGAAATTAAAGGATAAAATCCAACATGAGGTTCACCTTTGGGAGCTTGATTCATTGGAGAAGGCATTCAGGTTGGCAGGAAAATTTGAAAGGAAAATTATGGCAACAAGGAAGCCTACAACTTACAACTATAGAGATGGAAGTGTTGTTTCCCCTAGCCTTCCACAACCTACAAGGTTGACCACAACAATTGGAAGAAAAAAGAGCAAAAGGGATTTTTTAATGTTGTGAAATAAAATACACGAAAGGTCATAAGTGTGCTGAGAAGAAATTATTTTACATAGATAGTGAATAGGAGGAAGAAAAGGAGCAAGAAATGTCAAAAGAAGAGGATATACACTAGGAACAAACCCTAGAGAAAGAATAAATGAATCCTGTTTGATTTGCTAATACTGATTCATCCTACACCCCCCCTCTCAGTATTATTTTCAACAATTGAATCAGAGCAGGTCCTTTAGAAGAAGCTTGATCACTTGGAGGAAGATCCATCAAGATGAACAACCAAGAAAGAGAGGCATCCATCAGGCCACCAATCTTTGATGGGAGCAACTTTGTTTACTAGAAGATAAGAACCACAACATATCTACAATCGCTTGGAATGGATGTTTTGGGAATCGTGGAAGGAGGATATACATATCCATCAATAATTGCTACAGATACAACAGAGAGAAAGCAATATGAACTCAATGCGAAAGTTGTTACTATCTTATTGGGAAGTTTGTCACAATCAGAATTTGTCAAGGTCATGCAGTTCAAATCAGCCAAAGAAATATGGAACAAAATCATTCTAAGCTACGGAGGAGATGATCAGGTAAAACATGCTAAGCTTCAAACTCTCAGAATACGATATGAAACTCTTAAGATGCATACTAATGAAAGCATAGATAATTACTTCCTGCGTATAGACGAGATTGTCAATTGTATGAGTAATCTATGTGAAGAAATTAAGGAAATTTTCTTAGTTGAGAAAGTTTTGAGATCCTTGTCTCCTAAATTTGAATCCAAAGAGTCTGCCATTGAAGAAAAGGAGGATCTGCAGAAAATCACTAACGCAGCTTCATGGAATCTTAACTGCTTTTGAGATGAGAAAAGGTGGACCATCAGATATGAGAGAAGTTGCATTTAAAGTGTATGGAAAAGAAAAAATCAGTGAATCAGGATACATTTCAGAAGAAGAATATGACGTAAATTTTGTCAATAATCTTGAACGAGGATCTGGAAGGTTCAAAGGTAAGCTATCTTTCAAATGCTTTTCTTGTGGTAGAGTTGGTCACTACGCTGCTAGATGCCCTCATAACAAATAAAATATGTTTGAAGAAGGTAATAGAAGTTATTATACTCATGATAAAAATAATGACATATCCAATAGTGATGAAGACATTAGACTTCTCATGGCATATGAAAATAAGGACGTAGAAACAGAAGAAGTTACCAGATTAAAAGAATAGTTGGAGGCAGTAACCAGAGTAAGGGAGTAGCTGCAGGATGTAGTAAAAGATCAAAGCATAAAAATTCAGAGACTTGAGTCTAAGATCCTCTCTCTAAAAGAAGATCTTAAAGAATCAAAGAAGAAAAATAAAGAAGCTTTTGAAGAAGAAGAACATGAAGTGCTCGAATTAAGGCAACAAGTGAAAGAAGGAAGAAAAGCTGAAGAATACATAAGGATGCAATATCTAGAAAAGGAAGAACAACATGAGGTTGAGGTAAATATCTTAAAAGGTAAATTAGAAGAAAAGGATACACTGTTACGATTTCAAGACAATACTAAGATTTTGGATGATATTGTTAGTAGTCAAAGATCCCCTGCTATCAAAACTGGTCTTAGCTTTTATGAATCTGTTGAAAGTGAATCTAGCTCACAAGGTGAAGCATGGAACTCTAATGAGAATTCTAAAATTCTCAACAAGGAGATGAGAGGACAACCTCATCAACAGCCAAGAAAAGAAATTCCACAAAGAAAATCTTTAACTCCTAACTATGGAAGTGATAGACGATTATTTCCTCTGATGAATAATGTTGAATGTTATGTATGTCATAATATTGGACATGTTGCAGCCAGATGTAGAAGTAGAATGGTTCGAGACCGTCATACTGAAAGATCATCACATTCCAAGTACTTCAAGGGATATTGTTTTTCTTGCAATATGTTTGGCCACAAAGCAATTGATTGCAATAGAAGGAACATGAAACATGTAAGATGTTATGCATGTAACAAGTTTGGACATAAAGTAAGGGAATGCAAGAGAAAAATTCGAACTCCAAAGCAAGAGGATCATACATCATCACAATTCCAGACAGAATTAGAGACAGAAAGGTGTGGCATAACTCAGTTAGCTGACATAACAGACACAGGGGAAACTGAAAGTGTAGACCTTCAGTATTCCAATTTGCATACGCAGATATTATGAAGATAAGTCACATATATACGCGAGTTAGAGGCTGCAGAGTCGCGTATATGGAGCTCAGAAGAAAAAGCAGCAGAACAGACTCAAGAAATGGTTCGGTCATGGTATATGATGGTTGGCACAGGCTCAGGGGGAGCATATGCTTCGAATAATGCATTGTTGGCATTATGGTTAGAAGTCTTTGGTGATGATGCTTATTGACACATCTTGCTACTGATTATTGATTGGCCAAGAGAATGGATTGCAGATCTGGATGCTAGTGACAGATGCTTATAGTGCAGATCATATATGATGTACGATAGTTGCTGATGACTATCATGACTCGGCATGTGCTCAGGGGGAGCATGGATGGATTGGTACATCTTGGTATGTACAAAGGGGGAGCTCAATTAGAGATTTCAGCAGGTACTCAGGGGGAGTATGGACAACAGAATGTATATCAAGGAAGAGAATATCTTGGTTCACCCTTTGCCCTTGATTTCAAAGGGAGAGAGTGACTTGGTGTGATTGTTGCCATCAAGTTGAAAGGGGGATATTGTTGGCATTATGATACAAGTATGATACAGGTGTTGTCCTTGATGGAAACTCTCTCAGAGGTATGATACAGGTGTTGTCCTTGATGGAAACTCACTCAGATGACAGATCATAGTGAAGCAGGTCAAGAGCAAAGAATTAATGATTAGAGAGAGGTATACGTAGGTTAACCTTGATGAAAGTGCGTATACACGCGGGTTAGCAGAACAAAAGGCACATATACGTACACATGCAGTTTCACAGAAGGAAAGGCACGTACATGTTGGAAAACTAAGTTTGGCCCATGGTATTGGGTCCATGGTATTTGGTCCAAAGTATTGACCAAAGGTATTGGGTCCAAGGTATTGGTTCTATGTGGTTTTGGACCATGGTATTAAGAGAGGCCTAAACCTATATAAGGAGAAGATCATTAGGCCAGGGAGTGCAAGAGTGCAAGTGATGAATATTTGATGAAGTGTGAGATCTAGTATGCTAGTTATGGGTTGGTGATGCTTTGCTTGATCTGAACTAAGGAGGCACCTATGCGGTTGATAAAGGTTGATGGAACCAAATCATGAAGACTAAAATGAATTATCATTATATGGTATGATCATGAATAGATCTGAATATTGACGCATGTCTTATCCTTTATATCTTATGTTCTGGGTATATCTAAAGTTGAAAATTGCAGTGAAAGTATAAGTAATTATTTTCATATCTGTATGCAGGTTCTCTCTGGTGAAAGGGCGTATACACGCTAGTTTTACACAGTCAAGTAGCATATACATTATGAGACTTGATAATTCAGGTTTCTGTTGGTACTAGTGATTGTTGCAGAGTTCTGGGTTCTGGTTTGTGTTCTGGTGGCTGTGTGTTGATGACAGAGTTTCAGTGATTCAGTATTGGGTGATTCAGAGATTGATGATGCAGGTATAGTTGATGATTGTATTGCAGTGGTGATTGTTTTGTATTTATGGATCCAGTATGAAAATTTATGAAACGTGGTCCCTGGAAGAAAATAGAAGGTTGTAGCCTTCTGTAGACCAGCACCTATCATGAGTATAATAACTTCTATTACCTTCTTCAAACATCTTTTCTTTGTTATGAGGGCATCTAGCAGCATAGTGACCAACTCTACCACAAGAAAAGCATTTGAAAGGTAGGTTACCTTTGAACCTTCCAGATACCCATTCAAGATTCTTGACAAAATTTACCTCATATTCTTCTTCTGAAATGTATCCTAATTCATTGAGTTTTTCTTTTCCATACACTTTAAATGCAACTTATCTCATATCTGATGGTCCTCCTTTTCTCATCTCAAAAGCAGTTAAGATTCCGTGAAGCTGCATCATAGTGATTTTCTGCAGATCCTCCTTTTCTTCTATGGTAGAAAATTTGGATTCAAATTTAGCAGATAAGGATCTCAAAACTTTCTCAACTAAGACAACTTCCTTAATTTCTTCACCCAGGTTCCTCATACAATTGACAATCTCATCTATACGCAGGAAGTAATTAGCTATGCTTTCATTACTATGCATCTTAAGAGTTTCATACCGTATTTTGAGAGTTTGAAGCTTAACACGTTCTACTTGATCATCTCCTTCATAGCTTAGAATGATTTTGTCCCATATTTCTTTGGTTGATTTGAACTACATGACCTTGACAAATTCTAATTGTGACAAACTTCCCAATAAGACAGTAACAGCTTTGGCATTAAGTTCATATTGCTTTCTCTCTACTGTATCTGTAGGAATTGTTGATGGATATGTATATCCTCCTTCCACTATTCCCCAAAGATCCGTTCCAAGTGATTGTAGATATGTTGTGGTTCTTATCTTCCAATAGACAAAATTGCTCCCATAAAAAATTGGTGGCCTGATGGATGCTTCTCTTTCTTGATTACTCATCCTTATGGATCTTCCTTCAAGCGATCAAGCTTCTTCTGAAGGACCTGCTATGATACCAATTGTTGGAAATAATACTAAGGGGGGGGGGGGTGAATCAGTATTAGCAAACCAAACAGGATTCATACGCTACTTGACTGTGTCAAACAAGCGTGTATACACCCTTTCATGAGAGAGAACCTGCGTACAGATCTGAAAATAATTACTTATACTTTTGCTGCAATTTTCTGGTTCAGATATACCCAGAACATAAGATATAAAGGATAAGACATGCGTTAGTATTCAGATCTATTCATGATCATACCATATAATGATAATGCATTTAGTCTTCATGATCCCGGTCCATAAACCTTTATCAACCGCATAGGTGCCTCCTTAGTTCAGATCAGGCAAAGCATCACCAAACCATAACCAGCATACTGGATCTCACACTTCATCGGATATTCATCACTTGCACTCTTGCACTCCTTGGCCCAATGATCTTCTCCTTATATAGGTTTAGGCCTCTCTTAATACCATGGTCCAAAACCACGTAGAACTAATACCTTGGACACAATACCTGGTGTCAATACTTGAGACCAAATACCATGGACCCAATACCACGGGCCAAAACTTAGTTTTCCAACATGTATGTGCCTTTCCTTCTGTGAAACTGCGTGTGTACATATATGCGCCTTTTTTTCTGCTAACTCGCGTCTATACTCACTTTCATCAAGGTTAACCTATGTGTACCTCTCTCTAATCATTAATTCTTTGCTCTTGACCTGTTGCACTATGATCTGTCATCTGAGTTATTTTCCATCAAGGACAACATCCGTATCATACCTCTGAGAGAGTTGTCATCAAGGACAACACTTGTATCATAATTCCAACAAAACCCACCATATCGTGTAATGCATTAGTAAGAATTACCACTCCTCGAACTCTCAATATAGAAGGAGATATCAAGAAGAAAAAGGTAATAGTGTTGATTGATTCAGGCAGTAGCCATAATTTTATTCATTGTAAGATAGCGAGAGAATTTAATTTCTTTCTATATCTAGCACTAGAGTGTCAAGTGATGGTTGCAAATGGAGGAACCATAAATTTCTATGGAAAGTGCCATAATATCAAGCTATCCAAGGGAGAATATGTATTTAATAGTCCAATGCTTTCCATTCCAATGGGTGGTCCTCATGTTGTACTAGGATTTCAATGGCTACAATCTTTGGGTACAATAGCTTTTAATTTCAAGAACTTTTCCTGAATTTTTTTTTGGAAGGAAAGGAAGTTGAATTAAGGGGTATCGTAGGGAGACCAGGAAATATAATCAGCTCTAATGACATGAAAAATCTTCTGAAGAAATAACAATGAGGCATAATTGCACAATTATGTTCGATAGAGGCTCCCACATCGAAATCATCTATTTCTCCATATCTCCAAAAAGTATTGGACATTCATTCCAAGGTATTTGAGACTCCCAAAGGCCTCCCACCTATTCGTGATCATGATCATGCTATTAATTTCATTCTAGGAAGTGCTCCTCCAAACATGAGGCCTTACAAATATCCCTATGCCCAAAACAGTGAAATTGAACGTATGGTTGGAAAAATGATAGAGACTAGTATAATTCAACCTAGTCAAATTTCTTTCTCTACTCCAGTAGTATTCATGCACAAGAAGGATGGATCATGGCATATGTTTTCGGATTATAGGGAGCTCAACAAACTCACTATTAAAGATAAAGTTCCCATTCCCATCATTGATGAATTATTGGATGAATTACATGGATCAATTTACTTCACCAAGTTGAATCTTCATTCACGATATCATCAAATCAAAATGAAGACTGAAGACATTCAAAAAACAACATTTAGAACTCATGGGGGTCATTATGAATTTTTGGTCATGCCTTTTGGCCTTACTGTTACAAAAAAATATCGTCACCATGAATATTCGCAGTCAGTATGAGTCTATCATCACTTGCACTGTCCTCCTAAGCAAGTCTCAGAACTCAGCTCTTCAAGTCAAGCTTTGAAAATGGGAGAAAGACATTAAAAATCAATGAAACTCTGGTTCCGCACTTTTTCTCACTGTCACCTGCAGTCCCGCACCTTCTGTTTACAAAAACTGCGGACCTGCCCGCTTTGTCCCTAAAGGTGTGGGTGCGGACCCCTGTGAAAGTCAAAAGGCACAAGTTTTATCTTAAAAAACACATTTTGGGTTAATTCTAGAGGATTCTAGAAGGAATTTTGACATGGATTGTTCGCTCTGAGGTGGTTCATGCATCCCAAAAGAGAAGGAGCTAATCCATTGATGAGTTGAGCTATCCCTTTGAAGGAGGGCTTTATCCCTTTGAAGGAGGACCTAGTAACCTCCCTCCATTGCACTATAAATTCAGGCATTGGGCTAGTTGCTGGAGAGGTTAGAAGCTGAACGTTTTTGAGGGTAAATGCTGGTGAAATCAAGACTTCCTAGTTGAGCTTAAGAGGAGAAATCACATACCTTTTTGGCTTCATTAGGGAGTGAGTGAAACTTGTCAAAGTAGAGGAGGCTTCTTGCTGGACCCTGGGAGGAGCTTGTACAGTGTCAAGGCACAGGTTGTAAAGTTCTTCTTCTTTTGAATTAATACAATCAAACTCATTTTTCTCAACAAGTATCTCATGTTATTTATTTCATGGACTCCTTGACTTTCATGTTAAATATGTTTTATAATATTGGCTTTTCAGGTGCTATTTAATTTGTTTGCCTTGTTTGTGTTTGCAGATTCGTGACAAAGGAGCTCATTTGGATCGAAGGAGCGAGGGCATCCACAAACTTGCGTTGGACCTAAGGTAGGCCCTAAAAGCACTTGTTTGCCATTGTTTATAAAAGCATATTTAGATAAAGATAGTGTCTGGTTGGTTTGCTTGTCATTAGGTCTTCTTTAGATTCTAGGAAGGTCTATCTTGTCCGAAAGATCGACTTATTCCGTGTGACAAAATGGCGACTCCCCTGGGGACTTGATTGTTTTCCTTGTTTTTACTTTGACCTGAGAAACTATGTTTTTGTTTCTGTTTTTGGCTTGTTGTGTGTAAAATTGGGTAGAGTTTGTAGATCCAGGGCTATTTTTTGTTTTTCATAGCTTTGGGAGAGGACTGCACCATAACCCTTTGACACAGTGCGTACCTATCCACACATTTGCTTTTAGCACAGAGAGGGACCGCACTTGTGTCAACTGTGGGCTTGCAGACCCTATCAAAATTTTGAAAAACCTAAGATTTCCTCTGTTAGTCAGCTTAGTTTTTGTTTAGAAATTGTTATCCACTGCCCAGACCTACATTTAACCTATCAAAAGCTTTCCTTAGGTTGATTTCATTAGTGTTAGGGTTTTAGGTGAAATTCCTAGGAGTTTTGCTTGTTGGGCTTGTTTTTCATTTTGGTTGTGTAGTGGCTCTGAAGTTAGAAGCTGTGGGTACTTCAGATCACCTTGGTGTCTACCAGCCTTCTTATGAGTCTGACCATTTATGAAATCTCCCCTTGTTGAGGGATCCGCTTTGAGTTTTCTCTTTACAAAACTTCGAAAAGCTTGTGTTTAAAAGTTTGGATTTTCATTTTCAAAAAGAAAACAAAATTGGTTGTTCTTGACTGATTTGTGATTCTGCATAAATTGGTCCTTAGCTCACATCTAGCTAAGTAAAACATCCTTAAAAAAGACATCTAGTAGGCTTTGACTTCAAATAGGTTTTTATAATTTATAGATCTCAAAGTTAGTCATTTCCTTAGTTTTGAGTGTTTTATAAAAAATATAAAAAAATATCTTTTAGAAAAAGTTTGTTTTTGTAGTGGTTGAGTGCTTTGAAACGAAAAAGGGAAATTTTTGTGAAATAACTAGTTGTCTCGTTTTGAGTGCATTGGAAAGGACAAAATCTCTTCTTTTAATTTGTTTCTTAAGAAGGATTTGTGTTTACAAAGTATTTGCATTCTCAAACTCTTTCTTAGTTTAGAAATTCATCGAAGAGAAAAAGATTGTTTAAATCATCTAGGTGCATTTTTAGTGATTTTGAGTCAAGTCTTCATACCACGAGTTTCATCTCCGCACCTTTTGACTTAAACAAAAACCAATAAAAAATAACGCTTAAAGTAAAATTCATCTAGTAACATTTTTATTTCTAGGGCTTTGATACACCAACTTAGCTTAGGCTAGTGTCTTGGAGTAGGAGAGTAATTAACTCTCCAAGACAGTAAAAACAAACAAGTAGTTGTATCCTGTGGTAGGGAAGAAATCTAATTGTTGCATTTATGCTCTGGGAAAGCTCCTCTTAAAGGAGAAGCACGAGATCGTGTCCGAACCAGTGTGGGAATCAATCCTTCCTCATTGGGAATGACGCCAGATATTCACGTATTAAAAACGGTAAACCTCAAATTAACCATTGTCGAGGAGCCTAGGGTCACTTGTTGGTAAACCTTGGATTATGTCAAGGAGCCTTCAAGGGGATTGAGCTTGCTACTCTGCACTTGCGTGCATATCGGATCGTAGACTATTCCCCTAGGTATATTTGTTTCAGTTGGTAACCTTAGTGGCCATATTCTTTAGGATTCTTCCTAAGGTGACAGTGGTGGGAAGATCCCACTGTACCTGGAGTAGACGTTGGCTAGACTCACTTGGATTTTCTTGGGGGTTCTCTTCACTCGAGACGGTTAAGTGGAGGAACTTGTGCCAACCTATTCATTAAGCAGGTTGCTAGGGTAACTTTTCCAACCACCATTTCTATATTGAACTCTGCGACATTGGATTTCATCACCAACTAGTGTTTTCAGTACGGAAAGTTACTGTTTGTGTGTGTTTGATCTCCTAGATTCTTTAGGCGTGTGATTCAAATTTGTTTGGTTCTTTAGAGACTTTAGGTGGTTTTCATTGAGATTTTACTTTGTCTGCATGTGAAGTAGTTAAAAGTTTTTAACTGTGGCTGAATTATCAAGGCAGTCCCGTAGACTTTGGGGCCAACCTCCTGAGTTTGTAAACGTGGCTAAGTTATTGAGGAAGTCCCATAGACTTTGGGGCCAACCTCCTGAAGAAGTCCCGAGCCAGCTTGAAGGCTTGAAAGTCCTCGTAACTCCTAGAGACAGTAGAGTTGGGTCACCTGAAGAAGGAGAATCTTTTTTGATAGTACATCCTGATTTTCAAATGTTAGTGGTAGATTATAATCCATAGTCAATGTTTGTTTCTGAAGTTACTGGTAGCTTTTCATCTACTAGTGATATAGGTGAGGAAGCCGAAATATTCGAGCCTGAAAGTGAATTTGCTGCTACTCTGACATCGGGGTTTGTTTCTCCACCTTCTAGTGGTCCTGGTTCACCTAGGGTAGAAAGAGTAATCACCCAAGATCTTCCTTCTGGACTTATTGCTATTGAAGAACTTGCTACTCCAGAAGAAGAAGTAGGCATCCCTATCCCTGAAAATCAACCTATTATTGAGCTAAGGGAGCGTGAATCAATTTTTAACAGTCCACCTAGGAGTAGTACTTGGTATCTTTCTTTGACTAATTTCTTAGAAAACCGACGGTTAAGTTTTTCACCACATCGCACTCCTTATCACCCAACACCTAGAGGTTATTATCCTTCGTTAAATATGTCAAATCAGTCGTCCATGTTTACTCAATCGCCCGAATCCTTTTTGTACGGCGGTCCTTCTGTTCCCTCTGGGTATCAGTCCCTTTCTCGTACTTTTGCGGGAGCATCTCCTCAACCCATTGAGCAAGGGTTATTAATTGGAAGCAATGCTACTAAGCCGTTGAGCATAGAAGACATTCTTATGATGTCAGGCTCTATCCCCAATCCTCAACCTCAAGGTGGCCAGTTACCGCCTAGGGGGCAGCCTCAATTATCGCCTGAGGGGAAACCTCAAGGTACACAATATGCATCTGGGGGGAAACCTCAAGGACAGTACATACCTACATGTTATAGACATTTTTGTGCCTTACAGCATTGATCATGAAATGTCCATAATCCAAGGGATCCAAAGTCCCTAAAAGAGTTGTTCCTACCCCTAAAGGAACAAGGTCAACCAAAGACAGCTTCTCCCAGAAGTTCTCCACCAAAAATCACTCAGAAATGGTTAAATCAGGATCAATTCAACAACTCCACTAGCTACCTGCGTTGAAATGCAGAGGTTACACTGGCCAGTTGCACTGCAACGCAGGTAGAATCACTACCAGGGTGCGCTGAGCGGGAAATGACAAATGGCAAGTTCATTCAACGAGGTGGAAAGACCCTGGAAGCTTCCAGAATCTTCCTCTATGACACTTACCTAAATAAATTTGACCAAGGGATGAGTAAGAGGTTCTCAACCTCCAAGTGGAAGCAAGAACTGACAGAGAGAAGCCACAAGTCAAAACATGAGCTGACTCATCCTCTCTGCTCACATCTATATATGGATCTCTCACCCAGAGGTTCAGGAGGCTGGAATTTTGTACTTTGCAGAGAATTGCTGTTGGTTTGAGATTAAGATTAGTGCATTGGGTGATTTATGCTTTGTTGGAGGAGAGGAAGGGATTCTTTTGCTGGGAGGTAGATGCTGGATCGGGCCTCACTTGGTTGTATCTCCTCTTGGACTTTATTACTCTATCAATAAACTATTTGAGTTTCTCCTACATGTTGTGTACCAATGATGTTTTGTTATGCTTACATGTTTAGCTTAATCTGATCTTGAGCTTTTTATGAATGTATATCTGTATCTTCTTGTAGTTTCTCTCTCTTGTGATCTTGCAGGAATTCGGTGAAGCTGGGCCGGTGAGGGAGCTGGGAGCCAGGAGCTACAGAAGAGAGGAACAATTGGATCAACAAACTAGCGAAAGACATAGGTTAGTTAAATCCTTTCTCCTCCTTTACATTTCATAAAGAAGAATATTCAATTAGTTTACCTTGTTTGTTGCTAAGGCACTATCACCTCTTAGAGTGGGATAGGGGCATTCCGAATTGGATACTTTTCCAAACAACAAATTGGCGACTCCGCTGGGGATCGTATCTTGTTGGTTTATTTGTGTTTCTATTTTGTTCTTCTCATAAACTCAAGAGTGCCGAATCGAACTGCATTTGCCATTTACAAATGCAAAGTAGAGATCAGCTACTCTAGCCCACTCACTGGGCCTGTTTTTATGATCTTAACAAACTGATCCACAAGTGCTCTAACAGCCCTTTGTGATAGATCTTAGTCCTCCTACAAATCATCCTCCTAATTGTACCTAATTGATAGCTTTGATCCGGCCAAAAACTGTAGATTTAACTGCAAACCGTAACCCAGAACCCAGAAACAATTCTCGTTTCTGCTTCAGCGCAGACTCTGTGAAGAGGTTCTGCATTTCCAAGCAGGTCCCGTGAAGGCTACCTGCGCTGAATGTCAAAACCTCTATGTTGAGAGTGTGCTGATCAGTCTTTGCCTTGTGCAGCTGTGGTTCCTTGTTTCCTTTTGCTCAGTTTTATCTCTGTTTTTTGCAGCCTGTTATCAGTCACTATACCTATCTGAAACCCCTTTTCTTTGCCTCAATTCCACCTCAGTTGTATAAAGAAACTGTATTTGTTCTTTGTGTCTTTGTTACATCATTTGCAGTTTCCCATTACAAAAGTAAACTAGTCATACTGTTGCCCTCAGATCTAGACCTGTCGTAAGTGTTGTTTTGATCTTAGGAGCGAGTTTGTTTGCTGTTCACAGTTGATTGAGCTTTTACTTTTGTCTTTTGGTTTGAATTTATGCATTTCTAGTGTCGAAACAAGTAAATGATAAAGTGTCGTAATCGTCTTTTTGATTTTGAAAAAGGAACTTGTTTATGTTTTCACTTGAAATCGAATTCAAATTTGTACAACAGCTTACTTTTTAGGCATCAATATTAAGAAAGCGAAAAGAAATACATGCATTTGTGCATTTTCATTTTGATAGTTTGCATGGTTTGATTTAGGGAAAAGTGCATTACACTGTGCTCTATGCTCTTTGAGAAAAGTTTGTGTCTTCCTTTTCCCCTTGTAGCTAGGATTTTCATTGTTGAAAAGATATAAAAGCTTGCTTATCATCTTTAGACTGCATTTAGGAATTGTATCATACATCTCGTGGTGATACTGATCCTGCTTCTACAGAAGAAGTTCAACAGCCAAAGAGGGACAGTGATACTGATCCTAGTCTGAGAGCAAACACTTGTGTTACTGAACCAGTTCCATCTGTAACCAGTTCAGAGAGTCTTGTTCCTCAAACATCTGTCGCTGTTGATTCAACCCCTTCTTCGGCACCAGAAATATTTTACGGACCTAACGGTCTTCCCCTTCCACCTGGTTTGATTGCAATAGAGGAAATTGTAGAAGATCCGCAAGCAAGTACTCCAACACATTTTGGAGTCGGGGTCACTCTATTTCCTTCGACATCAGAAGTTAGTCTACCACCAGTGGAAGTTCCTGTAGAATCGCTAGGCAATTTATTGGATAGACTCAAAATGTCTGAACAACCGTCAACATCTAGGACTGTGTCGAATGACACAGCGACAGCAGAACTCCCTGCCGTCACTCCGACAATGTTTGTCGGCGTACCATCTGTCCCGACTAGCTCACAACCGCTAGAAGGAGTCCATCCAGGGACTATTTCGACAGTGTGGTCCGTTCCTGTTTGTTCTTCCGGAATAATATCCGGCAACTCTTATGTTGAGACTCGACAAATTGATCCATTTGGAGGTCAATTTGGGCCATCCAGTCCCCAAGGGCAATCAATCCCCTTGAGTTCCGGATTACCACTGTATGGGGGGCAGTATGCCCTTTCATTACCCCCTCCGGGAGGATATCCATACGGGAGTTCTCAACAGTATTCAAGTTATACTGGAGTTACGACAAGTGGTTGGGTACCTATGCTACCCCAACAACCAAGAGTTGTGTATTCTATGCAACAATGTGTACCTATGTCGAACATCCCGACAACACCAGCTATTGTAACAGTGTCACAAGTTCAAATGATGCCTGTTGTATGTCAACCTCAGATTTCTCAGGTTGTAATGCAACAGCCCCTTGACCCTGTGACTCAACCACAATCGCCAACTGGTGGGGCGACACAGGTCCAAACGGGTACAATTACCCCACATCTTGGTCCGACGGTTAGTATAGCACAACAGAACATGGCTTCACAACCGTGGCTGGCGCAATACCAACAACCACAATTCCAACAAGTGTACCAAGGTTCTGAGCAGCAGATCTTTGCGAACAGTGGACAACCGTACATTCAAAACAGTCAATACAACCATTTTACAGTGGTCAAGTCCACCAACCGTATCAGTCATACCAGCATCAATTACATTATGCTGGTATGCAAAGGCCAACTGCTCAGGCAATTCCATTGTACCCCGGGTATGCTTCACCTAACCTGAATCAACAGTTACCATTTGTGGCAACTTTAGAGTTACCCGATTTCCACCGGTTAACAAACGATCCAATTACTTACGCCCCTTGGTGGCCAGCGATTCCTCACAAACTTCCATCGGACATTCCTAAATTTAATGGAAATCCAGGTGAAGACCCATCGAATCACGTGATGACATTTCATTTGTGGTGTTCATCAAACACCCTAAACGATGATTCGATAAGGCTTCACCTTTTTCAGAGGGCGTTAACGGATCCAGCGGCAAAATGGTATATTGAATTACCTAGAGCTTCGTTCGACAATTTCAGCGCCTTAGCCACGACTTTCTTAACCCATTTTCAATTACCGATAAGGTATGAAACGGGAACGGAAATCTTAACCAACTTCAAACAGGCAACGGCCACTCACATATCTGATCATATACATGAGTGGCAACGTCGTCGTAGGATGGTAAAAACGTACGTTCCCGATCAGCTATTAGCTGAATGGTTTATCAAGTCGTTACTTCCTGCCATAACGGAAGATGTGGCGAAGGGGGGAGTCGTAACGGAAGAGCAAGTTATCACTTGTGCTCAATATCTAGACTTGGTCTATACTCAGTCTGGCACGCTCTACGACAAAATACCTAATGCCCCTAGACCGGAATTCTCAATTCATCCTCCTAAATCAAATAATGACTCTCATGCCGACGATGGCGTGATTGGCACGACAAACGTTAAATCGACAAAGGCTTCGTCCAAGAAAGCCCGTAAGATTTCAAATCAAAATGCAAAAGACGAAATTCTTGCTTCGGAAGTAAATGTCGTATCAGCAGATAAAGGCAAAGAAACCAAACAACTAGGAAGCAAGAAGAAGCAAAGCAAAGGGAAGAAGAAGAAACAGGGTGAGTCATCTCCCGAAAAAACTTCTTCAAACCCTCCTGGAGATAGGAAACCCCCTTTTGGGTGTCAGATATGTGATGAGAATCATTGGACGAGAGAATGTCCATACAAAGCTGAGCTTAAAAGATTCTTTAAGAATTCACAAACCTCAACTGTGTTAACTGACCCGTTTCCAAATCCAGGCACAAATCTGGTTGATAGTGGAAATGCTTCCCCGTCGCAAGTGCTAATGTTGTCGATTTCCAAGCAACAAAATGATGCTTTGATTTCGACAGGGAACAAAGATTACGGGAATCCGCAGCTGTCGAACGACAAAGGTAAAGATCAACTGAGTAGTTCGACAACAACTTCGACAGAAGTTGTACCACCCATCATTCCTGAATTAACAATAAAACCGCCAAAGGGAGTAGTACACAAGTCGACAATTAATCCTCGCGCCAGAGAAGCGCAGCATTATAACATAGTGGAAGATTTAGCCCAATCGCCATCCGCTATGTTGACTCTTGAAGTACTACAAAATTGTCCATCCCAAAGGCAGGCTTTGTTATCGGCCATTGGTGGGGTTGATCCTAAGGATTCCAATCTTGTATCCTTCGACCACAAAGGATACGATCCTCAGTTACCAGCTCAACTAGCTTTCCTTATTCAAGTGAAAGCCCTCAACAAAACTGTTCACCGAACAATTATTGATGAGGGGGCATCTACGTGTATTATGTCGATGAGTTGCTGGAAAACTTTAGGATCTCCAACCTTGTCGCGATCTTCGATGACATTAAAAGCATTCGACGGAAGGACATATACCCCATATGGTATCCTAAATAACTTGAAGGTTGAACTAGAGGGAAAAACAGCAGAAATAGATGTTGAAGTCATCGATGGGAATCTTGATTACAACATCCTGTTAGGAAGACCATTGATATATGCCATGGCAGCTGTCGTGTCGACCTATTTTAGAAAGATCGCATTCCCCTTTCAAGGGGGGATTACGATCGTCGACCAACAAAACTTCCTCCCCAATGGTTCACAAGTTACAGGAAGCATTCCCATGATCCATGGAAGCAATCATTCGCTTCAAAATATTGGAGTAGGTCTCCTAAAAGACCCTGCCTTAATGGGTACTTTTGCCCTACCGCCTCCGAGTAATCTGGCGGAAGTGGCCACAGTGGAAACCTACAATATGAAATCCTCTATATCTAATGGATTCCAAAGATTCCTGAACATTTTGTCAACATGGTCATCGCCATTTTAGAAATATTGTAGCAATCAATTTTCTTGGCCTGGGGGGCAACCCCAAATCAACGCTCATCAAGTGTTTGGATAGATAGGTCTAGAGAATATGGTACCCTTTCAGATCCTTTGTCGCGAGTGCATGGAACCGACAAAGGAATTGTCCAATCAATGGTAATTGACGGGGCACCATGGAATGATTCCCACCATCGTTCCCTTCTCCCGGATTGTGGAGAAGATACTCAAGATGACCTTTATCATCCTTCAGTTTTTGAATTCCTATCAAATACTGTAAATACAATGGGCTGCCGAGGACGGTTCTTATCTCGTGTCAACCTCGTTAAAAAATGAAACAAGGAGTCGAGGATGGTTCTCATCTTGTGTCAACCTCATTAAAAAATGAAACAAATCCCCTTTCCAAATCTCAAAGGTAAACCTTCATTCCAACCACCGAGTTGAATGCAATGAAGCTTGGGGGGCATGCACCTCAATTTGCGTTATTATGCTGGGGGCATGCAAAATTAATCGAGAAGTTTTAGCGCATAGTTCATGCTTGTTAAAAAATAAACATAAAATCGAGCAAGGGTTTCAATCTGCGTTTAAGCTCGTTAAAAAATGAACTACCCTCCGATAAATAACCACCGTGAATGTAATTATCAGCCATTAAAGCCTTGGTCGTGTTTGCACCATCACCTCCACTTTTCCATTGGCCGATCATTCACCTCCATTTGATTGTTTACCCATTTTGAGGAACAGCTGCGAAGAGTGATCTCACTTAGCCATCCTTGTGACACTGCCGTGATTGGAAAATTCCAATCGTTACCTGGAATCAACTGCTACCCGTCTCATCACTCGTTCCTCAAAAGATGAGTCTTCTTTAAGCTCTTTTCATCTGACTCGTAAAATATGAAAAGATTGCCGAGTTTTGGCCTTCCAGCTCGTTAAAGCGACCGGAAGTGCTATCCCTCCTCTAGATTTTAATCTTTTTGGACCTGAGGGATTATTGCACAAAAATATCGAGCGCTTGTTTTGTTCAGCTCGTTAAAACTATCGAAAATCCATCCCTTCTGTATTGTTTTATACTTTTTCGGACTTAAGGGATTAGATGATGAAAAAGGAACTTTGGAGTTATCTTTACGTACCTTTTTAGACTCTCTAAAAATGAAAAGGGACCGAGTTATCTTTGTCGTTAAACTCGTTAAAAAACATTAATAGCGACAAACTTGTCTTTAGACGAGAACGAGTTTCACTATCGCTAGGCTCGTTAAAACATAGCGATGGGTTTGCCCGAAGGGCAAATTATAGAACAAGCATATGTTATCCTCCTCAAGCTTGACAAAAATAAAGAGGTACTGGTCAGAAATGACTGGGGAAAAATTGGGAGAAACTCAAAGAACTTTTATTGGTAGCAAGTCGCTCTTGAACATGACACTTCCACTCCGTGCCTGAGTCGGGTTGGGTTGTTTCATTCACCGGTCACATCACCATGGTCTCGCCAATACCATCCACCTTTGGGGTAAATGCTACCAATCCATCACACAAGTGTCGCCGATATGTTCAAGAGAAGTCATCCAGAGAAGTCAACCGTGTCCCATCCACTACCATACATTATCCTTCATCCTTTCATGACCGCCACCCTGAACCACATATCATCAGATCGTTTTCACCTCCATCAAAATCATTTGCTCCATTTCATGTCACTGATGTGGGATACATTAAGGCCCTCCTTTGACGGATCGCTTCTTGTCGACATCAGCTCATTATCCAAGAAGTTGATCTAGGAACACCCCCTTCAGTACTTTGAAGCTTGCATGCCTCAATGGCAAGTTTTTCACTTCCGGCGACAGGTATACATCAATGACCTTCGACCGAAAGATTTTGCGTGGTGTTCGATGCCAAGTCCTTTATTCACACCATGTGAATTGTACTGCAGTACCTTGAGGGTCATTATCATTATCAGTGATTTTTCTCGCGCTTGTTAACAGTTTACATCATTGACTGGTAATCAAGCGTTGTCTTTCCATGTTCGACTTCAGAACATTTCTCACATGGATCAACTTGTACTTAGAGTGAAGATCGAACGAGATTGAAGACCCTGGATCTAGTTTCATCCATCCGGGCTACGATATATATTCAGGAAAAATAAAGACATTGACATGTACAACATTGCAGCAGATAATCATCCTACCAAAAAGGATGATGATTTCATCAAAATCATCAGTCTACCATCAGACGATTGTCTGTTCTATGTACAGAAAAACGAATTTATAAAGTTGAGCATGGTAATGCTTGCCTCAGCTAGATCATGAAAGCAGTATGAAAAATAATGTATTGTATTGTATCTTATTACAGGTCTCCTCCCAGCATTGGAAGAACTTCGGATCCTCCTAATAAAGCATTTCACCCGATAAACGGCCTCATACTTTAGGGGGCAACTGTTATAGACATTTTTGTGCCTTACAGCATTGAGCATGAAATGTCCATAATCCAAGGGATCCAAAGTCCCTAAAAGAGTTGTTCCTACCCCTAAAGGAACAAGGTCAACCAAAGACAGCTTCTCCCAAAAGTTCTCCACCAAAAATCACTCAGAAATGGTCAAATCAGGATCAATTCAACAGCTCCACTAGCTACCTGCATTGAAATGCAGAGGTTACACTAGCCAGTTGCACTGCAACGCAGGTAGAAGCACTACCAGGGTGCGCTGAGCGGGAAATGACAAATGGCAAGTTCATTCAACGAGGTGGAAAGACCCTGGAAGGTTCCAGAATCTTCCTCAATGACACTTGCCTCAATAAATTTGACCAAGGGATGAGTAAGAGGTTCTCAACCTCCAAATGGAAGCAAGAACTGACAGAGAGAAGCCACAAGTCAAAACATGAGCTGACTCATCCTCTCTGCTCACATCTATATATGGATCTCTCACCCAGAGGTTCAGGAGGCTGGAATTTTGTACTTTGTAGAGAATTGCTGTTGGTTTGAGATTGAGATTAGTGCATTGGGTGATTTATGGTTTGTTGGAGGAGAGGAAGGGATTCTTTTGCTGGGAGGTAGATGCTGGATCGGGCCTCACTTGGTTGTATCTCCTCTTGGACTTTATTACTCTATCAATAAACTATTTGAGTTTCTCCTACATGTTGTGTACCAATGATGTTTTGTTATGCTTACATGTTTAGCTTAATCTGATCTTGAGCTTTTTATGAATGTATATCTGTATATTCTTGTAGTTTCTCTCTCTTGTGATCTTGCAGGAATTCGGTGAAGCTGGGCCGGTGAGGGAGCTGGGAGCCAGGAGCTACAGAAGAGAGGAGCAATTGGATCAACAAACTAGCGAAAGACACAGGTTAGTTAAATCCTTTCTCCTCATTTACATTTCATAAAGAAGAATACTCAATTAGTTTACCTTGTTTGTTGCTAAGGCACTATCACCTCTTAGAGTGGGATAGGGGCATTCCGAATTGGATACTTTTCCCAACAACACTACAGGACAGTACATTCCTCAAGGTCAACCCCAGACTCAATATGTACCCCAAGGTCAACCCCAGTATCAATTTATACCTCAAGGTCAATCCCAATATCAGTACGTGCCTCAAGGGTATCAACCCCAAGGTCAGTACTCGAACCAAGGTTTCCAACCACCCTTCGGTCAAACATATGTTCAAGGAATGGGAAATTTACCTTTAAATTATCAATCCTACCCTCAACCCGGTTATGGTCCTCAGTATTCTCAACCTGTTATGGGTCAGTACCCTGGAATGAATATAATGTGGGATCCATCACAAACTCAACAGGTGTTGCAGCCAAATGTACAGTTGTCATCTCAAACTGGACAACCCTTAGTTTCTGGTACACCCCAGTAACTAGTCCAGTCTAACATTCAAACTTTTGTACCTTCAGTAGTTTCTCAGCCTGGGCCTAGTACGCCTCGTACTCCGCCTCAAACAACTGCTACAACTGCCGCAACATCTGTTCAATCTACCCCACCTACTTCTGGAGTATCAACAACTCCGGTTTCTACTATTCCTGTATCTACTCCTCAGACATCTTTACCACCGTCTGGATCTACGATTCAAACTTTGGTTCAGATGCCTGTAGGACAACCTGGTTCAACTACGGTTGTCACAAGTCAACCACAATTTACTTATCAACCGTACCAGGGACAGTACCAATTTGGTCCTGCTGTGCAGCAGCCAGTCTATCAGTATCAACTATACCTTGGGTACACTTATCAACAACCCCAGTATGGTCCGGTTAATCCTGGATTTCCGAGAGGATACAATATCCCAAATGCAATTCCTATTCCTAGTTATCCCGAATATCCTCCTCCTGGGGCTGGTCTCATGACCCAGAGTTTTAGGGATCCTACTCGGCAGTTACCGTTTATCGCAACTTTGGACTTTCCTGACTTGTCGCGCCTAATGAACGATCCCATTAATTATCTTCCATTTTGGCCGCCAACGCCGAATAAGTTGCCTAGTGAAATTCCTAAGTTCGAAGGTAAATCAGGAGAGGACCCGTCGAACCATGTGATGACTTACCACCTCTGGTGTGCATCTAACTCCATTTTAGATGATTCAATCCATCTTAGACTTTTCCAGTGCACTCTAATTGGTCTCGCAGCCAAGTGGTACATTGAGTTACCGCGAGGCACTTTTTATAATTTTAGTCAGTTAGCTACCTCGTTTTTAACTCATTTTCAGTTGCTAGTCCGATATGACGATGGCACGGAATTGTTAACTTCGTTAAAACAATCGACATCCACTTACATTTCAGATCATATTCATGAGTGGAGACGTCGACGACATTTAGTAAAGGTGTTTATTCCGAATCAGATCTTGGCCGAGTGGTTTGTAAAATCTTTGTTGCCAAAGATCACTGAAGATGTAGCTAAAGCCAGAGTCGTTACTGAGGAGCAAGTAATTGCTCAAGCACAGTACCTTGACTTGGTCTATACTCAGTTAGGTACGTTACACGAGAAAATCCCTGATCTTCCCAAGCAAAATCAAATCGCTGCAGCTCCTTCGGGATCTCATGCCGCCGATGGTATGATTGGTACGGTTAACACTAAAAGTAAGAAGAAGTCTTCCAAGAATTCTTCTCCTATCATAACCTTGTCTGATTCCCCAACAGGAGATTCTTCTGCAGAGATTTCCGCCGATATTCACATTGTAGAGTCATCTACAGCCAAATCAAAATACGGTGGGAAGAAGAAAGGAAAAAAGAAGAATAAAACGGACAAAAATTCAAAGGAGAAACCTGAAAAATCAGAATCCAATGATGAAAAGCGCAAACCTCGTTATCCTTGTCTCATTTGTGATGATGCACATTTTACAAGAGACTGCCCTCATCGTGCAGAGGTTGCGAAGATTGTCAAAGGTTCCGAAACTCCTGCTGTTTTGAAGGATCCTTTTCCAGCTCAAGACAGTAAGATGATAGGTTCGTCCTCGAGTGCCAATGAAGAACCCATACTGATGGTGTCCCATGTTAGGATTGCGACTCGATCGCAAGATTATGGTAGTAAAAGTCCTGTTGATGGTAAAGAAGTAGAATCTTCTCATTCTAATCCATCAACCTCAGCTCCTGGTTCCGATCCACTACAGATCGAGAAACCTAATCCAGACTTGGTAATCAAACCACCCGCCAAGGGTATACTTCGAAAGTCAGCTTTCAATCCACATGCGAGAGCGCCTCAGAATTATAACATTGCTTAGGATTTAGATGTTTCACCCTCAGCAATGTCGGCTTTGGAAGTGCTGCAATCATGTCCAGCACAACGTAAATTACTTTTGTCGGCTATAGGAGCTATTGACGTTCAAGGCTCAAACCTAATAATTTTCGATCTAGAAAATAGTACACCACGTTTACCTCATCAAATGGCTTTCCAGATTCCAGTGATAGTCAAAAATAGGCCTATTCATCGGACTATAATTGATGAGGGAGCCTCAACATGTATTATTTCGATACAATGTTGGAGATCGCTTGGTTCTCCTTCGCTAAATCAATACCCGACGATTCTAAAGGCCTTTGATGGCCGTGGGTTTCATCATTTTGGCATTCTATGGGATTTGCCTATAGGGGTTGAAGGAAAAACCGTTAGTCTAGATGTGGAGGTGGTTGATGCCCCTCTAGATTACAACCTTCTCTTGGGTTGAAGTTGGTCTTACGCTATGACAGTGATCGCTTCATCAGTCTTTCAAGTAATAAAGTTTCCACATAATGGGAAGATCGTAACAATAGACCAGCTAGCTTACTTTTCATCCGACCCAGCCTCTTCTGAGAGTATTCAGCATGTCGGTAAAATGACTATCCCATATAAGGATGTTGGACTAGGACTAGTTAAAGATGCCGGTTTACTGGGAACTTTTCCTTTTCCTCCGATCAACGCATCGTCTTCATTTGCAGCCATTCATATGATTACATCAGACGCCATTGTTTATGATGATCCTTGGATCATTCCTTCTGAATCTGAGATAGACTCATTTGGTGATGTCATGCCTTTGAGTCCATATGAAACTGCGTATGAGGCCGTGCAATCATTTACTGACCAATTTTCAACCAAAAATGACTTCATGAATGTGGTCCATGGGGAATCACTTTTCACATCAACCTCGGATTTAATCACGTTTTCTGAAGTTGTTCACTCTGATGAGCAAATTCGTGAAATCCTATGTGTAGATGATTTACCATGGGAAGATCTCCATCACAGATCTTCGTTTTTACCCAAGAATGATCGTTTTGAAAATGATTTCTCGTCAATTTTTACGACTGAATATGTCAAGGAACCTCAGAATCCAATGAAACATCCTGATTCAGAGTTAAATTTGGGAACTATTCCTATTGACATTTCGGTTAAGCCCGGAATTGTTGAGAACATTCATATAGGTGCCTCGTGTACAGATGATGAAATTCAACTATATAAGGCACTATTTCAAGAATTTTGCGACGTGTTTTCCTGGTCCTATGAGGAAATGCCAGGAATTGACCCCGCGATTCTTGTTCATGAGATCAAGAGATACCTGGATGCTAAACCCGTCCGGCAACGTTTGCATCAGATTCGCCCACGAAAAGCTGCTGCAATTAAAGCAGAAGTTGAAAAATTACTGAAAGCAGGTTTCATTTATCTAATCCCGTTAACGAATTGGGTATCGAATATTGTTTTGGTTAACAAAAAGCAGGGAACAATAAGAATATGCATCGATTATAGGGACATTAATCGAGCCTGTCCAAAGGACAATTACCCAACTCCCTATATCGATCAAATTATTGATGATTGTGCCGGCAGCGAAATATTCTCTTTCATGGATGGTTTTTCCGGATACAATCAAATCAATATTCTACCTGCCGATCAACCAAAAACGGCTTTCATTTGTCCATGGGGGACATTTGCTTACTGCAAGTTACCTTTTGGGCTCAAGAATGCCGGAGCAACCTTTCAAAGGGCCATGTCTTATGTGTTTCATGACATCAAGCACATTGTGCAGCCGTATCTCGATGACTTGCCTGCTCATTCATTACATCGAGCTGATCACCTCGTCCATTTACGAGAAATCTTTATGAGGTGTAGGCATTATCGGATTCATTTGAACCCACACAAATGTGTCTTCTGTATAGAAATGGGTCGATTACTGGGGTTTGTAGTTTTGAAAGTCGGCATTCACGTCGATCCCTCGAAGGTCGAAGCTATCGTCAAATTGCCTCCTCCTTCGAGTCTTCGCCAACTCCAAAGTTTGCAAGGGAAAGCAAACTTTTTACGACGATTCATTCCTAACTACGCCGAGGTTACAAATGGTTTTACCCGGTTGTTGAAATAGAATACTCCATTCTATTGGGATGAGATAGCTCATAAATCTTTTGATGCACTTAAACACGCGTTGACCCATGCACCGTTATTGCATCCTCCCAACTACAACCAGGATTACTTCTTATATCTCGCCGCCTCTCATTCCATCATTGGAATGGTCTTAGTTCAGGAAGATGAATTCGGAATTGAGCATGTGATATATTACCTTAGTCGAACTTTAAATCCAACTGAGCTAAAATACTCACATGTGGAGAAATTGGCATTGACAGCCGTTCAAGCTGTCCAATATTTTTGTCACTACATTTTACTACGTAAAACTACAGTAATTTCAGATTGAAACCCTGTGATCTACATTTTGAGCAAGCAATTGCTAGGGGGCAAGTACTCTAAATGGATCGTTATCCTGCAGGAGTTCGACTTGGAATTTGAGAAATCCAAGTCTAAGAAATCTTTAGTTTTTGCGGAGTTAATGTGTGACTTCCCGCGTGCTGACACGGAAACTGTGGCAGAGGAGCCCATTGCGGATGAATCCTTGTTTCTAATAAGCACTTTAGATCCGTGGTATGGGGATATCATTGTTTATCTCTAGACCCAATCCTTTCGGCCAGAAATTTCAAGGTCAAAACGTCAAAAAATTCGATTCCAGTCCTAACAATTCAGGATTATTGGAGATACTCTTTATCGGCGTGGGGCGGACTCTGTGTTTCAACGTTGCTTAACTCACGAGGAAGCTGAAAGGGTTCTAAATGACTATCACTCTGGAGCGTGTGGCGGTCATACGTCTGGGTATGCCACAGCCCAAAAGATATTGCGCGCTGGCTACTTCTGGCCGTCTTTATTTAAAGATTGTATTACAGCGGTCCGAAAATGCCACAACTGCCAAATTTTTTATCGAAATATGCGCGCTCCACCTACTCCTCTCCACCCTATAATTGTTGTTGGTCGTTTTGCCAAATGGGGTACCAATTTTATTACATGTAACCCTCACTCGGCCAGGGGGCATGCGTATATCATCCTTGCGGTAGATTATTTTACCAAGTGGGCTGAGGCGATGCCTACATTTGAGGCAGATGGCAAGACAGCTGCAATTTTCATGTTCAATCATATAATTGCTAGGTTTGGTGTCCCGCAAGCTATAATCACTGATCATGGGCATCATTTTCGAAATGTTATGATGACCGAACTTACAGGCCAGCTTGGTTTACGTCACGATAGTTCAACCCCTTATTATCCACAAGCTAATGGTCTGGTTGAATCCATCAACAAAGTTTTAGTCATCATGACCGACGAATCATTGGGATTCATCGGTCGAATTGGCATAACATGCTATTTTCAGTGCTTTGAGCATACCAAACTTCAGTAAAAACATCAACAGGGTTCACTCCTTTCCAACTAGTCTATGGTTTGGAAGCTGTGTTACCCATTGAATGCGAAATCCCGTCACTGCAAATGGCCATCAAGTTACTTCCAGCCACTTCCAAAGAGGAAAACCATTTGTTATACTTGGCTCAACTAGATGAGAATCGACGTGATGCTACATTGGCGATCGAGGCTCATGCAAAACGCATGAAAGCTCAGTATGATAGAAATATGACCCCTCGAAATTTTTCGGAAGGAGATCTAGTCTTAGTTTACGATCAAGCTAATGATAAATTAGGTGCTGGAAAATTCGTTACTATGTGGCATGGTCCCTATGTTGTCAAGAAAAAGCTAGCAAAAGGGGCCTATGAATTGGTAGACTTTGATGGGGACTCTTTGGGTAAACCCAGAAATGGTCTTTACTTGAAGAGGTATTATGCTTAAAGAATGGGTATGGAGATTTTTAGTTGGGATAGTTTTTCTTTCTAGCTGGTGTGTTTTAGTTTAAACAATGTGCTTAGCTTAGAGAGTTTTTTTTCATCATTATTCCTGCTTATCTTGGTTTTAGTCTTGATATTGCAGATGTCGATGCCTCTCCAAACATACATTGGTTTCACTGATGGTGCTTGTCGTAATACACGGAACATTTCTTCTGTAGCGTGGGTTATCTATTCGCCCTCTGATGAGTTAGTATCTATGCATGGGGTAAGCCTCGGTCAAACAATGAACAACATTGCCGAGTGTAGTGCAGTGATTGAGTTATTATCTGAATCTATTTCATTTGGGATTCGGAGTTTGATAGTGAGGTTAGATTCTGAACTCGTTGTATTACAGCTTAATAGAGTGTATGCCATTAGAAATCCAGTGTTATTAAGATTATTTTTGAGAGTACGTCTCTTGGAACATGAATTTGATTATATTGAATATCAGCATATTCCGAGATCTTTAAATACATTAGCAGATGCAATTGCTTCCCGAATGTTAAATAGAAATTTGCAATAATCATACATGTAAATTTAAAACCATTCCATAACATGATTTACAAGATAAACCAGTAATAGTGATATATATATAGGAGTGTGTCAAAAAATACATCGTCCTCGATCATAGGTTGAAAAACACCTTATGATCGACAAAAATGATAAGTACAAAAAACAAAAATGTCACATGTGCCCACAATACGCGATCATCCTATCACTGGTGATGATCTCGATAAGAAACCACTGCACGGGCCACCTTGCAAAGGAACCTCCTAAAAGGTCCCGGGACCCCAATCACATAGCGCTGAAGTCGACGAGGAATGTCATCTATAGTGGTCTCCGGAATATCTCCTGTCAAACGCTCGAGATGACCCTCCAACTCGGCCAAAACCTCTGCTGATTCGTCCTGTGGGGCTGGCGCAGCTACAACTAGTTTTTTCCTCTCGTAAGGCCGGAGAGCGGCTGGTCGCTATGGACCCACATCTGCATTTGAAACTTTTGCTATCAGTTTTGGGATGATGGAAAAATAATAAAAAAATTAAAATAGGAAAAATGTTGAAAATGATTTTACCTGAATCATCCCACTGCTCTCCTGGTGGAAGAACCATGTCTGGGTCACCACGAAAATCTATCCCAGCGTAAGGGAAGTCTTGAATAGAAAAGACCTGGTTTTCCAACCATTGGAAATACTCAGTTTTGAATCGAGCAACCTCTGTCGTCTCGTCCAGGTGACGGGCCATAACTGCGACCCATCGCATTAGTTTGGGCTCTCGAGGAAGCCCAGCTCCAATAGTAAGCTGTTGTGGGATCAACATGGGAACCCTATCCAGGCCAAAACTCACAACCAAAGTGCCATAACCAAAGGTCTTTAGTTGTCCATTTTTGGCCCTGGTCAGTTGGCCTTTCAGATTGGCCAACACGGCATCGCACCAGTTGAAGATGGTGCCTCGAAAGCAATCAACTGCCATACACATCTAGGATCTGGTGGCAATATGTAATGCGGCAGCCCCGCAAAGTTTGGTGACAATAAACGCAATCACCATGAGTTCAAGACGGGATATGGTCTTTATGTCTATCCCTTTGTCTCTAGCCTGGCTGTTGCAGTACTCTAGCCGGAGGCTATCGACAGACTGGCCACCTGGCCTAGCCCCAAACAGAGTCAAGTCTTTGCGTCTCTTAGGCAAACAATCAAGAAATATATGTCCGCTGGCTCGATTTTGAGCTGGTGGCCACCAATGAAGAAGCACTATTCCTGTATGCTCCATCTGTCAACCAACCACTGTAAGAAATCCACCTGAGCCCTCATGCCAGGAATGGCCCAAAATTTGTACAAGCCGCACGCCCTCAAAGCATCAAGTGAAGGCTGATGATTCCATGTGGCAGCATCCATGCCCTCATGCTCTCGTTCATGCCAATCTAGCATGATGTACTCTCTGCATCAAGTATAAGGATAAATTAAATTGCTAGAAATTATTTTGATTGGTCCATTTTTTAGAATTTTTGGGTTAAAAAACCTTGCGACAGGGACCGTACCCTCTGGGTTAGACACAGTGCGTGGGACCGCACCTTTTCTACATGGAAGGTGCAGACCCCGAGCTTTTTCCCAATCGAGAAGAAGTCGGGGTCTGCAGGCCAGCAGTGGTAAACCTGCGGGCCCCTGTGCGCGGGTTTTAAGCCTAAAAACCCTCCCAAAAATGAAATAAATAACTAAAATAAAAATTGAAACAGTTAAAAATGAAGAGTAGGATGATGTGGATTACCTGGAGAAGACGGCGCTCGATTCCGACGGTTGGATTTTCCGCAATCTTCACGGGAAGTTTTTTGAACAAAAGCACTATCTTCTCACCCAAAACTCAAACGGTAAAAATGAATTGACGAAGGCCCTTTTTATAAGTTTTTTGAGTAAATAAATTTCAAATTTCATTATGTTTCACTTTGGAAAGGTATTTTTGTGACATTTTTATCCATTTCAAATAGGTATGAGTAATGTTTGTGTTTTTGTGCAGGATAAAGGATTATTCAGGCGAAATCTATCATTTTCGACGAAAAACATTTAGAGTCATCTTTAAGCCCTTTTCTGACTCCTGAAATATGAAAAGATTGCCGATTTTTTCTTTTAAACTCGTTAAAACGGAATTTAAAGACGGTCCACTTACAGCTCTTTTCTGACCGTAAAAACATGAAAACATTGCCGGATTTTTGTCATTTCAAATTCGATATTGGTTATAAAACGACGTGTCGTTGATCTCTTTTTTACTTTTTCGGATCAAGGGCACTAATGACGAAAAGTACTCGGTCATAAAAGATCAAGCGGTTCTCTCAAGTATTATTTTATACTTTTTTAGGCTTGTGAGACACAAATTTACGAAAAAGGTCAACCCTGGAGTCTTCTTAAGTTTTTTCAGACTCTCTAAAATTGAAAAACGCCGAGTTTCTCCTATACCAGAGTCGTTGAAATTTCACAGTAAAGGACCTATTCAATTACAAACAGGAACGAACCACTCCTTCTTAGTGTTCGAATTTAAACTAAGTTGGACTCATCCGAAGGATGAGCTTATAATCAAGCAAATGTTATCCTCCTCAAGCTTGTCAAAAATAAAGAGGTACTTGCCAGAAATGGTGGGGGAAAAGAGAGAAAAATGAGCTTGTTTGTCATACTTTGTAACCACTCTTGAACACGACACTTTTATTCACTTGAGTTGGGAAATCCTTTGCCTAACAGTTGATCAAACCACATTGAAAGCCTTCAGCCGGTTTCTGGGTATTAACTTTGGGTCAATTGTCACCAAACCATCTGTCGTGTCATTATGTGTTCAAGAGGTCACTGCCAATAAGCCATTCATCTACAAAATATCTGTCATTCATCTTGACCATCCCTTAGTCAGTCCTTGCAACTAAATTTCTTTGACTTCATCTATGATTTCGTGTTGTGGGCTTGCCTATGACAAATCGCTTTCTATCGACTTCAGCTCATTATCTAGAAAGATGATCTAGAAATCGTCAGTACCTTGAGATTTGCATGCCTTAATGGCAGGTTTCTCGTCTTTGACGACAGGTTGCATCATTGACCTTCGATCAAAGGATTCCGTGACATGTTCGACTTCAACACATTTATTCACATCTCATGGATTGTACTGGGTACTTTGAGGGCCATTGACATCACTGGTGGTTTCTCTCACACTTGTTAACAGTTTACATCATTGACAGGTAATCAAGTGGTTTCTACCATGTTCGACATCAACACATTCATTCGCATGGATAGAATTGTAGTGTTTCGGGAAGTAGAAATGAAGACCCTAGGTCTAGTTTCCACAATCTAGGCTACGAGGAATTTTGTATTCATTATATAATGGACTATTCATAAACAGATGGCTGCGTCCATACTGTGTCCACATGAGTCTATACTTGTGATGTTTTACAAGATCATTCCTGTATCAGAGCAGTAGTTAGTTTTCTAGTCAGTTTTGATCTGAGTATGGGAATGCCTACCTCAGCGATGATATGATCTCATATATATATCTTGCATTGAATGTTTTTACAGGTTCCAACCGGGCTCTCCACAATATGATCCTCGAAATGATAAAGTACTTCACTCTTCCTAAATGATAAATGAAATCCTCATCTACTACAGAATTCGCACTTTATGGGGCAATCTGTTACACAAAAATATCGTCACCATGATTATTCGCAGTCAGTATGAGTTTATCATCACTTGTACTGTCCTCCTAATCAAGTCTCAGACCTCACCTCTTCATTCCAAGCTTTGAAAATGGGAGAAAGACATTAAAAATCAATGAAACTCTAGTTCCGCACTTCCTCTCATTGTCACCTGTGGTCCCGCACCTTCTGTTTACAAAACCTGCAGACCTTCCTGCTCTGTCCCTAAAGGTGTGGGTGCAGACCCCTGTGAAAGTCAAAAGGCACAAGTTTTATCTTAAAAAACTCACTTTGGGTTAATTCTACAATATTCTAGAAGGAATTTTGACGTGGATTGTTCGATCTGAGGTGGTTCATGCATCCCAAAAGAGAAGGAGCTAATCCCTTGATGAGAGGAGCTATCCCTTTGAAGGAGGGCTTTATCCCTTTGAAGGAAGACCTAGTAACCTCCCTCCATTGCACTTTAAATTCAGGCATTGGGCTGGTTGCTAGAGAGGTTAGAAGCTAAACATTTTTGAGGGTAAATGCTGGTGAAATCAAGGCTTCCTAGTTGACCTTAAGAGGAGAGATCACATACCTTTTTGGCTTCATTGGGGAGTGAGTGAAACTTGTCAAAGTAGAGGAGAATTCTTGCTGGACCCTGGGAGGAGCTTGTACAGTGTCAAGGAATAGGTTGTAAAGTTCTTCTTCTTTTGAATTAATACAATCAAACTCATTTTTCTCAACAAGTATCTCATGTTATTTGTTTCATGGACTCCTTGACTTTCATGTTAAATATGTTTTATAATATTGGCTTTTCAGGTGCTATTTAATTTGTTTGCCTTGTTTGTGTTTGCAGATTCGCGACAAAGGAGCTCATTTGGATCGAAGGAGCGAGGGCATCCACAAACTTGCGTTGGATCTAAGGTAGCCCCTAAAAACACTTGTTTGCCATTGTTTATAAAATCATATTTAGAGAAAGATAGTGTCTGGTTGGTTTGCTTGTCATTAGGTCTTCTTTAGATTCTATGAAGGTCTATCTTGTCCACAAGATCGACTTATTTCGTGTGACACTTACAAATGCGCCTTCTCAATTTCAGGGTTTGATGAATTCCATTTTCAAAACCTTCCTTAGAAAATTTGTGTTAGTATCTTTTGATGACATACTAATCTACATCAAGTCTTGGATGGATCATGTTCAACGTGTTGATAGGGTGGTCAAACTATTGGAGGAGAAACAATTATATGCAAAAACCTCCAAATGTTTCTTTGGAGTACAAGAGGTGGAATATCTGGGTCATATTGTATCTCATGAACATGTTAAGGTAGACCCTAGAAAAATTAAATCCATTAAGGAATGGAAAATCCCCACATCTATAAAGCATATGTGATAATTTCTTTGGTTGACATGCTATTATGGCAAGTTTGTTAAGAATTATGGGAGAACAACAGCACCTCTAACAACATTATTGAAGAAAGATTCATTTTCTTGGACTCCATAAGCAATGAAGGCTTTGAATATCTTAAAGAGGTAATGTGCCAAGCACTGGTCTTAGTTATGCGAGACTTCACAAAAACCTTTATTGTGGAATGTGATGCCTCAGGAAATGGAATTGGTGTTGTTTTAATGAAAGAAGAAAGACCCATTGCTTTTGAAAGTCGTCCAATCAAAGGAAAGTATTTACACAAAGCTATTTATGAGAAGGAAATGTTGGAAATACTACATGCACTTAAGAAATTGTGACCTTTCCTAATGGAAAACACTTGAAGGTAAAAATGATCATGATAGTCTTAAATACTTTTTAGAACAAATATTATATTCAGAACAACAGAAGAAATTTGTCACAAAGATGTTGGGTTACAACATTGAAATCATATACAAAAAAGGGAAGCAAAATGTTGTTGAAAATGCACTCTCAAGAAAGGATGAGGATTTTGAAGCATTGCTTTGCGCCATTTCTATTATCCAATGAGACTAGATAAACGGAGCAAGGGATGAATGGAAGAATGATGAAGAAGTGTGGCCACTCATTCAAAAGTTACAACAAGATCCGAGTACATCTGATACATTTAGCTGAAGAAACGATTCGTTATGGTACAAAGATCACTTATACCTTTGTAAACATTTGCAACTCAAACGAAAGATTTTTATGGAATTTCACACCTCTCCCTTAGGAGGGAACTCAGGATTTTTAAAAACTTACCATAGGGTTAAGATGAAATTGTTTTGGGATGACCTTAAATCTGATATCCAAAAGTTTGTGGTGAAATGTTTAGTTTTCCAACAAAATAAAGTTGAAACAATTAAGACCCCGAATGTATTACAACTTTTATCCATTCCAAGTCAATGTTGGGAGGAGGTTCCAACGGATTTTGTCACAGGTTTACCCAAGTCCAAACAAAAGAATGTCATCATGGTGGTAGTTGATAGACTTACCAAGTATGCACACATTTTTTCATTATCTCATCCCTTTAAAGTCAACATATTTTCTACTACGTTTATTGAAACAATTCAAAAGCTACATGGAAACCTAAAGATTATTGTAAGCAAAAAAGATCCCATTTTCACTGGAAATTTTTGGACAAAATTATTTTCTTGTTTGGGTGCTTAGTTAGCTCATAGGTCATCTTATCATCGTCAATCTAATGGGCAAACTGAAATAGTGAACAAATGTTTGGAAGGATATCTTCGTTGCTTTGTATTTGATAAACAAACATAATGGGTCAAATGGTTGCCTCTGGATGAATGGTGATATAAAACATCCATCCATACTACAGCTAAAATGACCCCATTTCAGGCACTTTATGGATATCATCCACCATCCATCACATCATATTTCAAGGCTATGGATGCCTACTGGCAGCAATGTCCATGCGTATGGTATATAAGTTAATTCAATACTATGATCTATTTGGTTACCTTGTTTTCTCAAAACTAATTGTCGATAAAGCTTAATATTGCATATATAATGTTTGCTAGAACTCATGGCTTATTATCACCAAAAAGTGATCATCTAGCCATTTCTAACTAGGTGGATCAAAATACACCATGTAGGATTAATTTTACCATAGTAAAATAACTTTCATCGTGAAAAAATAATTTAGTAAACCACTTTTATTAAATTATTTTCTGATTTAAATAAAAAAAACTCCATGACAATAATTAGGTAAATCATTATTTATTTAATTTTCTCTAGGAATAATTATTAAATCATTACTTAAATAATTATTCCTAGTCACATTTGACTAAATCCCCTAGGAATAATTAAATAAATCGCTATTTATTTATTATTCTTTATTTCCATTATTGGAATAATTGTTAAATAACTATTTAATAATTATTTCAATTTCACAACATTCTTAATCCTTGTGAAATAATTAATAAATAATTTTATTTGTTAATTATTTCTAAATAAAGATATTTAACCATTTTAAATATCTTTTCCCTCTCCAATAAATATAATAAAGTATTCCAAGTAGATAGATATTTATTTGGTCAATATTATTTTATTATTCTCCTTTTTTGAGATTAACTCAATACTTTGTTATAAATAGGAGGGTTTTCCATTCATTCTTCACCATGATCATAATCATCGTCACCATTATCATCTCTTTTCTTTTGTGCCCCCTTTGGAGTTCTCCACAATTTGTCTAGATTTTTCATATATTACGAGAGAATATCATTTGTTGAAGCATAAAAGACAACAAAGGAGCCATCCCATGGTGGGGGACTTATAGACCCTTTTGTAGATATCCTTCACCTGGTGTTTTTAATAAAGAATTTATTCAATTAGTCTTTCCATTTGGGTTATTGTATTGGATATCAATACTATTTTTTTTTTTTTTTTTGTTCTGGATCGTATATATTTTTGTTGTAGGTTTTTCCATTTTTATTATAGATCTGAATCATAAAAAGCAATCAAATTGTTGTTAGGGTCACTTGTTACCTAGTGACTTAAGTCAACTGTTTTTGGTACACCTTCCAAGAAATTTTGCACTAACAAATTGTGACTCCACTAGGCTTTGAGTTACATTTGTCGTCAAAAAATGGTGACTCCACTGGTGTAATAACATCATTCTTGGGTGATTGATATTTCAGTAAATTTCAGGTTTTTCTACAACTATTTTTAGCCTCTTAATTTCTGTTTATAATATTTTTCCTTTTTTGTCAAATTTTTGGATTATAGTGGTTTTTTTGTTCTTTCCATAGGTCACATGTACCAGCTGAGAAGGAGATAAATAAACATGTGTGAGATCTGCCGATCAAGTGCCCCAGGAGAAAAAAAATACTTTTTAGCCCTTGATTTGCATTACAGAGCATACTACTTGGCCCAAAAGCTTTTTAGAATATTTTTCATAATTATCGAGAGTGTTGTCTATAAACTGCTGGGTACTTCACCAATATTTTCAGCCTCCCCTAGGCCTATATACACTTAATTTTTCTCTTTGAGGAAGGAAAAATCCCCTTAGGGTTTAGAGTACACCTCCACATTGTTAAGAAATTTGTTAAGTGAGCACTCCAGGATTTAAACATTTTCATCCGCTAATTTTCATAGTCTGATCCATTGATTTTTAGCTCTTTTGGATAGGTTTCATTTACCTTTTATCCCTTTAGATTTTGGGTTTGAATTTTCCCCCTTAGGATCCCCTTCAACATCCTAGGTTTTAGAGCTTCACTCCTATCCTTTGCAGCATTTTTCACCTCTGAATTTTGTTGTTTCTCTACACCATTTACAACAGATTAGTGCCTCTAGATCTCAGTCCCTTAACATTAGATCATTTAGGCCATTTTATGTTTCTTTGAGTAGCTTCCTTGCCCTCTCTTGCTTATTTTCTTGGTAGCCCTTGTGGGTGATGTTTTGTTTATTTTATGTCATTTTCAGTTTTATTTATAGTATTTCAACACTTTATTTTCAACATCACATGGAATCATAAAACATGTTCAATTAACTCATCCACTTGACACATTATTTTCACACACTTACACCTTAAGAGAACGTGATCTTGGTTAACACCTCCAAGCCAACAGTTGAAACACTACACCTTATTAAATCAACACACATACATTAAGCCCACTTGGGCACCAAGGAAAAAATATGTTTGTAGTGTAGGTGTAGGATCAGTTGGGTAGGCTACCAATAACACCCATCGATCTCTTTCATTCAGACATAGAAGTTGACATATTAGGGAGTTTAAAATCCTTCACCACCCCATAGTCCAAAGACGAAGTGCGTTCGAAACCCGATTCAGAGGGTGTTAGGCTAGGTCATCGTGCGAGCGGTTCTCCTCGGGGCTACTGAACACGTTATAGGGGATCCCATGTGTTGGTTAACTACCAAGAAGCTCTAGAATCTACCACCCCCATGTGACGAAGGTAACCATAGTGACCAATATTAGTAAAACACTATATAGGACTAGCTATGTGAAACAGTTGGTTCTCTACCCCACCTTTATCTCGACAAATATTCTTGTGGGGATTAGATTCCATTAGGTAAGAAGTTCTTTGGAATACCATATGAAACGATAGATCTAGGATTGTTTGAGGATTTAGATCACCTATAGGATAGAGGTATTTTTCTTTGATAGGACATGTTTGTTTCTATTAGAGTAACATCATTAGAGTAACACTTGGCACCACTGCACTAGTTGTTTTCTTGCTATTTGTTGCTAGTTTTATTCCTATCGTCGCTCTTTATTTATTATATCATTATTGTATTGACATCATTGTGCCCCTAGGCATTTTTCATGGAGACTTCAAGGTCTTCACCCCTAGTTACCATTAGGACATGTTACTCCTCCCCATGAAGGTAGAGTTCATCCTCCTAGTCCTCCATTGAGTCATCATTTTGATTCATCTAGTTCCTCCTTTGATTCCACATCTTCTCAATCCCGTATAGCCAACATCTCAGGAATCAACGTGGGTGAGAGAAACTAGTATGGTAATCTAGGTACCAACCAGGGTACCCCCACTAACGGAACCCCTATGAGTGTGATCAATCCTGTTCCATTGCTTCCTTTTATGGTTAGTTTAAGTATCCCCGATTTCAGTAAGCTTATCAACAATCCTCTTCACCAGGACCCCACATGGCCAGAGATGCCTATTGAATTCCCTTCAAACATCCCAAAATTTGAAGGTAATCCTGTAGAACATCCCATTAATCATTTTCGATCATCCCAAGAAAGTCAACCTTTAGACTTTATCGTGCCAATATAACAAGCCATTTGCTAAGTCGGAAACTGAGTCCCAACCACAAGTTTCCACCAAGCCTCCATCATTATCCAATAGTTCCCTACAGATCCCTTAGCCTAATATAGAGGTTATTTGAAAGATCCCCAAAGGATCATTACATTGAAATGTGGCTTCTCCTAAAGTCACCCATCAATATAACGTTGTAGATGACTTGGCGCAGTCTCCTACTCCCATGTCAATGTTGGAAGTCCTCCACACCTGACCAACCCAACGTAAATCTCTACTATCTACTTTGGGTGTCGTGCATCTTAAAGAAAATCATATGATTTTCTTTCATGTTGACAAGTCGAAAAATCTTGCTAGTCTCCATTAGAAATTCCATTGTTTAGTGGTGTATTAGGAATGAAGGTGCATCCACCTGTGTGATGGATTCCAGTGTTTGGAATCAACTTGGTTCCCCTGTCGTATCCCCACCCACCATCACTTTTCATGCATGGGATGGTCATCCTTCACAACCCCTTAGCTTGTTTTGCAACAACCCAATCACAGTTGCTGACAAGATTGTCTTTATCGACATTGAAGTCGTTGATGCTCCCTAAGACTATAACATCCTTTTCGATCATAGTTATACCTATGTCATGTCAGTTGTCACATTTGTGGTTCATCATAAGATGTTCTTTCCTCATAATGGAAATATTGTCAACATCAATCAGTTGACATACTATGACCCCAAAGCCCATACTTCACCTCAATCCAACATCTCTTCCATTGCTCGCAATAAGATTGTCTAGTCCTTCTTTTCTTGGTGCTTACTATGGGCGTCTACCTACCCCTTTTGAGCCTAGCTCATCTAGTGTTTGCATGCTCCAAGCATCAAGGGCCACCCATAAATGGTCTAGTATGCCTTCACAACAGACAACACCTCTACAACCTATTGTTCCTAACTCAACCCATCCTTCCAATAGTACTCCTAAAGCATTATTTCCTTCTGATGGTGTCTCTCTTACTCCATTTCTGCTCGGAACCATTCCCCTAGGTCTTAACCATCTCAGAGCAATTTCTTCAGGCCATTGTCCTTCTCATCATATACTGATGTTATTCCCCCCGTGGAGTTTATTCTACACCTATTATGGATACGTTGAGTTTACCCAATATTACCTTGGGGATCCCAGTATGGTACATCGATCCTCCCGCAAACACTCTATCCCATTAACTTAAAAATTACACTACTCTGACCCTGGTCCAACCTATTGTTCCTACCCCTACCTTTGCTTCAGTTCCACAACAAACTCAACAATATCCTACTCGTGTTGCAAAAGCATCTTGTGAAGGGGCAAAGTCCAAAAAAAGGGTACTAAAGACAAGGAACCCACAACAACTCCATCTACTGCTAAGTTTCCAAAGCCTATTCCTCCATATGCTTTGTGTGATGTCATTGGTCTTGCCACTAATAATTGTCCTAGACTGTTATAGACATTTTTGTGCCTTGCATCACTGAGCATGAAATGTCAATAATTAAGGGATCCAAAGTCCCTAAACATGTTGTTCCTACCCCTAGAGGAACAAGGCTAGCAAACCACAGCAATTCACAAAAGTTCTCCACCTGAAAACACTCAAAAACAAGGCAATTCTGGATCATGTCAACTGCTCCACTGAGCATCTGCGCTGAATGTCAACTGCTCCACTGTCTACCTGCACTGAATGTCAACTGCAAAGAAGGCTACCTTCGCTGAGCGTAACTGGACAAGAGGCAGACTCATTTCTCAAGGTGTCAATGCCCAGGAAGCTTCCAAAATGACACTTGGATCAAGGAATTCGACTGGTGATGAGTAAGAGGTTCCAAATCTCCAAGTGGAAGCAAGAACCTCCAAGTGGACTCAAGAACTGAAGTGGGAGAGGACACTAGTCAGCTTCATACCAGCCTCAAGCTGACTCATCCTTTCTCCAAAACTCCTATATATAGATCTCTCTCATGAGGTCATGGGAGGCTGGAATATTGTGATTGCAAAGAATTGCTGTTGGATTGTGGTTAGATCATTGGGTGTTTATGCTTTGAAAGGGGCTGAAGAAGGAATTCCATTCTACTGGGAAGGAGATGCTGGGTTGGAACCCTATGGGTTGTATCTCTTCCTGAACCTTGTTTATCAATCAATAAAGCTTCTTGGTTCTTTCCTATATGCTGGTGTTTATTGTATGATTTGCATTAGTGTATTTGATTTACTTCTAATCCTGAATAATTTATGAATATGTATATTTGCCTTTGTGTTGTGTCCTTCTCTCGTTGCAAGTAGCTGTTCTCTTGTCACAGGTAGCTGTTCTCTTGTGATCTCGTAAGGAGGCGAGTAGCTGTGGACACCCAAAGAGGAGAGGATCTAGATCGAGGGACAACCGGAAGATAACGGTAAGTCTACCAATCTCCTCTCTTTCATATTTCATAAAGGAAGAAACCGAAGTAGCTGTATTCGTTTGTTGCTAAGGTACTGTCACACCTTAGGTGGATAGGATCGTCCTGCATAGGCATTTTTCACCACAACAAATTGGCGACTCCACTGCGGAAGAACTTTGTTTTAGTCATTTTGTGTGTTTGCATCATTGTTTACCTCATAGACTCAACGGCAACAATCGAACTGCTTTGCAAAGTAGAATGTTGCTGCTTTGATCCTTCACTGGGTTTTTGTCTATGATCTCAACAATGGACACACAAATGACTTGATGATCCTTTGTGATAGTCTTTAGTACCCTCTCAAAGCATCCCTCTGTTTATACCTTGCTTTTGTTTTTGATTTGGCCTGAAACAGTTGATTTTTGAGCATTTTATGACCCGGAAACCAAGAGAAACGAGAGTTTCTCCTTTCAGCGCAGACACTGTGAAGGTAGTCTGCATTTCAACGCAGGTCCCGTGAAGGCTACTTGCGCTGAATGTCAAACTGACAGTGTTACACCTGCGCTGAACCAGTGTGGCCTTGTGCAACTGGGGTTCCTTGCTGTCTTTTGCCCTGTTTTGATCTCTGTTTTTGCAGCCTTTAACCAGCATAGGTACCACCTCTGATACCCCTTTTCTTTGCTTGAATTCCGCCTCATTTTTGTACAAAAAAACTGTAAGTGTTTTTATGTGTTTGTGGCGTCATTTACAGTTTTCCTTTGCATGAGCGAAATAGTCATCCTGTAGCCTTGATTCAGATCCGATTGATTGATTGATTGTGATCTTAGGAGAGAGTTCATTGGCTGTTTGCAGTTTGATTATCATTTTCTTTTGCTTATTGGTTTGAATTTGTCACTTTTAAGTGTCGAAACAAGTATTTCTTTCGAAAAATCGCAAAGTGATTGTAATCTCTTCTACCCTTGCTGATTTTGGAAAAAGTAAACTTGTTTATTTTCAGTCATTTAAAAGCAAATTCAAAGTTGTACAAAAAGCTTTCTTTGTAGGCACTTATACTAAGAAAGTGAAAACAAACACCTGCATTGTGCATTTGCATTTTGATAAGTTTGCATGTGTGATTTAGGAAGAGTGCATTAGAGTGTGCTGATTGCTCTTTGAGAAAAGATAGTCGCTCTCTTTTTCCTTAGTAGCTAGGATTTTCAAAGTTGAAAGATTATAAAGCTTGCTTATCATCTTAGACCGCATTTAGGAATTTGTACCAATACATCTCGTGGTGATCCTGAAAGACAAACTTTAAGAAGATCAACTTAAAATATATTGAATGAACCTAACAACGCTTTGCAACATAACGCACAACATAGAGGTCTAGGTAGAGACGTGTTCCGGCGTCGTTAAGCCTAGTGACTGTCGATCTCTAAGAAGGTGGGTGATTCCTCCTGAGGGACGATAGCACTAGTACGGATTGTGCTCCCACGTACCGTCGCGTATATATTGGGAGACCCCTATAGGCATATATCCTTTATCCTTAGGAAACCGTGTCGGTCGCCCTACTGATCGCAATGCAGTGAACACAGCATTCACGAAGATCGACCACCCGTACCGTAAAACGTATTCTGTGGTTTTGCGAAAAGTTTGGCACACCCTCTGCCTAGATCTCCAGAGCAGTTTCGTTTGACCTTTTTCAGACTCTATAACAGAAAAAGTCCATCCGAGCATTTGTCACTTCGGGCTCGTTAAAACATCGAAGGAGACTAGAATCATCTTTAACTTTTTCTCGACTCTTTAAAAGTGAAAAAGCAAGTTGTGTCTAAAAGCGTCGTTCACAATTTATTTTAAATGGAACAATTGTTGGCATTATGATTCAGGTGTTGTCCTTGATGGCAAACCCATTCAGGTGATAAATCAAGAAGGACGCAGGAAATATGTTCAGCACGTGCGTCCCCGCAGGTATACCATACAGAACCCGCGTCCAGGGACGCAGGCCAGCCGTTCAGGAGGTGCGTCCGCCCAGTGCACACATTTCAAGGCAGAGAAAAGCACGTGGGGGTTTCTTGTGTGGTATCTAGCCGACGGTTTTGTGTTTCTATGGTGTCGGCTCGTGGTTTTGTTCCATGTTTTGGGGAGAAGCTCGCCTATATAAAGCAAAGGAGTTCATTTGGATTAGGCATCATCTTGGTTGAATATCTTTTGGTGAGATCTAGTCCAGATCTATGAAGGCGAATCTTCTAATGGACTGTGATCTCTATGGCGCATGATCAGATCTGTGGATCTGAGTGTTTGGGTTGGTTCTGAAGTCCTCATATCTTTTATATCTGAAGGGACGCAGGTTCAGTGAAGGGAAAGTGCGCCGGGACGCAGTACAGTAAAGGCTCAGGTGCGTCTCTGAGGCAAAGGACGCGGCGTGACTGTGTTATTGGGTGCGTCTCTGAAGCAAAAGACGCGGCACGATAGTGTTTCTGAGTGCGCCGGTCGCAGCAAAGCATAGAGGAACAGTGCGTCGGCACGCAGAACAGTGGAAGGTAGACTGCGTCCAGTCGCAGGTCACAGAAAGAAAATATGCGTCCCTATCTTAAGATGATCTGTTGACTGTATATTTCTGTTCATAAGGTGTTCTGGGTTATTTCTGTAATTACTGATCTGATATCTGTAGTGGACTGTATCTGTTGTATACTTGTTGATCATTTGATTCTTCATGAAAAGAAGTAGGGGGTTGTAGCTCCCTTCCAGGAGAGACTGGAAAACGAGAAAGAGTTGTAGCTCTTTGCAGGTTGCAGCCTGCGTGCTGGTAAAGGACTGCACCAGTACAAAATCATTGTAAAAAGAATTTCTTGAAAGAAGATAGAGACATATTGCAGCAGGTGGTTTTTCTCCCGCATTGGGTTTCCACCTTACATCTTGTGTTCTTTGGTGTGACTGTCTATTTTCTTTATTCATGCTCATTGTTTTATGGTACTGATATGCAAGAATATTTCAAAAGATCAAATAAGGAAGATTTGGTAAATTGCTAGATAATACTGATTCACCCCCCCTCTCAGTATTATTTCCAACAATTGGTATCAGAGCAGGTCCTTCAGAAAAGCTTGATCGCTTGAAGGTAGATCGTTCATCATGAGCAACTACGAGAGAGAAGCATCAATCAGGCCACCCGTCTTCGATGGGACAAACTTCAATTATTGGAAGGTAAGAGTTACTGCATATCTTCAATCTCTTGGTACAGAAGTTTGGAACATTGTAGAATCAGGCTATGCCTTTCCTTCAGCTACTCCTACAGATCCAGCTGAGAAAAAGCAGTATGAAACAAATGCAAAAGCAGTCAGTACTCTATTAGGAAGTATATCTCAAACAGAGTTCATGAAGGTCATGCACTTCAAATCAGCAAAAGAGATATGGGACAAAATGATCACTAGCTATGAAGGAGATGAACAGGTAAAAGAAGCTAAACTTCAAACTCTCAGGATTCAATATGAGACTCTCAAGATGTATAATGATGAAAGTGTGGCTAATTATTTTCTTCGGGTAGATGAGATTGTTAATTGTATGAAAAATTTGGGTGAAGAAATAAAAGAGACTATAGTAGTTCAAAAGATTCTAAGATCTTTATCCCCCAAGTTTGAATCTAAAGTATCTGCAGTAGAAGAAAAGGAAAATCTCCGTGTTCTCACTATGTCTCAGCTGCATGGAATTCTAACTGCTTATGAAATGAGAAAGGGAGGTCCATCAGACAGAAGGGAAGCTGCTTTTAAAGCATCAGGCAAAGAAGATCACTATGAAGCAAGTCATGTTCCAGAAGAAGAGGAAGAAGAATCAAATTTTGTCAGAAATCTTCAAAGAGGTTCTGGAAGGTTCAGAGGTAAGCTACCTTTCAAATGTTTTGCTTGTGGAAGAGTAGGTCATTATGCTGCAAAATGCTCTTATAAGGATAAAGGAAAGGAACCAGTTAGATGGAACAAGAAACAAAGTGCAAATAAGAAAAGTTACTACACCCATGAAGATAGTGATGGCTTATCAAACAGTGATGAAGATGAACAAGGTAACAAATATAGATTGTTAATGGCATTTGAAGATGATGATTATGAGGATGCTGTAGATGTGGATAACCTTTATGATGAAATTACTAGACTCAAGAGATGTATAGAAGAAAAGAACATGATTATTGATACTCTACAATTTCAGATTGATGAAAAGGAAAAACATCTTGAAAAATTAGAAGGTGAAATTGTTGGTCTTAGAAAAGAAATTGAGAAAACAAAAACTATTAATCTCAAGTTTGTCAAAGGATCTGAAATGTTGAATGAGATTATCAGTGTGCAGCGGTCTCCACTAAATAAGACAGGTCTGGGCTATAATGGAGAAACTTCTCAAGCATCCACTTCAAAAAGTTATCTTGATGCAGCAAGAAGAAATGAGCAAGAGCACAAGGAAGATCATCAGGTAAAGCAGGGACAAACGTCAAACAGAAACTATCAGGGGCAATCCAGCTTAAGGGTGAACAAAAGCCACAACCAGCCACAGGTAAAATCTTCCCAATTTGGTTCAAGAATAGATGAAAATAGAAATTACAATCAGTTGGCTGGTAGATTCAATAATCGCAGAAACTTCTTCAATGGACAATGCTTTTCTTGCCATAACTTTGGTCACAAAGCAGCTCAATGTGTTGCGTATAAAACAATCATGACTAGGGAAGCTCAAAAGCAAAGAAGTATGACAGGGATTACAAAAAGGACCTATAACAATTTTTCAGCTCTTGAAAATGAAGTTGAATGCTCTATTTGCAATAATTTTGGACATGAAGATTTTGAATGCAGAAGCAGGTTTCCGGAAAGAAAGGTACAAGAACAAAAAAGGGAACAAACCTCAGGCACCAAAACATGGAAAATAAAGGAACCTCAAACAAAAAGATGTGGGATAGCATTCTATGCAGAAGGACAAGAAAATCTATGGTACATTGACAGTGGATGTTCAAAGCATATGATAGGTGATAAAGAAAAACTTGAATCTTATTCTAATTTAGAAAAAGGAAAGAAAGTCTCTTTTGGAAATGATACTCCTGCAACTATAAAAGGAAAAGGTATTGCTCCTTTAAAAGAAGATGTTAAGGCTGGAAATGTTTTGTTTGTTGATGGACTAAAGCATAATCTTCTAAGTGTAAGCCAGATGTGTGATCAAAGAACCGAGGTTATATTCAGATCAAATGGATGTCTTGTTCGTGATCTTGATACAGGTAAAACAGTTCTCAAAGGTAAAAGAACTCCAAATAATCTATACATATTTGATGAAGGACAACAAAAATGCTATCTAAGCAAGGATGAAGAGCACTGGTTATGGCATCGAAGGTTGGGACATCTAAGCTTCTCACAAATAAGGAAAGCTTGCAAATATCAGGCAGTTCGCGATCTTCCAGATATCAAAATTCCTGACAACACCATATGCAGATCATGTCAGTTTGGAAAACAGACCAGAACTAACTTTCCAGAGAAAGAAGGATCAGCCAGCATGCCTCTTGAGTTAGTACACACAGATGTATGTGGACCATTCAGAAAAAGAACACCTAGAGGAGAGGAATACTTGATATTATTTATTGACGATTTCTCCAGGTTTGTTTGGTTAGGACTTATGAAGCACAAAGATGAAGCTTTCGAAAAATTCAAATCCTTCAAAGCTTTGGTTGAAAATGAATCAGGTCACAAGATTAAGTGCCTCAGATCCGACAGAGGTGGAGAATTTACTTCAAATGAATTTTTCGATTTCTGTGATGAACATGGGATAAGGAGAGAATTTTCTACAGCTAGAACTCCTCAGCAAAATGGAGTAGTGGAAAGAATGAACAGAACAATCCAGCAAATGGCTCGTGCTATGCTTGATGAATCAGGAACTCCTGCAACCTTCTGGGGTGAAGCTGCACATGCGGCAGTTATTATTCTCAACAAGACAAATGTCCGAGTGAACAGCACTCAAACTCCTCATGAGCTCTGGAGTGGTAAAACTCCTTCGGTAAAGCACTTCAAAATCTTTGGGAGCAAATGCTATATCAAGAATACTGAGGAGCAGCTTGGCAAACTTGATCCTAGAGCAGATGAAGGAATTCTTCTTGGCTACTCTCCACATAGCAAAGCATACAAATGCTACAATAAAAGACTTGGCAGAATTGTTGACAGCATTGATGTAGTGGTTGATGAGAAGGGATACATTCCTAGGCAAATACATCGTGAAGACATTGAAGAAGATGAAAGCTACCCTCAAAGACAGAATGATGAAGAAGAAGAACCGCAAGAACAATCTCAAGAAGGACCTCACGAAGAAGCAGAAGAAAGAACAAGAATAGAAGAAAAGACTCCATCCAGATATGTTCAAAAGAACCATCCAGAATCTCAGATCATGGGACAAAAAGAAGCAGGTATACAAACTAGAAGAACAGTTGCAGAAGCTTCAAGTTATTTGGCATTACTCTCCTCTACTGAACCACAAAATGTGAAAGAGGCATGCAAAGATGAATGTTGGGTGAAAGCAATGGATGAAGAACTTGAGCAAATCGAAAAGAACAACACTTGGGAGCTGGTTCCTAGACCAAAGGATAAGAATGTTATCGGAACAAAATGGGTTTTCAAAAATAAATTGAATGAAAATGGAGAAGTAATTAGAAACAAAGCCAGACTTGTTTGTAAAGGGTATGCACAGCAAGAAGGAATAGACTTTGAAGAAACTTTTGCTCCTGTTGCAAGACTTGAGGCCATCCGAATGTTTCTTGCTCTCTCAAGTTGTCAGAACTTCAAAGTATTTCAAATGGATGTGAAATCAGCCTTTTTGAATGGAGACTTGGAAGAAGAAGTGTACATTGAACAGCCAAATGGGTTCATTCTTGGAAATGATCCAAATCTTGTATGCCGATTGAAAAAGGCTCTCTATGGTCTCAAACAAGCTCCAAGGGCTTGGTACTACCGGTTGGACAAATATCTTCATCAACAAGGTTTCTTAAAAGGTTCAGCAGATAGCAATCTGTATATAAAAGTTGAAAATGACAAATTGCTAATACTTGTTGTGTATGTAGATGACATTATTTTTGGCAGCAATGAAGAAGCTATGAGTCAAAGCTTTGCCTCAGTCATGCAGAAAGAATTTGAAATGTCCTTGCTAGGAGAACTGACATATTTCCTTGGTTTGCAAATCCAACAGAAGGAAGGAGGAATCTTTTTATCTCAAACCAAGTATCTCAAGCAGATTTTGAAGAAATATGGCATGGAAGATGCAAAACCAGTATGTACACCCATGGTCACAGGATGTAGTCTCAGTGCAAATGATGAATCTGCAGCAGTACATCAACCAACCTACAGATCTATGATTGGAAGTTTACTATATTTGATAGGTACCCGACCAGACATCATGCATGCAGTTGGAATAGTTGGAAGATTTCAGGCAAATCCAAAGGAGACTCATCTTCAAGCAATGAAGAGAATTTTCAAATATCTTCAAGGGACTCAAAATTATGGCTTATGGTATCCTAGAGATAGAGATCTCACTCTTCATGCTTACACAGATGCAGATTGGGCCGGAAGCGTGGATGACAGGAAAAGCACAAGTGGCGGTGCATTCTTTATGGGCTCCAGACTGGTATCTTGGTTCAGCAAGAAACAGAGTTCAATTGCCTTGTCTACAGCTGAAGCGGAATATGTTGCTGCTGCATCTTGTTGCACCCAACTTCTTTGGATGATGCAGACTTTGCAGGATTATCACATCACTTGTACACCTCCTATTCCTATCTTATGTGACAACACAAGTGCAATCAGCATCTCAAAGAATCCGGTTATGCATTCAAAAACCAAGCACATACCAATCAAGTACCATTTTCTCCGGGAACAAGTACTTGAACAGAAGGTCAAGTTGGAGTATGTTCCTTCTAAGGAACAAGTTGCTGATATTTTCACCAAACCGTTGCCCAGGGACACTTTTGAATACCTCAGGCAAAAGCTGGGGGTTGTTGATGCATCATCTTACTATTGATCATCTTCCTATTGGTGGTATAGGCTCAGGGGGAGCACATAATGCATTGTTGGCATTATGGAGAAGGAGATCTTGGAAATAGCTGCAATATGTCTCTATCTCCTTCATGATGGATTTCTGGTTACAAATCTGGAGATGCATGAGCATAGGGGGAGCATACCCTTTGCCCTTGATGTCAAAGGGGGAGAATGAAGCTGAAGATTATGTGGTTGCCATCAAGTCCAAAGGGGGAGATTGTTGGCATTATGATTCAGGTGTTGTCCTTGATGGCAAACCCATTCAGGTGATAAATCAAGAAGGACGCAGGAAATATGTTCAGCACGTGCGTCCCCGCAGGTATACCATACAGAACCCGCGTCCAGGGACGCAGGCCAGCCGTTCAGGAGGTGCGTCCGCCCAGTGCACACATTTCAAGGCAGAGAAAAGCACGTGGGGGTTTCTTGTGTGGTATCTAGCCGACGGTTTTGTGTTTCTATGGTGTCGGCTCGTGGTTTTGTTCCATGTTTTGGGGAGAAGCTCGCCTATATAAAGCAAAGGAGTTCATTTGGATTAGGCATCATCTTGGTTGAATATCTTTTGGTGAGATCTAGTCCAGATCTATGAAGGCGAATCTTCTAATGGACTGTGATCTCTATGGCGCATGATCAGATCTGTGGATCTGAGTGTTTGGGTTGGTTCTGAAGTCCTCATATCTTTTATATCTAAAGGGACGCAGGTTCAGTGAAGGGAAAGTGCGCCGGGACGCAGTACAGTAAAGGCTCAGGTGCGTCTCTGAGGCAAAGGACGCGGCGTGACTGTGTTATTGGGTGCGTCTCTGAAGCAAAAGACGCGGCACGATAGTGTTTCTGAGTGCGCCGGTCGCAGCAAAGCATAGAGGAACAGTGCGTCGGCACGCAGAACAGTGGAAGGTAGACTGCGTCCAGTCGCAGGTCACAGAAAGAAAATATGCGTCCCTATCTTAAGATGATCTGTTGACTGTATATTTCTGTTCATAAGGTGTTCTGGGTTATTTCTGTAATTACTGATCTGATATCTGTAGTGGACTGTATCTGTTGTATACTTGTTGATCATTTGATTCTTCATGAAAAGAAGTAGGGGGTTGTAGCTCCCTTCCAGGAGAGACTGGAAAACGAGAAAGAGTTGTAGCTCTTTGCAGGTTGCAGCCTGCGTGCTGGTAAAGGACTGCACCAGTACAAAATCATTGTAAAAAGAATTTCTTGAAAGAAGATAGAGACATATTGCAGCAGGTGGTTTTTCTCCCGCATTGGGTTTCCACCTTACATCTTGTGTTCTTTGGTGTGACTGTCTATTTTCTTTATTCATGCTCATTGTTTTATGGTACTGATATGCAAGAATATTTCAAAAGATCAAATAAGGAAGATTTGGTAAATTGCTAGATAATACTGATTCACCCCCCCTCTCAGTATTATTTCCAACAACAATCACCCTTATTCCCACGTTGATCTTTAGGTTGAAAAGACAGAGCACACCAAACAAGGAGTTCCCCTTGATGAAACTCCTAGTCCTTTCTCCTCTTGGGGAGATGTTGGTGCGCTCCACATGGCCACATTGTCGCTTCCAGGACTGACAATTGGCCTACCAGTATGGCTCTTTTCAACCAATGTCGTTCAGAATACCACCATTCCTGAACAGTCGAGTCAACAGTTAGATCAGACAAGAGTTGCCCACCAGCCTTCCACTTCATCTTCCTCTCCTCCTTCCTCTTCGCTTGATGGAACTGGTCGTTCAAAGAACCGGGTTCCTAAGGAGAAGAAGGAGAAGAAGAAGAAAGAAGAGAAGCAGAAGGAGCCTAAGGCGACTGGGGGCAAACAAGTGTCATCTAACAAAAATCTACACACAGCACTCGTAAGGCCTAAATCGCCATGCGTCATATGCAGGGGAGACCACTTCCATAGAGATTGTCCATGTATCCCCCGGATACTAAGAGACTGGTCCCCCCATTTGCACAATTCGGTAGCATCGACCTCTGATAGCCATGTCGATTGTTCACCATCAACTAGTGGGAGTGAAGCTCCAGGACAGAGCGGGAAAGCTAAATTTCCCTGCAGACTGTGTGAAGGAAATCACGCCATCCACCGTTGTCCCTTCTTAGACGAGGCGAAAAGAGTTCTGGAAGATCGCCTGATATTACGAGCAAATCTTCCTCCTGGATATCAAAAACTCTTGCCAAGTCCCTCGCTAGTTGAGAATTCGGTTGACCCGCCCAGGTGGTCAGCCAAAGCACCTGTCATCGAAGATGAACCGTCTGAATCCATACCTGATGAAAGTCTAAAGGTTGAAATGGTAGTTGACCCGGTTTTGCCTTTAGAGGCTCTATCTTCGGATGACACAATCACAGAGGAGAATAAAGACGATACTGTCCAAATTCTCTTCATCAGCACTGACTCTGATGATCAAGGGGGCAATGCCACCATTCCTTTATCGCAGGAAGGAAGTTCATCAGAGCACTATCTGGCCGTTTACTCGGTCCCACCACCAAGCAACCTGGTTGTGTCCTTTGACTGGAACCAACTAGGTAGACCCCGCTTGCCAGCTAGCATACCATTCAGAATTATTGTCCAAATATATAGAATGGTAATGGTTGGTACAGTTATTGATGAAGGGGCATCTGTGAGTATCCTGTCCTCTATTGCTTGGAAAGCACTTGGTTCGCCTGCGCTTTTGCCTGAAATGAGAAATCTATCAGGCTTTGATAAGGGAACCAGTTGCCCTTTAGGGATCCTCCCCAATGTGCCAATAACATTGAAAGGGAAGACCGTTCAAATGAACGTGATGGTCGTTCAAGGACCCTTGGATTATAACCTACTCCTTGGACGAGACTATATATATTGCATGGGAGCAATAGTCTCGTCACTCTTTAGAGTAATGTGTTTTCCGCATGAAGGAAGAATGGTCAAGCTCGTGGACCAACTTTCGTTTCTCGGATCACACATCGCAAATAGTCATATACCATCCCTAAATGGTCTATTCACGAAAGAAGTGTCTCAACCCACGGTCCGTCCTCCTGATGAGCGCGAGTAATCCAGGAGGATATGACTGGAACCCAGGGGGCATGCATCCTGGTTTGCTTCGGCAGAGAACTTTGGGTATAAGATAGGTTTCCGCGGGAGAATATGACTAGTCCGTACCCCGTCCGTAGAGGAAAGAGGGTTGTTCTAGAATAAGATTCTTTTGTCAAAGTTATGTGAGTGAAATAATCTGCTTTTCGCCCACCTTTGTCTATTTCGGTAGACATTGCCGGGGAAGTGTTTTATTCGTAGCCGCGAACGAAACAATCCCTGGGTAACCTGAAAGAGGTAGGCCTCCCTCAGTAAAACAGATGTTTTGTCTTTGAGTAGTGTTCTTCTCTTGTCGCAAGTAGCTGCTCTCTTGTCGCAAGTAGCTGCTCTCTTGTCGCAAGTAGCTGTTCTCTTGCGATCTTGCAAAAATCTATTGAAAGTTGGACTAACGAGAAGACAAGTAGCTGCTCTCTTGTGACCTCGTATAGACCCGTTGAAGCTGGACTAGCAAGACGACAAGTAGCTGTGAACACCCAAAGAAAAGCAGAGGTGAGAAGAAGGAGAGGAAACCTTGAAATTGTATCTTATACCTGGGGGCATGCAAACCTTTTGGAGTGCAAGCAAAGAGCAGTTATTTATCTGTTTTTTGGGTTAGCCGTTTCCGAACTTGCATAAAGAAAGGATGCGGGGCAAAGCGTGGTGAGATGAAGCTCCATAAAAAATAGCGATCTCCAATGAGACACTCTTATCATATGACTGGTATAATGAGCAGTTTTAGCATAAAGTTCATGCTCATTAAAAAATAAACGCAAGATCCGAGCAGTTTTAACGCGGAATTCATGCTCGTTAAAAAATAAACATAAGCTTGAGAAGTGTTTTGGCGCATTCGAGCTCATTAAAAAATGAACCCATACCGGTAAATAACCATTGAGTATGTAACCTGATCAACCATAAAAGCCTTGGTCGTGTTTGTGCACCGTCACCTCCACTTTTCATTTGGCCGATCGTTTACCTCCATATGATTGTTTACCCATTTTGAGGAACAGCGGTGAAGAGTGATTTCACCTAGCCATCCTTGTGACACTGCCGTGATTGGAAAATTCCAACCTGTACCTGGAATCAGCTGCTAACCCTGTTCATCACTCGTTCCTCAAAAGACGAGTCTTCTTTAAGCTCTTTTCAACTGACTCATAAAATATGAAAAGATTGCCGAGTTTTGGCCTTCCAGCTCGTTAAACGACCGGAAGAGCTATCCCTCCTCTAGATTTTAATCTTTTTGGACCTGAGGGATTATTGCACAAAAAGATCGAGTGCTTGTTTTGTTCGGCTCGTTAAAACTATCGAAAACTCATCCCTTCTGTATTGTTTTATAGTTTTTCGGGCTTAAGGGATTAGATGACGAAAAAGGAATTTTGGAGTTAACTTTATGTACCTTTTCAGACTCTCTAAAAATGAAAAGGGCCGAGTTTTCCTTGTCGTTAGACTCGTTAAAGCACTAAATAGCGACAAACTTGTCTTTAGACGAGAACGAGTTTCACTATCGCTAGGCTCGTTAAAACATAGCGATGGGCTTGCCCGAAGGGCAGGTTATAGAACAAGCATATGTTATCCTCCTCAAGCTTGACAAAAATAAAGAGGTACTGGTCAGCAATGATTGGGGAAAAATTGGGAAAAGATCAAGAAGTCTTTGATGGTAGCAGGTCGCTCTTGAACATGACACTTTTCCTCCGTACCACATCGGGTTGGGTTGTTTCATTCACCGGTCACATCACCATGGTCTTTGCCACACCATCCATACTTGGGGTAATGCTACCAATCCATCGCATCAGTGTCGCCATATGTTCAAGAGAAGTCGTTCAGAAAGAGTCAACCAGGTCCCATCCACTGCCATACATTATCCTTCATCCATTCATGACTGCCACCCTGAATCATATGCCACAGATTGTTTTCACCTCCACTAAAGTCATTAGCTCCATTCCGTGTCACTGATGTGGGATTCATTAAGGCCCTCCTTTGACGGATCGCTTCTTGTCGACATCAGCTCATTATCCAAGAAGTTGATCTAGGAACAACCCCCTCAGTACTTTGAAGCTTGCTTGCCTCAATGGCAAGTTTCTCACTTCCGGCGACAGGTATACATCAATGACCTTCGACCAGAAGATTTTGCGTGGTGTTCGACGCCAAGTCCTTTATTCACACCACGTGAATTGTACTGCAGTACCTTGAGGGTCATTATCATTATCGGTGATTCCTCTCGCGCTTGTTAACGGTTTATATCATTGACCGGTAATCAAGCGATGTCTTTCCATGTTCGACTTCAGCGCAATTCTCACATGGATCGACTTGTACTTAGAGTGAAGATCGAATGAGTTTGAAGACCCCGAATCTAGTTTCATCCTTCCGGGCTGCGATATATATTCAGGAAAATAAAGACATTTGACATGTACATCATTGCAGCAGATGATCATCCTTCTCAAAGGATGATAGTTTCGCCAGGACTATCAGTCTACCATCAGACAATCGTCTGTTCTATGTACTAAAATGTATTTATAAAGCTGAGCATGGGAATGCCCGCCTCAGCTAGATCATGAAAGCAGTATGAATCATAATGTATTGTATTGTATCTTATTATAGGTCTCCTCCCAGAAAATGGATGAACTTCGGACTCCCCTGGATAAAGCATTTCACCCGATAAATGGCCTCATACTTTAGGGGGCAACTGTTATAGACATTTTTGTGCCTTGCATCACTAAGCATGAAATGTCAATAATTAAGGGATCCAAAGTCCCTAAACATGTTGTTCCTACCCCTAGAGGAACAAGGCCAGCAAACCACAGCAATTCACAAAAGTTCTCCACCTGAAAACACTCAAAAACAAGGCAATTCTGGATCATGTCAACTGCTCCACTAAGCATCTGCGCTGAATGTCAACTGCTCCACTGTCTACCTGCGCTGAATGTCAACTGCAAAGAAGGCTACCTGCGCTGAGCGTAACTGGACAAGTGGCAGACTCATTTCTCAAGGTGTCAATGCCCAGGAAGCTTCCAAAATGACACTTGGATCAGGGAATTCGACTGGTGATGAGTAAGAGGTTCCAAATCTCCAAGTGGAAGCAAGAACCTCCAAGTGGACTCAAGAACTGAAGTGGGAGAGGACACTAGTCAGCTTCATACCAGCCTCAAGCTGACTCATCCTTTCTCCAAAACTCCTATATATAGATCTCTCTCATGAGGTCATGGGAGGCTGGAATATTGTGATTGCAAAGAATTGCTGTTGGATTGTGGTTAGATCATTGGGTGTTTATGCTTTGAAAGGGGCCGAAGAAGGAATTCCATTCTGCTGGGAAGGAGATGCTGGGTTGGAACCCTATGGGTTGTATCTCTTCCTGAACCTTGTTTATCTATCAATAAAGCTTCTTGGTTCTTTCCTATATGCTGGTGTTTATTGTATGATTTGCATTAGCGTATTTGATTTACTTCTAATCCTGAATCATTTATGAATATGTATATTTGCCTTTGTGTTGTGTCCTTCTCTCGTTGCAAGTAGCTGTTCTCTTGTCACAGGTAGCTGTTCTCTTGTGATCTCGTAAGGAGGCGAGTAGCTGTGGACACCCAAAGAGGAGAGGATCTAGATCGAGGGACAACCGGAAGATAACGGTAAGTCTACCAATCTCCTCTCTTTCATATTTCATAAAGGAAGAAACCGAAGTAGCTGTATTCGTTTGTTGCTAAGGTACTGTCACACCTTAGGTGGATAGGATCGTCCTGCATAGGCATTTTTCCCCACAACATAGACTCCCTCATGTGAAGGATGTGGTCTCTAATAAATTCCCTGATTCTAACATTCCTGAGGTCCATGTCACCTTACCTAAGTAAGATAATAAGAATATATCCTTACGTACAAATAACCCATATGATTTGTGTGATAATTATGGCCATTATTCTCATTGTTAACCCCGTATCGAAGATGTTCATGATACAATTCAAGTGATTTGCAAATTAGAAGCCCCTCATAGTGAGTCCACCTCTTCTCTACCTATAGATTTTGGTCCCACTCCTACACCAGAATCAAAGGTCTCTCAAAAACTCATTGTGATCCATCCCCCTGATGTCGAGATGACGTATAGTACCACTAAAATTGTCTACCCGTTGTCATCCATGAGATCGATGCATTGGAACTCCCTTGATGTCTCTTGTTGTGATTTTGTTGAACCTTCTTCAACAAACACCGTGGTCTCAACATCGGTAGATATTCCATCTACTTGTCATATGTCTTCCAACCTTGGCGATGCGTATGTGAACCTAGTCTCTCATGAAGATTCTTCAGATAGATCTTCTTCATCATGTGGTCCCCCTGCCTCCAATCGTCCCATATTCCATTCTGATGAAGGCATGATGGAAGCCATGACCACCCCTAATTACCCTTGGGATGATATGCACCATCGTTCATACTTCCTTCTCTAGCAAACCAATGATCAATATGTTGTGTAGTCTGAAGACTTCATTCATGGTGAAGTCAACTAGTTTAGAAATCCCATTCCTGCACCAGATTCTTTTGAAGAAGAAAACATGGCTAACATTTCCCCTAAAATCAAAATTAACATTTTGAATAAATCAAGGATTGAAGAAAACATTATCTTTGGGGAAAAATGCAACCCAGAAGAAATTGATGCTTAGACCAAGTTATTCAAGGTATTATGTGATGTTTTTGCCTGGTCTTACTCTGAAATGCCGAAACTTAATCCCACCATTCTTTAACATCACATCAACAATTGGCCTAATTCCATACCAAACCGCGAAAAGAAAAGGCCTATCCATCCTTGCAAACGGGAAGCTATTAAAGCTAAAATCAGTAAGCTCAATAAGGTTGGTTTCATCTATCCCATTGAATACACCACATGGGTGTCCAATCCTATTCCCGTTCTCAAGAAACAAGGCACCATACATGTTTGCATAGACTTCCATGATCTGAACAAAGCTTGTCCCAAAGATAGCTTTCCCACACCTTTCACAGACCAAGTCCTTAATGAGTGTGTGGGGCACACTCATTATGCCGAACAACATAAAACCACTTTCACTAGTCTGTGGGGAAAATTTTCTTACAAGGTCATGCCGTTTAGTTTAAATAATGTTGAGGCCAATTTTTAGTGTGCCATGTCCTACCTTTTTCACGACTTGGTTCATATTATCCTTACATATCTAGATGATCTCACCGCTTGTTCCAAACTTCGGTTGCAACACATTCATGATTTGTGTATCATGTTACTTCAATGTCAAAAGTATAACATTCACCTCAACCCCCTTAAGTGTGTCTTTTTCATTTCTGTCATCTGACTTTAGGCTTCAATTTGTCCAAATATGGTATCACTCTTGACCCACTCAAAGTTCAATCCATCCTTGAACTTCCTCCTCCCCGTACACTTTGCCAGTTACAAAGCCTTAAAGGCATAGCTAGCTTTCTTCATCGGTTCATTTTTTACTATGCCACCATGGCTCATGGGTTCCTTAGAGTCCTTCGATCTAACATTCCATTCTTTTGGGATGGCCAAGCTCAACAATGTTTTTATTCCCTCAACATGCTCTTACTTCTACTCCCTTGATTAGTCCACCTAACTTCGAGAGGGATTTCATCTTATACATCTCTTCGTCCACCCATTCAGTCACTAGGGTCCTCATACAATAGAATTTTGTAGGAAATGAGCATGTCAAATTCTATGTGAGTAAGAACCTTAATGGCCCCTCTCATTCGTATTCCCATGAATAAAAGTTGGCACTAGCTCTCATGTTCTCTATTCAAAATATTTGTCATTATATCCTTACATGTACCACCAAAGTTGTGACCAATTCCAACCCCATGTCTTTCCTGTGGAGTCGACAAATCATTAGTGGGAAGTATTCCCATTGGATCATTATCCTTCAAGAATTTCATCTCAAATTTGTCACACCCATGAGTAAGAAGGGTTTAGCCCTTGTTGAACTCATTTCCTAATTTTCCACTGATGCGCCTAATCCATTGGTAAATGACGATCTTCCATATGAACAATTATTCACCATTGCCTTAGATAATCCTTGGTATGGTGATATCCATACCTATCTACAAACCTAGAAATTCACCCCCGACCTAACTTGTGATGATCCACGACATATTCAACCTCAAGCCTTGTTCCCTCCTGATTGGTGATGACCTTTATCATCGCAGTGTCGAAACTGTTGTTCGTCATTGTCTCACCCATGCTGAAACAACAATGTAAACTTTGAAACGGGAACTGATACTATTACTCGTTTCATAGAGATAGCAAAAAATGACCTGATTTTGAAAAGGGGTGATGCAGAACGAACATGGTTTTTTTAGAGCATACTTTTTGGCACTTTAATTTTTTTATGTACATTACGTTTTAGAATCGTTTTAAAATGGTAGTGATTTTCATGCTGATTTAAAAAAGCGAGTATTCTGCATCACCACCTTTTTTTAAAAGACCTGTGTTTTGGCTTTAAATTTTCTAATGTATAAAATGTAAATAATTATTTTTTAAATTTGATAATTTTTGAAGTGGCTGTTTTCTTCACATTTTCTTGTTTTTTATTTTAATTTTAATTTTTTTTTAGTGAGGTTTTTATTGTTTTGCATTTTTAAATTAGGAGGTCGATATTTAGAATTTTCGATATTCTACATATTTATACATGCTTAATTAATTTTTGAATTCACATGAAATAATTGTTTCTAAAAAACAATATTTTTTAACAATGGACATAAAAATAACCATTTTTAAGATAAATATAACTAAAAAATTACATGTTTTGATAATTTTCTGCTAGAATTGATATGTCAAAATCACAATTTTTATACGATAATTTTAACCAAAAACAGTTAAATAATAGCTTTTTTTATGAATTTCATGTCAAAAAAATAATAATAATCACTTTTTTTTTTCAAAAAATAATGATTAACTTAAAAACTAATGCGAAAATCACATATTACAAATATTGAACGTATAACAACCCTAATTGAGTGTTTATTATTCTCATAAAATGTCAAAGTCAAAACATTGCAAAGCTTGATTTACAAGCATAACTTAAATTTAATCAACAATGTCACGTAATCCAAACTCTTCGTCCTCTAGAGTTTCATCATTGTCTTCTTCCACAATATTTTCTGTTTCCTTTTGCTCATTTTCCTCTTCTAATGGGTCTTTGATGTCTGCGAATCTCCCAATGTATGTCTTTCCAAACATTCCATGTAATGGTGGTTGGGGTTCCTTTGCCTTTTTTGCCACACGTGATTCACTAAAGTCCCCTTTATTCAACCCAATTTCTTGCATTACATCTGGAAGAAATTGAAGAACATTAATTCTTTGCTGAATGAAATTGCACTGTACTGGATCTTTTTCAATTGCAATGCAATTTCTTCCTTTTTGAAGGCAACATGCTAGCGTTGTACCTAATTATCAAGCACAAAAAAAATAATGAACTAAATTAGTATAATGACATATTGAAATTCAATTCCATATAATAAAACTTACCTAAGCCAGAAAATAAATCCAGAACCCAATCTTCTTCATCTGACAAATGTCTATAAGATAGTTAATCAATAATTGTGGTTTTTGATAAATGTTAACTATCTCTCATTTTGCTTTTGATTCCGAGAATCAACCAGCCACCAGCCGGGCGGGCGGCTGGTGCTTGGGTGATTCCCTCTAGCCAAGCGGGTGGCTGGTGGCTGGTTCATTCCCAGAATCACCCAGCCACCAGCAGGGCGGGCGGCTGGTGGCTGGGTAATTTCGGGAATCAACCAGCCACCAGCCAACCGAAAATCAACCACCCACTAGCCGCCTGCCTGGCTGGTGGCTGGTTGATTCCTGGAATCAACCAGCCACGAGCCGGGTGGACGGCGGTGGCTGGTTGATTCCAGGGATCAACCAGCCACCAACCGGCTACCCGGCTGGTGGCTGAGTGATTCCGGGAATCATCCAGCCACCAGCCGGGCGGCCAGCTGGTGGTTGGTTGATTCCCGGAATCAACTAGCCACCAGCCGCCTGGCTGGTGGCTCGGTAATTCCAGGAATCAACCAGCCACTAGCCCGGCGGCCGGCTAGTGGCTGGTTGATTCCAGAAATCAACCAATGACTAGCCGCCCACTTCGCTAGTAGCGGGGTGATTCCGGGAATTAACTAGCCACCAGCCAGGCGGCCAGCTGGTGGCTGGTTTATCCGAGAATCAACCAGCCACCACCACTAGCTAGTCACTCAACTACTGGCTGGTTGAATCCCGGAATCAACCCGGCTGGGTGATTCCAAGAATCAACCAGCCACTAGCCGGCCACAGAAGCCACCACCCGCCCGCACAGCTGGTGGCTGTGTGATTCCAGGAATCAACCAGCCACCAGCCGGGACGCCGGCTAGTGGCTAGTTGATTCCGGGAATGAACCAGCCACCAGTCAGCCGCCCGGCTCGTGGCTGGGTTATTCCAGGAATCAACCAGCCACTAGTTGGGCGACTAGCTGGTGGCTGCCGCCCAACTGGTGGCTGGTTGATTCCCGGAATCAACCAGCCACCAGCTGGCCATCCAGCTGGTGGTTGGGGGATTCCCGGAATCACCCAGCCACCAACCGGGTAGCCGGATGGTGGCTGGTTGATTCCGGGAATCAACCAGCCACTAGCTAGCCGCACGGCTGGTGCCTGGTTGATTCCGGGAATCAACCAACCACTAGCTAGCCGCACGGCTGGTGCCTGGTTGATTCCGGGAATCAACCAACCACCAGCCGCCCGCCCAGCTGGTGGCTGGTTGATTCCGGGAATCACCCAGCCTCCAGCCGGGTGGGCGGCTGGTTGATTCCAGGAATCACCCAGCCACCATCCGGGCGGGCGGCTAGTGGCTGGTTGATTCCCGGAATCAACCAGCCACAAACCGGGCGGCCAAATGGTGGCTGGTTGATTCCCGGAATCAACTAGCCACCAACTGCCCACCCGGTTGGTGGCTGGTTGATTCCAGGAATCAACCAGCCACCAGCTGGCCACCCGGTTGGTGGCTGGTTGATTCCCAGAATCAACCAGCCACCAGCCGGGTGGGCAGTTGGTGGCTAGTTGATTCCCGGAATCAACCAGCCACCAGCCGGGTGGGCTGGTGGCAGGTTGATTCCGGGAATCAACCAGCCACCAGCTGGCCGCACAGCTGGTCGCAGGTTGATTGCGGGAATCAACCAGCCACCAGCCGGGCGGAGCCACCAGCCGGGCGGGCGGCTGGTGGCTGGTTGATTCCGGGAATCAACCAGCCACCAGCTGGCCACCCAGCTGGAGGCTGGTTGATTCCCAACCAGCCACCAGCTGGCCGCACGGCTGGTGGCAAGTTGATTCCAGGAATCAACCAGCCACCAGCCGGGTGGGCGGCTGGTGGCTGGTTGATTCCGGGAAGCAACCAGCCACCAGCTGGCCACCCAGCTTGTGGCTGGTTGATTCCCGGAATCAACCAGCTACGAGCCGGTCAGTGATTCCTAGAATCAACCAGCCACCAACCGGCCGAGCGGCTGGTGGCTCCGCACGGCTGGTGGCTGGTTGATTCCCGGAATCAACCTGCCACTAGCCGGGTGACCAGATGGTGGCTGGTTGAATCCTGGAATCAACCAGCCACCAACCGGGCGACCGGTTAGTGGCAGGTTGATTCCAGGAATCAACCAGCCACCAACCGGGTGGCCGGTTGATGGCTGGTTGATTACGGGAATCAACCAGCCAACAGTTGGGTGGGTGGCTAGTGGCTGGTTGATTCCGGGAATCAACAATCCACCAGCTGGCCGCCCAGCTGGTGGCTGGGTGATTCTGTTATGAAACCAGCTCACAAAAAGATAGAAAAGAGATATCCACGCCTTAGAATTTAGCCTCTTCGAGGGGGAAACCTCCTTTACATTACATAAATGAACAATTCTTGGATAATACAAATGACAAAACCTCCTTTCTATATATAGGAGTCAAGGGAGTCACAATATAATCCAGCTGACCTAAAAATAATAATATAAAGCACAAAAATAACAATAGAGGGATTCTATGGGCACATAAATAACAATATGGGGGTAATATTGGCACAACAATATAAATAAGGGGTATAACTACAATAGTAATGGGGTAATCACTAGTATTATAGGGACCCAACATGCCCCTCTCCTTCAAAAAAGTGTTGTCCTCAACGCTTGAGTAGTTCTGGATACTTCTGCATAAAATTCTCATCCTCCCATGTGGAATCTTCAGCGGATAAGTTCTTCCACTTGATAAGATACTCTGAAATTGATCGATTTCGTAGCTGTCGAGTTCTTGTTTCTGTGACTGCTTCCGGTTCCAATATAATTTTTCCTTCCTCGTCAAGTTCTGGCAATATTGTTTGAATTGGGAGCTTGTCACCTATAACCTTCTTTAAACATGAAACATGGAAAACTGGGTGCAATCGAGAAGCTGCAGGAAGCTCCAATTTGTATGCCATAGTACCAATCTTTTGCAACACCTTGTACGGACCATAATACTTTGGTGATAATTTATTATCCTTCTTAGCTTGCTTTAGGGACATTTGCTTATATGGTTGTAGCCGTAGGAATACCCAATCACCTACATCAAAACTTCTTTCACTGCGATGTTGATCTGCCTGTTGTTTCATTCTATTTTGTGCCAACACGAGGTTATCCTTTAAGAGTTGGAGGACTTGTTGTTGATGTTCGATGTGATGTTCCACTGCCTGAACCTTAGAATTTTCTCTTAAATATGATGTGATGGATGGTGGTTGATACCCATAAAGTGCCATAAATGGGGTCATTTTTGTTGCTGTATGGAAGGAAGTGTTATACCACCATTCAGCCAGAGGCAACCATTTGACCCATTGTGTCTGTTTATCAGATACAAAGCAACGAAGATATCCTTCCAAACATTTGTTTACTATCTCAGTTTGCCCATCAGATTGAGGATGATAAGATGAGCTATGAGCTAACTGAGTACCAAGACAAGAAAATAATTCTGTCCAAAAATTTCCAGTGAAAATGGGATCTCTGTCACTTACAATAATCTTTGGGTTTCCATGTAGCTTTTGAACTGTTTCCATAAATGCAGTAGAAACTGTACTGGCTTTAAATGGATGTGATAATGCACAAAAGTGTGCATACTTGGTAAGTCTGTCAACTACCACCATGATGACACTCTTTCCCTCAGACTTGGGTAAACCTGTGATAAAATCCATTGAAACCTCCTCCCAACGTTGGCTTGGAATGGATAAAGGTTGTAATAGACCCGGTGTCTTAATTGTTTCAACTTTATTTTGCTGGCAAACCAAACATTCCGCCACAAACTTTTGAATATCTGATTTAAGGCCATCCCAAAAAAATTCCTTCTTAACCCTGTGGTAAGTTTTTAAAAATCCTGAGTGCCCTCCTAAGGGAGAAGTGTGCAATTCCATAAGAATCTTTTGTTTTAGCTGGGAATTCTTACAGAGGTATAAGCGATCTTTGTACCATAACGAATCATTTTTCCAGCTAAATGTATCAGAAGTACTGGAATCTTGTTGTAGCTTTCGAATAAGTGCCCACACTTCTTCGTCATTCTTCCATTCCTCCCTTGCTTCGTTTATCCAATCTGGTTGGATAATAGAAATGGCACACAACAATGCTTCCACATCCTCATCCTTTCTTGAGAGTGCATCTGCCACCACATTTTGCTTCCCTTTTTTGTAGATGATTTCAAAGTCATAACCCAACATCTTTGTGACCCACTTTTGTTGCTCTTCAGAGGATAATCTTTGTTCTAAAAAGTATTTAAGGCTATCATGATCCGTTTTTACCTTGAAGTGTCTTCCCATTAGGTAGGGTCGCCATTTCTTAAGTGCATGGAGTATTGCCAACATTTCCTTCTCATAAATAGCTTTGCTTAAAAACTTTCCCTTGATTGGACGACTTTCAAAAGCAATGGGTCTTTCATCTTGCATTAGAACAGCACCAATTCCATTTCCTGAAGCATCACATTCCACAATAAAGGTTTTTGTGAAGTCCGGTGTAGCTAAGACCGGTGCTTGGCACATTGCCTCTTTAAGATGTTCAAAGGCCTTTGTTGCTTCCGGAGTCCATGAAAATGAATCTTTCTTCAATAATGTTGTTAGAGGTGCTGCTATTCTCCCATAATTCTTAACAAACTTGCGATAATACCCTGTCAACCCAAGAAATCCTCGCAGATGCTTTATGGATGTGGGGATTTTCCATTCCTTAATGGCTTTAATTTTGCTAGGGTCTACCTTAACTCCTTCATGAGATACAATATGACCCAAATATTCCACCTCCTGGACTCCAAAGAAACATTTGGATCTTTTTGCATATAATTGTTTCTCCTCCAATAGTTGTAGCACCCTGTCAACATGTTCAACATGATCCTTCCAAGACTTGCTGTAGATTAGTATATCATCAAAAAATACTAACACAAATTTTCTAAGGAATGGTTTGAAAATTGAATTCATCAAACCTTGAAATGTTGAAGGTGCATTGGTAAGGCCAAAAGGCATGACCAAAAATTCATAATGACCCTCATGAGTTCTAAATGCCGTTTTCGGAATGTCTTCAATCTTCATTCTGATTTGATGATATCCCGAACGAAGATCCAACTTGGTGAAGTAAATTGATCCATGCAATTCATCCAGTAATTCATCAATGACAGGAATGGGGAACTTATCTTTAATAGTGAGCTTGTTGAGCTCCCTATAATCCGGACACATGCGCCATGATCCATCCTTCTTGTGCACCAATACTACTGGAGCTGAGAAAGAACTTTGACTCGGTTGAATTATACCAGCCTCTAGCATTTCTGCAACCATACGTTCAATTTCACTTTTTTGGACATAGGGATATCTGTACGGCCTGATGTTTGGAGGAACACTTCCTGGAATCAGATGAATAGCATGATCATGATCACGCATAGGTGGGAGACCTTTGGGAGTCTCAAATACCTTGGAATGATTGTCCAAGACTTTTTGGAGATCTGGAGAAATAGATGATTCCAATGTGGAAACATCTAGCGAACATAATTGTGCAATTACACCTCTTTGCTCCTTTTTTAGAAGCTTTGTCATACCATTAGAGCTGATTATCTTTCCTGGTTTCCCTGCAATACCCCTTAATTCAACTTCCTTTCCTTCCATAGAAAATTTGATGAAAAGTTCTTGAAAATTAAAAGCTATTGTACCCAAGGATTGTAGCCATTGGACTCCTAGTACAACATCAGCACCTCCCATTGGAATGGAAAGCATTGGGCTAGTCAATACATATTCTCCCATGGATAGCTTGATATTATGGCACTTTCCAGAGCAATTTATTGTTCCTCCATTTGCAATCATCACTTGACACTCTGGTGCTGGATATAGGAAGCAATTCAATTCTTTTGCTACCCTACAATGAATAAAATTGTGGGTGCTTCCTGAATCAATCAACACTATTACCTTTTTCTTCTTGATTTGTCCTTCTATCTTGATGGTTTGAGGAGTGGTAATTCCCGCCAATGCATTACAAGATATGGTCGGATTTATTTTTTCTTCATCTAGGCTTTGTTCCTGAAGTATATCTTCTTCTTTTGACCTTTCTTGCTCCTTTTCTTCTTCCTCTTCACAATCTATGTAGAATAATTTCTTCTCAGCACACTTATGACCTTTAGTGTATTTGCTATCACAACTGTAACAAAGCCCTTTTGCTCTTTTTTCTTCCAATTGTTGTGGTGTCAACCTTATAGGTTGTGGAAGACTAGGGGCAACAACACTTCCGTCTTTATAGTTGTGAGTGGTATGCTTCCTGGTTGCCATAATTTTGCTTTCCATTTTTCTTGCTAACCTGAATGCCTTCTCTAATGAATCAGGTTCCCAAAGGCGAACATCATGTTGGATATTATCCTTTAAAGACCCTATGAACACATCAATCCTATGCTCCTCTGGAATATCTTTTACCCTTATGTTCAATTTTTGGAACTCCTCAATGTGCTCCATTACTGAACCCTTTTGTTTGAGACTTATCAATTGGCTAAAAAAAGTGTTGCTTTTTGTATCTTCATAATGTGCTATCAATTCTTCCGTAAAAATTGCCCAAGTGATAAATTGTTTACGAGAGCAAAGCCATTGATACCATACAAACTGATTTGGTTCCAAATATACAGTTGCCATACGTACCTTTTGTGTGTTTTGCACATTATTGAGATCGAAGAATTGCTCCATCTGTAATATCCATGTGGCGGGATCCTTGCCATCAAACTTCCTCATATCGATTTTTGGAATATGGTGATTCTTCGATCCAACATTAGCGTCTATGGAATCATGATTAACATTTCTTTTGTTCTCATCATGAGTTTCCTTTACTACCTTTTCACCATTAGTGACCCTTTCTTGTAGCAACTTCTTCAATTCTTTCATGTCTGTCTTCATATCTATCTTCAAATCTGCCATGTCTCTCTTCAAATCTGTCTTCGAATCATCCATCTTAGCTTCCATGCCCTTTATCTTAGATTCCATGCCATTTATCTTAGATTCCACGCCACTTATCTTAGCTTCTGTTAGCTTTTGTGAGCGTGACATTTGTTGCACTTGTTCTTGTAATTTTGATATATCATGTAGCATTTCTTCCTCTTCTTCATGAGTCATGCTAGAGCTTTCAGGTTCCTTACTAGGTGTTTGCATTTTCTTTCCTCGGGGCATCAGTTACCGATAATAATGCTTTACTATGCCCTTTGAATTTCGTTAAACCAAGCTTACACAAAAATAAAAAAAAAAAAACTACACACCTTTTTTCACTTTATAGAAGCCTGATATTGAATCTGATGTATCTCTGTAATTTCATATCATCCAATTCTAAAATTGCTACCTATAGTAGCCTTCTGTGTCCTCTTTCCAATGCCACAAGTCTGAGCCAAATTGGATTCTCCAAGGAAGAGTTATGTGAAATCTCCCACAGTGACCTGTTTTTAGACAGGTTCAGTAGAGAGAACTTGTATGACGTGCCACGAGTCACTGTTTCAACCTTTGAATCTGAAACACACACACAAGAAACTACAGTCCATCCTCTTTCTGTACCTTCTTACGAAATTTCAATCCGATCCCCAGAGAGAAAGTTATGACGATTTTCCCCAGGTCACCTGTTTTGAATGTAATTCAGGAGTCTGCAAAAAGACCAACTTCCTCAGATCATATCTCCGCAAATATCCCGCGAAAAGCTCTGAAATTCAGACCCAAGGTTCAGCACGATTTTTTCTCAAATGGGTTTTTTTTGCGACTTCTGAAACGTCACAGAAAAATAGTTATAGCGAAAATTCCACGATGACCTGTTTGGAGCAGCGAAACCCTAGAATCCAAAGCTCTGATACCAAATGTTATGAAACCAGCTCACAAAAAGATAGAAAAGAGAGATCCACGCCTTAGAATTCAGCCTCTTCGAGGGGGCAACCTCCTTTACATTACATAAATGAACAATTCTTGGATGATACAAATGACAAAACCTCCTTTCTATATATAGGAGTCTAAGGAGTCACAATATAATCCAGCCGACCTAACAATAATAATATAAAGCCACAAAAATAACAATAGAGGGATTCTATAGGCACAGAAATAACAATATGGGGGTAATAGGGGCACAACAATATAAATAAGGGGTATAACTACAATAGTAATGGGGTAATCACTAGTATTATAGGGACCCAACAGATTCTCGAAATCAACGAGCCACCAGCCACCCGCCCGGCCGATGGCTGGCTGATTTCGAGAATCACCCAGACACCAGCCGGGCGGGCGGCTGGTGGCTGGTTGATTTCGGGAATCAACCTGCCAACAGCCGCCCGCCCGGCCGGTGGCTGGTTGATTTCAGAAATCAACCAGCCACCAGCTGGGCGGGCGACTGTTGGCAGGTTGATTCCCGAAATCAACCAGCCACCAACCACCCTCCTGGCTGGTGGCTAGTTGATCCCGGAATCAACTAGGCACCAGCTGAGTGGCCAGCTGGTAGCTGGTTGATTCCCGGAATCAACCAGCTACCAACCGGGCAGTTGATTGATTCCCCCGCCCGGCTGGTGGCTGGATGATTCGGGGAATCAGTGAGCCACCGGCCGGGCGAGCTGCTGGTGGCTGGTTGATTCCGGGAATCAACCGACCACCGGCTGGGCGGGCAGCTGGTGGCTCGATGATTCCGGGAATCAACCAGCCACCAGCCGGGCGGCCATCCGGTCGCTGGTTGATTCTCGGAATGAACCAGCCACCAGCCAGGTGGCCATCTGGTGCCTGGGTGATTCCCGGAATCATCCAGCGACCAGCCGGGCGGGGGAATCCCCCAGCCACCAACCGGGCGGCCGGATGGTGGCTGGTTGATTCTGGGAATCAACCAGCCACCAACTGGCCGCACAGCTGGTGCCTACTTGATTCCGAGAATCAACTAGCCACCAGCCGCCCGCCCAGCTGGAGGTTGGTTGATTCCCAACCAGCCACCAGCCGGGCGTGCGGCTGGTGGCTGGTTGATTCCAGGAATCAACCAGCCACCAGCTGGCCACCCCACTGATGGCTGGTTGATTCCGGGAATCAACCAGCCACCAGCTGGCCACCCCACTGGTGGCTGGTTGATTCCCGGAATCAACTAGCCACCAGCCGGGCAGTGATTTCGGGACTCAACCAACCACCAACCGGGCGAGCGGCTGGTGGCTCCGCTCGGCTGCTGGCTGGTTGATTCCTGGAATCAACCAGCCACCAACTGGGCGACCAATTGGTGGCAGGTTGATTCCCGGAATCAACCAGCCACCAGTCGGGCGGGTGGCTAGTGGCTAGTTGATTCCGGGAATCAACGATCCTTCAGCTGGCCACCCAGCTAGTGGTCGGTTGATTCCAGAAATCAACGAACCACCAGCCGCCCGTCCGGGCGGTAGCTGGTTGATTTCGGGAATCACCCAGCCACCAGCTGGGCGGGCGGCTGGTGGCTGGGTGGCCCAGCTGGTGGCTGGGTGATTCCTGGAATCAACCAGCCACCGGCCGGGCGGGCAGCTGGTTGATTCTGGGAATCAACCGACCACTGGCTGGGTGGGCGACTGGTGGCTCGATGATTCCGGGAATCAAACAGCCACCAGCCGGGCGGCCATCCGGTGGCTGGTTGATTCCGGGAATCAACATGCCACCAGCCGGGCGGCCACCCGATGGCTGGTTGATTCTGAGAATCAACCAGCCACCAGCCAGGCGGCCATCTGGTGGCTGGTTGATTCCCGGAATCAACAAGCCACCAACAGGTCGTCCGGTTGGTGGCTGGTTGATTCTGGGAATCATACAACCATCAGTTGGTCACCCAGCTAGTGGCAGGTTGATTTCGGGAATCAGCCAGCCACCAGCCGGGCGGAGCCACCAGCTGGGCGGGCGGCTGGTCGCTGGCTGATTTCAAGAATCAACCAGCCACCAGCAGGGAGGCCAGCTGGTGGTTGGTTGATTCCCGGAATTCACCACCCACCAGCCGGGCGGGCGACTAGTGGCTGGTTGATTCCTGGAATCAACCAGCCAACAGCGGGGCGGCCAGCTGGTGGCTGGTTGAATCCCGGAATCAATCAACCACCAACCGGGCGATCAGTTGGTGGCTGGTTGATTCCCGGAATCAACCAGCCATCAACCGGGTGGCCGGTTGGTGACTGGTTGATTTTGGGAATCAACCAGCCACTAGCTAGGCGGGTGGCTGCTGGCTGGTTGATTCCAGGAATCAACCAGCCAGCAACTAGGCGGGTGGGTAGTGGTTGGTTGATTCCGGGAATCAACGAGCCAATAGCTGATCGCCCTACTGTTGGTTGGTTGACTCTGGGAATCAACAAGCCACCAGCTACTCGCCCAGCCACTGGTTGGTTGATTCGGGGAATCATCAGCCACCAGCCGGCGGGCGGCTAGTGGCTGGTGGCTGGTTGATTCCGGGAATCAACGAGCCACCAGCTGGCCGCCCGTCTCGTGGCTATTTGATTCCGAGAATCAACGAGCCTCCAGCCACTGGCCGGGCTGGCGGCCAGTTGATGGCTCATTGATTCCCAGAATCAACCAGCCACCAGCGACCAGCCGCCCGCCCGGCTGGTGGCTGGTTGATTCCCGGAATCAACCGGCCACTGGCTGAGTGAGCCGCTGGTGGCAGGTTGATAATCAACCAGGTTGATTCTGGGAATCAACCAGCCACTAGCTGGCTGCAAAGCTGGTAGCAGGTTGATTCCGGGAATCAACCAGCCACCTGCCGGGCGGGCGGCTAGTAGCTGGTTGATTCCGGGAATCAACTAGCTACTAGCTGGCCACCAGGCTGGAGTCTGGTTGATTCCCAGCCAGCCACCAGCTGGCCACATGGCTGATGGCAGGTTGATTCCGGGAATCAACCAGCCACCAGCTGGCCGCACAGCTGGTGGTAGGTTGATTCCGGGAATCAACCAGCCACCAGCCGGGCGGGCGGCTGGTGGCTGGTTGATTCCCCGGAATCAACCAGCCACCAGCTGGCCACCCAGTTGGTGGCTGGTTGATTCCCGGAATCCACCATCCACCATCCGGACAGTGATTCCGAGAATCAATGAGCCACCAGCCGGGCAGACAGCTGGTGGCTCCGCCCGGCTGGTGGTCGGTTGATTCCCGGAATCAACCTGCCACTAGCTGGGCAGCTAGATGGTGGCTGGTTGAATCCCGGAATCAACCAGCCACCAACGAGGCGACCAGTTAGTGGCAGGTTGATTCTTGGAATCAACCAGCCACCAACCAGGCGGGTGGCTAGTGGCTGGTTGATTCCGGGAATCAGCGATCCACCAGCTGGCCGCCGAGCTAGTGGCCGATTGGTGGCTGGTTGATTACGGGAATCAAGCAGCCACCAGTCGGGCGGGTGGCTAGTGGCTAGTTGATTCCGGGAATCAACGATCCACCAGCTGGCCGCTGAGCTGGTGGTCGGTTGATTCTAGAAATCAACGAGCCACCAGCCGCCCACCCCGCCAGTGGCTAGTTGATTTCGTGAATCACCCAGCGACCAACCGGGCGGGCGGCTGGTTGATTCCCAGAATGGCTGGTTGATTCCCATTCTGGGAATCAACCAGCCACCAGCTGCCTGCCTGGATGGTGGCTGAGTGATTCCCGGAATCAACCAGCCACCGGCCGGCCGGGCGGCTGGTGGCTCCGCCCGACTAGTGGCTAGTTGATTCCCGGAATCAACTAGGCACCAGCCGAGCGGCCAGCTGGTGGCTCGTTGATTCCCGGAATCAACCAGCCACCAACCGGGCGGCTGATTGATTGCTCGGCCCCGCTGATGGCTGGATGATTTCGGGAGTCAGTGAGCCACCGGCCAGGCGGGCAGCTGGTGGCTGGTTGATTCCGGGAATCAACCGCCCACCGGCCGGGCGGGCGGTTGGTGGCTCGATGATTCCAGGAATCAACCAGCCACCTTCTGGTTGATTCCAGTAATCAACCAACCACCAGCAGGGCGGGGGAATCACCCAGCCACCAACAGGGCAGCCGGATGGTGGATGGTTGATTTCGGGTATCAACCAGCCACCAGCAGGCCGCACGGCTGGTGCCTGGTTGATTTCAGGAATCAACCAGCCACCAGCCTGGCGGCCAGCTTGTGGCTGGTTGATTTCCGGAATCAACTAGCCACCAACCGCCCACACGGCTGGTGGCTCCGCCCTGCTGGTGGCTGGTTGATTCCGGGAATCAACTAGCCACCAACCGCCCACTCGGCTGGTGGCTCCGCCTTGTTGCTGGTGGGTTGATTCCGGGAATCAACCAGCCACCAGCTGGCCACCCGGTTGGTGGTTGGTTGATTAGAGAAATCAACTAGCCACCAACCAGTCGCCCGGTTGGTGGCTGGTTGATTCCAGGAATCAACCAGCCACCAGCTCGTCGCACGGCTTGTGGCGGTTAATTCCGGGAATCAACCAACCACTTGCCCGGCGGAGCCACCAGCCACCAGCTCGCCACCCGGCTGGAGGCTGGTTGATTCCTAACTAGCCACCAGTTGGCCGCACGGCTGGTGGCAGGTTGATTCCGGGAATCAACCAGCCACCAGCGGGGCGGGCGGTTGGTGGCTGGTTGATTCCGGGAATCAATGATCCACCAGCGCGCCACACAGCTGGTGGTCGATTGATTCCGGGAATCAATGATCCAACAGCCGCCCGCTCGGCCGGTGGCTGATTGATTTCGTGAATCACCCAGCCACCAGCTAGGCGGGTGGCTGGTGGCTGGGTGATTCCCGTAAACAACCAGCCACCGGCCAAGCGGGCGGCTGGTGGCGGGTTGATTCCCGGAATCAACCAGCCACCAGCCACCCTCCTGGCTTGTGGCTCCGCTCGACTGGTGGCTATTTGATTCCTGGAATGAACTAGTCACCAGCCGAGTGGCCAACTGGTGGCTGGTTGATTCCCGAAATCAACCAGCCACCAACCGGGCGGCTGATTGATTCCCCTGACCGGCTGGTGGCTGGATGATTCCGGGAATCAGTGAACCACTGGCTGGGCGGGCGACTGGTGGCTGGTTGATTCCGGGAATCAACCGACCACCAGTCGGGCAGGCGGCTGGTGGCTCGATGATTCAAGGAATCAACCAGCCACCAGCCGGGTGGCCATCCGGTGGCTGGTTGATTTCGAGAATCAACCAGCCACCAGCCGGGTGGCCATCCGATGGCTGGTTGATTCTCGGAATTAACCAGCCACCAGCCAGGCGGCCATCTGGTGGCTGGTTGATTCCCCGAATCAACCAGCCACCAACCGGTTGTCCGGTTGGTGGCTGGTTGATTCCCAGAATCAACCAGCCACCAACCGGTCATCTGGTTGATTTTGGGAATTAACCAACCATCAGTTGGTCGCCAGGCTAGTGGCAGGTTGATTCCGGGAATCAACCAGCCACCAGCCGGGCGGAGCCACTAGTTAGGCGGGCGGCTGGTGGCTGGCTTATTCCCAAAATCAACGAGCCACCAGCTGACGGCTGGTTGATTCTGGGAATTCACCACCCACCAGCCTGGCGGGCGGCTGGTGGCTGGTTGATTCTTGGAATCAACTAGCCACTAGTGGGGCAGCCCGCTGGTGGCCGGTTGATTCCCGGAATACACCGGCCACTAGCCGGGCAGCCAGCTGGTGGCTGGTTGAATCCCGAAATCAACCAACCACCAACCGGGCGATCTGTTGTTGGCTGGTTGATTCTGGGAATCAACCAGCCATCAACCGAGTGGTCGGTTGGTGGTTGGTTGATTTCGGGAATCAACCAGCCACCAGCTATGCGGGTGGCTGGTTGATTCCAGGAATCAACCAACCACCAGCTAGGCGGGTGGCTGGTGGCTGGTTGATTCCAGGAATCAACGAGCCACCAGCTGATCGCCCTACTGGTGGCTGGTTAACTCCGGGAATCAACAAACCACCAGCCGCTCGCCGAGCCACTGGCTGGTTGATTCCAGGAATCACCCAGCCACCAACCGGGTGGGCAGCTGGTGGCTGGTTTGTTCCGGTAATCATGGAGCCACTAGCTGGCCGCCTGGCTGGTGGCTAGATGATTCCCGGAATTGACCAGCCATCGGCTGGGCGAGCGGCTGGTGGCTCGTTGATTCCCGGAATCAACCAGCTCCCAACCGGGCGGCCAGCTGGTGGCTCGTTGATTCCCGGAATCAACCAACCACCCGCCTGGCTTGTCGCTAGTTGATTCCCGGAATTAACCAGCCACCAGTCGGGCGGCCAGTTGGTGGCTCGTTGATTCGTGGAATCAAGAAGCCACTAGCCACCAACCGTCCGCCCGGTTGGTGGCTGGGTGATGGGTGATTCCCGGAATCAACTAGCCACCAGCCAGTGGGCTGCTGGTGGCTGGGTGATTCTCGGAATCAACCAGCCACCGGCCGGGCGGGCGGTTCGTGGCTTGTTAATTCCGCGAATCAACCACCGGTGGCTGGCTGATTCCCGGAATCATCCAGCCACCGATCAGGCGACCATCTCGTGGCTGGTTGATACCCGGAATCAACTAGCCACCAGACGCCCCCCTGGCTGGTTAGACCGGTTGGTGGCTGTTTGATTCCAGGAATCAACCAACCACCAGCTGGCCGCCCGGTTAGTAGCAGGTTGATTCCGGGAATCAACCAGCCACCAGCCGGGCAGCCAGCTGGTGGCTGGTGAAATCAACCAGCCACCAGTCGCCCACCCGGTTGATGGCTGGTTGATTCCGGGAATCAACCAGCTTCCAACCGAACAGCCAGCTGGTGGCTGGTTGAATCCCAGAATCAACCAGCCACCAACCGGGCGACCGGTTGGTGGATGGTTGATTCCGAGAATCAACCAGCCATCAACAGGGTGGCCGGTTGGTGGCTGGTTGATTCCGAGAATCAACCAACCATCAACTGGGTGGCTGGTTGATTCCGGTAATCAACCAACCACTAGCCGGGCGGGTGGCTATTGGCTAGTTGATTCCAGGAATCAACAAGCCACCTGCTCGCTGCCCGGCTGGTGGCTGGTTGATTCCAGGAATCAACGAGCAACCGCCTGCCTGCCTGGCCGGTGCCTGGTTGATTCCGAGAATCAACGAGCCATCAGTCGCCCGCCTGGCCGGTGGCTGGTTGATTCCGATAATCACCCAGCCACCAACCGCCCGACCGACTGCTGGTTGGGTGATTCCCGGAATCAACCAGCCACCAGCCGAGCAGGCAGTTGGTGGATGGTTGATTTCCGGAATCAAGCAGCCACCAGCTAGCCGCCTGGTTGCTTGTTGATTGTCGGAATCAACCAGCCACCAGCCACCCTCCCGACTGGTGGCTGGTTGATTCCTAGAATCAGCCAGCCACCAATCTGGCGGCTGATTGATTCCCCTGCCCGGCTGGTAGCTGGATGATTCCGGGAATCAACCAGCCACGGCCGGGCGGGCGGCTGGTGGCTAGTTGATTCCGGGAATCAACCAGCCACCGGGCGGGCGGGCGACTGGTGGCTGGATGATTTCGGGAATCAACCAGCCACCAGCCGGGTGGCCATCTAGTGGCCGGTTGATTCCTGGAATTATCCAGCCACCAGCCGCCCGCCCGGCTGGTGGCTCTACCCGGCTGGTGGCTGGTTGATTACCAGAATCAACCAGCCACCAACCGGTCGCGCAATCCAACTAGTGGCTGGGTGATTCTGAAAATCAACCAGCCACCGACCGCCCGCCCGGCTGGTGGCTGGTTGATTCCGGGAATCAACCAGCCACCAGCTGGCCGCCCGGCTTGTGGCTGGTTGATTCCGGGAATCAAGTAGCCACTAGCCACCCGGCTGGTGGCTCGTTGATTCTCAGAATCACCCAGCCACCAGCCGGGCGGAGCCACCAACCAGGCGGGCGGCTGGTCACTGGTTGATTCCCGGAATCACCCAGCCACCAGCCGGGTAGGCGGCTGGTGGCTGGTTGATTACGGGCGGCTGGTGGCTGGGTGATTCCAGGAATCAACCAGCCGCACAACCGCCCGCCCGGCTAGTGGCTGGGTGACTCTCGGAATCAACCAGCCACCAGTCACCCGCCCAGCTAGTGGCTGAGTGATTCCGGGAATCAACCAGCCACCAACCACCTGCCTAGCTGGTGTCTGGGTGATTCTGGCTAGGTGATTTCGGGAATCACCCAGCCACCAGCCAGAGGGGATGTCGGGGTGGGGCAGCCCGGAATCTCCCAGCCACCAGCCGGGCGGGCGGGCGGGCCACCGGGGTGGTGCCACCCTAGGCTGCGCCACCCCGGCGGCCCGCCCGCCCGCCCGGCTGGTGGCTGGGTGATTCCGGGAATCACCCAACCACCAGTCCCCTGCCCGGCTAGTGGCTAGGTGATTATGGGAATCACCCAAGCACGAGCTGGGCAAAGGGAATCTCCCAGCCACCAATCAGGCGGGCGGGCGCGCCGCCGATGTGACGCGGCTTCGGCTGGTGCCACCCTGGTGGCCCGCCCAGCTGGTGACTGGGCGATTCCGGGAATCGCCTAGCCACCAACTGGGTGGGCTGCTGGTGGCTGGGTGATTCCAGTCGCCTGGGTGATTCCCGGAATCACCCAACCACGAGTCGGGCGGGCGCCGGTGGCTGGTGCCTGGGCGATTCCCGAAATCACCCAACCACCAAACAGCCGGGCAGGTGGGGTGGCGCGAATCACCCAGCTACCAGCCGGGCGGGCGGGCGAGCCGCTGGGGTGGCTTGGCCTGGCCTGGCACCACCCTGGTGGCCCGCCCGCCCGCCTGGCTAGTGGCTGGGCGATTCCGGGAATCACCCAACCATTAGCTGAGCGGGCGAGCAGGCCGCCGGGGTGGCACAGCTTGGGCTGGCGCCACGCTGATGGCCCGCCTGCCCACCTAGCTAGTGGCTTGGCGATTTCAGGAATTTCCCGGCCACCAGTCGCTCGCCCGGCTGGTGGATGGGTGATTGTGGGAATCACCCAGCCACTGGGCGGGCGGGCCACCCGGGTGGCGCGCCCTAGGCTGGCGCCACACCGGCTGCCCGCCAGCCTGCCCTGCTGGTGGCTGGGGGATTTCGGGAATCACCCAGTCATGAGCCGTGCCACCCCGGCGGCTTGCCCGCCCACCCAGCTAGTGGTTGATCGATTCCCGGAATTGCCCAGCCACCAACCGGGTGGGCAGACTGGCCACTGGGGTGGTGCGGCTGGGCTGACGCCACCCCAGCGGCCCGCCCGTCCACCTGGCTGGTGGCTGGGCAATTCCTGGAATCATTTTTCTTTTGTATCTAGCATGTTATGGTTGAAAACATGTTGAATTTATACTTAGGAAAGAAAAATGATATCCTACCAAAAACATTAATGTGTTTTTTTCCCTCATAAACAACTTTGTTTGGCACATAAAAATTTGGTTTTACTAGCATTTTTTAAAATTTTTGATAATTGACCGTAAAAAAAAAAGTCATTGTTCCAGTATCATCACTTTCGTTTTTAAGCTATATTTTGCATGAAAATTTCGTAGTAAATTTCGTAGTCACTGCCATTTTTAAAACATGTTCAAAATTGACCCCTAAAAAATAAAATCATCGTTCCAGTATACACACTTTTCATTTTTAGCACTGTTTTTGATGTTTCTTCGGGGTTTTTTGGCCAGAGTTCCCGTTTTGAGTTTATAGTTCCCGTTTCAAAGTTTACATTGTTAAACTGAGAAGGTGCTCATTGCCTGCTAGGGTGGTGCTTGTGGTGGTCACTTCTTTGGAATGGCCACTACTTAGAAAATCATGCATGCCATATAATTTTTGCCTTCTCTCTTTAGCAATTGTATTGAGGCTGTCAAATAATTTCCAAATTTCCAGTTATACGCGCCAAAGGCATGAGCTCCACCTACTACCCTCTATCTCGTTTTCATAGCCGATCCTTTTTATAAATGGGTTATTTACTTTATGGAGTTTTGACCTCCATTTGCTAATAACCAAAAGTATATCATCATTGTCATCAACTATTTTACCAAATGGGTTGAAGCCATGTCTGTGTTCAATAACACTACGGTTATTGAAGCCCTCTTCTTCTTTAACCATGTTATCGCTCAATTTGGGGTTTTGAAACAATTGGTCTTTGACGATGGCCAAGAATTTGAGGATGAGATAAGGCGTGAGATATCCTCTATGTTGGGATTCAAACATCAATATTCGTTAGCTTATTGCCCTCAAGGAAATGGCCAAGTTGAAGCTGTCAACAAGATCCTTAAGACTATGCTTAAGCGGACGGTGAATAAACACAAGACCAACCAGGATTTAATGCTCTCCCATTCTTGGTGGGCTTGTAGAACTTCTGTCAAGACCACCATCGGGTTCACTCATTTCCACCATGTTTTTGGAGAGGAGGTAGTCTTACCAATCAAGTGTCAGATCCCTTCCCTTCACCTTACTTTTGAACTCCTCCTGGACACCAAACTATTAGAACAACGACTTATCATGCTTAAGTGTTCCACTGAAGACCGCCGTGTTACATTTGAAACCATCGAAGCAGCAAAAAAACACACCAAATCTTAGCAAGATAACAAATTCCACCCTCATACCTTCCATGAAGGTGACCTTGTTCTTATGTATGACCAAGCTGATGATGTTCTAGGGCATGTGAATTTTGAACTGTTATGGCTAGGACCTTATATCATCCATAAGTGTTTGGGCAAGGGGGCATACCTATTAAAGAGTCCAGAAGGAGAAATCTTTCCAAATTCTCGAAAGACACTCTACCTCAAGAAATTTTATGCAAAACAATTGCCATTAAAATGCGTGTATCTCTTTCCTTCTTATTACATTTAGGTAGTTTCCATCCCTCATCTTCTTACACATTGTCTTTTTATGTCTTTTAGATGGATCCATCATCCACACCTTATATCGGTTTTATTGATGATGCGAGTAGCTTCACCAGGAATCTTGCCTCGACAACTTGGGCCATTTTCACCCCCTTGCATTCGTTAGTCCATGCCAACGACATTTGCATTGGATATTCCACCAATAACTAGTCTGAATATGATGTTGTGATAGGTTAGTTAGCTGATTCCCTTGATCGTTCATCCTTCAACTTCATGTTTTCCTTGATTCCTTGGTATTTTTCATGCAATTGAATGATGTTTATCATGTGCATAATCCTATCCTATTTAGAAAATATCTATGAGTTAAACTTTTGGCACGTGAATTTGAATCCATTTCATTCAATCATGTTCCTAAAGGCCATAATCACTATTGGAATTTATCACATGTAAGAAGACATCCATAAAAAACTGATGAATCACAATCGTTGTAAAAAGATGCATAATCATAAATATGTATCGTAATATAGTGTTTTCAGTAGACTACTCTAAATACACCCGACATGCTCATTCTCATGTTAACATAAGAAAAATGGGGATCTATATGTTCTTATGCCTAATCACTATCAACTGGAGGCTCTCGAGTCAATGACACCATTCCCTCAGCCTGTAGATCTCATACGACCTAATCGGCCATAGGAATGCACCCCATGATTCATCACCACTCTGAGGGAAGACCCATTCACTCATCTATATACTGATCTTTTAGCTCGTGCCACCCATGCTCTGTCACCCCGATCAGTAACATGTTGCATCGGCATCGAAGATCCTCGATTAGAGCATCACCACCTGGTCTCTGTTATGATGTGGCCCCATTCTGATCTATAGCCCCGGACACTACAGCTCATCCCATGTATCTTTCCGGCCTCACTAGTGCTATATATGCATACCATAAAGTTTAGAAATCAGTACCACATACATATATTTTTTAAAATATAAATGCACCAAATGTATAACAACTTTCACTTACTATGTTGGGTCCCTATAATACTAGTGATTACTCCATTACTATTCTAGTTGTACCCCTTATTAATATAGTTGTGCCCCTATTGTCCCCATATTGTTATTACTGTGCCCCATAGAATCCCTCTATTGTTATTTTTGTGGCTTTATATTATTATTGTTAGCTCGGCTGGGTTATATTGTGACTCCTTAGACTCCTATATATAGAAATGAGGTTTTGTCATTTGAATCATCCAAGAATTGTTCATTTATGTAATGTAAAGGAGGTTGCCCCCTCGAAGAGACTGAATTTTAAGGCGCTGATCTATCTTTTCTATCTTTTTCTTGAGCTGGTTTCATAACATTTGGTATCAGAGCTTTGGATTCTAGGGTTTCGCTGCTCCAAAGAGGTCATTGTGGAATTTTTGCTATAACATTTTTTCTACGCCATTTTAGAAGCGAAAAAAAAACCCATTTGAGAAGAAATCGCACTGAATCTTGGGTCCAAATTTCAGAGCTTTTCGTGCTATATTTACGGAGATATGATCTGAGGGAGTTGGTCTTGTTGCAGACTCCTGAATTACATTCCAAACATGTGACTTGGGGAAAATCATCATAACTTTCTCTCTGAGCATCGGATTGAAATTTTGTAAGAAGGTATAGAAATAGTATGGATTTTAGTTTCTTTTACATATTTTTCAAAGCCAAAGGTCGAAACAGGGACATGTGGCACATCGTACAAGTTCGCTCTACTGAATTAGTCTATAATCAGGGCACTGTGGGAGATTTGACATAACTTTTCATTGGAGAATCCAATTGGGGTCAGATTGGCGGCATTGGAAAGAGGACACAGAGGGCTACCATAGGTCGCAATTTTAGAACTGGATGATCCTAAATTACAGAGATACATCAAAGGAAATATCGAGCTCCTACAAAGTGAAAAAAGGTGTGTATATTTTTTAAATTTTTGCTTAAGCTTGGTTTAAAAAATTATTTTTAAGGAACTAAAAGGGCATAGTACAACATTAGTATAAGTAACTGATGCCCCAAGAAAAGAAAATGCAAACACCTAGTAAGCAATCTGAAAGCTCTAGCATGACTCATGAAGAAGAGGAAGAAATGCTAGATGATATATCAAAATTACAAGACCAACTGCAACAAATTTCACTCTCACAAAAGCTAATAGAAGCTAAGATAAATGGCGTGGAATCTAAGATAAAGGGCGCGGAAGCCAAGATTGACGATTTGAAGATAGATTTGAAGGCAGATTTGACAAATTTTCTACAAGAAATACTTACTAATGGTGAAAGGGGAGTAAAGGAAACTCATGATGCGAACAAAGGAAATGTTAATCATGATTTCATAGACTCTAATGTTGGATCAAAGATGCATGATATTCCAAAAATCGATATGAGGAATTTTGATGGCAAGGATCCCGCAAAATGGATATTACAGATGGAGCAATTTTTTTGATCTCAATAATGTGCAAAACACACAAAAGGTACGTATTGCAACTTTATATTTGGAACCAAATCAGTTTGTATGGTATCAATGGCTTTGCTCTCGTAAACAATTTATCACTTGGGTAATTTTTACAAAAGAATTGATAGCACATTATGAGGATACAAAAAGCAACACTTTTTTTAGCCAATTGATAAGTCTCAAACAAAAGGGTTTAATAGTGGAGCACATTGAGGAGTTCCAAAAATTGAACATAAGGGTAAAAAATATTCCAGAGGAGCACATGATTGATGTGTTCATAAGGTCTTTAAAGGATAATATCCAACATGATTTTCGCCTTTGGGAACCTAATTCATTAGAGAAGGCATTCAGGTTAGCAAGAAAAATGGAAAGCAAAGTTATGGCAACCAGGAAGCATACCACTCACAACTATAAAGATGAAAGTGTTGTTGCCATTAGTCTTCCACAACCTATAAGTCTGACACCACAAAATTTGGAAGAAAAAAGAGCAAAAGGGCTTTGTTACAGTTGTGATAACAAGTACACTAAAGGTCATAAGTGTGCTGAGAAGAAATTATTCTACATAGATTGTGAAGAGGAAGAAGAAAAGGAGCAAGAAAGGTCAAAAGAAGAGGATATACTCCAGGAACAAAGCTTAGATGAAGAACAAATGAATCCGACCATATCTTGTAATGGATTGGTGGGAATTACCACTCCTCAAACCATCAAGATAGAAGGACAAATCAAGAAGAAAATGGTAATAGTGTTGATTGATTCAGGAAGTACCCACAATTTTATTCATTGTAAGGTAGCAAAAGAATTTAATTTCTTCTTATATCTAGCACTAGAGTGTCAAGTGATGGTTGCAAATGGAGGAATAATAGATTGCTCTGGAAAGTGCCATAATATCAAGCTATTCATGGGAGAATATGTGTTGACTATCCCAATGCTTTCCATTCCAATGGGAGGTGCTGATGTTGTACTAGGAGTCCAATGGCTACAATCCTTGGGTACAATATCTTTTAATTTTCAAGAACTTTTCATGAAATTTTCTATGGAAGGAAAGGAAGTTGAATTAAGCGGTATTGTAGGAAAAATAGGAAAGATAATCAGCTCTAACGGTATGACAAAGCTTCTAAAAAAGGAACAAAAATGTGTAATTGCACAATTATGTTCGCTAGATGTTTCCACATTGGAATCATCTATTTCTCCAGATCTCCAAAAAGTCTTGGACAATCATTCCAAGGTATTTGAGACCCCCAAAGTTCTCCCACTTATTCATGATCATGATCATGCTATCCATCTGATTCCAGGAAGTGTTCCTCCAAACATTAGGCCGTACAGATATCCCTATGCCCAAAAGAGTGAAATTGAACTATGGTTGCAGAAATGCTAGAGGCTGGTATAATTCAACCAAGTCAAAGTTCTTTCTCTACTCTAGTAGTATTAGTGCACAAGAAGGATGGATCATGGTGGATGTGTCCAGATTATAGGGAGCTCAACAAGCTCACTATTAAAGATAAGTTTCCCATTCCTGTCATTGATGAATTAATGGATGAATTGCATGGATCAATTTACTTCACCAAGTTGGATCTTCATTCAGGATATCATCAAATTAGAATGAACAGTGAAGACATTTCGAAAACAACATTTAGAACTCATGAGGTTCATTATGAATTTTTGGTCATGCCTTTTGGCCTTACCAATGCACCTACAACATTTCAAGGTTTGATGAGTTCAAGTTTCAAACCATTCATTAGAAAATTTGTGTTAGTATTTTTTGATGATATACTAATCTACAGCGAGTCTTGGAAGGATCATGTTGAACATGTTGACAGGGTGCTACAACTATTGGAAGAGAAACAATTATATGCAAAAAGATCCAAATGTTTCTTTGGAGTACAAGAGGTGGAATATCTGTGTCATATTGTATCTCATGAAGGATTTAAGGTAGACCCTAGCAAAATTAAATCTATTAAGAAATGGAAAATCCCCACATCCATAAAGCATTTGCGAGGATTTCTCGGGTTGGCAAGGTATTATCGCAAGTTTGTTAAGAATTATGGGAGAATAGTAGCACCTCTAACAACACTATTGAAGAAAGATGCATTTTCATGGACTCCAGAAGCAACAAAGGCCTTTGAACATCTTAAAGAGGCAATGTGCCAAGCACCTGTCTTAGCTACATCGGACTTCACAAAAACTTTATTGTGGAATGTGATGCTTCAGGAAATGGAATTGGTGCTGTTTTAATGCAAGATGAAAGACCCATTACTTTTGAAAGTCGTCCAATCAAGGGAAAGTTTTTACACAAAGCTATTTATGAGAAGGAAATGTTGGCAATACTCCATGCACTTAAGAAATGGTGACCCTACCTAATGGGAAGACACTTCAAGGTAAAAACGGATCATGATAGCCTTAAATACTTTTTAGATCAAAGGTTATCCTCTAAAGAGCAACAAAAGTGGGTCACAAAGATGCTGGGTTATGACTTTGAAATCATCTACAAAAAAGGGAAGCAAAATGTGGTGGCAGATGCACTCTCAAGAAAGGATGAGGATGTGGAAGCATTGTTGTGCGTCGTTTCTATTATCCAACCAGATTGGATAAACGAAGCAAGGGAAGAATGAAAGAATGGCGAAGAAGTGTGGGAACTTATTTGAAAGTTACAACAAGATTCCAGTACGTTGGATACATTTAGCTGGAAAAATGATTCGTTATGGTACAAAGATCACTTATACCTCTGTAAGAATTCCTAGCTAAAACAAAAGATTCTTATGGAATTGCACACTTCTCCGTTAGGAGGGTAGTCAGGATTTTTAAAAACTTACCACAGGGTTAAGAAGGAATTTTTTTTGGATGAACTTAAATCAGATATTCAAAATTTTGTGGCAGAATGTTTGGTTTTCCAACAAAATAAAGTTGAAACAATTAAGACACTGGGTCTATTACAACCTTTATCCATTCCAAGCCAACGTTGGGAGGAGGTTTCAATGGATTTTATCATAGGTTTACCCAAGTCTGAGGGAAAGATTGTCATCATGGTGGTAGTTGACAGACTTACCAAGTATGCACACTTTTGTGCATTATCACATCCATGCAAAGCCAGTATAGTTTCTACTGCATTTGTGGAAACAATTCAAAAGCTACATGGAAACTCAAATATTATTGTAAGTGACAAAGATCCCATTTTCACTGGAAATTTTTGGACAGAATTATTTTCTTGTCTTGGTACTCAGTTAACTCATAGCTCATCTTATCATCATCAATCTAATGGGCAAACTGAGATAGTAAATAAATGTTTGGAAGGATATCTTTGTTGCTTTGTATCTGACAAACAGACACAATGGGTCAAATGGTTGCCTCTAGCTGAATGGTGGTATAATACTTCCTTCCATATAGCAACAGAAATGACCCCATTTATGGCACTTTATGGGTATCAGCTACCATCCATCACATCATATTTAATAGAAAATTCTAAGGTTCAAGTAGTGGAACATCACATCGAACATCAACAACAAGTCCTCCAACTCTTAAAGGATAACCTCGTGTTGGCACAGAATAGAATGAAACAACAGGTAGATCAACATCATAGTGAAAGAAGTTTTGGTGTAGGTGATTGGGTATTCCTATGGCTACTACCATATAAGCAAACGTCCCTCAAGAAAACTAAGAAGGATAATAAATTATCACCAAAGTATTATGGTTTGTACAAGGTGTTGCAAAAGATTGGTACTATGGCATACAAATTGGAGGTTCCTGCAGCTTCTTGGTTGCAACTAGTTTTCCATGTTTCATGTTTAAAGAAGGTTATAGGCGATAAGCTCCCAGTTCAAACAATATTTCCAGAACTTGACGAGGGAGGAAAAATTATATTGGAACTAGAAGCAGTCACAGAAACAAGAACTCGATAGCTACGAAATCGATCAATTTCAGAGTATCTTATCAAGTGGAAGAACTTATCTGCTGAAGATTCCACATGGGAGGACGATAATTTTATACAGAAGCATCCAGAACTACTCAAGCGTTGAGGACAACACTTTTTTGAAGGAGAGGGGAATATTGGGTCCCTATAATACTAGTGATTACCCCATTACTATTGTAGTTGTACCCCTTATTAATATTGTTGTGCCCCTATTGTCCCCATATTGTTATTACTGTGCCCCATAGAATCCCTCTATTGTTATTTTTGTGGCTTTATATTATTATTGTTAGGTCGGCTGGGTTATACTGTGACTCCTTAGACTCCTATATATAGAAATGAGGTTTTGTCATTTGAATCATCCAAGAATTGTTAATTTATGTAATGTAAAGGAGGTTGCCCCCTCGAAGAGGCTGAATTTTAAGGCGTTGATCTATCTTTTCTATCTTTTTCTTGAGCTGGTTTCATAACATACTATTTGGATCCCATACGCATCCTAGAGAAATTGATATGTCATAATTCCCCTGATAGTTCATGCCACTATATGGATAGTCATATATGTACAATGGCATTTAGTCCCAATGAGAAAGAAACTCAGTTCTGGACACTCGTCTGATTCCCCCTCCTCCACCTCGTCTCAATAGATGACCCAAGCATTGCATCCTCAGCTCTTGTGGGGCCCCATCATGAATTTGAACATGAAGATGAATAGTGGGGATCTTCTCAAAGAAGAGTGAGCATAGCACTATCCCAAATGAATAGTTATCATTGGTCCTTTGCCTTCATAGTTTCAACTGTCGTTTCAACAACGACAACATCATCTAGGCCCACCCATATTTGGTCCCTCCCAACACACTCTCGACTAACATCATCTTCCCTCTAGTGATATGGTGGGAGGCATGACTTCCCAAGATCCATAACACCATTGGAGGTTGTAGCTCATGTCTCACGTCTCTCCAGGTCACTGATCTGTATGGTTGTTCCCTTTGCACAACTCCTTGGTACATAATGGTGATCAACAAACTCACCTATATGACTCCCACGAGGAAACACTAGATGTATCTCCCCTACCACCACCAACGGGGGAAATCCTCTCTTAAAATATATGTCTTGGATCGTGATCTTTATTTTGTGCCCTTGTACTACAAAGGCATCCTAATTTGGGTCCTAGTAACTAATTATGCTCAATAGCAAGGACTCATTAGCCCTAATCATAGGGTTCTCTAAGAACTTCAACACACCATAGCATGCCAACACCCCTATCACTACTTCAGTCCCCTAAATCTTAGCACAAAGGGAATCCAAATCTCGTTCTCACCATGATACCTTTAGCTCTACCATACCTGCAAAATACCATTATGTTTTTTCAGTCAAGAGTCAAAGGCATGCATGATTAGTACTTAGCTTTAGCTCATGGGAGACTACGAGTCCTACCAATCCTCTCAGCCTAGAACATAGTTTCTTCCCTCAAAATTGTGTTGGACGCACTTGTCATCCCATTTTCTACATTCGAGAATGCATAACAGGCCCCCAAAAGTGTGTTGCGACCATGAGGATGAGAAGGGGTCCCCCACAGTGAACTGAAACCCTAATTTGAAAATCTGATGCACCAAAAATGATGAGTAAGTCTATGCCACCTATTTCCAACATGCAGATCCTGATTTTGATAGTCGATTTGTCTGCTACAATCTTCGACAGATTTAAGGGCTTCTACTACTCTCCAAATTCTCCACGACTTACTATGCAAATGAATAAGATTTGGGCGTGAAAAGCCCTTTTACAAGAAAAACCCTAGTTTTTATGTCGCCCATTGTGACCAAACAGTAGCTCTATCTCATGAATCGTCAGCACCATTGGAAATATTTCACCAAGTTCTATAATGGGTCTCTTTTTTTTTTTGGTAGTTGGACACTTCATTGAGAAGCCATTTTTTCCATGAGGTTTCACTTTGCCACCTACTAAAACCAAATATCTTCATTTGAGCTGCCCCTACGATGGTACCACTTTACCTTTGCACTGGTTTACTCATGTGTCGATTTTTGTCATGATTAACTATCATTCAATCATGTTTTTATGGTCCCCTATAGGCCTCCCCCATGTGTCAACATCATTGAGTCACCCTTGTTCAGACCATCCGAGATGTGTCACCCTTCAGTCTAGTTATAGTGATCCATACATCATCCTATCTCACCCCTCCCATTTTTCATATTTAGCCTCCATCTCTACTACTCAGTCTTCGCCAAACCCCGTTTGAGTCGCTGACAATCCTCTATGTAATTGAGTTAGTCACTACCACGTCAACCATCCCTATTATACTCTAACAAGGGAAGTTTTCAGTCAACCACCCATATTGTTTGCTTCCATCATCATCCCTGGTGTCAGTCTATCATTCACTCTACTATGATTCCTTGTGACTTTGTTAACGATTCCTTATTACCTTAACTTTGGTGGGCCCTCTTCTGTTAACCTAAGCACATTTATTCCAGAAGATTTTCCTAGAGGGCCATGTACCTTGGCATTGGCATACATCTCTATTCGATGCCTCAGATCAAGCAAATGGAATCATCATTTACCTTTGACTTGGTTGTTTCACATGTGCTCAACACTAGCTCCTTATCACACAATTGAGATTAGTACACTTGACAGTTCAGTGATCCAGATGATTGTCCTAGTGATTCCCAAGTGTGTGCGAGATTTTTTAGACCTCATTAGGGGGTGGCCCCTCAGGTAGGCCCACACATGCCCAAATGACCAAATATATTGTCCAGCCTCAGATGCAATTCTGCAGATGTGATGGGTTCAGTTTCCACTGCTTGCAGCACCAACAACACACATGGCTCATTTAGATGATCCATTCAGATCCTGAGAGCCCTTTCCTACTCAACAAGGCTTCTTTGGTTGAAATCCCCCCTCACAATTTTAGCTTGATGAGAATTATGTCTCATGTACCTCGATGTTATTGTATTCAGTCCTCGCCTATGTTCTTCTAGGCACATTATGTATATGGGGTCGATTGTATTATTTTCTGGCCCATTCACACCATTGTATAATGTATCATGTACTTTGTAGCTCAATCCCACATTGTTCAACTCATGATTAATATTGTACGTAGTTACCTCAGCAAGTATGGGTATGCCTCCCCCACCTCATTTGAGATCATGTACTCCCACATAAAAGGAGACTTATATCATTTTAGTAGGTCTCGCTCCCTCCATTATTTATTTGTCCTTGTAGTGCTAAATGTTCTTTCTCTCTCTCTTTGACTCCCCTTCGACATCTCATGGAAATGTAACCTACAACATATTTCTGTCATACGATTTTCTCCTAACACTCATACGTTGGGGGACAATCTGTTATCACCAAAAAAGTATCAACTAGCCATTTCTAGCTAGGTGGATCGAAATACACCATGTAGGATTAATTTTACCATGGTAAAATCACTTTTACTGTGAAAAATAATTTAGTAAACCACTCTTTTATTAAATTATTTTCTGATTTAAATAAAAATCCCATGAAAATAATTAGATAAATCATTATTTATTTACTTTTCTCTAGGAATAATTACTTAAATAATTATTCCTTGTCACATTTGACTAAATTCACTAGGAATAATTAAATAAATCACTATTTATTTATTATTCCTTCTTTCCATTATTGGAATATTTGTTAAATCGATATTTAATAATTATTTCACTTTCACACCATTCTTAATCCTCACGAAATAATTACTAAATAATTTTGTTTTTTAATTAATTCTAAATAAAGATATTTAACCATTTTAAATATGTTTTCCCTCTCCAAGTGGTTAGATCTTAATTTGGTCAATATTATTTTATTTTTCTCCATTTCCGAGATAAAATCAATACTCTTTTATAAATAGGAGGGTTTTCCATTCATTCTTCACCATGATCATAATCATCATCACCGTTGACGTCTTTTTTATTTGAGCTCCCATTGGAGTTCTCCACATTTTGTCTAGGTTTTTCACATATTGAGAGAGAAGATCATCTTCATAAGCATCAAGGACATCAAAGGACCCATCCCACGGAGAGAGACTTACAGAACCTTTTGTATATCTCCTTCACCAGGTGTTCTTAATAAATAATTTATTCAATTAAAGATTTTCCATTTGGGTTATTGCATTGGATATCTTTACATTTTTTTGTTGTTTTGGATTATCTATATTTTTGTTGCAGGGTTTTCCATTTTTATTGCAGATCTGAATTGTAAGCAGCCATCAAATTTTTCTTAGGGTCACTTGTCACCTAGTGACTTAAGTGAAGTGTTTTTGGTACACCTTCCAAGAAATCTCACACTAACGTGGTTCATGGGGTAATATTTAATCACTTCTTAGATGGTGATGGTTATGGTTTATATTTATTAATGAAGGGATGCAAGTTTTAGGATATTTGAGATTTGAAATTTTGTATCATCTAATCTATCATTCCTTTATTCTGTAAATTTCGTAGATTTAAACAAAGATAGTTTATTTTCCCAATCAATCGCCATTTATTCATATCTTAACAATGCTACTATTATTCTGGGGTAGAATAAAGAGGCCTAATACTAATTGTAGTCACTAGATAATTGGTAAGATCTTGAGAAAGAAATTACTGAGATAACTAATTCATCCCATGTATCACCATTTATGCGCTCCTAAAAATCAAAGCCCCTAGGGGATGCATCCTTTTCTCATCATTTTTACCCTCTTTTATATTCCATTTTTATCCATTATTATACCATGGCGTTCACAACATGATTATGTCACTTTTATATATAATGAGGTAATTGAGGTGATGAATTACTAATTGAGGCTACTCATGTGATGTGTTCTAGAAATCTCGATGACAGGGAAACTAATGAGTTTGGGGAAGCACACCCTGCTACAGTTTATGATTACTTTCTTCTAGCTTGCATGGTTTCTGCCTTTCGCATCATTTTCAACATCAACTCAACCTACATGAACTTCAACAAATATACGTCCATCTATGCCGTTCCATGCTTTCACGGAGGTAAAACATGATGTAAAATAGCATCAGTTTTTTATTTATTAAAGGTTAGGAGAATGCCATGAAAAACCACTGAGCATTACTCACTCATATTTTTAAACCATTATTTCCATTTCTTTACCACTCCCCATTTTTCAAAACACATCAAAGCTTTTAGTCTGAGGGAGGGTATTCTTCATTGCTTTACCCATGATGATTACATGATTATCCCATCTTTTACTATCTTGATTCATTCTCAAACCTCCCTTATTCCTTGTTTTATACACCAAGCTATGATTTCAACAATGATTGTAACAACCACTTCAATTTGTTTTCTAGTGTAGCATGAGGGTATGCTAATTCTCTAGTTTTGGGGAGCAATTGCTATGCATGATGGATACTTTCTCCCTTATTTGTCATTTAAGGCATACAATTTCATTTTATATAGTCTAGAAATAGATTCGGTATATCTTTAAAACTTTGAAATGGATTCTTGTGATTTTTTGAAAATAAAGAGGTATCATTAAAATACCCAAACCCAAAAAATTTCAATCTATACTACTTTGTATGACTCTAGATATCATGCACTATCACCTACAACCATTTTGATGATATCTAGACATTTGTGCATTGTATTACTTTTATTTTCTTTGTGGAGAAGAATTAATGTAATAGGAACAGACCTGTAAAATTTGAGGGAAAACTAATTTATGGTTTTTGATAAATTAAGCATTATCACCTCCAGCCATTTCGCTTATATCTCAGGATTTATGTATCAGATAGGTCTGATTTTCGGAGTGGAGAAGCATTAATATAGTAGAAATATTCTTGCAAAATTTGAAGAAAATATGATTTTTAGCTTTTGAGAAAATGGTTAATGAACCTTGTTGTTACTTGTATCATATTTTTTTGCAACTTGTTACAACTTCACCAACATTGCTAGAATTGAATGACCATTATTTTGAAGAGGCTTCTGGGGAAAAAGTCTTATGTTCCATAAACATCGTGAGTTAGTGTTAGTATTTTGGTTATTGTATTAGAACTTGGTTATTACATAGGCATTAGATTGCATGAGGACATGCAACATATTTAGTTTGGGGAAGATGTGGGAAACTAAATTATCATTATTATTATCATTTGTTGACATCTACTTCATCCATTTCCATCATTTTTTTATCACGTTATTTATCATAATTTATCATATAATTCCATTTCATAATTATTTATGCTCTTATGGATAACTAATACTTGTTCTCTTTTATTTTTAATAAATTTATGGTTATTATGCATGATTTTTCCAATGATGGTTTATTCATGAATTTATTATAACATCGCTCACTATTTTAACCTTCAATATCTCTTCCAGAATGCAAATGTGATCTTCAACTCATAGTTAAATATTCCAATTCAAAAATTCGTTGGAATACAATCTGAAATAACATTTTTGCATTGGATATTTTGGGAAAATCAAGATTAATCTTGAAAATCTAAGACATGGATTTTGTGTCGAATGGACCAAGTTAGACTTAAAAGGAGTTTTTTTTCCAAAATTTAATCTAGATTGAGAGAAATGTAAGACTCTTTGAAGGCGATTTTCCTAGATTTTTTGTTGTGGTTGTTTTCTGATTTGCCTTATTTACAAAAATAGATTAGAATGGCTCTAGCTGATTGATGATGGAGAAATATTTCAGATTTTATCTTACTAATTAAGTCATCATAGTCAATCCAAAATCGTATTGAAAATAATTCTTTTCATTTTAGTTATAATTATCCCTTTTCTATTTGTATATTTAAATAATGACATATATCAGAGAAAGGGATGGATGATTATTGAATTAGAGGCAGAGATCAGAGCTATATTGTATCTATTTCTATTTTTTAGTGAAAGGATCTATCAATGGAATTTCACATTTGTCTACCTGTAATATGATCTGAATTATTTTTCAAGGGACAACTAACTCTTAGCGAGTTGGTCCCACTACCTTGCACAAGGTATTGCCTTGAACATCTAAAGTAGTTTAGTTGTGTGCTTTTTTCTTGGGATTTCAATTGTTGATTATTAAATTAAATTTCCTTTTTTTAAAGTAATTTGTTGGTTGTTGCATTTTCTAGATTTTTTATTTCTTGCAATTTCTATTAATTTTTTGCTCTAAATTAACATTTGAATTATGTTGGGTGCAATAGGTTAAATTTCCAATTTAGAAAGGTGTGGTTTAAATTATTATTGATTCAAGCCATGGGAGTAGCATAATTCTTTTTCCTGACATTAACTTTCTATTTTTTAATTTAGTATTTTTATTTAATTATCACATTTTATTTCTTGTTGAGTGAGCTTGATCGTGTAGATTACAATCATGTAGAACCAATGTTAGTTGTTGGTAGTTTCTTGCATATAATTTGCGGATTGTCTTGAAACAAAAAGGCGTTCATCGGGTTGATAATTAATGTTCACATTATTAGTTATTTTTTATTAAGCAATAATTTCCCCAACACCATTCTCATAACATTTTTAACAATTTAAACTTTCAAATGGGAAATGTAAATTCAACATGAGAACTCGAACCAAAAAACCCTCAAAAGACATGAAAAAGAACCCAAAAATTAAAAGTGTGTATTTCGAAATGATGCTTTTTTTTAAGGGTCATTTTTCAACATTTTCTAAAAATGGTAGTAAAAACAAATTTTTTTTGTGAAAAAAGATGAAAAAACACATTGAAAATGAAAATTGTTGATGCTAGATTAACATTTTTTTTTTTTTCAGGGTACAATTTCAACATTTCCTAGCAATGATGTTAAAGATAAAATAATGAGACTTGAAATACCTTAAAATTACAACATTTTTCATCCATGATGTTAATGATGAAAGATCATGACTCTAGAAAACACTAAAACTCTAATTGTTTTCAACCATAGCATTAAATAAAAATATCATAACTCAGAAACACCTTAAAATTTTCACAAATTTTCAACCATGGAGTTAAGAAACGTTAAGTTTTCAACATACTTCAACCATGAAATTATGAACAAATTATATGACTAAAAAAAACTTTAAAAATGATACTTGAATGAAAAAGTCATTATTCCAAAATTAATTTTTATTTTAAAGGTTAAAAGTATAGTTTTTTTCAAATTTGAGCCTAAGACAACATATCCCATTGCAGCCAAAACATTTAAATCAACCATCAAAATGAAGTATCCCATTTTAATGAGAGATTAAAATTGAAACATTTATTAACTATGGTATTAATCAATTGATAACAATAAATAATATCAAGGAAATATCATTGTATAATTTCAAAATTTAACATTAATTTATAATATTTTTTTACTTTTAATCAAAATATCAATACTTGTAGGTTGAATGAAACATAAATTATTTCTGTAAGTTATTGTTGTATTATGGATATTTTAAAAAAATGCATTCATCATAATTAAAACATATAATCGAACAAACATAAAAATGACTCATAACTTCATGTAAGATCATATAGAAGTCAAAATATTTATTTCAAGTTACCATGAAAACATGATTTACATACAATGTCTTAAACAATTATTTAAAATCACTCATATGTTATGGAAAACCATCAAAATCTACAAAATTTTCATATAAATGTCTGGATGCAAATGAAGATGACCCATATTCTTCTCTTTCATCAACTAGTTCCCCATGTCAGTCAATATGCATGCCCACCATTTCACATTTCATAAGTGTTCTAGATCTATGACTAATTTCAATAAACTGCCATCTCAACATTGTTTCTTCTGGTAGCAACCCCTTCATAATATCTATTGTCCTTAAGCAAAGAGTTCCTCTCTTTGTTAAATTGAAGTGATAAACAAGTATATCAATAACCTCCAATTTTAAGATGTTTGTGCATCGACAATTTGTATTTATACCCTTTATTTTTCTCTTTTTGCCAATTTTTTTAATCAAGTACCATCTCTGGCTTGTTCACACTATTGAATGTGTGTTTATTTGTGGCATATCAGTGTACTTCAACACCTGCAACATCTTCATTTTATTTAATGACCTTTATAACCTTGGAAACCCAAAATAGATTTCCATGTGGATCTCCATCTCCTAGCACTGTGATCATGCAACCCTCCTTAACATCCTGTACAGAACCCCTGTAAAGGTCTTCCATGGCTTCACATTGTGCATGAGATATTCTAGAATCAATAGACATTTCTCTTTCATCTACCTATGAATAATTGATAATTCATTGAGATTGTTTTTGTTCGACAATGTTTCTTCCTTCATGTTTATTTAACATATTTTGTGGCCAAATAAATTGATCCTTCATAAGTATATCTTCATTTGTTGATCTTGAAATGATATCACTTTGATTATTATAAAAAGGGTCCCACCAAATAGAATCAGTAGTATCAAAGTACCTATATGTGTATCTAATATATTTTTTAATTTCTTCCAGGCATTCAAAATTATATCTCTCTTCTACCTTTTTCCACTACAAATTTCAGCAACTGATTGTAGTAACAATATTTTTGATGCAAGTATTGGATGATATGGAATGAATTTTAAAAGTGCCAAACTTGATGAAGGCCCCCATTCTGTAGTAGTTGAATACTTCTTGCTCCATATATGTGTTTTCCCATTAAGTTTTTTGATATGAAATTTATGTTGGAAGCTAATGTCATTAAGTTGTTCAATGCATTTCTCCTTGCTATGCAATCCTGAAATAAACCTTTGCATGTCAATAGTTTCTTCCAACACATGAAAAATAGGCTCTGGAATGTATGACTTCTTAATACATTCAATTAATGATGGAATTCTCCTAACATCCTTCCTCTTCAATGTTACTAAAAAACGACTAAACATCTGATCAATATGGTCATGAATGTGCCCAACAAGAAGGAAACCAACCTTTACCTTCTGAAAAATTCTCAAGTCAACAAGCATGTTTAGATATCCAAAAACAATCTTAATTTTTTTTTCATGATAAGTGTTGTCCAATTGCAAATACAAAACTTTTGGAAGATTACCATATCAATGAGAAAGCACATCATGAATAATGGTTATTGCCATATTTTAATAATTATGAATATTTGGAGTTGTGAACTAAACCCTTGGCAACATTTTCCCATTACATACCATAGAACTAACCAAGTGAAACTGAATAAAATTTTCCTCATGTAAACTTTTTCGTGTGCAGACAAAATATGGTAGAAGTATTTTCTTATGGTTCATGCCATCAATTATCCATTTGGGCTTCAGTGGGGGAGCAATACGATACCGCGTGGGTTCATATTGGGGGATTTATATTGAATAAAAATTGGCACAATATATTGGGGGATATATAGGGGGTAAAGGGTTTTGTTTTTGGTAGGTATAGAAAATGGAGCTAAAAGTTAATGAAAAAATATAAAGGGGTATAAAAAGTGTTAATGAAAAACTAGCTACCTACAATATCTAATGGAAGTAGGGGTTTTTCAAATTGGGAAGGTGTATTGGGTTCATATTGGTAGGAGGTTAAATAATGTGATTTTTAGGGGAAGTTTCCAATATGTATTCAAATTAAGGGCATTGTATAATATGCCACGAACTCACGAGATAGGTCATAGGTTAATTGTCTAAATCCCCCGTGCAATTATCAAACCCAAATATTTATTTGGATTATCATAACACTTCTTTCGATGCTTTTACAACTTTTTCCTTTCACTTGTTTGTTGATCGTGATGCTCTTGAAGTGTTTGACAATGGAATCTTCACATAACATAAAAGAAACCTATTAATAAATACATTATCATAGTTGATAACACTACAATTTTAAAACTTAATGTTACGAATGCTTACCTCTTTTCGCCCCCTAAAATTTATCCCTCTTTTATTTAAGACAAGCACATGTACTGCAAACCCCTATCCTTGTCTTCTTAGTGTAATATACCTAGGGGGGATAATATGGGGTACAAAGAGAGGTATCCAAGGGAATAATGTAATAATGGGATGGGCCATAGTAATAAATAAGGTGGTTAACTCGTATCATGTAAGGGACCACAAGTAGTTAGTAATAATGTAAGGGGCCCATGGTATTAGATAGATGGTATTGGAAACATGGTAATGACACATGGTATTGTATGTATGAGGCCTATATAGAGGCTAGAGACTCCAGATTGAGAGATGTCAAGGATTATTGTATGGACAGGCATATGGCTTGTGGAGTGTTCTCCTTCCTTAAGAATTGAATGTATGGTTTTGCCATACCTTAAGGGTTTGATCAATAAAGTGAAGCATTTATATCTATTTATATCTTATTATTTCTGGGTATATTTTGATTCTCATATATTTCTAGGTCATATCTATAACAATTGGTATCAGAGCACTTTCTTGGACAAAAGTGGAAATTTTTATTTTTTTTGCAGGAATTTTTTGGGTCGGCGAGTTGCAGATCAGATCTGTATTTTTTGGTGCAAAATATTCAAAATATAAGTGCATATCTGGATTCTTAGTAAAAAATACCTGATTTCAGAAAAAAAATCGGTCGAATCGATGTCTGAATGAAGGAGATATCGCTGATCTAAAAATTAGTGGTGTTGCAGACATTTTTTCGGGGCAGCGAGTTTTCGGTGCAGATATGTATGTTTAGGGGAAAATATGCAAAATATAATTGTAGATTTGGATTCTTTGTGAAAAAATACCTTATTTAAAAAAAAAAATCAGTGGAATTGGAGCCCGGATGAGGGAGATATCACTAATTTAAAATTAGCTCTTTTTTCAGAATTTTTGGTGACGGCGGGAGAATTGCGGTGTGGATCTGAAATTCGAGTGCCTAGATTGAGATTTCTACCACATGGAAAGATGCAAAAATGGTTATTCTATTTCTGAAAACAGGTTATAATAGGGATTCTGAGCAATATTGAAGGAATTGTGGCCATTTCAAATTTTAGCCAAGTACATGAATTTTTTTTCCAAACCTTCATGGCTTCTAGCAATGAATTTTTTGCAGAGAATGATAAGGGTCTTACTATTGAAGAATTTATAGAATATCAAAAATATCGATGCAAAAATTTTTGGGAAAATCGCCAACTATTTAATTTAAAAGATGAAGCTACTAAATGGTGGGACTCACTTGACGATTCAGTGGTGCAACTTCCCCATGAAAAACTAGAAGAAATTCTTTTAGAAAAATGGTCTCATGCTATAAAACAAGATAAGGAAAAACATGTGGGGTTATTGCCTACTGCTATCTCCTTATTGCAAGTTCATGGATTGATTCAGAAGGAGAAAATCATTGTGTTTATAAATCTGAGTTGCTAGCAAAATCTCATAAATGTCAACTTGGCAAAAAAATTACCAGTGCCAACAAAACACATTGAAAACACACAAGATGTGCAAGTTTATAAAGATTTGAAGCTTTCAATGGATAAGTATGTGTTGCATGGTGATTTTTATACTTCAGACATGGATAACATGGATGTTGTTTTGCGATATCCTTGGATGAAATCCATGGGTACTATCAATATTAATGTGCAGAAGAAATTCTTGAAGATTTGGTATAAAAAGAAGAAAATTACATTACATGATATTTCCATCAATAAACAGGTAGAGTCGATGGAGGCTGAAGCAGAAGATGTTCTAGGGACTGACATATCAAATGATGAGCCAGTGATAATCGACAATCAAACACAAACAGAGGCTGAAGCAGAAAAGGTTGCATGTGTTGATACATCAGATGAGGGCTCAGTGGTTGAAGTAATATTGGAAGATAAGACACCACAGTAGGCACCACAACATGCACCAGATAAGAGTCAGGCTCCAGTAAAGGGTGAATTAAAGAAAAAGACACCGTGGGTTAAAACTTCAACATATCATCACCCACATCACCCCACAAGAAAACAACCAACAAGATGGCAACTAATTAGCCACAAGGACAACAACCCTTGCATGACAGATAGTGAGGAGTGAAGATCCACCTACTACACATCAAAACAGAAGAGTTGCCACGGTCAACTTCCATCTCAAGCGAGCGAGGCACCAGTGAGATCGAGGGTTCACCTTTCTCTTGGATGGCTAGATGCACGTACATGGTACCAGTGGACTACTCTTTTGAGTAGATCTTATTATTTATGTTCTTCCCGTGTTTCGAGGATGAAACATGTTAAGGGGGGTAGAATGTAATATACCTAGAGGGTATAATATGGGGTACAAAGGGAGGTACCCAAGGGAATAATGTAGTAATGGGATGGGCCATAGTAATAAATAAGGTGGTTAACCTGTATCATGTAAGGGACCCCAAGTAGTTAGTAATAATGTAAGTGGCCCATGGTATTAGATATATGGTATTGAGGGAACAATGGTAATGACCCATGGTATTGTATGTATGAGGTTTATATAGGGGCTAGAGACTCCACATTGAGAGATGTCAAGGATTATTGTATGAACAGGAATATGGCTTGTGGAGTGTTCTCCTTCCATAAGGAATGAATGTATGGTGTTGCCCTACCTTAAGGTTTGTTCAATAAAGTGAAGCATTTCTATGTATTTCTATCTTATTATTTCTGGGTATATTTGTATTCTTATATATTTTCAGGTCAGATCTATAACACTTAGGAATACAAACATTGTTGAATTATTTCCTTCATAGCTTCACAAAATATTGCTATGTAATAAAATTATCATCTCCTTCAACACCTTCTACATATTCTTTGTATAAGTTGTAGATTTCAAGTCTTGAGAAATTATCTAGAATATGTATTGTATCTCCATTTTGCATACACTCTCCATGATTTGAAAAAAAGTCTTTCATCCATGAAATTGTAGTATTTTCTAATGGTCCAAACTCTTGTTTATGAAATACTTCTCAATAAAACTTGGAATCTTTTTCCAAATTTTCTTGGATTCTCGACAGACGAAAATTTCTAATTGGATAAAACATTATGAAAGTATTTCTACAGAGAAATAAAGACCCAATATGAGAACAATGTAGATTGCATGCACCCCACTAAATATGAATTTTGCATGATTTTATTCATAGAAAAATATCTATTCCTTTTCTCGAATGCAAACTTGAAATCCATATGCTTCAAGGAATCCTTTTGAGGACATTCACTTGAGATCAACTCACTAATAAAATTTCTTCTCATGAGATATTCTGTCGTACCCTTTGTTTAACTACAATATTTTGGATTGATACGAAAAGGTATACTCTTACTCCTAGATACAATACTTGTTGGAAACGTCTCCATCATTTCATCATCCTCTCTATAAGAATTTTCATCATCATTGGGAGGAATATTATCCTCACTATGATCATTCTGAACATAGTTAGGAAATTCATCACCATCATTACTTGGAAAATATTCATTCCCATCCTCACCTACTGGAAATTCTTCATTACTATCATTTGTGCTTTTGAAATATTTACTTAGAGGATATTCTTCATCATATTCATCTTGCACTTCATCAGTGCTACCATTATATTCCTTAGAATTAGGACTGAGTGGAAAATTTGACTCTCTATTTATTGGAAATTCTTCATCCTACCATTCGTTAGTGTAGCTTTCATAGTCCTTAGGATTAGGACTAAGTGGAAAATGTGACTCTCTATTTACTAGAAATTATTCATCCTTCCCTTCATCACCGCTACTCTCATAGTCCTTAGGATTAGGACTAAGTGGAAAATTTGACTCTCTATTTACTATAAATTCTTCATTGTTCCCTTCGTCACTGCTACTCTCACAGTCCTTAGGATTAGGACTAAGTGGAAAATGTGGCCCTCTATTTACTGGAAATTCTTCATCCTTGCCTTCGTCACTACCTCTCTCATAGTCCTTAGGTTTAGGACTAAGTGGAAAATGTGACTCTCTATTTACTGGAAAATTTTCATCATTCCCTTCGTCACTAATTCTCTCATAATCTTCACGATTAGGACTAAGTGGAAAATCTGACCCTCTATTTACTGGAAATTCTTCATCTCGCCCTTCATCACTACTGCTCTCATAGTCCTTAGCTTGAGGACTAAGTGGAAAATGTGACTCTCTATTTGTTGGAAATTCTTCATCCTTCATTTCATCACTACTTCTTTCATAGTCCTTAGGGTTAGTACTAAGTGGAAAATTTGACTCTCTATTCATAGTGAAAGAATTCATGTTATATTTATCAATATGAATAGAGTTGTTACTGGACAAAGATGTTGATTTTCCAGAAAGAGAAACTTCACTATGAGAAGAATCGATGAATTCCAAATAGAAGATGTTGAATGATACAAATGCAATCTCTCCCAATCATAATTTATAGTTATAGAATGAAAATTTCCCACCAAAGTTTCCTCCCAAAAATATTCGCCAAAAGTTTTCCCTCAAAAAATTTGTTTGAAATATTTCCCTCCGAAATTTCCTTCTAGAATTTATTTGAAAACATTTTGCTAAAATTTTGTCTTGAAAAAATTGACCCTACCTTCGATTCAAATTTCGACAAAAATTTTCCTTTAACACATTGTTTCAAAACTAAAATTTATCTTTTACTTAAATTATTTTACATTTACTAGACAATTAAGTTAATTTTTATAATTTATATTATAATTTTTATCCCATACTTAACAAAAATTAGTGTATCATCGTAATATTAACTATCTAATAATTTTTTTATTTTAATTTTAATCTCACATTCAAGAAGTGATAAATTAATCCCATAATCATCACTATATAATAACTTTCGTTACTACTATTCCTTACATCCGATCAAGTCTTCTTGGGGGTTTCGTTAAAAAGATCAAAGTGATTTTACGGAGGAGCTACATTGTCATCAACAAGGAATTCAACGAGATATTTTCACACTTCAAAGGTTATTTTCCCCTCTATTTGACCATTTAAAGAGGAAATTGCAGAAAATAGGTTGTTTTAAGCTGACAATATTTTTCTTCTTTTTCTTGGTGGGCAACTCAATTCATTAGTTTGAAATTTAGGAAATTGTTGAAATAAGGAAGACGTAAGTTCAAATTTCATTGAGTATAGGTCATAAAACCCTAGGGGTTTACTAGTGGTTACGTGTCAGGCAGGCTGCTAGGTACCTCAAGGATATAAAAAAAAACCTATTCCATAAAAAAAAATGTTTTTTACATTTATTTAAATAAATAGATTTTTTTTTTGAAAATAAAAAATTAAAATAATTTTTCACCTGCACCTACCTCACCTGCCCCCATGTGGGCATGCCTACGACACAATATACCCATAACAGGTAGGAGAGCAGAATTCCATGGGCACCCCACCCACAAGTGTGCCTGCTGCACTCCAACCCTTTGGCATGTGGGGGACTAATTCCATGTCGATTCTGGGGATCGGCCCCCTGCTTGCTAGGGGGCAGTTGTGCCATGGGTGTTCTCGCTTCGCAATTACCATATTCCTCCCAAGGGTTTATTTTTTTATGGGAATCCCCTAGCAAGTAGGGGGCTAATTCACCTACCTACCAAGGGGTCACTATGTCATGGGCACCCCACCCACGGGCGTGTTCGCTGCACAACAATCCCTTGGAAAACATGGGTATGATTTCAGGAATCGACTCGTTTCTTGATAGGGGGTCAATGTGTCATGGGAACGCCCACCCATGGGGTATCTGACCATTATGCCACAAACATGCCTGTTGCAAAATGACTGCTTACCTGCTAGGGGTTGGTGTGCCACGGGCACATCCTCTTGTTGGGTGCCCATGGCACAACATCAAGCTGACAAGAAGGGGGTTGATTCTCGAAATTGACCTCCTGCCTACCCCAGTAGTGTTTGTGACACAATGACCCCCTTCCTGCCAAGGGGTCACTATGTCACGGGCACCCCGCAAGCTATGGGCCCTCAGTGCCCAAGGCTGATTTCCATAATTATAAAAATTAAAAATTTTTGTTTTTTGGGGTAAATATTCAAATAAAAATTAAAAGTTAAATTATAATAGGTTTTTTTATGCTAAAATTTTTAAAATGAAATTTTAATTGGTTTCTAACAAAATTATTTTAATTGTTGTATTTGTTTTTGTTGTTTTCTTAAATTTTAATTTTGTTTTGTTTTGTTTTGTCTGTATACTTAAGATATGAGTTTTTTCAAATTTGTTTATATATATATATATATATATATTCCTTTTTTACGAAAATGGCATCAAGGAAGTTCTCCATGAATCTTTCTGGACCAAAGGCAACAATTACATCATCTAAAGTTGTAGGTGGGCCCTCAAGGATTACTACTAAGCACAACTGACCTATGTCACATGATAAATATCGAGTAAGTGGCTCCTCAAAGGAAAAGAAGAAGATTTCATATTGGTTGAAATTATGAGAAATGAATTAGACAAAATTTTAATGGTATGTGAAAGATAGAGAACGCGAAGAAGATCTGCAAATATATCTATATGATGGTATGATTAACGATGGTGGAATTTATCAGGTATCCGGAAAATTATAAGATATATTTTTGGTGCCGAATACAAAAGTTGTTTGTGCACTTACAAAACTCCCCAAGTCACTTGAGAAGATTAGATGTCATTTTGTGGTGTCGATGAATGCCATGGATGAATATTCTACAAAGTTATGTGAACAAATTGTAAATGACATTGCGCAAAAAACTGAAAGTTGTTTATTTATATTTATGTGTTTTGCATTATTGTAACTGTATTGTTATATTTTTATAACTTACTTATTATTGACATATTATATTTTGGCTAATAGTATTTTTCTAAGGTTCATTCAATTATGTTGGGGAGAGTTTATTTTATAGAGCGAGATATTATGAATGTGGTAAGCGGTTTGCACATAGAGATAGAAAAAGATATGAGAAAGAAGGAAAAATAATTAGTTCATGATGCTACAAGACTACATACAGGGGATAAACAATGAATTCCTTTATTGTGTCAATCTAGTAAAGCTAGATATGGTACTTTTTAAGATGACAAAGTTGAAGCTCAAGAATATGTTTTTATTACTAAGAATGAGATTAGAATTGGTTTTGGAAAGGAGAAAATCCATAAAAGACCAAAACAAAAATGCCCAGGAATGTCTCTCTTCCACTTGATGGTGAAGAGATTGCTTATGTAGAAGAAAATATGATAACCGATAGGAGGAAGATATTAAAAGTTTTTCATTCTAGAAAAATCATGGGCAGTAGTGAAGATCAAAGTGAAATCTCAAAAGAAAGTAGGGAAATCATAACACTAGGTCCTCATATAAATGATGGAATATGAAAAAAAAAAATTCCATCAAAATTCTGTTTACAAATACAAACTTAATTTAGGGAGGTTGTACATTTCAAATTAATGGAATCCAATTTTATAAGCTAAATGGACGACAATTTATATATCAAATTAGAAATCCACACCACCTGCATTTTCATAACTTGAAAATGTTGTTCATCTACAATCCATATGCATAGGTGGTTGATTATGTTGTTCTTGTTGATCCAATTCAAGTTCCCAACAAAGAGACATTTGAGAAGTCAAAATGTTTTGAATACAAATATTATGTAATTTGGGGCAACCATTCTACAGAGGCTAGAAGACAATTGACGAAGTAATATCCCAATAACTAGCGTTTTCAAACAATGAAATGTACCATTTATGTTGGGTTAAAATATACAGAAGAAAATTTATTGACATGGGATCATAATACAGATAATGAGTATAGGATCTCTATGAATTTCATCCAAAGGCTTAGATTTATTCATATTGAATTTGAATAAAAATGTGGTTCCAGGGATAAGAAAAATGTTAGTCTAGCCTTTTAGAAGGAATGTTGTAAGGAAATAGGTTATCAAATTGAAGAAAAAATCAATTCAAAAGGTGTAAAATTACATTAAGAGATATTAATAGGTATGGATAACATATTCTAGTTGGCATTTAGAACTGGAGAGATATGGGAATTGATTAATGATATTTTGGACATGTAGGAGATCATTGCAATAAAAAACTAGAAGGTTAAAAACTATAAACCATTGATATATGCCAACAGTACCAAATGATATGACTTTCACACCTTGGAAAAAAATACGAGTTCATGATGAAAAACTTGTCAAATCATTATTATCTTGTGTGAAGTTATGTGAATTATCATTGGACTAAATGTGTGAGGAATTTCAAAAGTAAGTTTGTTGAATTATTTTTTCTTATTTTTTTACTATATTTTTCTTTTAAATATAACATATTATTGTTCATAGTATTTGTTATACATATCAGAATATTAAAATTTTTTACTTTATTTATGTAGTCCCAAAGTTTATATTAAAATATAAAAATAGATGGTTAAATTGTTGAAGGAAAATAGTTGGGATGATTTTGTACACAACCACCTAGATTCAACTTCTACATCAACACTAAAATATTTTTATCTTTCATTTAAAAAGGCCTGTTGATTTACACATTCATTTTTATTCATATGTATACTATTTTTATTTTATAACTTATACATATATTTTGTTTATTTCATTAAAGACATTGAAGAATGATGCGAATTAAGTATCAAATTGTTTCAAAACTGTATTGAAAAAACTAACTTAGAAAGGCTAAGAAAGGAGAATCTTAGGAATGTTGAACTTGATCATAGTCTTAATCATTTCATTTGGAATGGGGCCGACACTATCCAATATCAAATAATACAAGGTGATTGTGAAGACATTGCGAAACTCATACCTAAAATGGATTATTCCCTAGTTATTGCAGACATTCCTCATGCTTTCAATATCCAAAACATTTAATATGATAGTGAGCCTTATACTTATCAAGATTTTAGTAAAGTGGTTACGTGTTTTCTCGTAGTCACAATATCAATATTTTGGAGATTTGTGACATTTCATTCAGAGACATAATTTGGAATGTTATTAGCAAGCTTCAAGGGACAAGAAAACTCTAGGACACAACTTACATGGTGAGACATTGAAATTGTATCTTAGATTACTTTTTTTTTAAATATTTATGTTCAAGTTAGTTGAAATCTTACTATTTCATGTTACGTGCAAAAGTCAAATATTATTGGTTGCGGTTATCAACCAATTATAAGTGATTTTGAGTTCATTCATGTTGAATGTTGGACAAAAGATGATAGCTATAAGCGTATGCTTCTGAATCGGGTAGATGGAAAGAGTCATAAGCAAGTATTAGTTCATGATGTTGTTGTAAAAAAATCAACATATGAAGATAAAGAAGCAAGGAGATTGGGTTATGGATTTATTCTCAGGTTCAGATAATTTTTATTATATAAAATTGATTTTTTTTTTTTATTTTTTTTTGGTAGGTAAGCACCCACAGGGGATTTGAACCAGTGACCTATCGCAAGGAGTGCCTTAACAGTGCAACCATTCATTGTCAATCCAAAGCCCTGTGACCTTATATAAAATCGAATTTCAATATTATCATTTTTTTTTTTATTTGTTTACACTAATTTACTTAATTATTTCTTTTGTACTTGTTGATTAGATACAACTCTAGCATGTTTCCTACAAAAAGGAAGAATTTCATTGCCATTGAAAAAGACTCACTACAATTCAATTTCATTGAGCAAATAATTAATTCTTTCCAATTTCTTCTAGATGAAATGCAAGAAGTTGATTTGAGGAAAGGTGATTATAATTAATCACATGTGGAAAAAATGGAAAAGTGACCTCAACCACCGTTAGATGGAATCACTGGAAAAGAATGCTTTGGGAGATTTGGAAACATCAAAGATCCATCAGAAGAGGAAAATGACCAAATTGACACAAACAATATTATGGAAGAACACAATAATGAAACTCTAGAAGATGATGAGCATGGATTATATGATATTCTTGATTAAATCTCAGTTATGGTTGCAAATCAAGCTCTTTTTTTGAAACTATTCATTAGTTATACTTATAATGTTTTGAATTTGAAATTTTATGAGAAGAATAAGTATTGAATGATTGTTGATGTATGTTTAAGATTTGTATTATGTGATTTTCACTTTAATTTTATGAGAATCATCATTTTTTGAAAAAAAAAACTATGATTAATAAAAAAAAATTGACATAAAATTCATAAAAATTGTTATTTTTTAAAGTATTTTTTGTTAAATTTGTCCCATAGAAATGGTTTATTTGACATGTTATTTTTAGCAAAATAATCTCAAAATGTGTATTTTTTTGTTATATTTATATTTAAAATGTGTTTTTTTTATGTCAATTGTTAAAAATTATTGACATTTTAGTGACAATTATTTGATGTGTATTGATATATTATTTGTTGATAGATAAATATATAGAAAATCCTAACTTTAAAATATGTTATGCAAAAAAATGAAGATCTCACTAAAAAATAAATGAAAAGAAAAATAAAAAAACACAAACCTGAAAAATACTTAAAAATAAATATCTCAGGGAAGAAGAAGAAGAAGAAGACTACTTCAAAAAAATTTAAATTTAAAAAATGATTATCCACCCTTAATGCTAAAGAAAATTTAAAGTGTTGAAAATAAGTCTCCTTAAAAAAGGGGTTGATGCTGCATCAACACTTTTCAAAATTAGCATGAAAATAACTAACATTTTAAAAATAATGTTCATACTTGACACATAAGAGAATTTAAAGTTTCAAAAATATGGGAAAAAAATATGTTTTTTCTGAATCAACACTTTTCAGAATCGGCTAATTTCTTCCTACCTCAAAAATATGGGTACTCAATACAGTTCTCATTTGATAGTTTACATTCTTTTTCCCACTATATAGGAGGCCAACCATCTTGTCATTATTTTCCCTTTGAAATCCTTGAACCTTGAATCATACAGGAGGGCCCAATCACCCTCTTGAAAATATATCTCCCTAATATATTTATCATGCTATATCTTCCTCTGTAGTTGGAGTACCATAGTGTGCAAGAGAGCCTACAATCTGAACTCATCCAAGCCATTGAGCTGAAGCAACCTTTCTTGTTGTGTTGTAGTGAGGTCTAAATCCAACTGTGCTACCATCCTCAAGGTATTGTAATCAAACTCAATGGACAACAAGGATTTATTTACATAGACCAACTCGAATGTAGTGAATCTAATAATGGTTTTCGAGTTGGTATTTGTTATCACCTAAAAAATGATCACCTAGCCATTTCTAACTAGGTGGATCGAAATACACCATGTAGGATTAATTTTACCATAGTAAAACCACTTTAACAATGTGAAATGATTTAGTAAACCATTTCTGTTAAATTATTTCTGATTAAAATTAAAAAACCCTATGAGACTAATTGAATAAATCATTATTTATTTGATTTTCTCTAGGAATAATTATTAAATCATTATTTGATAATTATTCCTTGTCACATTTGACTAAATCACCTATGAATAATTAAATAAATTGCTATTTACTTATTATTCCTTAATTATATTTTTGGAATAATTGTTAAATCACTATTTAATAATTATTTCAATTTCACACATTTCTTAATCCTTGTGAAATAATTAGTAAATCATTTTATTTGTTAATTCTTTCTAAATAAAGATATTTTACCATTTTGAATATGTTTTCCTTCTCCAAAAAATATAATAAAGTATTCCCAATGGTTATATATTTTGGCTAAAGCAATAATCAGACCTTTTATTTCAATAATCAGTAAATAAAATACATAAAATACAATATTCCTTGGTAAGCTGTAGACTAAGGAAAAAACCCAATAGTAATTGTAAATGGGCAAAAGCCCCGATCCCTACAACCAAACCTCAAAACTCTCAAAAGAAATACACTGCGGAAACCGGCAAGCAAGAATCGAGTAACAAATGTGTCATTATATAAAGATTTCATGTCTGCATAACTCACAACCCGCGGATCTGTGGAACGAAAAAGATAGGCGCTTCCCGCCAAGAGTGCTAAACACTGACTCCTACTGCCATTTCCCTGACTTGCATCTTTAATATCAACCATCGAACCTTCTCACCCGATCCTATAGCTATGGTTGATATCGCTATGCATAGAAGCACGACGTTTACCCATATGGACCCACCAACATGCTCGATCAATCCCATCCGTAGATCCGCCTTGCAAGATCTGACGGTTGAGGATCATATCGCACCGGTCTACATCACCGAACAATAGCGTATGATGAGGGCAGTATTCCATCTGACCCCACTACCACATGGGGTTCGCTGAATGGAATCGCTCCCAAATAGGAAAAACCACTTCCCGCTTGCAAGGCTTGCGATCACCGAAAAACCGCCCTGGACGCAGTATTACAAACAAAGAAGAAAAACTCAGGGTTTCGAGGCCGCCGAGAGTTCCCGGTTTCCGGCCACTTGCTGCACCTACTCTACCTGACCCACTGTGAGATGAAGCTCCCGCCATCCTGCTTGTCATCCAAAAAATTGAATCGCCCAATCTGCTACCTCTTGGAGCCACTATGAAAGTATTGACCTAGATTGTGAAGGCTGAACATTGCTTGCAACCCACTAAAGACCCGATTATGAACAAACCGCTAATCATAAAGCTATTGAGTCATCTGAACCCCACCTCCATGGCTCTGTTCCAAAACACCATCCTATCTTCATCTGCTTGGTCATGACAATTCACCTTTAATCTGTTCTGAGGTAGCTCTTGCCAATTCATCGCAACCCTATTTTCTGTGCAGATCACTCCTTGATTGGCCAGGAGATCCGCCAATTTATTGGCCATTCTTTGCACATGTTTAAAACTGATTGTTTGAAGGAATTGGAGATGACTGTGAATCCATTGAAAGACTTGGATCAGCCTCCAGTTTCTTGAGGCTTTTTCCGGCTTCGTACCCCAGCTGATTCTCTTGACTGAGTTAATGATTAACTCAGAATCAGCTTCAATATTCACATTATGGCGATTATCCTGAACCATTGCTCCATAGCCATTAATTCTGCCATATTGTTGGTGGCTCTTCCTAAATGGCAATAGAATATGAAAAGAATATTTCCATTTTCATCCCTTAAAACCCCGCCATGACTAGCAGTGCTCGAGTCACCTTTTGAAGCACCATCGATGAATTTCAAAAGCCCCTTAGGGGGAGGATTCCAAAAATCTAGCTCAGAATCCAAAATTAAAACCTTCCTATCCAGGCCCTGAGGAATAAGTCCCTGCAACCCTAGCTGACTGAGAATCCTCAATTCTGTTATAGAAGGTGGATTCTTAGGGAGATTTCAGACTATAGTGCCCACTGTCTCCTTAAGCTGTTTTAAGATCTGTTCAAAAAGGCAAAGGGATGGCTTCTTTTCATTCTTGAAGATTCTATTGTTCCTTTCTTTCCAAACATTCCAAATAATGAAGCTTGGCGTAAGAGCCCAAGCTGAGCCAAGAACTTCATAATCTGAAAAGTTTCTTCTCCAGTTGTTTAGGGTGTTGATAATACTCCCTTTGTCTCTATCAGACTATTGGAAAATGGCGGCAAAGGAATCCCACAACTTGGAGGTAAAAATGCAATTGTTGAGAAGGTGCTCCATTGTTTCCTCTTGTGCTTCACAGAGCTGGCATCTGGAAGGCCCCAGGACACCCCTCTTCCGAATGTTATCCCAAGTCAAAATTTTCCTATGCTGAACCAGCCACATGAAGAGTTTAATTTTCATCCAACCTTGGTGCCTCCATAGGTTTTTCCAAACCCTATCTGGAGCATGGGAATTCAATTCAAGGAGAATGAGTTTTGCTTCCTTAAGATTAAAGTTACCCTCATTGTTGTTGCCCCATCTCAGCTGGTCATGCCCCCCTAACACTAAAATTTTCCTTTGATTTAACTCTTTCATTAGTGTCTCAGCTTTAGCTTTCAGGGGGTTGTCATCCCTAAAATCAAAGTTCCTCCAGGTTCTCCATTTTCCTATATTGTTGGTTTGATCCCAAAAATCTTTTACCTTGGATAGCCCTTTAGTATCTACCTCTACCTTGAGGTCCTCCAAGTCCTCTTTTAACAGAATAGGTTCTTGTTGCCATCTATCCTCTTAGAATAAAGCTAAGTCTCCCTCTCTAATTTCCCAGAAGCTATTTTCTTGGACTAAGCCCCTGTTTTCCTAGGCCTTATTCCAAATGTGTGATCCCTTAATATTTCCATCCATCCTTATATGATCATTATTTTGCCATGAGCTAGCATATTTTTCTTTCCAAATTATAGCCCACTAAGCCTCTAGTTCTTTTACCCAGTGCCACCATAATTTTGCCCCTAAAACCTTGCTTAGAATCTCAAGATCATCCAATCCAAGACCCCCATGATTTTTAGGTTTGCAGATTTTTTTCCAGGCTACCAAGGCCCATTTCTTCCTTTCTTCCCCCTTGCCCCAGAGAAAGTCTCTTTGTATGGTTCTAAATTATTGCAAGACTCCTTTAGGTGCTGGGAGAGCTGATAGCATGAAGACTAGGATTGATTGAAGAACAACCTTTGTAAGCACCAACCTACCAGCCAAGTTTAAGGATCTCATAGTCCATTTCCTGATTTTATCTTGCAATTTATTAATCACCGGCTCCCAGATGCTCTTGTGAAATGGTTTAGCAGTTAGAGGAACTCCCAAATATTTTGAGGGGAGAGTTTCCCTTTGAAAGCCCAGAATTCTAGAGATGTTCCTTTGAATAGAAATATTAGTATTGAAGAAAAAAATCTTATATTTAGAGAGATTAACTTCCATACCTAAAGCCATGGCAAAGTCACTTAGGATTTGTTTACATGCAAGAGCTTCTTTGACTGTGGGGATTCCTTGCAGCATGGTATCGTCAACAAATTCTTGAGTGGTCAAAGCTTGTCCACTATCAGAAAGTTGGAGACCTTTGATCTTACCAACTTCTTTTGCATGCTTGATAGACCGACCCAGTCCTTCCATCATGAGGATGAAGAGAAAGGGAGAGAGTGGGTCACCCTGTCTGAGGCCTCTAGAAGGAATAAAAGTCTCTGAAGGAGAACCATTGACCAAAATTGAAAAGCTGGAGGAAGTAACCAGGGCCAAGACCCATCTCACCCAATTGTGATCAAACCCAAAAGAAATAAGGACTTTCCTGATATAGGTCCAATTCAGCTTATCATAGGATTTCTAATGGTTATATCTTGATTTGGTCAATATTATTTTATTATTTTCCATTTTCAAGATCTACCCAATACTTTGTTATAAATAAGAGGGGTTTCCATTCATTCTTCACCACTATCACTATAATCGTCACCACTATCGTCACTTCACATTCGACCTCCCATTTGCGTTCTACTCTTTTGTTTTGGATTTTTCACTCGTTGAGAGAGATACAAGATTGATGAAGAACAAGGACATCAAAGGACCCATCCCATGGAGGGGAATTTGAAATCCCTTGTTGTAGATCTCCCTCACAAGTTGTATTTAATAAAAACATTATTCATTTAAAAAGTATTCATCTATTGGGTTATCGCATCATTTTTTCTTGTTGTTTCATGTTTTGGATCACATAGAATCTCTTTGTTGCAAGGTGTTTTCATTTTTTTACTACAAATATGAAGCGTAAAGAATTACATATTGTTGTGAGGGTCACTTGTTACCAATGACTTAAGTGAAGCATTTTTGGTACATATTTATGGAATCTTTACACTAACAATATTGTGGGCCCAACTAGTCCTTACAAGTTAGTCTACCTAATCCATTCTAGTACTATTGACAATCTTGGTCAAAATGTTCTGCAAGACTTTTTTTATGACCTTCACTTTCCCATTTTCTTGAGGATGATAGGAAGTGGATTTCCTCTGCTTGATATGGTGCTGCCCCATGATGTCTACAATCAAATTTGGGGTTAATTTCCAAACTGGTATGATATGTTCTCTCTCATAATTTCAACCACTTTCTGATCAATTTTTACTTTTGATGCCTTTTCTTCAGCCCACTTGGTCAAGTAACCAATGGGCACAATGATGTAACTCTTTTTCTCTAATGGGGGATCAATAGGTCCACGAAGTCCATGCCCCATTTCTCAAATGCATCCAAATTCACTTGAGGTTTTAGGGGAATTTCATCCTTCGGTGTAGGCCTACCCATCCTTTGGCACTAATCGAATCCCGTAGTGTACCTCTAAGCATCTTGACGCATAATAGGCTATTAGTATCCAGCTTGTGAAATCTTGTAGGTTGTCCTTCTAGTAAAAAAATGCCCCCCGTAGGTTCCATCATGGAAGGATCAGAGGATTTTGAAGACCTCCTATTCTCTTACACATCTCCTCAAAATATGATCTGGCCCCAACTTGAAGAGATTTCCCCCAATCAAGGTGAAAGTGGCACACTTCCTGATAATCTTGCTCTTCTCCTTGAAGGATATATTAGGAGGGAATGTCCGAGCAACCAAGTAGGTGGCTATATCATAAAATCATGGAGATACCACCGAGATGGAAAATAGACATTCATCTGAGGTTTTTCATCTACCAACTCCTCATTGGAAGGCAAGATTAGCCTTGACAAAAAATCTGCAACCAGATTTTCTTTCCCTGGTTTGTCAATAATAGTTAAATCAAATTTCTACAATAGTAGCAACCATCTAATGATTCTAACATTGACATAAGATTTATTCACTAAATACTTAATGGTCGCATGGTAAGTGTAAAGAAAGGTTTGATACACAATGATATAGGGCCTAAACTTATTCAAAGAGAGAACCACAACCAAGAGTTATTTTTCAGTGACCGTATACTTAATTTCAGCCTTAGAAGGGTTCTTACTGATGAAATATATAGCATTGGGAAGTTTATCTTCCACTTATCCTAAGCTTGATCCTACAGCTTTATTTGATGAATCAATGTGGGTATGGAAAGGCTGTGCCCAATTGGGGCCCCTAAGGATGGGTGTAGTTGTCAACTTCTCCTTTACTACTTCAAAGGCCTCTTGACATCTATTTGTCCAAAAAAGTTTGAATCTTTAGCCACCAATCCAAATAGGCTTGAATAATAAAGTATTTAATGAACCTCTATAATACCTAGCCAATCCAAGGAAACTTTTGGCATCCATTTGTTGTTCAGGGGTAGGGACCCTTTTAATGATGGGAACTTTGTTGGGATTAACCTATATCCCTTCCTTGGGTATGGAATGGCCTAAGACAATCCCTACATTCATCAAAAACTCACATTTCTTCGGACTTAATGAAAGATTCATCTCAATGAATTTCTTTGATACTTTACACATATTAGAAAGATCTTCCTAGAGGTCACATCTATAAGGAGTGAAGTCATCCATGTACATCTCAACAGTGCGACGAACAAGGCCAACAAATATACTTAAAACTTCCCTTTTGAAGGTAGAAGGGGCATTACACAATTTGAATGGAAGGACTCTATAAGAAAATGTTCCCCAAGGACATGTGAATTTGGTCTTGTCTTGGTCCTTTGGGATGATATGTATCTAGTTATACCAACTAAATCCATCTAGGAAGGAAAGCAATCTCTTCCCTACAAGGCCATCTAGGACTTGGTCAATGAGAGGAAGAGGGAAATTGTCTGTTGGGATGGGGTCCCCTGGGTTAGTTTTGGGGTTAAAAACCCAAGTATCGATGTAAATTTTGGTAAAAGATGTAAAGTCTCCACGATTTGTGGATGCAGAGTGCGTAGATGGTTAGGAGTCAAAATGGGTTTTAGCCCCTTATTTATGTACAGTCGAGTCGGGTTTAGGATCCACCCATGGTCCGCAGACCATGGGATTGTACGTAAAAAGCTATAAATAGGTGTGTATTTGAGAGTGTAAGGCATGTCTATGTCTAAGAGAGGAAAAAAGGGAAAGTAAGCAGCAGGTAGATAGAAGGTAAAATGCTCCATAGCTAAGTGCGTCGGGGCCTAGAGTAGTGTCCACGACTGAGTGCGCGGACACCTGCAGCTGAGTGCGCAAGGCAGTTTTGAGTCTGTAATACCATATTGAAGATCAATAAAGAATATTGTTGAAGAATCTTTGTGTTTATCTGTTTACTTCTGTTAATTATGTTTGTGATATATGCTGTGATGGAATAATGTCTTTATGAAATATTGATGTATTGATGCGAACTCTATGGGATAAGTCTTATTAACTATATGCAATACATGTTAAGTACTTTCATGAAGATTATAATATATTCTATTATGTTTATTAAATACTTAATTATATCGGCGTGAGCTCAGATCTAGGGGTATTTTATGATGCGTGTAAGTGGATAATTCATCTAGTAAGGGTCCAAAAAGACCTATCGTAGACCATTTTCAAGGTCTAGAGGCCATTGAAAGGAAGTTTCAGGACCGAGCCCTAGGGGCTTACAGATCTGCACAGAGGCAAATCTATGGAAATAAAAGACATCACATTGATATGGATGTGGAAACTTGGTTCCATCATCTCCCCATACTACTTCGAGTGACACTTCAGCTTGCACTACGTGGGTTGATGCTGAAAGGGACAGTAGTGTAGGGTTTTGTTTGGTGCAATTAACTCCGAACCTGGGTCAGGACCCACTAAGCCAACATTGTCCTTCTTTTTAGCCTTATTAAGTTCTCGATAATCAATGCAAATTATCCACTCCCCATTCTTTTTGGGGACTATTATAAGAGGGGACACCTACTCACTCTCTGAAATGGGGTATATGAACCCTGCATACAGAATCTTTTGCCGTTCTTCTTTTACAATGTCTTTAAGGGAAGGATTTATCATCCTATGGGGTTGTTTCATAGGTTTGCATCCTTCCTTAATGCATATATGATGAGTATGGATTGAGGGATGCACATCTTTCATTTCCTTATAGTCCCAAGAAAAATCATCAAGATGATACTTCAAGACAATGCATAATTTATCTTCTTGCTTGGCTGAGAGAGAGGAGTTGATATTTAGAGTTTTGGATGGGCCTATTTACATAATATTAAAATCATATTGATCACAATCAACATAGCACAGATCAGTCCATGGATTTCCCTCAGATTTTTCCAAGGATTATTCCACCAGTTCATCAATTAGCATAGAAATGGGAGGTTGGTTATGTAAGAGATGGTCAATAAGATCATATTCATCAAGTTGCCTACATCCTACAACAATATCTAGTGTGTAGACTAGGTAGAGGAATGTATGATATAGTTCTTCTTCTTCCTCATCCTCTATCCACAAGGGTAATTAATTCTCAATAGAAGGTTGAGCAAGGGGATATAGTACAAGTTTCTTTGAGAGATGCCCATTCTTGATGGTCATGTTCCCAGCCCTGCAATGTTGGAAATAATACTGAGAGGGGGGGGTGAATCAGTATTATCACATTAATAAAACTTTTTCAATTCCATAATCAGAGTCATATATGCTACTTCCACAACTTCTTAAGATTAAGTTAATCGATCTTCAATGAGTGCATTAGGACATTATCAACCATATTATCAGTTAACAGATGCAGTAACATAAAGTAGATCATCACACATAAGGCACACATATGAACACAATGATATAAGGTGGAAACCCAATGCGGGAGAAAACCACCTGCTGCAAGTCATCTCAATCTTCTTCTTAATAAGAAAATTCTTTTACAATATTTGTACTGGTGTAGCCTTATACCAGTACGGGAGCTACAACCCCCTTTGCTCTTGTACTAGCCGATCCATTTACTAGTACGCAGGCTACTACCTGCTACAATGCTCCAAGATTTCTTTTAGCTCTTGTACTAGCTTAGATACTAGTACGTAGGCGCCGGCCTACAATCTTCTCCCTCTAAGTACCACGTTTCATCAATTTTCATACTGGATACATTGAGGCACAACTCATAATCTTGAAAGGCCACATTTCATCCAATTTTCATACTGGACCCAACAACAACATTGAAGCTCAAACAACCTTCTGAAACACCCAATCAACTGTAGTAACTAGATCAACAATAATAGGACCAAACCCAGGATGCAACAATGATAAACAAAGATTTTAAGAGAAGGAAGCACCCTGCTCAACTGCTAGCCTGAGTCCGGACTCACTAGCCTGAGTCCCGGACTCACCCTGCTCAACTGCTGGCCTGAGTCCCTGGACGCACCCTGTTCAACTGCTAGCCCGCGTCCCGGACGCACTCTGCTCAACTGCTAGCATGCGTCCCTCGCTCTGAGTCTTTTGAACTACCTGCGTCTCGGCGCACCTGAACCCTTCTGCGCCTGCGTCCAACGCACCTGAACCGGTTCGCTCCTGCGTCCCGGACGCACCTGAACCCTTACTGCACCTACGTCTCTTTAGATATGAAAGATATTAAGACTTCAAGACTAACCCAAACAGTCAGATCTACAGATCTGATCGTGCGCCATAGCGATCATAGTCCATTAGAAGATTCGCCTTCATAGATCTGGACTAGATCTCACCAAAAGATATTCAACAAAGATGGTGCATAATCCAAATGAACTCCTTTGCTTTATATAGGCAAGCTCCTCCCCAAAACATGGAACAATACCACGAGCCGACACCATAGAAACGCAAAACCGTCGGCTAGGTACCACACAAGAAACCCCCACGTGCTTTCCTCTGCCTTGATATGTGTGCACTGGGTGGACGCACCCCCTAAACGGCTGGCCTGCGTCTCTGGACGCGGGTTCTGCATGGATTACTTGCGGGGACGCACTTTCTGTAAGGTGTACCTGCGTCCTTCATAATTTCAACAATATTTGAGCCTCTGCTTACAAAGAGCTTGCCATTTGATTCCTTTGAGCTATCCTGTAATATGTCACATCTGATATCTCTTCTGTAGATTCATCTGAATGTATATAAGTGAGATGATCTTCTATGAGAGTGTTGCCATCAAGTACAACATATGCATCATAATGCCAACAATCTCCCCCTTTGGACTTGATGGCAACAACACCGAATCACTCTCCCCCTTTGACATCAAGGGCAAAGGGGTATGCTCCCCCTAAGAACATGCTCCCTTTGACTATGAGCCAGATCTGCTGAAGTCTCTGAATGAGCTCCCCCTTTGTATATGTCATGGTGCTCCAATCTGATAATGGTCTTTCTGAGAACAAGCTGAGATGTCTGCTCTGCTGTATAGTGCTTGTTCATGCTCAAACTCCCCCTGACAATAAGCAAGGTCTGCAAAAAGATGTTCTACAAGAAGAACATGACTCTATATATATCATAAATGACCTTCCTATCACCAAAAGACTCAATACATACATCCATCACCCATCACAATAAGGATCATCCATCCAACCAAGTGGGAATACATCAGAAATATGAAAACCAAATTCATTACATCTTCATCCCATGCATAGTGGGGGGGGACAAAGGCCGTTACATGACCTGAAGAGATGACTACAATAGACCATTACAACATGAGTTTTGCTATGACCTTTCAAATGACAAACATCATCAACAACACTGTATAATCTGCTCCATAGTATCTGTCAACATCAACTCACAACCATCCAGATCTACATGAATCAAGAGTCATCAAATGAGAGTATCAACATCAATCAACATATGTATGAATAATCATCCCTGTATCTAGCCAACAATCCTTATCCATTTGTGCCAAGAAAGAAATCATGCATCATGCACATGTCAACAGCTGCATATGAGTGACTCATCATCGTCATGTCTTCAACAATGCGACTTTGAATAATCATTCATGAAATCAGCCAACCTCATCTATGTATGTGCCAAGGAAAATAAAGACTCCATGCAAGCATCATTAGAGAATCAACCATAAATCTGATCATGTGATCAACTCATAACCATAGCAAGATGAATCATAAGCATTGTCACCAAGGACCATAATGCCAACAATGCATTCAGGACATATGCTCCCCCTGAACCAGTGCCATCTGTTAAATCTGATCATGCATATCAAGAAGAATCAGCCAATAAATGCTTTGAGATGGGTACGCACTTCATCTTCTGCTGCGCTGCGTCCTGTTGCTGCAGGGACGCACCCAAAAACACTATCGCGCCGCGTACTTTTACTCAGGGACGCACCCAAAATTACTATTGCGCCGCGTCCTTTTGCTTCAGGGACGCACCTGAACCTCAGTCGCTTTGCGTCCCCACGCAGATTTTCAGTTACTAAACTGCGTCCTGGACGCACCTGGACTTGGTCTGGCCTGCGTCCGCACGCAGGTCTCCTGTTACTGCACTGCGTCCTGTACTTTCAGCTTCCTCTGATTCTGGTATGTCTGTACATTGTACTGTGCCATCCTTTTCTGACTGTACTTCCTTTTTCCTCCATATCTTCAAGCGTGATGATGACATTTTCTCCTTTTGATATGGTGCCCAAACTTTGTTCCTGCATTCCTTGGCTATATGTCCAAGCTTGTTACATGCATAACATCTTACATGTTTCATATTCCTCCTGTAACAATCAGTAGCTTTGTGACCAAACATATTGCAAGCAAAGCAATATCCATAAAAGTACCTTGATTGAGATGACCTTTCTGCATAATGGTCTTGAACTCTTCTTCTTCTACATCTAGTTGCAACATGTCCAAGATTATGACATACATAACATTCAGCATTATTCATAGGAGGAGTAAAGGATTTTCTTTGAGGAATCTCTTTCCTTGGTTGATGATGAGATTGATCTTTCACTTCTTCGTTGATCACTTTAGATTTCCTTTTAGAGTTTCTTGCCTCACCTTGTGAACTAGATTCACCTTCAACAGATTCATGGAAACCAAGACCAGTCTTTATAGCAGGGGACCTTTGACTACTAAGAATATCATCCAATACTTTAGAGCTATCTTGAAATCGTAAAAGCTTATCCTTTTCTTCTAGTTTACCTTTCAAGATATTTACCTCAACGTGAAGTTGTTCTTCCTTTTCAAGAGATTTCTTTTTCAAAACTTCTTCAGCTTTCCTTCCTTCTTCCATTTGTTCCCTTAGTTTGAGAATTTCTTTTTCATGTTCTTCATACAGATCCTGCTGCATTTGACGAACTCGGAAGGCACATTCCAGTTGAGATTTTAAGCTGGTGACTTCGTTTTCTTGTTTTGCAATAGCTTGGAGTAGATCTGTATTCTGCTTCTTTGATTCTTCAAGATCTCCTTTTAGTGAGAGGATTGTAGCTTCAAGATTTTCATAGTAGCTAGATCTATCTTTGAGTTTCTTGATGGTTGTGCTTCTTTCGTTGACTTCTTTTCTTAATGATGTCACTTCATGCTGCAATTTTTGACATTGGTCTTCCTTGTCCTTGAGTAGCTTTCTTACCTTGTTTCCTTCTTCTAGTTGGGCCCTTAGTTTGGTAGCTTCTTCTTTGAAATCACATTCCCTTTTGTTCAATAGATCTTGTTGATCTCTAATTTTGTCTGTCAGCTTTTTAAATTCTGCCTCTATTTGATATCTTTCTTGTTCACCCATAAGAGCAAATTCAATAGTTTCGCTATCACTTTCATCTCTTTCACAAGGAAATATAGCTGGAACATCAGAGGATAACACATTCATACCTGATACTGATTCTGAATCTGATTCTGAATCTGAAGAGCTTCTTATGCCTAATCCCCAATCGATTCTTCCACTATCATAGTTCTTCTGAGATGACTTATTTTTCTTATGAGCTTTCTTCTTAAGCTTCTTTCCCATTGTTCCACGGATCTCCTTCAAGCGATCAAGCTTTTCTGAAGGACCTGCTCTGATACCAATTGTTGGAAATAATACTGAGAGGGGGGGGTGAATCAGTATTATCACATTAATAAAACTTTTTCAATTCCATAATCAGATTCATATATGCTACTTCCACAACTTCTGAAGATTAAGTTAATCGATCTTCAATGAGTGCATTAGGACATTATCAACCATATTATCAGTTAACAGATGCAGTAACATAAAGTAGATCATCACACATAAGGCACACATATGAACACAATGATATAAGGTGGAAACCCAATGCGGGAGAAAACCACCTGCTGCAAGTCATCTCAATCTTCTTCTTAATAAGAAAATTCTTTTACAATATTTGTACTGGTGCAGCCTTATACCAGTACGGGAGCTACAACCCCCTTTGCTCTTGTACTAGCCGATCCATTTACTAGTACGCAGGCTACTACCTGCTACAATGCTCCAAGATTTCTTTTAGCTCTTGTACTAGCTTAGATACTAGTACGTAGGTGCCGGCCTACAATCTTCTCCCTCTAAGTACCACGTTTCATCAATTTTCATACTGGATACATTGAGGCACAACTCATAATCTTGAAAGGCCACATTTCATCCAATTTTCATACTGGACCCAACAACAACATTGAAGCTCAAACAACCTTCTGAAACACCCAATCAACTGTAGTAACTAGATCAACAATAATAGGACCAAACCCAGGATGCAACAATGATAAACAAAGATTTTAAGAGAAGGAAGCACCCTGCTCAACTGCTAGCCTGAGTCCGGACTCACTAGCCTGAGTCCCGGACTCACCCTGCTCAACTGCTGGCCTGAGTCCCTGGACGCACCCTGTTCAACTGCTAGCCCGCGTCCCGGACGCACTCTGCTCAACTGCTAGCCTGCGTCCCTCGCTCTGAGTCTTTTGAACTGCCTGCGTCTCGGCGCACCTGAACCCTTCTGCGCCTGCGTCCGTCGCACCTGAACCGGTTCGCTCCTGCGTCCCGGACGCACCTGAACCCTTACTGCACCTGCGTCTCTTTAGATATGAAAGATATTAAGACTTCAAGACTAACCCAAACAGTCAGATCTACAGATCTGATCGTGCGCCATAGCGATCATAGTCCATTAGAAGATTCGCCTTCATAGATCTGGACTAGATCTCACCAAAAGATATTCAACAAAGATGGTGCATAATCCAAATGAACTCCTTTGCTTTATATAGGCAAGCTCCTCCCCAAAACATGGAACAATACCACGAGCCGACACCATAGAAATGCAAAACCGTCGGCTAGGTACCACACAAGAAACCCCCACGTGCTTTCCTCTGCCTTGATATGTGTGCACTGGGTGGACGCACCCCCTAAACGGCTGGCCTGCGTCTCTGGACGCGGGTTCTGCATGGATTACCTGCGGGGACGCACTTTCTGTAAGGTGTACCTGCGTCCTTCATAATTTCAACAATATTTGAGCCTCTGCTTACAAAGAGCTTGCCATTTGATTCCTTTGAGCTATCCTGTAATATGTCACATATGATATCTCTTCTGTAGATTCATCTGAATGTATATAAGTGAGATGATCTTCTATGAGAGTGTTGCCATCAAGTACAACATATGCATCATAATGCCAACATGCAACTAATGTAGGCATCAACAGTGGTCAACCAAGGTCTCCCTAGGATGAGAGGGTAACCATTAAACTTGGTTAGGGGTTGGAGGAGAGGGAAATCCATGGGATAATCCAAGGAGTCGATAGAGACCATCACATCCTCAATAACTCCTTCAAAGGATACTGTGGACCTATCTGCAAGTTGTAGTATTGTGGTGGTCTTCCTCAAATATTATTGGAGATTGAGCTTGAGCATAATCTCCTTGGTAATAAAATTGATTGCAGCCCTACGATAAATGAAGGTATTAGGGATGACAATGCTATTAATGTGCACATCCACTACTGGGCTACCAGGATCCAAGTACATTGGGGAGATCACCTTTTCAAGCATTAGATCATAGAACTTCCCAATAACATTGATAATGGGGGAATCTCTTCTTATTATCCAAGGGATTTTGAAACATTCTTCCTTGATAAAATTTTTGTAAATGGGGACATCTTTGATGGCCTGGAGAAGGGGTATTTTAACAGAAAAGTTCTTCAATTCTTCCAGAAGTTCAACCTCTTCTCGAATGTGTTATTTATGTTGGAAAAACCTTTTAGTATAAGCAGGTGCATTGGCTTCAGTTGTACTATCTTCCCTCTCTTCTTCAATATCTTAAGGTGGAGAAGGTGTGTTATAGACATTTTTGGGCACTGCAACCCCAAGCATGAAATGTCCATAAACCAAGGGCTCCTAAGTCCCTAAAAGTGTTGTTCTAACCCCTAAAGGAACAAGGTCAACTGATTACAGCTTCTCCCAGAAGTTCTCCATGAAAAACTGCTCAAAACTGGTCAAAACAGGATCATTTCGGTTGCTCCATAGGCAAAGTGCATTGCATCTCACCTAAGTACACTCTGTGGGTGCGTTGCATTTCAAAAAGCCCTTCTATGGGGTGCGATGGGCGAGAAGTGACAAATGGCAGTGTCAATCCACGAGGTGGAGAGGCATGGAATCTTCCAGGAACTTCCCCTGTGACACTTGCCTCTCTGAATTCGACCAAGGATGAGTAAGAGATCATCAATCTCCAAGTGGAAGCAAGAACTATCAGAGGGAAGACACTAATCAAATCACAAGCTGACTCATCTCCCTTACAGATATCTATATATGGCTCCCTCATCCCAAAGATCCGGAGGCTGGAATTTTGCATCTTGTCAGGAATTGTTGTTGGTTTCTTGAGACAACATCATAGTGTTGGGTGATCTAAGCTTTGTATGAGGTGAAGAAGGGCTTACTTGCTGAGAGGATGATGCTGGGTCAGAACAACTGGTTGTAACTCCCTTGGCTCTTTCTTGATTATCAATAAAAGCTATTCAAGTTTTTCCTCCATACTCTTGTGTCATTTATGTTTTATGCATTTGTATGGTCAATCTACATCTGATCCTAGATTGTTTATGATTATGGATCTATATTCTTGTATAGTGTTATGCTACTTTGATCCTACAGGTACTTTGTGAAGCTGGGCATACAAGGGAGCAAGTAGTGAAGGATTATCAAGAGAGAGAGGAATCGAACTAGGAGATAAGCGCAAGATAGAGGTTAGTCTTCTTTGCTCTTCTCTCATCTATATTTCATAAAGGAAGAACGAAAGTAGCTTTACTTTGTTTTTTTCTAAGGTAGCTACCACACCTTAGTGGGATAAGCAGTTCTGTGTAGACACTTTTCCCTGTAACAAGGTGCGTGTGCATGTGGAAGTACCTTTCTAAGTCAAAGGTTTATCTCTTGGATTTCCATAACATAAGCACCATAAGGTGTTTCTCCAATGTAAACCTATTCTACTTGCTTATTGTTCGGGTTCGAATTTTTTTGGGTAGGCATTTGAGGTTTCTTAGGTGGGTTATGTTGAGGTAGTTGTGGTTGATGTTGAGGAGGAGGTTGGGCTTCTTTAGGCCTCCATCCAATGATGAGTTGCCCTAATGAGGAGGTTGAGATTGATATGGCTGGAAAGGTGTGTTGACAAGAAGAAGAGGAGATTGAGGAGCATCTCAAAAATTTTAGGTTGCTCATCTAGAGGATTTTCTAGCTCCCTTGTGGTCAAAGAGGGAAGTTCATAGTCACCGAAGAAGAACAATGGTTGAATGATTGAGGGGGCGAGGGTGTTTGGTATAAATTTCCCTTGATTATCCCTACTCTTAGGAGGCATGAAAGAAATAACATTTTTTTGTGTTTTTATTTTTTTATTTTTTCAAATTAGCAATGTTGATGCAGAACAAATGATGGAAAAAGGAAGAAAGGTAACCTATAAGTAGAAAAAACACCTACTTGAAAGCTTACACAACAACAGTGCCAAAAAGTGATGATCTCCAGTGTCACAGCAATATTGTTGAGACTCCCAAGGCTACCAACTTTAATTATTAACCCAGGATTCAACAAACATAATAGGCGACCGTGTTGTATGCACAGTAGTTCAAGTTCTACTCATGCCACCTTATAGTAATGGACCCAATCAGGGCATACAAATACCTCCCTTTTAGCTATATCAAGGAAGGAAATTGCATGAAAAAGAAACCTCTACTCTAACTACAGGACTGAAGAACAATTTATCTACTTGTAGAAATGGAATGTGAAATTCATCAAATGTAAAGTTTAACCCTAGTTTTAATAATGTAAATTGTACAATAATTGTAGGAATTAAAAACACTTGTATATATGTAGAATATAAAACTTGTGCTACTTGCAACAATTTGAATCATTCATGTAATTTTAGAATGTGAAAAGTTTCTTTGAAAATAAACTAATCCTATGCAAGAACACCACTCTGTAATTAAAATCCTAAGAGCATGAATTCAAAGAAATAGTCCTAATATACTTTGCATTGGAAAATCGTCCTCTTAATCAATTCGTTCAAAGGGACTGGCTGGAGTAACAAAACTCATACAAATTTCGTAAGAAAATCATCATTATCATTCAATTTAGAGCTCTGTCACCTAATCCTAATTACATAATTGTATTTATGGTGATAAAAAGGCAAGTTCAAAGTGGTCTTGGGTCCTCCTCAATCATGGATTCAGACCCCAAGGGTAATTATTCAACCCTAAGATACAAAAACCAATCTTTCGGAGAAAATCTAGTAAAGTTTAGGGACTTCTATAGTATTTCTATAGGATGTTATAGGATTACTACAAGATGCTACATGATTTCCTTGTTTTTCTATAGGATTGATTCTATGAGTATCCTGAGGGTGAAAAATGTAATTTAAAGGTCAGAGAGGATATGTAAGGGTATATGAGGGTTCTGTAAGGATTTACTCAATCCCATTACCTCTCAGAGGCCCTTTTTGCACAAAAATAAATGCACATAGTGTCCCTCAAATGAGCTAGAAATATTGTGTCGGTGGCAGAATTTTGAGGGGATTGTGGGATGAAAAGGAAGGAGTTGATGATGGAAAGGGGAATGTAGGATGATTTTTCCAACTCTACAAGCCACTCATAGTAGTTTCATACCAACAAAAATCCCTTTTCTTGCACTCAAAATTATTATCAAATTATAGAAAAATATGATAAGAAAGAAAGGATGAGTTAACTTTTATAAAATCAAATAAAGAAATATTTGATCTCATTAAGAATTAATTCACCTTACAACGTGCATCTAACCTACATACATGAAAACTTGAGAAAGATTATTTTAACTCCTAAATTGTAGAAATAGAGTATGCAAGAGACAATGAGCTAAATCCTAGCAAATTGCAAAGGAAAGCAACCACATATTTTTTTCTTGCTATTGTAGACTCCTCAACCAAACTTCCCACATGATAGGTGGTAACTATGCCTGCAACAACAATTTTCTAGTAAATAAACTTCTACTCAAACAAGGAAGAAAATGCTGCTACTAAAACAATGCATAAACAAGATACATACAGAGGGACCAGAGCCTCTAGGTTGGGCCCTAACCCAACGTGACTTAGCTCTCTGTGATAAACTTAGGTGTGAAGAAACAATAAACCTTTCATTAATATAAAATAGAGTTCAGATACATCATGCAAATAAGAATAGAAATGCCAATCTTGAGCACTTGGCTCTTGGTAGCCCTCTTTGCTTCAAAACTTTGAATCCTAATCAGCTCTTGGGCTTATTGATTTATACAAATATCAATGTGGAGTAGCGTCCTTGTAAAGAGGGTTTCTTCCCTCCAAAATATCAATAAAATTGGATCTAGCTCCCTTAGATCCTCACATTCACTTGATTTCATTGGCTACCAGTGGACATCAAGTTATACATGAGTGATTCTAGGGATCACTTTCAGTCAAAGGAGAGTAAATGCAGGGGAAAAACATCCTGCACTTCCTCTAGATGTCTCCAGCATGCCTCCACATCATAATGTAGTAATGGATTATCTTTTTCCTTGACATTAACCACATTAGCCCACGAAGCATGAAAAACATACTTTAGTGTTCCTATTAAACACATTATAGACAAAAATATTTTAATTAATGTGAATAAAGGATAAATTATGGACTAGAGGGTCGAAACATGGCCTTATAATATACATTTTGTTGGTACCCATCACCTTTACTGATTACAAGACATCATCCATCACATCTACTATCATAAATAGCATCAGAAGCCAAGTCAACATCCTTGATCAAACCAAAATCACTATCATGGTCCTTTTCAACTCAATATGATCCACTACCAAGTCACAAACTACTAATATCAGTTTCCATTTTAATATGTGGCATCTCTATCAAGCAATAATCTCATAGAATCACATCAACATGAAGCTTCTAGCAATAATAGAAATGTATAAGCGGAAACATATATGACAATTCCTTCATTGTTGCTCAGAGTATCAATTAATGTCAAGGTATTATGCTCAAGTTAATGATCAGGCACTAGATCTATCATAACCATGATCACTGTCAAATCCCACTACATCAAGATCCCTTATGAAGATTACCATATGGAACAACAAGAAATAACAAGTATCGTACTAGTACATTACATTAGTAGAACAAATGACAACAATATATTTTGGAGATCAATAACATAGCCATCATAGATCTATGTAAACATAGTCAACAAATTATTGATTTCAATGAATAAGTAGTAGCATGAATGAAGGAATTCTAAATCAATAATTATGTTCAGAATCTCGTCTTTGCATATATTTTCTAACTCAAAATACAAACCACTGTCAATTATACTGATCTTAACAAGGTAGTTCCGCTTCCCATTACCAAAATGCTTCACTGTACTATGTCTACTTATTCAAATCACTCCATACTATATTCACCATTTAGAATGCATATATTATCCAAGAAAGAAAATCCCATTTTTTATTCATGTTTTGCAATGCAAGAAATTAAACAAACAAGCATCCAACTTCTGTTCATTGTGAGATTCAAGAAAATATGAATAATTATTGATACAGATTGTATACAATTTCTTTACTAGCCATGGATCAGATCACTGTTAGCATGTTAGTGCAAGTACATAAATCATTGTGATGTTAATAAATATAGATGTATATATATAAGAATGGTCACCAAAAAAATATCAAGATTTTTTCCATGCATACACTATATTTAGTCACAAAAATTTCTACTATGGATCCTCTCTGTAACATATATGTCTCGGCATACAACCTTCAATGAATTTGAAAATTGACTAAGTCATTTGAGCCACATGCCTACTATTATATAAATACATTCTCTACATATAAACATCACTAGACTGTATCTCAAAGGTTAAACATTCACCCACCTCGCAATCAATCAGATCATTGCTCTATTCTGTTAGATATGGGTTCCTTATACCCTACACCAAACAAATTCATTATATTGGAGTCTCATTGCCCTATGTTTTTCTCCTTCTCAAAATGAATTAGAAAACATCTCTACGAAGACACACATAGAAGCCTTGGTTTTATCTCCTTTTATAGTGTTTTGACCCTCCAATACCTTAGGCCAAAAACAAGGATTCCAAAATACCATAGGCAGATAAACTAAGGAAACCTTTGACTAAATCAATCAAGCCCTCTACGCGCTTGGTATTTTTATTTTTCTTTACTTGCTGACCTGTCTGCAACCATGATCAAGGCGTTAAAATGGCTTTGGTCACCCTCATAGGCCTTCTTTTGTATGGCTAGAGACTTCTAGTTGCACTGCTAAGCCTCCCTCTGTGCAACTAAGATAGGGAATAGGAGAAAACTAAAGTTCTTCACCTCATGAATTCTCTTTGTTTCTTATGAAAATTTATCAACACTCGTAAACACGTTTAGAGTCCCTATAATACCTAAACATATGTAATTCAAACACTAATCATTGTCAAATCCATCATAAACAAGCAACCATACAATCCATACAAATTGTGATGACATCAATGTAGGTTGACACATAGATATATAATCGATTGTGATGTTTATAGTTACGTTGACATCATTTTAGGTTTCCATCAAGAATAATACTAGAACCATAATTCCAGCAATATCCCCATTTGGACATGATGGAAAACTTCTTTAAAACTCCGAGTGTCTCTCGCCCTCTGACCTCAAGTGCAAAGGGTTAAACCAAACCAAGAGCAGAACTCCCACTGTTATATACAACATTATAATTCTAATCTTTTGATGTGAAATAAAGAACTGAACTGAACATGCTCCACCTGAGCATACATTATATCCACTAGAGAAATGCAATAGAGGTACAAGGATTAATGAGGCAAACATGAGTACAACCATTAATCTCCCAACGCAATGAGACTATCCATCCATCAACAAGTAGAACTTCATTATCATCATGATATCCATCAACAATACCATGTGAAACAACATAAGTGAAGAAGCACATCAACCAATCATCAACCATGATATGCAATTCTAAAATAGTCATGTCCCTGAAGTATAGCATCAATATTAATCAACAACCCATTTGTCAATCACCATGCAAGTAGACTCATGAACAAGAATAAGAAATCGTTAATGAGAGAAAAATTTCGCTTCGAATAGTAAGTGAATGTATCAATATAAGAAGAAGCGTCACAACATCAATAACGATAATTTAGATAGAAAAGCTAATAAGAGATGATCCCCATGAACCTGTGCCAATCATCAATAATAGATGCATAAACCAACAGTCACAACAATAATTCCAATAACGTGTTGTTGGAAACATATGAGTATCTCCTGCTTGATATCTCATATCTTATCCTGTTCATAAAAATGTAGCATTAGAAGCATGAACCATTACTAAAAGAACATGTGAAATAGTCAATGCAAGGCTCCCCAAGAGATCATGTATCATTGATCTTGTGGACCTGATTTCCATGCATTCCTTTAAGAAGTAACATTAGATATAACAGACAATAGTGGGGACTATTTTCCTTTACTTAGAATCTGGAGAAGATGAGTTAGACCACTTATTTTTTCCTATATTCATCTTTATTACATATAATTTATATGAGCTTCAAAAGCCTTTCACTATGACTTCTCTAGTATCTTCTTTTATAATCTTGAATCTAGTTGATGTAAATATAATTACATTCCCTTTATCAGCTATTTTCCCTACACTTAGTATGCTTTTCTTTATCCCTTCAACCGATAATATATTAGTTTCTTCTATGTTCCTAACATAAATATCAACATTACCAATTCCTAGTACCTTTGTAGATGAACCATTTCCAAGAGTAATCTTACCATTATTTCTTTTCTTAAGAGAGATAAATTTATCCTTATTTATAGACATTTGATGAGGGAATCCAATATCAATGTACCATGATCTTCTTCTTCAAATGTGCCTAAAGAAAGTCCACACCTTATTTTTTCTTCTCCCTTTTGCTTAATATGAGTAGTGCTAATAGATCCATATTTTAGATATCTCTGGATAACAACTTTCTTGTATAATGACTTACTTTGTAGGGAGTCTATTTGTTGTCTGAATGAATTTATTGTTTATTCATGCATTCTTTTGCTACGTGTCAAAAATTGTTACATTTATAACACCTTACATGACTAGATAAGGGAGCAAGGGAATAATAACATTTTTGTTTCATAGTTATCCTATTGCAATCAACATATTTGTGACCAAATACATTGCATGTAAAACAATACCCTTTAAAGAAACCTGAGTATCTGGGAGATGATGATCTTCCTATGAATCTAATTTTTAAATTAGATGCAATGTGTCCAAAGGTATGACAGATAAAAAAATAAGTATTATTTTCCAGAGGAGAAAATCAATTGTTGTTTCTGTTAGAGCCTAAATCTGCCTTAGGCTGAGGAAGGAAAAATTCAGGATAACCACAAACCATGCTTAGCCTCATAGCTAGCCCTATGAGGATAGGAGAGGGCTCTCTCCCTGTCACACTCAGTAAAAATACATAATAGGGTCTGAGATGACTCAAGATGAATACTAATTTTAGGCTAGTAAATAGATATGAAAGAGGTAATTTGTCGAATGACTGAAATTTTATGGGTTGTATGGGACCAATAGGACCACATGAACTGGGAAATTAAGTCAAAGACATAGAATATTTCGTGAGGCCAGATAGGCAGGACGTTTAGCAATTAGATCGAAGTAATATGGAGTGGAAAGACTGTTGAGAAAGCTAAAAAGGGCATACACATGAATCCTTTTCAGACAGAAGAAGAGACACAGAGGATGAATGCTTTCCAAGGCAGAGCAATAAATTGGATTCTACCTTTCCTACTTAAAAACATTCAACTCGAAATGACTATGAATAAAATGGAAAACATAACAAGTTACATATGAAACAGAGAAGAAACATATTGCTAAACTCACACCATAGGAATCTCATGAATCAGAGCTGCATCATTTTTATTAATCTCCTAGCCAAGCTGTACAGTGAATAGCTGAGTTTTCTCTCCCACCGTTTCCCAGAAATTCCAACCCGTCACAAATGATTTTTCATAAAATAAATAAACTCAATCTGTGGGAAAACAAATCGATGAAAATAGGAAAAGAGTTGTCCATCTGTTCTGGAGATAGAATAGCGTTACATTATTCCATTTGAAAATCTCTGATGACCAATGGAAAGGCGTAAACTGTAACTGTAGACCCTTTGAATCATAACTAAAGTCCAAAAATAGGAAATCGAATCCTATTTCTCTGCCCTGGTGGATGTCTTTGTTTTAAATTTAGGCGTGCTTTCCTATTTTACATTTTCCATTTGAATAAAAACTTAATTTTTAAATGAAAATGGCTTTTATAGTCCATCCTTCTTGTCATTGGATAATATTTGACCTGTTCAACAAACTTTTCTAATTTTGACACACTACCATACTCTCAAATTCCTTGTAACTCAGCAGTTTCCATACAACTGGCAACCTCCTTACTATGAGCATCTGCTTGCACATTACTCAAAGATATGCATGGGTCACAGCCCTCTTCTTCTCTTGAAGTTTCACATCATTTTTTCAGTCTGTTTATTGCTGTGGCAAAAATCAATGGTTTCCTGAGGCTGTTGATCCAGAACATCGCGATCAAGAAATGCTTCAAGGATACTCGCTCTCATAGTAATGTCTATATGCGTGATGTTGCAATTTCCTTCAGCTTCTCCCTCAAGCAAACGAGACACCTGTTTCTTATAAGAGGCTTGTGAATACTTTGTAAGACTTTCTGCAAGGTTAATCATCTCCTGACCGATATCTCTCACTCTCTTCCAAATCTATTGCATATCATGAATCAAGGTACAAAGATCTGCAAAGTTTCCTGCTTTAGTAATATCTTGGAACTCATTTTAAAAATGTTCCGTGATCACTTTAGAAGGTGGAATAGCTTTCTGACCAAAAGTCTTTCTTCCAGACTCATTTTCAAGGATTCCTTCATCTGTCTTGCCTGTTTGAATAAAAACCAATTTTTTTTAACACAAATGCCTTTGACCGAAGCCTTAGCCTTTAGTGAAGGAAAAATACAACAAAAATTTGTTTGTCAATAGTTCTCCGCTTTCAACAGTTTGTAAGATACTTGGTGACTAGAGCGCCCACCAGCGACATGAATTGGATTGCATAAGAGTGCCAACATTTCATCTGTGCAGTCGCAGTTCTTATAATGATTCTAGTTCATGATCCCATCTAAATAATATCGCTTTCAATGCCAGTGATCCATATCCATTTGCTTTCATCAATAAACTTACCGAGATTCCCGACATTCTCCGCACCAAACATCGATCAATGGAAACTTAAGATGATTTGATTTACTTAGAGTAGAGGGGTCACGAAATTTGGAATTTCGTTAAGGTAATGAGAAAATCTGCCTGTGGACTCTATGCGCTGCGTGCACCTCCAGTGCGTCGCGCCAGAGGAAAAATACACTATGGGAAAACACCCAATGCGTCGTGTCGTGCCTATGCGCCGCGCAGACTTGTAAACAGAGTCTTGGTTTTCCATCTGTTGTAATCCCTAAACCAGTTTTGACTTGCAGTTAATGTGCCCGGAAAATGCTTCTCAACGTTGTTGACATCATTGACAAGTGGCGCCCTTGGATCATCAATAGAAATAGCAACAATTTTCCAATCCAATACACCTTCATCAACCATTGCTAAAGCAGCTAATGGCTTCACTTTGGGTACTCTTCCAATTTTAGCCTGCCTTTCCCCAATCTTCACTACATTAACTAGATCATTGTCATCAAATGCTCCTTTAACTTTTGCATTTGCAATAGATGAATATTTCCATGTTCGTGGAAGCAATCCATAGTTCCAATTCATGTTATATGGGTAATATCAAAGTTTGCCCTTTTTAGTGTTTTGATTGATTGGAAGTTTTCCCTTTTTGTAATAAAATGTATCTTCAGTTGCAACTTCTATTTTTGCTCCTGTTTCCTTTGGTATTTTAGCCACAAAATTGATAACCCCATCTCCTAATTGCAATGAAATATCATGCCAAGGTGATATCTTCTTCCCAGTGTTCTCAAAAGAAGAAAACTCTGTAATCCAGAGTTTGTGGCTTATTCTCTCAACTCTGCTTTGGGCATTTTATATCATCATTTTTCTGATTAACTGAATGATGGATTTCTATTTGTCTTATAGGGTATAGTGCTGCTAAAGCTAAAATATGGCTACCATTAAAGAGCTATAGAACTTGAAACATTTTGACATATTTATTACAAAAACACATTTGATGATTTCTTCTTCAAAACAAGGGTTTTGAAGAAGAATCACTCTCGAGCATTATGGATGATGAAATTTTACAATGGAAACTGATTTGGAACCTCTTATGCGGGTGCTGGTATTATTTGGAAATTTGAAAACTAAATCGACAAAACCCAAAAACTCTAAAAGACTCTTTGCTGACCAAACAACCATCCATGACTATGAATGACTGAAACATTGACTTCGATGAGTTTTGATGAACTTTAATGGTCAGACACACACCAGCAGGTACATGACATGAGGGAAAAGAAAAACAAGACCCTTCTGATAGATAATCTATTCTTTCTAACGGAATGCAACCGGACATGGAATGGATGAGACACCTAAAGATGAAATGTAAAAGGAGTTTTTGATCTCTGACGGAGGGCTAAACCGACCGACTCTAACATTGGCTCCAATGGGGATGGTAGCTCTAGCTCCTTGGAGGTGCTAGGAACTGTAGATCTTTGGGTGAGCAGACAATGCCTTCGTCCATTGGGCTATGGAGTCATTATCTCGACAAACATCACAAGAATTTGACTCCTTTATTGACTGAAACTTGACTCAAGACGACTTAATTATGAAACCAACATGACTAAAAAACTGACTCAATGCAAAAGGAAATGACTCATGAATGACTTAACTAAACAAGAACTCACAAAACTTGTTCAATGGCAGCAGTCCATCAAGATTTGAGGGTTTCAAATTATGATGACAGCCACCTACATACTAATGCAATATGTACAATCATGTATAGTGTGCCTTCCAATGTAACCAATCAAGTAGATACCTCCTTGATTGATTCTCCTAATCAGATCTCCTGGTCAACAACAGATATTAGTAACTGGGCATCCAAAAACATAATTGACCATGATTTTCTTCATCACTGAATACTGCAATAATCACCTTCACTGTTGGATGTAACAGATTTGCCAGAGGATCTTGAAAAACATGAAGTCTTTCCTCATGGTAAAAGAGCAAGGTGTCTTTCTCCTTTGTTTCTAATCTTCCTTCATAATGTACTTCAGTATGTTCCTGGTCCTCAAAAAATTCTAAACAAGTAGATGAGAAGATCTCCTATTCAAAGAACATTTCAAAACATGAAACATAGGAAGAAGAATCTGAAATGGAATCTTGAATGGTCTGATCTTCTGTAGTATGAATATAGTTTTGCTCATTTTCATATGATATGACATCTAGATTGTCATGTTTCTCATTACATTCATCACTCGTAAGAAAAGAAACTTCAGATGTTTCGTGAAACTCAAGCATGAAATTTCTATCATCTACCAACGATTCATCCAAGGAAACTTTTTCACTTACTTGAACGAAGATCTCGTCTTCTTTTTCATAGAGGGAATGAGCTACCTCCTCATGAAGATCTAGTTTTGATGAGATAAGGGAAGTTAGGTCTATAACTCTGTTTTCTCCATTTGAGCCAGCCTCAACCATGCAACTCTCTTTTTCCTCATCACATTCTGTCTCTCGATCTAATCTATCATCCCCATTATTTGAGATGGGAACATCATTTTCCTACATATCATCTTTTATTTCAACCAGATCTGAAATAAAACTTCTCCTTTCATCATTTTTAGCCATATGGACATCTTCAACCTGATGATATATAAAGCTACTTACAGGACTATCATCCTTTTCAGAAAAGGAAGAAGTTTCACCATCACTTTCTTGACCATGTGCACACTACAGATCTGCTTTAACTGGAGCTGTAACATGACCGTTCAAGAGTTGATCTATCTCATCTTCAGATAGAGGAGATAATACTTTTTGTTTTCTTTTTCTCAAATAGTGATTGTCTTCATTAATTTCAAGTGAAAGAGTATACAGATTTTCCTCATACTGCTAATCCATTTCATGTAATTCCTGTTGACTGCTAGGATGAAAAATTCCTTCATCTTCCATCGTACTAAGATCTTGACCCTGCAGCAAATTTTCATGATCGTCTTTATGCTGCTGAAATGGATTTTCATATAGGGCTTCCATGATGTCTTCATCCATGAAATTATCATCCTCATAATATTTTTTAAGGCTTTCAATAAAAGTAGAAGCATGTTTGCAACAGTCATGAAATAAATTTAATGATGGATAAGAGTCATTATACCTCTCAAAGAACATAGCATGGAAATCCTTTAAACAGTAAATACAAGTAGGCGGTAAACTTTCATACCAAGATTGGGCTTCACCTTCCAGAGTGGCCAGGAATATCTTCATCAAGCAATGTTTAGGAAAATCAACCTTCCACTTGTGAATGTGCATGTGAAATCTAACCAGATGTAAAGCAGCATCCTTCCTACCATCATCTTTAAACATAGGAAAATTCTTTGACCAGTCTACCTTCGGAATTTTATTCAGAAAACCTGGGATGTGATCTCAGCTCATGGGAGCATATCTTCTTGGAACCCGCTCCATTTTGCAAATCTCAAAGCTACTGATCTCTCTGCAGTGGAGTCACCATGAAGGATTGATTGCTAGATTCATCAGTGAATTGAGTCACCAGGTGAATGATTTCAACCTTCTTATGTCTGATCATTGTTCACCATCAACAATCAGCTCTGAAATTGAGATATGTACTGGGGCAAGACAATCTACCAGAAAACCATTTTCATCCCTAGTGGAGTCGCCATTATGTTAGAGCCTAAATCTGCCTTAGGCTAAGGAAGGAAAAATTCAGGGTAACCACAAACCACGCTCAGCCTCGTAGCTAGCCCTACGAGGACAGGAGAGGGCTCTCTCCAGGTCACACTCAGTAAAAATACATAATAGGGTCTGAGATGACTCAACATGAATACTGATTTTAAGCTAGTAAATAGATATGAAAGAGGTAATTTGTTGAATGACTAAAATTTTCTGGGTTGTATGGGACCAACAGGACCGCATGAGCTGGGAAATTAAATCAAAGACATAGAATATTTCATGAGGCTAGATAAGCAGGAGGTTTAGCAATCAGATCAAAGTAATATGGAGTGGAAAGACTGCTGAGAAAACTAAAAGTGGCATACACATGAATTCTTTTCAGACAAAAGAAGAGACACAGAGGATGAATGCTTTCCAAGGCAGAGAAATAAATTGGATTCTACCTTTCCTACTTAAAAACATTCAACTGGAAATGACTATGAATAAAATGCAAAACACAACAAGTTACATATGAAACAGAGAAGAAACATATTGCTAAACTCACACCACATGAATCTCATGAATCAGAGCTGCATCACTTTTATTAATCTCCTGGCCAAGCTATACAGTGAATAGCTGAGTTTTCTCTCCCACCGTTTCCTAGAAATTCCAACCCCTCACAAATGATTTTTCATACAATAAATAAACTCAATTTGTGGGAAAACAAATCGATGAAAAATAGGGAGCTGGAAAACAAATCGATGAAAATAGGAAAAGAGCTGTCCATATGTTCTGGAGACAGAACATCGTTACATTATTCCATTTGAAAATCTCTGTTGACCAATGGAAAGGCGTAAACTGTAACTGTAGACCCTTTGAATCATAACTAAAGTCTAAATATAGGAAATTGAATCCTATTTCTCTGCCCTGGTGGATGTCTTTGTTTTAAATTTAGGCGTGCTTTCCTATTTTACATTTTCCATTTGAATAAAAACTTAATTTTTAAATGAAAATGGATTTTATAGTCCATCCTTCTTGTCATTGGATAATATTTGACCTGTTTAACAAACTTTTCTAATTTTGACACACTACCATACTCTCGAATTCCTTGTAACTCAGCAGTTTCCATACAATTGGAAGCCTTCTTACTATGAGCATCTTCTTGCACATTACTCAAAGATATGCATGGGTCGCAGCCCTCTTCTGCTCTTGAAGTTTCGCATCATTTTTTCAGTCTGTTTACTGTTGTGGCAACAATCAATGTTTTCCTGAGGCTGCTGATCCAGAACATCGCGATCAAGAAATGCTTCACTGATACTTGCTCTCATAGTAATGTCTATATAAGTGATGTTGCAATTTTCTTCAGCTTCTCCCTTAAGGAAACAAGACACCTGTTTCTTATAAGAGGCTTGTGAATACTGTGTAAGACTTTCTGCAAGGTTAATCATCTCCTGATCGATATCTCGCACTCTCTTCGAAATCTATTGCACATCATGAATCAAGGTACAAAGATTTGCAAAGTTTCCTACTTTAGTAATATCCTGGAACTCATTTTAACAACGTTCCGTGATCACTTCAGAAGGTGGAATTGCTTTCTGACCAGAAGTCTTTCTTCTAGACTCATTTTCAAGGATTCCTTCATCTGTCTTGCCTGTTTGAATAAAAACCAATTTTTTTTATAACAAAAATGCCTTTGACCGAAGCCTTAGCCTTTAGTGAAGGAAAAATACAACAAAAATTTGTTTATCAACAGTTCTCCGCTTTCAATAGTTTGTAAGATACTTGGTGACCAGAGCACCAACCAGCGACATGAATTGGATTGCATAAGAGTGCCAACATTTCATCTGTGCAGTCGCAGTTCTTATAATGATCCCAGTTCACGATCCCATCTAAATAATATCGCTTTCAATGCCAGTGATCCATATCCATTTGATTTCATCAATAAACTTACTGAGATTCCCGACATTCTCCGCACCAAACATCGATCAATGGAAACTTAAGATGATTTGATTTACTTAGAGCAGAGGGGTCACGAAATTTGGAATTTCGTTAAGGTAATGAGAAAATCTTCCTGTGGACTCTGTGCATTGCGTGCACCTCCAGTGCGCTGCGTCGATTCTGTGTGCCGCGCCAAAGGAAAAATACACTATGGGAAAATGCCCAATGCGTCGCATCGTGCCTATGCACCGCGCCTGCTCCTAATGCACCGCACAGACTTGTAAACAGAGTCTTGGTTTTCCATCTGTTGTAATCCCTAAACCAGTTTCGAATTGCAGTTAATGTGCCCGGAAAGTGCTTCTCAACGTTGTTGACATCATTGACAAGTGGCGCCCTTGGATCATCAACAGAAATAGCAACAATTTTCCAATCCAATACACCTTCATCAACCATTGCTAAAGCAGCTAATGGCTTCACTTTGGGTACTCTTCCAATTTTAGCCTGCCTTTCCCCAATCTTCACTACATTAACTGGATCATTGTCATCAAATGCTCCTTTAACTTTTGCATTTGCAAGAGATGAATCTTCCCATGTTCGTGGAAGCAATCCATAGTTCCAATTCATGTTATATGGGTAATATCGAAGTTTGCCCTTTTTAGTGTTTTGCTTGATTGGAAGTTTTCCCTTTTTGTAATAAAATGTATCTTCAGTTGCAACTTCTATTTTTTCACCTGTTTCCTTTGGTATTTTAGCCACAAAATTGATAACCCCATCTCCTAATTGCAATGAAATATCATGCCAAGGTGATATCTTCTTCCCAGTGTTCTCAAAAGAAGAAAACTCTGTAATCCAGAGTTTGTGGCTTATTCTCTCAACTCTGCTTTGGGCATTTTATATCATCATTTTTCTGATTAACTGAATGATGGATTTCTGTTTGTCTTACAGGGTATAGAGCTGCTGAAGCCGAAACAGGGCTACCATTGAAGAGCTGTAGAACTTGAAACATTTTGACATATTTATTACAAAAACACATTTGATGATTTCTTCTTCAAAACCAGGGTTTTGAAGAAGAATCACTCTCGAGCATTATGGATGATGAAATTTTACAATGGAAACTGATTTGGAACCTCTTATGCCGGTGTTGGTATTATTTGGAAATTTGAAAACTAAATTGACAAAACCCAAAAACTCTAAAAGACTCTTTGCTGACCAAACAACCATCCATGACTATGAATGACTGAAACATTGACTTCGATGAGTTTTGATGAACTTTAATGGTCAGACACACACCAGCAGGTACATGACATGAGGAAAAAGAAAAACAAGACCTTTCTGACAGATAATCTATGCTTTCTAACAGAATGCAACCGGACTTGGAATGGATGAGACACCTAAAGATGAAATGTAAAAAGAGTTTTTGATCTTTGACGGAGGGCTGAACAGACCGACTCTAACAGTTTCTATTATTGGGAGCAAATGATTTCGTTTCAAAATTTATTTTCCTTTGTTATTGCTTTGATTGACTAGAATTTTCAAAATTCTCTTTGTTTGTCTTAAGATTATTTGCACAAGCTTGTGAGTTGGATTCTCCCTTTACATTTTCATAAAAAAAGGCTTGATTTCCTGGAAGGGGATCTTTGATTGTTAAGAATATTGTCGAATATCTTAGAGTTATCTTGAAATCTTAGTTTGTTATCCTTTTATGCTAATTCACTTTCTAGTATACTTACCTCAACCTATTTTTCTCCTTTCTTCTTTTCCAATTGTGTTATTGATGATATTTTGTTTAACTCATTTTATTGTCCTTCAAATACTTGAAGTTTTTCCTCATATTTTTTGTTTGACTTTTCAAGATCATACTTCAGAGAGATGATATCTACTTCAAGTCCTTCAAAATATCTGGTTATTTCTTTAAGTTACATGGTTGTTGCATCTTCTTTAGTTACCTTCTTTCCAAGTTCATTTCCCAATGAAGTAACTATATCCTCCAACGTTTGGCATTGATATTCCTTTTCCTTATATTGTTGCTTCATTCCTTCTTCAATTTTGCTTCCTTCTTCTAGTCGAGTATTTAACCTAATAATTTCTTCTTTATAAGAACTCTCCTTTTCATCAAATAGTTGTAATAACTTTTGATTGTCTCTATTTTTAGTTGTGAGCTTCAGTCTCTTCTTTTAGAGCCAGTATTTTTTAGTTTGGTTAATCTACATAATGATTACTTTCAATTCTACCCATGAGAGAAATTTCAGTTGATTTACTATCATCATCACTACTTATGCAAGGAGATATACTAGAATTAGAACAATATCCAACACCTTATGATTCTTGATCACTATATTCCTCATTCTTGACCAAAAGAAAATGAAGTGCTCCTGAATCTAAATATTTTCTTATATCTTTTAATACAATTTTTCCTTAATCCATGAATGCAGATATTGCCATGACATAAGATAAATCATTGTCACTTCTTTCCTCGTCCTCTTCCTTTATGTTTCTTTATTCTTGTTTTTCCATCCCATTGTCCCTGATCCACCCTCAAGTTGCTAATCTTCTACTAGAGTGATGTACTCCGATACCAATTGTTAGAAATACTAAGGGGGGTGAATGAATATTTCATTCCGGATTCAAACTTTACCTAGACTATTCTTTCATATAGCAATTTATCATCATTACAATGTTATAGATTATAGATTATTCAATAAACCTTAAGAAATATTCTGAATAAAATGATGTAAACCATCAAACACATCATCACATCAATCACATATAGACACCGAGATTTTAGATGGAAACCCAATATTGGAGAAAACCACCGCAGATTTCGTCTTTGTATTCTTCTTTTATTATAAAGAAAATTCTTTTCCATATTGGTCTTGTACTAACATAGACTCTTTTCAGCATGTAGGATCCTACCTGCAGAAGGCTATAACCTCCATTTATTCTCCAACACCCATTGGAAGGGAGCTACTATCCCCTAATCAATTTTATCAGCTCCTACTGGAAGGAAGCTCTAACTCCCTTACTGAAGTCTAAAATCCTCGACTCTTTTGTGGACCATGCTTCAAATTTTCCACATTGAATCCACCTTTAAATCTACCATCAAACAACCTGTAGGCCAACTTCATTGTATTTTCAACTGGACCCACACCTTGAAATAATATCAAACCAATATACCAAAATAAATACTAAACTGAATCATTGTACCAATGAATACAATTGAATCGTTAAATCAATATTCAATCACAACTGAATACGCTGCAACTAGATTAGTCCAATATCCCAATACTGCCAATACCGAATTTGAATATGAACATGACAATCACCAGATCACTGAAGTAAGTCAATATCCAAATGAAAACCCAGTCAAAATGCCCAATATCAATCATTGAAGTCAAGCCAATATCTCAATACTACCAATACCAAATTTGAATATGAACATGCCAATCACTGGATCATTAAAGTAAGCCAATATCCAAATTCAAAACAAGTCAAAATGCCCGATATCAATCATTGAAGTCAAGCCAATATTCCCTTTCAACTTGCTATCATAATCATCATTGTCAAGCATCAAGTAGATCCAACCATAATATTGCTATGTAATACAATCATCCATCACAATTTGTCATAAGCCAACCTAACTCAAAGACTCATCAAGCCAACAAAGTACTTTCATAAATGAGAAGGGACAATCTATCCAATACCAAGTCAGTACTAAGACATATCTTATTCAAGTCACAATCCTTGTTAGATTCCAAGCCAAATACTGTCAGATACAAACCAATAACAAAGATACAAAATGTTAAATACTATGACAAAATAACAAGAAGATCTCATGCCCATCAATCCTTGACTGATTACAAGGCATCATCCATCACATATCTAGCCATAAATCCTATCATAAGCCAAGTGAACATCCTTCATAAAAAAAAATCACTGTCGCAGTCTGTGTCAAGTTAAGATGATCACTACCAAGTGACAAACTACTAATATCAATTCCAATTTTAGTATGTGGAATCTTTGTCAAGAACCAATCTCATCGAATCACATCAACATGAAGTTTCTAACAAAAATAGAAATGTATAAGAAACAACATATATGACACCTACTTCAATATAGATCAAAGTATTAGTCAATCTCAAAGTATTATGCTCAAGTCAATCATCAAGCACTAGAGTTGTCATAACCCCAGTGATTGTCAAATCCCACTACATCAAGAACCTTTATGAAGTTGACCATATGCAAAAAAAAGTAGCAACATGTCTCCTACTAGTACATTACACCAGTAGAAAAATGACAAAAATTTACTGTGGAGATCAACAAAATAGGCAACATAGATATTTCTAACATAGTCAACAAATCATTGAAATCAAGCAATAAGGAACAACATGAATGAAGGAATTTTGAATCAACAATTTTCTTCAAAATCTGGTCTCTGCATACACATCCTAACTCATAATATAAACCAATGTCAATTATACTGATCTTAACAAGGTACTTCCTATTTCCATTACCCAAAGACTTCACTGTAATATGTTTACTTATTCAATCAACAACATATTATATTAACTATTCAAGACACATATATTATCCGAGAAAGAAAATATCATTATTGATTCATTCTCTACAACACAAGGAATTAATAAAACAAGAATCCAACTTCCATTCACTATGAGATTCAAGGACATATGAATCATTGTTGATACATATTGTCTACATTTTCTTTACTAGACATGGATTAGTTCATTATTAGAATGTTAGTGTAGGTACAGAATTCATTGTGCAATGTCAACAAAGACAGCTCTAGATATATAAGACTAGTCACGAAACAAATCTCAAGCTTTTGTCCCTACATACACTATATTTGTTACACAACATTTTGTCACTGTCCCTGTACTCCCTGTCTACGATCCTAGAGGACCTCTACATTGTACCCAACATGCTTTCCCATCATGGAGAAACTCCCAGTATGTCCCTCTTCATGAGCATAAGAATTCCCCTTTGCATCATTTGCCAAGAATCTTCCTTCTATCCTAGTTTACAAGACCAATGCTACTGACCAGTTTTCTCCTCACGCCGATTTACAGAGGTTAAAACTAACCCTCGTGCCGATTGGATCAACTGAGCCCTTTTCTAGTCGCGTCGCTCCTATTTTGGAAGGTTTTTTAAATAAGGAGCTGAAGCTTCCATGTCTAGAATCTTCATAACAGAAGTCTAGTAGATGGTTGGGCTAGATAGAGCCGAGGAAATCAACTTGGGCTCCTTTCCCCTATTAGGATGGAACAACCTCAAGAGATAAGACCTTCTCCCATGATGAGAGGAACCATCTCCCATCCATCCAAGCTATATACACCTCTCTTTTCCCAAGCAAAAACTAGTTGGATTTTTAAAGCACATGTGAATAGCCAACAAGTCATTTATAGCGTATAGCTTTCTAGTGTGTGTTTGAGGGAGAATAGTGTGATTTTGGTTTTGTTTGAGACTAGAGGGAAAGAGGCTCTGAACTTCCATTTGTTGCAGCTATCCATGAAGTGCTAATAGAAGTGTGGGAACTCGGATACGTCAGAGGAGACCAGCAACGTCAAGGCACTGGTTGTAATCTCTTTCTGATTTATATTAATGCAACTATCAAATGATTTCCTACATGAAGTGTGATTTTACATCTTTATGGCTTAATGTTCCTTGACCTATTAAGTAGGTTGAATACAATGTTGCATGTTTTCATGTTTATTTTTGTTGTTGTTTGTTTGTTTCAGACATTCGAAGGAAGGAAATAAAAGATAACTGGAGTGAGGAAGCAAGATCATCACCAAGTGGATTAACATTCTAGGATGTAGGCCCTCTTAATTGATTTTGGGAGCATGCAAACTTATAGCAAGAATAGTTTTTCCTTTCAAGCTTGTGAGAACATGAAACTGAATCCAAGCAGAGTTCTCCATGGTTCAAGCTTGTGTAAAAAGGTACCCATGCCCAATTTACATCTTCTGATTGCCGTTTTTATTAGTTTATTTCTGCTAGACGAGCCTTGATTGTTTTATTCCATCGTCACCATCTCTTTGGCCGATCATATGCTTTCACTTGGTTGTTTTTTCCTCTCCTAAGGAACCATAGCAATGGGTGGTTTTATTAGCCAGCCTCTTGACCATTACATGTTTTGAGCAGTTCCTCCATTACCGAAACCAGTTGCTACCCTTTATACCACTGGTTCCTCTAGGATGAGTCACCTTTAAGCTCTTTTCTGACTCGTAAAAGATGAAAATATTGCCAAGTGTTTTTCCCTTTTTGACTCGTAAAAGAGAATAAAATTGGTTGTCTTCTTTCAAGCTCTTTTTCTACTCTTCAAAAATGAAAATATTGCTGAGTTCTTGACATTTTGAACTCGTAAAAGGCTATGAATCATCGTGTACCTAGTATATGTTTACACTGTTTTTGGGCCGGGATGCACTATTTACAAAAAAGGTACTCCTTTACTGAAATGGTCAAGCGGTTTTCTCGAGCATTGTTTTCTACCTTTTCGGGCTCGAAAGACACAAATATACGAAAAGGGACCATGTGGGGTTTTCTTTTCCGTGTCTTTTTCAAACTCTCTAAACATGAAAATGATACCAAGTTATACCTTTGTCGGACTCGTTAAAACATTAAACGACATTGGATTTGTCGCCATGACGAATGTTAGCTTCTCCTTCCTAGGGCTCATTAAACTTACTAGGTCTGATTTATTCGAAGGATGAACTTACAATGGAAGCATATGCTATCCCCTTCAAGCTTGTGATAAAAGATAATTGGGGTACTTGCCAGAAATGGTGGTGGAAAATTTGGGAATTCAATTAGTCGTGTCGAAAGCTCACTCTTGAACATGGCACTTTCTACTTCGTGTCGAGATGGGGTATCTTCCTTTTAATTTGACCTTCTTGGGTTGGGCCGCTCATTTTTTCCTTCCATTTGATCTCTACCACACCTCATGACCACTGATCCTATGCATCCAAGACCTACCAAACTCTAGAATCGTGTCACCAATATGTTCAAGAGTTAGTCCTTCTACAGTTACACTTACTCTTGATTCTCTGTATCGTCTGAAATCATTTGCATCCCTTTGTCTCGTGTCAATGATGTGGGATACATGATGACCCTCCTTCGACACAATCTCTTCTTGTCGACTTTAGCTCATTACCTAGGAAGTTGGCCAAGAGGCTCCCTTCCAGTACCTTAGATCTTGCATGCCCCAATGGAAAGTTCTTCGCACTCGACGACAAGTTCATGTCATTAGCTTTTGATAAGGTGATTTCATGGGTGTTCGACATCAGTTCCTTTATTCACATTCTATGAACTATGCTGCCAATACCTTGAGAGCCATTTTCATTATTGGTGGTCTCTCTCACGCTTGTTATGGTTCACATCATTGACCAGTAATCAAGTGACTTCGTATAATTTTCTAGTTCAACACATTCATTCACATGTTAGATTTTGTACTTTGATTGGGTCGTTTGGAGTGCAAGACCCTGGGATAAGATTACATAAGTACAAGTTGCAAGGCGATGTGACATGGTCATGTTGATATACATGTCTCTTTCAAATGGATGGCTACGACCATAGCATGAGTTGTTATATGTAATCCTTCTCATTATTGGATGTCTATGACCATACCTTGGTTTCATTATGATCCATTCTACTAGATGGCTACGCTAATGCCTTGGATCCATTTACATGATCATTCTCTAGATGGCTATGTCCATACCACGATTCATGTATCATTATTCAGACTTTTCAGCGATGTATATGTATCTATTCTTGCTTGTAGGCTTTTTGATGATGGACTTAGGTTCCCTACTTCCACTTGTAAAGCATTTCACCACTCACTCTAGTTCGACCTTCACGCTTTATGGGCATTTGTTGCACAAAATTTTGTCACTATACCTGTACTCCCTGTCTATGATCTTGGAGGACCTCTACAGTGTACCCGGCATGGTTTCCCATCATGAAGAAACTCCCAGTATGTCCCTCTTCATGAGCAGAATAATTCCCCTTTGCATCATTTCCCAAGAATCTTCCTTCTATCCTAGCTTACAAAACCGACGCTACTAACCAGTTTTATCCTTGCACCGATTTACAGAGGTTAAAACTAACCCTCGCACTGATCAGATCGATCGAGCCCTTTTCTAGTAGCATCGATCCTCTTTTGGAAGTTTTTTTAAATAAGGAGCTGAAGCTTCCATATCTAGAAGCTTTGTAATGGAAGTTTGGTAGATGGTTGGGCTGGATAGAGCTGAGGAAATTAGTTTGGGCTCCTTTCCCCTATTAGGATGGAACAACCTCAAGAGATAAGACCTTCTCGCATGATGAGAGGAACCATCTCCCATCTATCCGAGCTATATAAGCCTCTTTTTTTCCCAAGCAAAAGGTAGTTGGAGTTTTCAAGCAAGTGTGAATAACTAACAAGTCATTTATAGCTTATAGCTTTCTAGTGTGTGTTTGAGGGAGAATAGTGTGGCTTTGGTTTGGTTTGAGACTAGAGGGAAAGAGACCTTGAACTTCCATTTGTTTTGGCTATCGATGAAGTGCTAATAGAAGTATGGGACCTAAGTACATCGAAGGAGACCAGCAATGCCAAGGCACCAGTTGTAATCTCTTTTTGATTTATATTAATGAAACTATCAATTGATTTCCTACATGAAGTGTCATTTCACATCTTTATGGCTTAATGTTCCTTGACCTACTAAGTAGGATGAATACAATATTGCATGCTATCACGTTTGTTATTGTTGTTGTTTTCTTGTTTAAGGTATTTGAAGGAAGGAAATAGAAGGTACCTGGAGTGAGGAAGTAGGATCATCACCGAGCGGAATAGTGTTTTAAGAGGTAGGCCCTCTTGATTAATTCTAGGTTAAGGAGATTTTCCATAAAAATTTTGTTCGTGGCTAGACCCACTTTCTCGGGCTAGATGAATTGTTTGTGTCCGCACTAAGAATTTACTTGCACCACAATATTAAGTCACACAAATTTTTTCTATAAATCCTCTCTACAACATATATATCTTTGCATACAACCTTCAATTAATTTTCAAATCAACTAAGTCATTTGAGCCACATTGCTACTGTTCTAAAAGGACATTCTCTGCATCTAAATATCATTAGACCAAGTCTCAAAGGTTAAATATTCACCCATCCTACAAATAATCATATCACAGCTCCATTTCTTCATATTTGGGCTCCTTATACTATGCACCAAACTTATTCATAGGATTAGAGTCTTATATTTTTCTATAAATCCTCTCTGCAACATATATATCTTTGCATACAACCTTCAATTAATTTGTAAATCAACGAAGTTAATTGAGACATCTGCCTATTATTCTAAAAAGGAATTATATGCATATAAACATCATTAGATCAGATCTCAAAGGTTAAATATCTACCCATCCTGCAGAAAATCATATCATAGCTCCATTCCTTCATATTTGGGTTCACTATACCCTGCACTAAACATATTCATTATATTAGAGTCTTCTCGCCCTGTCGTGCACTCTTACTCAAAACAAATTACAAAACATCTCAATAGAGACACCCATATATGTTTTGGGTTGATATCTTTTTATAGTGTTTTGATCCTCTAATACCTCAAGCCAAAAACCAAGAATTGTTGAATACCACACATAGATAAACCAAGGAAATTGTTGACTAAATCTATCGAGTCCTGCGTCCACTTGGTATTTTCTTTTTCACACCTTTGGATTCTTTGTAATACCTAAGCCTTACCCTGCACTAAACATATTCATTATATTAGAGTCTTCTTGCCCTGTGGTGCACTCTTACTCAAAACGAGCTACAAAACATCTCAATGGAGGCACCCATATATGTTTTGGGTTGATATCTTTTTATAGTTTTTTGATCCTCTACTACCTCAGGCCAAAAACCAAGAATCGTTGAATACCACACATAGCTAAACAAAGGAAATTGTTGACTAAATCTATTGAGTCCTGTGTGCACTTTCTATTTTTATTTTTCACACCTCTGGAATCTTTGTAATAGCTAAGCCTCTACAATTCAAACATTAATCATTGACAAATCCATCACAAACAAACAATCCATACAATCCATACAAATTATGATGACATCACTATAGGTTGAGACATAGACATATAACTGATTGTGATGGTTATAGTTATGTTAACATCATTGTAGGTTTCCATCAAGGACAACACCAAAGCCACAATGCCAAGATATATATATATATATATATATATATATATATATATATATATATATATATATATATATATATAGATATATATATATATATATATATATGTGAGAGAGAGAGAGAGAGAGAGAGAGAGAGAGAGAGTTTCACCAAGAGGCGTTATACAAACCAATATAAACCAATATGAGAGAGACATTATGTGACAATGTGACATTAAAACAAATAAAATAATACATAAATATTATTTTAAAAAATATTTCATTGTCTGTCATAAATAAAATACTTAAATGTCTACTTTAAATAACATGAATTTATATCAACTTTATATAGAGAGAGATAAAGAAATTGATAGTAAACATTTCCTAATTTTAACCACAAGTGTTTTCTAGTACATTTTAGTACGAGGGAGATCCATCGTCAACACTGGTATTGGTATTTAAAAAAAAAATTAAAAAAAAATCATTTTCAATTATAAATATTAGAAAATTAAAGTAAAAATCTACTTATATTTTTACTTTTTCAGCAAGATGTATAATTACTTCACTTCTCAATGTTTCCTTTAATAGAGAGAGAGAGTGTGTGTGTGTGTCTGTGTGTGTGTTTTAATGTTGACCATAAAAATTTTCACTGTCTACCTTATCTTGATTCTAAGAGAGATTTAAATATCAGGGGATTTGATCCCTCTTAAACTTAATAGATCAAGGGTTAAGATGGATCTATACAAATTATTGTATAACTCACATTAAATATATTATTACAATAATTTTAGTTTTCAGAAACTCCATATTATACTAGAAAAACACATGTTTACAATTTCTTTAATAATCAACTATATAATACACTTTACTCTTATAATACTAGTGTATCCATATAAATTAAATGGTTGATAATGCCTCTAGGCATCAATCAATAATAAACATAAAAAAAGTTCATTATACATCTCATGTTTTAAAGTAAAAAAGAAATCATAAAATCTAACTAAATCATAACTTTGTTTCATAATAATATTATTATTAATACTATTAATTGTAAAAATAAGACTATATAAGTTAAATATTTATATATTTAAAAAATATAAAACAACATTCTTAATGATGGTGATTTTCCCAACTTTACCATGGGGATCCATATTGGGAAAATAGGTGTAGTTACAATACCATGGGTTAATAGCATGTATTATCAATACCACATGTTCAAAGAAACGTAACCAACTTCATATGAGACCTGCACATACTAATTAATCAATTTAATGAAACGGAAAAAAAGAGTATGACTACTTTGGAGATAAATCTTAATCTTTGATTTGTGAGTACTATTATGAATATTCTAGAATATTCCGTTTAGATGAAATCCCTACTATTCACTTAATAATTATTGATAATTAAATTAAAATTTTAAAAACTACAACCCAAAATAAACATACGTATAGACATAATATTAAAATATAATTTATTTTAAAATTAATTATAAATTTTATATTCTATAATAATTTTAATTAATATAATTAATTTTACATTTTTATCAATAAAAAATTTAAATAAAAAATAAAAAATATATATATAAAAAATATATTTATTATATTAAAAATAATAAATATTATTACAAAATATATAATAACCATTCACAATTTTCTGTTTCAATATGTGACTTAATTTTATAAGCTTTACACAAACACACAAACGTTTTTTAAAAATAAATATAAAACTATCACTTGAAATAAATATGTGAAAGGTATACATTAGGAAAAGATTTTAACAAATACCTATCATCCTCCGATATTGGTCAACCCATCGTTCTTCTCCCCAACCTTATAGCGCACCATGTTGTTTCTTAAGTAATGTTCGAGTTGCTCCTTGATAATCTGGCTGGCTGATTAGCGCACCTACATTGGCAAATCGTTAACTGCGATTATTAGCTGGTAAATTCATCTCATGCTGTCTTGGTTTTCACCTCTTGACGTCTTGGTTTGTGCTTACCACTATTCGATTTGTTGTTTCCATGATCTATACAATTTTTTTTGGATTCATGTTATGTGGATAATATTTTTACAAGGTGAGTGGATCTTGCAACACATTGAAATGTGAAATAGTAGTATACCAACTGGGGATGACGAAGAGATCATATGCTCGGCTGAGTCTTTCAGTTTCAGTAGAGTAGATCTTCTTATGTTTTCTTGGCTTGAGATGATTTCAAAACATTTGTTTGGTTTCTGGGATGTTTTTGCCATTTGGAGAGCTCAAACTATTATGCGTGGTTTCACACTTTGGTGAAAAAATACAAAGCAACAAGACCATCCATCGTGGAGGGTAATCGACTTTCTCAATCCATGAAATTGTCTGCCAAGGGTTCAGAAGATAGATCTCCTTGTTCAAAAGAAGCTTGATGAGAACTGTTTCGAGTTGATAACTTGCACTTCTTACACTTTCCATAAATTTGTAGTGGTTTAAATAGGTAAGAGAGAAAATGCCTTCATTGGTTTGGCTAAAGCAGTTTGGATAGAGGAGAAAAGGTAAATCCCCTAACATTTGGAAACTTTTTGATTGCTTTATGATAGATAACATCTTGCTCATATCAAGTACATTTTAATTATGGCTTACTCTCATATATGCTACTTCTTAATTAAGGCTCACTCTCAGCTTCAAAAGGTTTACTCTTTTCATAAGTATTAACCAGCATTAGTTTGCAGAAACACGATATAACTTTGAGCGGTTTCAATTTGTAAATCGAAAGCTTTGTGGCAAATCGAAAAGTCACCAAAACAAAGATTCTACTATTGTCACTTCACTAGATGTAATTGTTTAATAAACACTAGAATTGTGTGGATTTTGGAGTATGTTCTTAAACTGATTATGTTTGGTGAAGAGTTCATAGTTCTCACATATAAGGGAATACGTTGACAGTGCAAGACTTATAAGCATCAGTCAATGCTTATAAATAATGTTTAAAAATAGCATGTCTCAATAATTGATCATCGTGTTACATTATATTTTCGAACTTCATATAAAAGAGAGAAATAGAAGTGTGCACTGCGATTGCATTGTGCATAAACATAGTAAACTTGTTGACGTAAACATTTCCCATAGTTTTCAGTTGTCACAAAACTCATTGCATTTGGTGTAATACAGAGATAATAAATACCTCTGCAAAAGGATTTGGAGAAAAACCCTATATAGAAAAATAGATGATGTGATGCAGGAGCATCTGGTTAACAGGGTGGAGTTAGAAAGAAGGATGACATGGTTTCTAAGAAGGACAAGCGGAGTTAGAAAGAAGGATGACATGGTTTCTGAGAAGGATAGGAGACATAGCTCGCAGAACGGACAGCAAGTCTGTTTCGTTTTTATTTTTCAGTTAGTTTTATTATTATTATTTGTTGTTTTTTTTGTTTCTGGTCAAAATGCCTAAAATGCTGTAACAAGTTCTAATTAGGAATAGTAATAGTAGTTAGAGTCATTAGTCACTGAACAGTAATTTACTATTGGAAAAAAACGGACAAAGGGAAACAAGCTAGCCATAAAGAAGTGTCAAATATGTAATAACTGTTGTAACTGATAATTGAACAACTACCAGCAGTTATCCAACTGCCTGGAAACAATGTACAAGAACGAGGAAAAGCAAGCCCATAGGGGTTCAGCAGGAAGGAGAGTAATAGAAATAAAATACATTTTTCATTTCAGTGCACAAAAACAACTCTTACGTGCGTCCTCAGAAAAATAGAGACTGTACATTTCCATGCTGTGTCAATAATTCATTTTATTTCATGTACGAAATCCATTACAATTCTTGACAGACTACGAACTAGCAGAAGGAGAAACAAACACACGAGAGGTGACACCGACCAGCACCAGTTACGAGTTCGGCGCCCAGACAAACACAGTTACAAGGTATGCAAACGAAACTGAAGGTGAACAAGTTTTCTTTCCGCACATATATAACATTTCATCTCAGCATAAATACCCATAATAACAGTCCATCTCAGCATACAAAACAGTGTTAACGCAGCCTTCAAACCCTATCTAGTTTATGAGCCTAGGGTTTGACAAAAGTCAGGAACTCAAGCCACGGCTAGGACTATACACCACAGTAGCCAGCAACCGGAACCAATGACCAATACAAGAACCTAATGCAGACGAGGAATAAGAACAAGTCTACCCGGAAGGTGACCAGAACAGTCGGACGCCAATGCCATCGACCCAGTGAGCGGCTTCACCTGTAAAGAAACGAAGGGTGGGAGGGTTAGTTTTCCAACCCTTGAAGGAAAGCTAGAACCAGAGAAACTGAGAGAAAAAAGAACAGAGAATAAGAGAAGGTAACCATACCTGAAGGTGAGCCATGACTGCAAGCGAAAACCTCGAACAAACAAGCCCTGCTCACAGAGGAGCCGAGCCATTAGAATCTACATAAACTGTGGTAAAGAAATCTAGCAGAGAACGAGAGCATACCTGCTAAAATAGCCGAGAGCCGAACAGGGTAGGCCACGGAATCCATCAAACTTGGAGGCTGTCGAACCGAAAGTGAACTAGAGTGCCATTAACCCATAACGTTCAATCGACCATGGACTTTTGAGGAAAAAAATGACCAGACAACACTAAGACAAACGACAAACCAGTGGAAAGCGCCAACGGCAGAGAGACAAGTATATAAACGAACAGAGACAAACTTACCGGGGAGGTATCAGACCATCGGGCAAACAAACCGGACCAGGAGCAACAGAACGCAGTCAAGCACTTGCTATACAACAACAGAACAGGCCGGGACCGCATAGGGTCTCACCACAGACCAAACATCAAACAACAAATACCAAAATCGCAGAGACTGTAGAGCCAACCACCGGATAACAATAACAACCCCAAAGGCACGAACAGGGTGAAAACCCAAGCGGAGATTTACCAGGATCCCGAGGAGGACAAATGTCCACCGAATAGACCATTCCGGTACATGCAAGTTGATTGTAAATCAAACCAAAATTAATTCCAATCAAACGTATACTGTCCAGTTCGTAGAGAGGATTACACATCAGCTAAGGTGAGGCGGGACCACGTGGGCTGGCCCCATCAAGTGGTATCAAAGCACGTTTAGAGGAAATAGAGGAAGATGGAAGTACAAAGACGAGGACGTGGAAGAGGTGCACGTAGAGGAGCAGATGAAGGATTGAGAGAACAGCTGAGAATCCTTACAGCTCGCTTAGAAGTAGTGGAGGCGGGTAGGCGACGAGACCCAGAACTTGGGGATGACAGTGAAGACGAAGCAGCAACTGTTACAGATGGGTCAGAGGAAGAAGCCCCAGAGTTGAGGCTGTTGCGATCAGTTTTGTTAGCAAGCAGCAAGCCCAAACCGGAGATCCCTAACTATGATGGTAGTCTGTCCACGGATGTCTTGTTGGATTGGGTGAGTGAGTTAGACAAATATTTTGAGAATGAGGAAATCGGTGAGGACAAAAGAGTTAAATTTGTTGTGACCAAGTTGAAAGGACACGCTGCCCTATGGTGGGATAGTGTCCAAGCGGACAGAAGGCGAATGAACAAACTGCTGATAAGAAAATGGCCAAGGATGGTGGCAAAACTAAAGGGTAGATTTTTGCCTAAGGATTACCAGGTCAAGCTTTATCGGCAAGTGCAGAATTTCAGGCAGAAAGGTATGACTGTACAAGAATACACAGAAGAATTTTATCGTGTGAATTTACATGCTGGTTATACGGAAGATACTCCCGAAAAAACAACAAGATACGTGAATGGCTTAAGAATGGAAATATTGGACGAGATTAGCATTCTCTCTCCCCGGAGTGTTGAGGAGGCCTTTCAAAGTGCTGTGAAGGCGGAGGAGAAAATCAACAGGAGACAGAACAACAGGAGAGGGAGAGGGAATGGCAGAGGACGAGGACAGTCCTATGGTAGAGGGAGAACTGCCGCGAACAGCGAGGAAGGCAACAGTTCCAGAGCTTCAGGGACAACAGAGAAAGGAGAAAGCACCAGAGGAGGTTGGCCATATCAGTGAGGACGAGGAAATGGCCGCGGAAGAGGGACTAATGTCCAGTGCTACAGGTGCCATAAGTGGGGGCACAGATCCTTCGAATGCCCAGAAGCTGAGCATGCGGGCCAGAGGGGAACACTTGTTGCACAGCCTGAGGAAGCTGAAGCACAACCCCGGGAGGTAGAAAACATGGCAGAAACAGGGGAAGCTTTGATTTTAAATAAAGTACTGTTGAAACCAGCCAAGGAGGTGGCTGAACAGACCCAGCGAAAAGCACTGTTCCGGACAGTTTGTAAATCACATGGAAAGTGTTGTAAATTGATAATAGACAACGGAAGTACAGACAATTTGGTTGCCAACAAAATGGTGGAAAAGCTGGGACTGAAGCGACTCAAACACCCTACACCTTACAGGGTGTCGTGGCTGCAGAAAGGCCACCAGCTATTAGTAGATGAGTAGTGTGAAGTTGAATTTCACATTGGCAAATATCATGACACGGTGGTCTGTGATATTATGCCAATGGACGTGTGCCATATACTGCTGGGAAGACCGTGGCAGTATGATCGGAAAGTGACACACGATGGGAAAACAAATTGTTATAAATTTGTAAAAGATGGGATTGAACATACACTTGTACCCATCAAAGAGGAGGATGCAGTGGAACCGAGCGGAACAAAAGCATTATTAATTGGAGGAAAACAGTTTGAGAAGCAGGTTGAGGAAAATGAAGTCAATTATGCAATTGTGAGGAGGACGAAGCCGATGTTGCTGAACACAGAAAAATCAGAACTGCCTAAAGAAATTCAGGAGCTGTTGAAAGAATTCCAAGACATTGTAGTTGATGATTTACCTGATAAATTGCCCCCCAAAAGGAGTATCAGCCATCACATTGATTTTATACCGGGAGCAAGCTTGCCAAACAAGGCAGCATACCGGATGAGTCCGGAGGACAATGAAGAAGTTTGCAAACAAGTGCAGGAGTTGCTGGATAAGGGACTGATCAGAGAAAGTTTGAGCCCCTGTGTGGTACCAACAGTACTTGCACCTAAGAAGGGTGGAGAATGGCGAATGTGTACAGATTCGCGGGCCATAAACAAAATCATGATTCGATACAGATTTCGCTTGCCCAAAATGGACGACATGATGGACTGTCTTAGTGGGGCAGCTTATTTTACAAAAATAGATCTGAAGAGTGGTTATCATCAGATCAGAATTAGGGAAGGAGACGAATGGAAGACATCATTTAAAACCAATGAGGGACTGTACGAATGGCTGGTCATGCCATTTGGATTAAGCAACGCTCCTAGTACTTTCATGAGATTGATGAACGAGATGTTAAAGGAATTTATTGGCAAGTTCGTGATAGTTTATCTTGATGATATCTTGATTTTCAGTAGAACGAAGGGAGAACACCTTCAACATGTTCGAAAGGTGTTAGAGAAGTTACAGCAGAACAAACTACTGATAAACTTGAAGAAATGAACTTTCCTGCAGAAGGAGCTGGTCTACTTGGGATTTGTGGTTGCAGAAAATGAACTGAAAATGGACCCAGAAAAGATTGCAGCAATTATAAATTGGCCATCACCAACAAGCTTGTTTGAGGTACGTAGTTTTCATGGACTGGCAAGTTTCTATCGGAAATTTATTAAAAATTTCAGCGAAATCTGCGCGCCAATGTTAGAGACCATCAAAAAGGCAAGTCAACCTTTTTGCTGGACCAAGGCTGCAGAAAGCAGTTTTCAGCTTTTGAAGCGGAAGATCACGGAGAGGCCAATCTTGAGACTGATCAACTTTAATAAACTTTTCCAGGTTCGATGTGACGCAAGTGGAATAGCTATCGGCGTTGTGCTCAGTCAAGAAGACAGACCAGTGGCGTTCTTTAGTGAAAAACTAAATGAGAGTTGGCATAAATATTCCTCATATGACAAGGAATTTTATGCAGTGGTCCAAGCTTTGAAACATTGGAGACACTACCTACTGGGCAATGAATTTGTTTTGTTCTCTGATAATTCAGCATTACAATATGTAATGCAGCAGCACAAGTTAAACCATAAGCACGCCAAGTGGGTAGAATATTTGCAGAGTTTTACTTTTGTGTTAAGGCACATAAGTGGGCAAGCCAACAAGGTGGCAGATGCATTGAGCAGGAGGGCCTTGCTCCTACAGGAAAGCAGCATACAGGTGATGGGATTCGAACATCTGAAGGATTAGTATTAGACGGACCCAGACTTCAAGGAAGCTTTTGAAGCCTGCCAAAATCCCGTATTGAGAAATGCAAGCCCATGGTTGGATTATAATTTCCAGGAAGGATTATTGTTCCGAGGTGGGCAGTTATGTATCCCGGACTGTTCAATGAGGGAGAATATAGTACGAGAGAAGCATAGTGGAGGATTAGCAGGACATTTCGGGATCAAAAAAACTTTGGAGCAAATCAGACATTTTTACTATTTGCCTAAAATGAGCCGGGATGTACAAAGATTGGTAAACCGGTGTAAAGTCTGCCAACTGTCCAAGGGACACAGTCAGAATACCGGACTTTACACACCACTACCTGTTCCAAGCAGGCCATGGGACTCGGTCAGCATTGACTTCGTTCTCGGACTGCCTAGAACACAGCGGGGGTATGATTCGGTAATGGTGGTGGTAGACAGATTTTCAAAAATGGCTCATTTTATTCCTTGCCGGAAAACTAGTGATGCCACGTATGTGGCACACCTGTTTTTCACAGAAGTTGTTAGATTACACGGCTTACCCAAAACTATCATTTCAGACATGGGCGTAAAGTTCACAGGACACTTTTGGCGCACCCTGTGGAAAAAGTTGGGCACGCAATTGAATTTCAGCTCTGTGTATCATCCGCAGACTGATGGACAAACGGAGGTGGTGAACAGGAGCTTGGGGAATTTATTGCGGAGTTTAACTGGAGAAAATTCATGATTATGGGATCGAGCTCTTGCCCAGGCGGAATTCGCCTATAACGATTCACCCAATCGTAGCACTGGACTTAGCCCATTTCAGATCTTGTATGGCATGCATCCTCGAGGAATACATGAACTGCGAGATCTGGGAAAGCTGGAGCGGAGAAGCGCAGATGGGGAAGATTTTGCAGAGGCCATGAGTGAGCTTCATGAAAAAGTCAAACCGAAGTTGCAGGACAGCGTACAGAAATACATACAGCAAGCAGACTCAAAACGACGAGAGGTGCATTTTGATGTGGGGGACGAGGTCCTTGCGCATCTGCGCCGGGAACGGTTTCCTAAAGGCACATATAATAAGTTGAAATATAAAAAAATTGGCCCATGCAAGATCCTACGGAAATTTTCAGCCAATGCATACGAGATTCAGCTACCACCGGACATAGGCATATCACCTATTTTTAATGTGGCAAATCTGTTCCCATATCACGCCCAGGCAGAGGATGATATTGCGGTACAACCAGAACGGGACACCCAGTTAGAAAGCAGTTCTTGGAAGAAACAGTTACCTTCGGCCCGGACCCATGAAATTGAAGGAATCCTCAGCACCCAAGTAGCCAAGAAGACGCGCAGGAAGGAATATCTGCGTTACCTCGTCAAGTGGAGAGACCGTCCAATGGAGGACAGCTCGTGGCTCGATGCGGCACAGATTCAGAAGGCTGGTTATTCGGTGGAGGAACTCATGGAACAGAGCCATGAAATTTCTTTTACCCCGGAAGCCTGATGCAGGAGCATCTGGTTAACAGGGCGGAGTTAGAAAGAAGGATGACATGGTTTCTGAGAAGGACAGGAGACATAGCTCGCAGAACGGACAGCAAGTCTGTTTCGTTTTTATTTTTCAGTTAGTTTTATTATTATTATTTGTTGTTTTTTTTTGTTTCTGGTCAAAATGCCTAAAATGCTGTAACAAGTTCTAATTAGGAATAGTAATAGTAGTTAGAGTCATTAGTCACTGAATAGTAATTTACTATTGGAAAAAAACAGACAAAGGGAAACAAGCTAGCCATAAAGAAATGTCAAATATGTAATAACTGTTGTAACTAATAATTGAACAACTACCAGCAGTTATCCAACTGCCTGGAAACAATGTACAAGAACGAGGAAAAGCAAGCCCATAGGGGTTCAGCAGGAAGGAGAGTAATAGAAATAAAATACATTTTTCATTTCAGTGCACAAAAAAACAACTCTTACGTGCGTCCTCAGAAAAATAGAGACTGTACATTTCCATGCTGTGTCAATAATTCATTTTATTTCATGTACGAAATCCATTACAATTCTTGACAGACTACGAACTAGCAGAAGGAGAAACAAACACACGAGAGGTGACACCGACCAGCACCAGTTACGAGTTCGGCTCCCAAACAAACACAGTTACAAGGTATGCAAACGAAACTGAAGGTGAACAATTTTTCTTTCCGCACATATATAACACTTCATCGCAGCATAAATACCCATAATAACAATCAATCTCAACATACAAAACAGCGTTAACGTAGCCTTCAAACCCTATCTAGTTTATGAGCCTAGGGTTTGACAAAAGTCTGGAACTCAAGCCGCGGCTAGGACTATACACCACAGTAGCCAGCAACCGGAACCAATGACCAATACAAGAACGTAATGCAGACGAGGAATAAGAACAAGTCTACCCGGAAGGTGACCAGAACAGTCGGACACCAATGCCATCGACCCAGTGAGCGGCTTCACCTGTAAAGAAACGAAGGGTGGGAGGGTTAGTTTTCCAACCCTTGAAGGAAAGCCGGAACCAGAGAAACTGAGAGAAAAAAGAACAGAGAACAAGAGAAGGTAACCATACCTGAAGGTGAGCCACGACTGCAAGCGAAAACCTCGAACAAACAAGCCCTGCTCACAGAGGAGCCGAGCCACTAGAATCTACATAAACTATGGTAAAGAAATCTAGTAGAGAACGAGAGCATACCTGCTAAAATAGCCGAGAGCCGAACAGGGTAGGCCACGGAATCCATCAAACTTGGAGGCTGTCGAACCGAAAGTGAACCAAAGTGCCATTAACCCATAACGTTCAAACGACCATGGACTTTTGAGGAAAAAAAATGACCAGACAACACTAAGACAAACGACAAACCAGTGGAAAGCACCAACGACAGAGAGACAAGTATATAAACGAACAGAGACAAACTTACCGGGGAGGTATCAGACCATTGGACAAACAAACCGGACCAGGAGCAATAGAACGCAGTCAAGCACTTGCTATACAACAACAGAACAGGCTGGGACCGCATAGGGTCTCACCACAGACCAAACATCAAACAACAAATACCAAAATCGCAGAGACAGTAGAGCCAACCACCGGATAACAATAACAACCCCAAAGGCGCGAACAAGGTGAAAACCCAAGCGGAGATTTACCAGGATCCCGAGGAGGATAGATGTCCACTGAATAGACCATTCCGGTACATGTAAGTTGATTGTAAATCAAACCAAAATTAATTCCAATCAAACGTATACTGTCCAGTTCGTAGAGTGGATTACACATCAGCTAAGGTGAGGCGGGACCACGTGGGCTGGCCCCATCATGATGATTCTTAATTAAAGGTGGTCATAACACATGATAAAATATTTTTCTATGTTGTTTGAATTTGATAGTGTTGTTAGCAAGGAAATGATAGAAGAGATAGGCATTCATTTATGTATACACAAGCCCTTAATCTCAGGGATATGTCCAGTATGCTAACCCAACTTCTCTGTACAGTTAATGAGGTAATGAAAATTTTTAACTTTTTATGAATTTCCCAAACTCAACTTGGATGTCGATATCACATTTGTATCAGTGTGACTTTAACATAAGCTTTGTCCCAATCAGACTCCAGTAATGTAATTTATGATCTTTTAAATCCTTATTAGGTCAAAATTATCATTTCTCGTTTCCCCTCCACTTGGCACCCATGTAATCCCCACGTGGCATGCCCAACTACCTTATTCTCTATCTTATATATCTTATATATATTGATATGCCAGTCAATTTTAAGTCAGACCGTTAGAAATTTCATAAAACCACCACAACCCAAGACCCGGAACCAAGTTCGAAATGGTCCAGTCCCAACCTCTGCGGCGGAGGTATCATATACACATTATAGTTAAGGAGGGGGCTTATCTTTAATATAATCCACCAGCTCGAGCCTTTCTTAATAGACATTGAAGCCTACACGCTCATGTATATACATTTATGTCAGCGCAACCCCACTTGATTAGCCCAAGAGCTTAAGTGCTCTCCTCACGCAACGTGACCATCCCCAAGACATAGCTCCCGAACCTTTAATTCCTTGCAGCATACAATATCCACCCGCGACACGTCAATTTGTATGGTGGCCTCATCAACCAAACACTCCAACCCACAATGTCACCCCGGAGTTGATTCATCCCGACGATCCATAATATGTGCTCAAAGGGCTACCTCTAGATAACAAACTCCATGAAGGGAATTTTCCTGTTAGTTGCTGCATCAATTCATCGTCTATGTTGGTCGTGTCTTTGTCTTTTCAATGAAATGCAGGAACTTTCTATGGAGGTTTGCCATTACAGCAAAACCCCTAGTTTTTGGTAACTAGGATCCCCAGGGTGGACATTACCTATTTTATACAGGTGCCATGATTCTTCCAACACCCCCTCAAACGTAACTCGGGGAATCGAACCTTGGTCAAGCTCTGATACCATGTGGAGGTTTGTCGTTACAACCTAGTAACTAGGATCCCCAGGGTGGAAATTACAGATTCCATAAAGGTGCAGTGATTCTTCAAACACTTTCCACATCATCCTTGCCTCCTCACCATCATCTCCTTTACACTATCATCGCAGTTTGTCGTTACAACCTAGTAACTAGGATCCCCAGGGTGGAAATTACAGATTCCATAAAGGTGCAGTGATTCTTCAAACACTTTCCACATCATCCTTGTCTCCTCACCATCATCTCCTTTACACTATCATCACACTCCTCCCTTCACGTGCTCCTCCTATAACCTTCTGTGTTGGTACATCTCGGAAACATCATCCCGACCCTTTCCTTCATGTCACACTTAAACTTCTGGGGAGTTCGTCCTTTGATGGGTTTACTTAATGGAGATTTATTGCTACTCTTCCCATTGCTCGCATTAAGGGACAAGCATCTGCCCAAACTAAACAAAAACCAGCATAAGTCTGCCAGTGTTCTCTGACTCTAATTATGGGGATTAAACCAGCTGCCATAACACAGCGCTCCTGCAACACTGCAGTATATATATATATATATATATATGTGGGGGCCACTACGACTGCAGAAGAACGGGTTTGGTCATAATTGAGTCAAACACACCACATTTCATACTGCCTAAACTTGTGCATGAATATACATGCATATATTTCTATAATTTTATGGTCTTTCTCTCCCTCCCGTCCACAACCATTCCAATAAAAAATTCCCCGTATTTTTACATTCAATGCAATGAGCCCCACTCCTTAGAATATCAATCGTACTAGTGAATCCTATGTTGTGCAGGGAGGTGGACACGGGTCTTCCTTCACAGAGCCTTTTTGTACAAAGTCTTCCTTTGTTTTAGTTCAATAGTTAAGTTTCATGCTTAATCTATCAACACACGTCCTGATGCCTTCCCCAATGCTTATCCACAATAACCGCCCAATTTTGTTTAATCTGACCGTACAACACTAATCTGTATACGTATATTTAAGTATAATTCCCTGCATACAAAATGTTAGTGACAAATCACAGCCACAAGGAACTAGTCCAAAGTGCGTCCTTCTATTCATTCATGAGTAAATCATGCACCATTCAGGTAACCAATACAAATATGAAATTCACGGTTCAAACATATATTAAATGGCACATCGTACATGTACAAAAACTTATCAGTAATGAAGACTAAAGTTGGCCAAATGAGTCTACGACAACAGCTTCCACCCAACTATACACATCTGCAGCAGGTTCTCACTTACGCCTGTCACCCTAGAGGAAGACTCCAAAGACTGAGGAGGTTTTCTCAAGGGATTAAACACCAATTGTTGGTTGAGACAAGGACTCCATTAATTCTCTCACCTTCACCCACAAACTGATTAATAGTCAACAAAATACAGAGGTAATCGACAGACCTTCTTCCTCTACCCTCCCATTGTTCAACAACCAACACACTTTAAGGAGTCTAGAGGCTTCACCTGCACCTTGAAGTTTTGAAGACTTGTGACACACTGGTTCCAGCCACTGAAGGGAATCCAAAACCCATTATTAAAACCAAATGAAACCAAGTAAAGGAGACTCCAGAACATCCCTTACTAGGAATCCAAGGATCATGCCTACACCTCAAGCTGTCAAGGGAATCTAGAAAAGATCCTCTCTACCCTCCAACCCCAGGGAATCCCAAGAATTAAATTATACTCACTTGGAGAGAATTTCCATCGTACTCCTATTTCTTTCTCTATCAAGATGTATGAATCTTCCCTTAGAGTTTTGTTGCACAAGTCTCTCCCCACTTTTCTGAATCCTTCCATTGTAATTCCTCCTTTTCAAGGTTCACCTCTCCTTATCTTTTCCGAGCTACCCATGCAACATTTCTCATAAATTCTTTGTCCCTTTTGTCTCTTCAATATTTCCAAGCAAACATGCGTAGTGTCCCTTTTCTTCATCTCCTTTCATTCAAAGATACTAGTCCATTATAATACACCAATCAACCTTTAATGGTTGTCATAGAACTTTCCAGATTTCTTATTACACATACTAGTCCATTATAATACACCAACCAACCTTTAATAGTTGTCACAGAACTTTCCAGATTTCTTATTACAGAGAACTCTCGATCTCCCAAGCAAGTAACCATCCTCAACCCCTAGAATCCGTGTCCATTGACTGTGCCCATTTTGTTAAATATTTACATTGTATACATAAGAAAAAAAATATAACCAAGGCCGTCACACTTTCCATCTAAGAATATTGTTAATTGGGTCAAGCATAAAGCTTCATTAATTTTAATACATATTTTATATGTGGTTAACAACAAATAAGAATATTGTTAATTCCGTCCAGCATAAAGCTTCGTCAATTTTAATACATATTTTATATGTGGTTAACAACAAATATTGGTTTAGGTTGTGGTGTAGACTATCGTTACCTTTACAACTATCCACATGTTTAGATGCTTAGTGATTCCTCTATTACCAATCCTCTTCAGGATCCAGATACCAATCCTGTACAACTCAACCTCCTATGCATATTGTCTCATACTCATTACAACTATCCACATGTTTAGATGCTTAGTGATTCCCCTATTACCTGCTTCTTCAGGATCCCAGATACCAACTCTACAACTCCACCTACTATACATATTGTCTCATACTCATTATCATGCCTGTGAGGTCCTCATTATCTTCAATCAATATTCGCACATATTCTCTTGGACATAATATTGTAATTCTAGCAAAATGAGTGCGTTTGTTCATCGGCTTTTTTAGTTGTCTCTACAGTCCCTTCATTCATAACCCCTACTAATTCCCCTACTCTAAATGAGATGAAAGAGCCATGTATCTATGCACTACCTTCTGATCCAAAGGTTTTCGATGTGATTTGACTGCCTCATCACCATCGATTCAAGGATGAGTTATGAAATTAAAAATTTATAAATACAATAAATATATGGATGTCATCAATTCAAGGATGAGTTATCAAATGACAGTTTGATAGATCCAAGAAATATATGAATGTGGGTATGGGGATCACTATAGCAGCTCGTATGTTAATTTTCCTGGAGGATGGAGAGAGAAACGGGTTAATGTTATGTAAAACAAATGAATGCTATAAAAAGGTTAATTATAAAATGATGTACAGGGATTTTCAACTCAGTGTGGATATGGGCTTGTGGAATTTCATTTTTTTTAAATCAACGAACAAGATTCAGGGTTCATGTAACATATTTCATCTGATTAGAAAATTTATGGATATGATTTAAGTAGTAGATGATAGTTAATAACAAATATAAGTTATTATGGTTTCCATCAATTTTTATGGGGTATTGTTGCTCCATTTCATCGGCCTGGGTGAGATGAGTGGAAGCTCCACTTGGACATGAGCATTTCTTTCGTTCATGATTATCTATCTCTCCGTTCCCATTACCATGAACCTTCCTTTCGACTTTGCCTGGACTTTTCTCAAAACGAATCTGAAATAATATTTTTTTTTAAATTAAACTAGTCTGAAATATTTTCTATAACCAAACCAATCTGAAATATTCTTTACTAAGAGGATTGGCCATTGTAAATGGAATGACAACAATTATAACCAAACCAATCCGAAATATTCTTTACTAAGAGAATTGGGCTTTGTAAATGGAATGACAACGCATTATTTGTTTGTAGAGGCGGCTCTTAGCTACAAAGTTGGCCAGGCATTAAAATCACAACCTGCTTGGATAATCTGGTGACGCTGATATTTCAAGCATTGCTTCTTCAAATGAATCCAACCAATTAGGATCCTATGAGAATGATGTTCCTTCACACATTGCTCGTTTGTATTTTTAGAGTAAAATGTGAAATATAATTTTAGGTATAGGCTCATCTGATTAATCCGAGTTTATATTTATGTGCGAGTTGCATAAACCATCAGATGTTTAGACTAAGATTTATTTATTTTGATAAGATTTATGTTATGAAATTATAAAATTCTACCTATATAATTTTTGCGATGAAGGTCTATGAATTCCAAATTTTGCAGGATAACGCAACGTCGACGTTGAAGAATCTAGCAATAAAAAACTACGTAGGTTGAAACATGTCTCAGAAGGACTAGAGAAACTGAGGAGCCTTGAACAACTAGAGCTCGACGAGGACCTGCAAGAGAACCTGTGGAATGGGAACTCTTGGAAAGTTCTTAATAGTTGCATAAAATAATAATTTTTTAGTACAGCTACGACTAATGTCGTAAAATCTCAATAAATTGTTTAGAAAATGGCCAGAGGTAAATATGATCCAACTGAATTCTTGAAAAATTATTAATATGATCCCACTGAATTCTTGGAAAATAGTTAATAATAATAGTGTTAATAAAATTTTGAGTCTATCCTAATTTTTTTGGTATCCTTTAAAAGTAACACAATTATATGAGTAGAAAATATAGATTAATAAACAAAAAGGGAAAAATGAATTTTATAAATTTATATCAACTACATTTATGAATATAATTGTGTTAATATTTTAACTTTATTTAAACAATATATATTTTTTTAACACTTCAAATAAAATCTTTAGATATATATTTAAATAATGTTACAACTAAACATGTCTTACTTAGAATTCTTTCATATACTAATTGACTTTGTTGGAATTCCTTCATATAAATTAATTATATGAAAAATTTGATCTTCTAATCTCTTTTTTATATTTCCTAATATTTAATCACTTAAATTATCTTATTAAACATAATTTTGATTTACGAATTTTTAAATATGAAAGAATATTAAAATTTAAATACATATACTGATAAGAATAACAATATTAGTAATTACATATTATTTGTTTTATGGATTTATCATCATCAAATAAAGATGAAAAAAATGGAAACTTCAAATATTAACATATAGTTGTAGCAAAATGTTTTTAATGTGTTGCTGTAAAGTTTGTTCAATGTAATGTTAAAATATAAAGAAAACTATTTCCATGTAATTTTTTATGAATTTTTATTTGTGTTTATTATTACATTTATTGTGTTTAATGAGAATTAAAAAATTATTGTATAAACTCTTCTCATGTAGTAGCAATACATATGTAATGGATTTTTCTAACTTCATTGTGATAAGTTATTAATTAAAAATTAAATATAGAGTATCTTGGAGTCAGTATTTTGATTGACCATTTTCTTATTTTTGACCAAATGATACCTATTAGGAAATCGCTAAATATGATTATCTAAGATGACATGTACAATAAGTTCATGAAAATCATTTAGGCAACTACATAGGATGGGCTATGTCTAAAGATGATGTTTTAAGTTGATCATTGATGGATGGACTCACTGTCCAATATTCATACATGCTCCTTAATTTCATGTACATTCATTGTTCTTCCCTAGATTGGTCCTCACTAGGTTCACATAGACTTTGAGTGGAGCCAAATCACCAACGTTACCAATTAGGCAATGTTTGTCGATTATTCCTTCTTCAATAGGCCAAGACAAAGGAACACTTCATATTGCACTGTGCCATCTACTATAAAATTTGTTAAAATTTATAATTATTTATTGGAGGAGCTTGATCATGTGAGTAGTTGTAAACTTTTCCACTATAAATTCCCTTCAACAAACCAAGTCATGATCTTATCTTATCAAAATCCATGATTATATTCTGTCTTGGTGGCTACTACCACATCTTGGAAAGAAGGGTCAAGCCTCAACACTAATGACAATAGAAAATAACTTTAGCATTTAGGGGTAGTGATCTTTGTTCTGGATTTCTTCTCATGACCTGCTTTCAATTGCATGAATTTCTATAATTTATTCTTGGGAAATGAAAGAACAATACCTTTCATCTTCCCCCACAATTTCTTTTACAAATAATATTATCATGCCATTCAAATAATGACTATAGTTTTTTCCATATAAATGACTTTAAATCTCAAAGTGTTGTGTTTTTGTGAAAATGTAATGGAAAATACTTATGGGTAGTTAAAATGAAACTCTTATGTGCCTTGCTTCCATTAAAAAAAATACATTATATCATATTCATGTTATTAATGTAGATTTGATTCTTAGACATTAAAATTGGCTTAGACTCTAATAGAAAATTGAAGATTATGTTGGAATTCATTCATCAACCCCTCTTTGAAGGATTTCATAATACAATTTGTTGTGTACTCTGAAATTTTATTCTAGTTCTAGATTTTTATTATAGGTAAGAGCATTCATAAACATGGAAAGAGGGTGAGTGGGTAGAAAAATGGACTTATGGCCTAAGTTCCTTGCAATTATTTGAAGTAAGAATTTATTACAAGTGGGTTTCGTGGGATGGAAGATGTCTTTGCGAGGAACCCTCTTGATACCCCAAAAATTCATTTGCATCAAGTTATGGTGATAGCATTGGCAAGGCCACCACCCATAGCGTTAAGATTGTTGAAGAAAATTGTAAAAGTAGAAGGGCCTTTGGCTCTTTCTACGGGCATGGGACCTCTTCTAACATCTATTGTCTTATAGGTAACTTGTTATTTCCTATGCCCAGATTAATTTTTTGTCCCTTTTGTTTCGATGGGTTTTCACTATCCATTCATGCATACGAAATGATAACAATTGTACATCATGTAATGATACCTTACATGGATGAACTAGAGACGTGATTTTCCACTCCCAATGAATGTGAGAAAAGATATAATATCTACATTTGGTGGCGTATTGACTCTATTTATGTATGATAGAATGTAAGGGGCTTTTTTCCTTATTATGTAATTCATTTTGGTTTTTGGGATGAAATCGATCAAGCATGCACTATTTGATATTGTGATACCCTTGAGATAGTTGCATTCCTTGTTCCACATGAAAATTTGCATAGAGATAATGTTTATTTTATCATTTTTGTACATTACTAGATTCCACATGATCACATTATATTGAAACCCTCTGGCATACAGTGCAAATGGAACGTGAAACTTAGAACTCATTATTGTTGGCAAGTTACCCAATTACAACATTTTGAAACCCCAAGAAAATCATGTAATGCTAAATTTAGAAATAAATTGGACCATAACCCATTAGTAAAATTAAAAGTTAGGTATGAATATTACTTTCTTTATTGATGAGTATTTGTAGGTTTTATTTATGTATTTCATATATTACAAATAAACAAAATGTAACATTTATTATAAAAATTAATATATATATATATATATATATATATATATATATATATATATATCTATGGTCACCTACATTTCATAAAAAAAAAATTGGCAAATGTCTAATTTTGGTTAATTTCCACAATTTTTTTCATATTTTTCCATGTAATTTTAGAATTGTTTGTGTCCATCTATTCGAAAAAAAAAAAAGAAAAATAAAAGGAAATCATTGGTGTAATACATTTATCTCTAAGTTTGAGATACCAAATGGCCATTCTTTTTTGTTGAGTATATCTATTTGGTTTAAGTTCTTTGAAAATAAAAAGTGTATTTAGGAAAAAATGCTAATTATACTTATATCTTTGTTGCTCATTCATGTTTCTCATTCTAATTTAAATAGATAGAGATCAATTTTCAAATTCTTTATGCGTGTATCTTTGTTGCTCATTCATGTTTCTCATTCTAATTTAAATAGATAAAAATCAATGTTCAAATTCTTTATGCTTGTTAGATGAGTAGAATGTAAAAAATCTACAAAGTAACTTCTTGACTTAATACTAACAAATATGTTACATGCCATTACACATTATTCAACCATACATATCCATCCTCTATAGATTAAAATGTAAATTATATACACCACAAAGAGGTAATACACTAAACTATATGCATCACAAAAAGGTAATACACTAGAATTTATATGGTTCAAAAATCTTATTCTCCTTACATTTAAAATGAAATTATTTCTTCATCCCTTATGTTCTTTTGTGATACTAACTGCGGTCCATTTCTATTTCTTATTGATTTAAATCATTTATGGTAGTGCTTGCAATGTTTAAAATAATATATCTTGTTAAAAGTATTTTTTAGGACTGAATTCCTTAATTAATTTAGATTATTATGATGTGGTAAATAAATACTGGAAACTTATTCTGAGGAGCAATATATATAACATGTTACAATATTATAAGGCCACTTTTTCATACTCAGTGCTTTATTCCATATTCACAACAAAATAACAAAAGAGATTATTTTCAAAATAATTTTTATCTTACTCTTTTAGAAAAAATACTTTACAATTGAAAGGAGCCTCATTGTTCCACTAACGCGAAACCTTCCAAAAGTAAGTTCATTCTTCCAACTTCTCAAGCAACCTCATTATTCCACTGGCAAAATACCTTACAAAGATAAACGTATTCTTCCAACTTCTCAAAGTCTCCTATCCCCTCATTCTCAAAGTCTCCTGTCCCCTCAGTTCTAAGAATCAAAATTGAGGATAAATAAGCAAAATTTACACTCTCCCTTTTGAAATTGTGTGCTTTTTCTACAAATTGTAAGAACTCATCATCAAATAAGATCATTTGAATCCTAATATCCTTTATGTTTGCAACTAAGGATATTATTATTAATATGAAAGCTTTCCTTAAATCTTTTATTATGTCTACAGAAATATTATTACGTTATCTAATGGTGAGATATAACATTTTAATCTATAATGCATAATTTTTATAATAACCCCCAAAAAATATTGTAATTTAATAAGAAACTATTTCTTGGATTTTATAATAACCCCGAAAAAAATATTGTAACTAAATAAGAAACTGTTTCTTAAAGATTACGACGTTATTTCGTTTACTGTTTTTACATTGAAAAATAATTTTAATCGACATTTGAAAGAATTATTTTATTTGACATTTGAAGAACTACAGTAACAATCATGAACGACCTGTACGATTCCCATGCGAACCTCTAGTTGTGCCAGAGATTGGAATCGCTTAACGACTTCTTGCAATCATATACAGAGCAAAAGGCCTGTAAGCAATTGAGGAGCAAAAGGATTGCCGCAGCTACGAGAGATAGTAATTACCATGACCCGAATATATGTTCACTCACAAACTCCACCACAACAACATTCCATTTGCTATTATAGTATCTCCTCAAATCCTCTATAACATTGTCCAAATATCGAACCTTTGTGAGACGGACGCACTTACCCATACCGTTCCAGAGGTTCGCAACCTCTCTGTCGCTCTGGAGGTGGTTCGATAGAATTCCGCTCTCTCTCAACAATCTCACGTCCTCTTCGGTGTCGATAATCCCGTTCATGAAATCCGTGTATCGCGTAAAAACCATCGCCCCGGGAGCGGCCGAAGCTTCGTATGCGACTAGATTTCTCAGGATTACCTCTGTGTTGTTGTCCAACTTTACTTGTGGAAGGTAAAGTGTGGCAGTATTTTCGTCAAATTGTATCGTGTTCAAGTCGCCGTTTGTAGGAGCAAATTTGATTCCTGCAGAATATAAATCAGCAACAGATGGAATCGCCAGTTCGTCTCGCGTGGGCGGTATGATCTTCAGCGATGATTCTTCCCCTTGTCCCTCCTCCTCAGTTTTGGTGGCTTCTTTATTGACAACAAATGCCAAGACTCTTTTCAACGCACTCAAAACAGGTAAGTTCCCAACAGTAGAAAGAAGACGTAAGGGCAACTTTATCACGAGTTGCGTAGCCCTCCCGGTAAGCGCTCGCCGAGTGAACATTGTGAGAAATAGAAGGGGTCCAACATTTAAGGAGGAGAGGGCATTCCATAGCGAACTGAAGGCTCGTTTAAGGGTTGACATGTCCTCTGTAACATGCCCATCGTTCCCTTCATCGTTTTGAATTAGATTTTCCTTGCTGATATCGGGAACGATAGCGTAGTACAGCACCTCCAGGAGGTGGCCTCTCTCTTTTGTATGGATCTTCAAGTCTTCGGGCAGTTTGAAGCTGAATGGCGATAATTCTCGGCACACAAGCCTTAGCAATTTGCAGAGCCTCTCCTCTGCCTTGGTTTTACAACCCAACTGCAACTCCAAAAGCTTTTGCAATACAAAAAGCGGTAGCTGATTTTCGAGCATCATCGGATCCCTCAAAACGGAGTTGTGAGCAGCGCTGGTGCCCGTCGGATGTAACACTAACCCTAGTTGCTTGATGTCCGCGTCTGAGGTTTCATCGGCATGTCTGACATAAAACTGCAAACACTCGAGAAGGAAGGCTGCGTTGAGAGCCATGAGCCACGCCAAGGTTTCTTCTTTATAGTCGATAAATTTGTGATAGCAGCTCCTTATTTTCCAATCGTGCTTCTTAAGTTCCTCCACAACCACGGACTCAAATTTGCGACCGTCCATTCTTTTCTGAAATCTACGGGCGACTGCAAGTTTGTGGCGCTCCATCTCAAACAACTCTGATCTCCTGTGGTGATGGGGGCCAATGGAAATCGATTGAGGAATGTACGCTTCCGGCTTCGCTGCCAATAATTCTTTCGGGACATGAAACACCGACATAGAGAACTTCACTTCTTCATCTTCTTCTTGCTGTAGATCCATACTTCTTTTGACCTGAACAACCCAGCTTTTCTCATCGATATTCAGTTGAACATCGGCGTTGGATTCCATGTTTGGGAGTGGCAGAAAATCAACCAGAGGAAAGCAAGGAGAAAATGTAGGAACTACGACACAGGTAAATGACTGCGCATCTTCTTATGGAGGCTATGTGGTCAATGAATACAGAGGTCGGAGGTAATGAGTGAGCCGTTTTACAAAATTTCCTTCACTTGCACTTAAAGATAAAGAACAGATGAACTTTCTTTTCAATGACCAACCCCAAGAGATCCGTTCATCGTCTTTATGAACACCATCTTCATATGGTTGTGTTTCGCTGTTTTAATTTGGCAGCCATGTGCGCATATGTTTGGTGCGTCTGGTTGGATCACATTGTGGGGCTGGGGATATTCAGGCTTTTACCGCACGCGTTTGTAACGGAGTAGAGATCTTCGTAGTTGGAGTAGTGTTTTGTGGTTTTTTTTGGGGCAGCATACTTGAAATCAAAGTATATAATTTAATTTTCAATTCCAACATCCCAAACATATTTATCAAGACCTATGGCATTTTACCAAATCAAAATATAAAATACTCTAACCTAAAATAGTCAAGGTCTCAATAATTATAACACATTAAAAAGCCAATGGCATTCACCTTGACAACATTTATCATAATTACTAAATTTCTTGTAGGTTGGAGTAATACTTTTTTTAATCTTTTATCTGCATTAATATTGTGTTTTTCTTTAAATGGATATGTGATACTTCTTACTCATCAAACCATTTTTATAATGGGAAATTCTTTGTCGTTAAGAATTTAGAGTTAAATTATGTAATATATCAATCACAAGAAAATTACTAAACGTTTGTAAGTACTTCACTTATTTGGACATTGCCAAAGATAAACCAAATCTCAATTAATTATCCTTTGTTATTAGTTAAGGGTCAACCCCAAGTTGAAAAGGAAAATAAGATGGTTGTTCAAATGAGATATTGTTCTCCCTCCACAAACATCCCTAATATGACTTTTATCTCCATCAAAAAAACCCTAAACCTTAATATAACTTTTATCTCCATCAAAAAAAGCCCTAAACCTTTGAAGTATCTATCCTAAATCCAACTAAAATTTTGTTTTTTCTTTAAACCTTTTGTAGCAAGTTTCTTCATTGTTATTTTTGTTCTATGCAACTTTTGAGACCTAGCTTCTATTCTAGTGTAACCATATATTTGAGACCTAGCTTCTGTTCCACTGTAACCATAGATGCCAAAATCCAATGTTGAAAGGATAAAAAAATGATCTAAGACTGAGATTTTTGTGAGCTTTGCGAAACATTCCCAACAATCTACACCACCAGGTGTGCTCTACATAACCCCTTTCATTGTCAATATATACTCAGGGACAAAGTCAATCTTCGAAATAATGATAACGTGCACAATTCTCAAATTTGATATATGGTATATCCGTTAAAGGTAGGACAAGAATAATAATATAATTTAATTTTTTAAGCGAAACCAGTAATCTAAATATATATAAAACTTAATTGAAATTGTTATAAATTTGGGATTTGCTTTTAAGAGAAGCGCAATTAATGCATAAATTTTCCGGGAACAAACAGATTTTGTTGGATGGAAAAAAATACAGACCTTCCATCGTTGTAATATATATATATATAAATATAATAATGAAATAAAATAAAAAACATATTTTATAATATTTAGTTTATTCATATTAACAGTTTACCATTTCGTAGATTTTAATTTATAAATCTTAAATGGCTATAGATAATTTTTCCTTGAAGCAAATGGATTTTACCATGTGCCGAGTCAAGCAATGCTTTACTTTCCACTTGTTTATAGTAAACGATTTTGTTTCATTGTGGACAGTTGTCTTGGGGATTACGGTTTACATTGTTTCCCTAGGTGATACTTTCTTTATGTTTCACATGATTATACGTGGATGGATTGAAATGGTATTGAATGAAGTAGGTAAAGGAATTCATCATATAGATTTTTAGTAGGGATACATAAATTTTACTAGGTATATATTTATGGTATGATTTGTCATTATTAAATAGATGGTGTATGATAGATTTGACAAATAACTAAACATGAGTGATATTATAACATATTAATATTTATTTAAGAGATTAACAATTTTTAATAAGAGGTAGGATTGGAGGGGTGGTAGTTTGTCGAGATGAACATTCCAACGTATTTGAAATATTGAAAATACAACCAATAATAACGCCACATAGCACACATTATGATAAGACGTCGGTTTGCTCAAAATTCATTCTAAGAGGTAAGTAATTGTGTTAGGGGATTCATGGGTGAGAATTAGACTAATAAGAAATAAGCAAAATCAAAAACATGTAAGAAAAAAATTATCAGAATTTTTATGTGAGGTTACCAACCATAAGTAGACAGTTTGATTCAATAACAGGTTTTCATGTGAACAAAAGTTTCCATTTTTTGGTTGATAAACTAGCCAACGCAGGAGCCAAGTAGAAGTTTCGAAAATTAAGAATAGAGGATGGCGTGATTTTTTTTCGCCCACTATGATGAAGCCCATTAAAAATGTCAACGGATCGTGCTACCCACATATATTCTCTAGCACGGGAATGCTCATAATCCTAAATTTGGCGCACATAAGGCAATTCGTGAGAAATTTGGTGCATTTAAGTAGGTGGATAAGAGGGAAAAGACGACGACCACACATGTAAGATGTCGATAACATTGTTAATGTGCAAGTATGTAATGAAGTATTTCAATGGGACTTTGATTGCAGCATGGAGCAGGATAAGGGCATTGGCCCACGTATGAATATTGAAGGGACAAGATGGAATTTTATTAGCACAGGAGTGATCTGAGAAGGGGATACACGGTTCATGCTACAATCATGGTTCTGGTTGGCATTTTGGATACACTAGTGACTCAAATTTTTCTTACGAGATATCGACTATATCATGGAGTAGGAAAAAAGAAATAAGATTTGGAGGGTGTGTGAACTCTGAAGTAGGGAAAATTTTAAGGATGGAAAATTATTTTGAAGTTTAAAAACATTGGTGAATCTCATTAGTTCCTAATATGCAGGCTATATAATCCTTATTTTTGTATTTGAAAAATTAGTCGAATTTATAATGATTTTATGTATACTCTCTATATAATGTTGGTGATGTTTAAGGTAAAATATTTTTTTAATGTAAAATTTGGGTGAATCATTTTTATAAAAAATGAAAATTACCGAATCTTTTTTTTAGAAAAATCATGGAAAACTAGCCCACCTAAAATTTTCCATGCTTTGAAGGGAAGAAATGGAATTATAATAGAGAAGGACATGAATGGAACATCCACATATTGTATGACATCAAGAGATCATGTAGTGGTACTAGGATAGTATAGTTTGTTAGGGTTGCAATTGCGATCGTGGGTGTTGTTTGTGAAAAGAGAGATGTTAGAAAGGTGGAAATACACTCAAACTAACACTATGTGACTAAAAGAAAATATTTGGTTGATATCACTAGGAAATCAAGTAGCATTGGAACTCTTCCAGGTGGGAAGGAGAAAAACCAGGAAATTTTACCATCTACACTAGTGCAAGGAAGTGTGCAACAACACACAATCTAGCAAGTAATAAAGGACCAAGCAGGTCAACTTTTGGCTTTATAGGAAAATCAAACAATGGGTACCACAAGGGTAGTAGTGGAGGCTCTAGTAGACACTCAGGAAGAAGGAAAATAAGGTTGATGGTAACAAAAAAACACCCTAGAGATTAAGAGTTGAATTGGGACAATGAATGCTACTAGCCTACATGCATAAGGAGAAGCCATGGAGCAAGGAAGCAATCTACTAGAGACCTATGAAGGAAACAAGTAGGAATGATAAACACTCGTTTGAAATATGTTTTGTTCTAGCTTTCTTATCTCATTATTATTCTACAGGGTTTGCAGAAGTAGAATAATAGGTAGAAGTAGAAAAAAAGTATGGGCTTAGGGAAGTATTATCATATAGCTCAATTTTATAAGACTGTTATTTTGGACTATGTCTCCTTGAGATGTACTGTATTACTAATCTTCAAATCAACTTTTAAAATATAAATTAAAATAACTATTCATGTGAAAAAAAACCAACATTTCGTAAATAGTAAAAAACCAAATCAAATAATCGTCCAACTAACCAATTTATGGCTCAGTAAATTAATCAAATTAAATTATGTTTTAACACTCCTCTTTAATTTCAACTACACTAACAATGCCTAATTTTTATCTTTGAAACTCCAAAAACAATTCTTCCCAATGGTTTGGTGAAGGTATCTGCTAGCTAATCTCTAGATCCACAAAATTCAAGAGATAATGTCAACATTGTTGACAAGATCGTGAATGAAATGATAACGACTGTCAATGCATTTTCTTTTCTTATGATAGGCATGGTTATTTGACAATGCAATTGTTGAATTGTTTTCACAAAAGTAGAAGTTGGATCCTACTCCACATGTGGAGATATTTCAAACATCTTCTTATTCATATTCCACAATATGATGTTTTAGTAGCTACTAAAAATTATGCTTATGTAGAAGATATATATAGACAATGGGTAGTATCTAAAAATCCCATTAGATCAAAGTTGCATCCAAACAAAAAGCATGTCGTAAGGTTCTTTCCTATCATCAATATTATCAACAAAGTTAATTTTTATGTATCATGTAAGCATCTTCTCTTAACAACTTGTTTATCACAATCCATAATTAGTTGTACCTAAATATACCTCAAAATTCGTTTTTCAACATTGAAATGAGAGTTATTGGGAGATTCTATAATTATAAAAAATGTAACTAATTGTATACATAACATCTGATCTAGTTGTGGAAAGGTACATAAGGTTTATTATATTTTATATAATATTGAATCAATTACTAGTCATTCAACTTGGTTGCTCAATTTTGTTTGTGTTGCAATAAATGTTTCAATTGGTTTACATTTGTGCATCATAAACCTCTTAATATATCAGTAGAATACTTTTCTTGACATATGAAACTTCATTGAGAAGATAGATCAACCTAAATTCACAAAAAGTACTTCATGGGACATATGTATCAAGTCATCAATATAAAGATGAACAATGAGAATCTTACCTTGCTAATATAATTTGAAATACAAAGTGCACTCATTATTGCTTCTGTTGAACCCTTTATTGAGTTAGCATGATTTTATCTCAATGTGTCAAAGTCTTTGAGCTTGCTTCATGCCATACAAGGATTTCCTTAGCTTGTACACCTCCTCTTCTAAACTTCTATTCAAGAAGGCTGACTCTAACATACCTTTGACATTTTTGTCTTATCTCAACCTATGTTAAATGCTCAATTTCATGATAGAAACTCATAGCAAACTATAATATATAAATTTCCTCCTTTCTAGGGATTTTTCACCTAATAATTTACATAATCTTATGCATACTAAAATGTAGAACCTATGCACATACATGTTTAATATAATTATCCTTTCTAAATTGAAATATATATACATTTTATTAACACATAATTAACATTTGCAAGAGAATAAATTCAAAAACTAATACTTACCTTTCTCTAGGTCAATAGTTTGTCAACTTGAAGCTTGGGCTTTGACTCCATTTGGCATCACTATCAACTTGCCTAATAACTTAGTACATACTAGGAGGAAAAATCCACCAGGCAAGGTAGCAATCCCGACAACCTCTAACCAACAGTCACATTTCTTTTGGAAGTTCCATTACCCTCATAGGCCTTACATGACTCACACAACTAAGATACAAAGCTTGACAACCCCCATCCAATAGTCCTATGGTTTCCATGATTTCCAATTCCCTCACATAGCTTCTAGGACACCATTTCAAACATTCTCACTGTTGGGAATAATACTGGGGGGGAGGGGGTGAACCAATATTTACAAATCAATTTGTTTTTTTTGATAATCATATTTGTATACAGTGCTTCAGTGAAGGGAACCTGCATGTGCATGCATTTGTTCTTAGGGAAACTATCATATATCCAGAGAATTTATGATTCAGTTAATTCATCATATGTTGATCTTTTAATCAATGCATCAGTACTTTATTAAACATTAAACATTAACCATGTGCAGTAATAATAGAATAAACCATCAAACATAAGCAACACACATGAACAGCAAGATTTAAGGTGGAAACTCAATGCGAGAGAGAAAACACCTCCTGTTTTCGTCGTTGTCTTCTTTTAATATAAGAAAAACTTGTTTACAATGTTGTACTGGCACGGACTCATACCAGTATGCAGGCACCCACCTGTAGAAGGCTACAACCTTATCTCATTCTCCAGCTGCTACTGGAAGGGAGCTCCAACCCCTGGCTCTTGTACTAGCCGATATTTTTACTAGTATGTAGGCGTTGGCCTACAGAAGGCTACAACCTTCTCTCGTTCTCCAGCTGCTACTGGAAGGGAGCTCCAACCCCCTGGCTCTTGTACTGGCCAATATGTTTACCATTACGTAGGCACCAACCTACAGAAGGCTACAACCTTCTCTCTTCCTTCGAGGACCACGTTTCATAAATTTTCAAACTGGATACTCTTGTTACAAAACAACACAATATGAAGGCCACGTTTCATCCAATTTTCATACTGGATCCATCAGTAACATTGAAGCTCAAAAGTCAATCACCATTATAAGACAATCAATCACTGAAACCCATCAACATTGAAGCAAATCAAACTCAATCAATTTGAAGAATTAGATCACTGTCACTAGAACACATAGCAGAACCCAGAAGTCTGTATCGAACCAACTACAACTTCAAACATCATAGTTCATAATGTATACGCTACTTTGAAGTGCTGAACCAACATGTATATGCGCCTTCTCCAAGGAAAACCAGCGTATAGATTTGGAAATACTAACTTAAAACTTCATAGTTATTCCGGACTTTAGTCATACCCATATCATAACATTGACATAATAAAATATATGTTAGCATTTAGATCAAGCCCATCCATTATTAGATCATATAATGATAAGTCATTTCATGTCTCATGATCCTGATCCAACATTGTATCCAAAGATGCACATGATATTTCAGATCATATCATTACCCTAGCCTTTACAACATAAAATATACTTTAGATAGAAGTATTCATGAAAAACCCTTTCACTTGCACACTTGGCCATTTGATATTCTCCTCCTTATATACTGCGATCCTTTATCAATACCTCAGACCAAAACAATAGTTATGCTACTGGTATTCTTTTATGGTATCAATATTCTTTGTCATGCTCAATACCATGGAAGGAACCCCTGGTATTGATTATCCTTAATTTTCCATCCCATTCACGCTTTTCCTTCTGTGAAAGTTTGTGCATACGTATACACTCCTTTTTTCTGTGAACCCACATGTATACACTACTTAGATAGGGTGAACCAGCGTGTACTTCTTAAACCATTCTCTTTCTTAAATCTTTGGAGTCTGATCTGTAATCCTTTTCTGATACATCACTGAATCTTTTATGAGTTGCCATCAAGGAAAAAACTTGTACCATAATGCCAAAAATCTCCCCCTTTGGACTTGATGGCAACTATATACCAAATAACACCAAGATACTCTCCCCATTTGACATTAAAGGCAAAGGGTGGACTAATATATTCCCCCCCTTAGAGATGCAATATGTTATCCATGCTCCCCCTGAGCACAATGTAGAGTTTACAAAGATATTTTTCAATAGAATAAAATGACTCTATAACTCAACTATGTGAATGTGACCTGCCTATCACCAATGATACATACATCAATCACCAAAGCAAGTGTGGATATACCAAATGTTCATACATGACTGAAAAATTATTACATCATCCTTCCCATGCATAGTGGGGTTACAAATTACATCATAGGTCTTTACGTGACCTTTACATCAAATGATATACATGACATTTATGGCAAGGACTAACAATCTAAACAAGACCATGTAGTCATCAACAACTATCATACACCATATAAGTTTTGCACCATAATCATCTGTTAGTAGCATCAAGATCAAAAACCTTTATATTTCCTTCATCAAAAGTGTCAACCGAATCAAAGGATCTATGTAGATCAAGCAATATAAGTATCATCTGAGATTTCATCACAGGCCACCTCTATCTTTAGCAACATAAGCATAATTATGTAGCAATGTCTTCTAAAGCAAAACCATAATGCCAACAATGCATTATTAGGAGCAGAGAATATGCTCCCCCTGAACCTATGCCAACTGTTCACTGTTAGATCTGCATTTGTTAGTAAGAATTATCAAGGCATCATCATCAACCAGTTATTCATCAAGTCATCAACCACTTATGAGGGCCAAAATCATTTCTACATATCATCAACAGACTGTAATCATCATCAATCAGAACAAAAAAGATAATTGATAAGTGACTGAACAATATCAGACCTTTTTTCCCAAGTCTTTCCCACTACTTCTTCATCAAACAAACATATACGCGAATGTGCAACTTCTAACTCACGTATACATATGACTTGTCTTTAGGATAACTGCATATGAGAATTAGAACACTGAAATTTCACACTTTTAGTTCCCCTTGAGTCTGTTATGTCTATATACTAAGCTATGCCACATATTTTTTACTGTAATTCCTTCTTCTTCCATACCTTGGAGTGTGATGATGTTTGCTTCTTTTGTTATGTTGGCCGAAATTTTCTCATGTGTTCTTTTGCTATATGCCAAAACTTGTTGCAAGTATAACATCATATATGCTTCATATTCCTTCTATAGCAATCAATGGCTTTGTGACCAAACATATTGCAAGAAAAACAATATCCCTTAAAGTACCTGGAAGCTTATGATATTTTTGTGAGACGGTCGTTAGCTTGAAGCATTTTAATTCTCCATCTGGATGTGTCATGTCCAAAATTATAACATCTAAAACATTCAACATTATTAATTTTATTAACACTTCCATAGTTAGGAGTAAATGATTTTCTTTGTATATTTTCTTTCCTTGATTGTTGATGGGGTTTACCTCTTATCTCCTGGTTGATCATTTCAGAATTAGCATTAGAGTTCCTTGCCCCATCTTGTGAGCTAGATTCACCTTCAACAGTTTCATGGAAACCAAGACTAGTTTTGATGGTAGGATACATTTAACTACTAAGAATATTATCAAAAATCTTAGTACTATCTTGAAATCGTAACAATTTATCCTTTTCTTATAATTTACCTTTTAAGATATTTACCTCACCTTGATATTCCTCTTCCTTTTCTCGATATTGCTTCTTCATTATTTCTTCAACCTTTCTTCCTTCTTACACCTGCTGTCTTAATTTGAGAATCTCATTTTCTTTTTCTTCATCTGCTTGAGGTAGTTCTTCATTCGGCTTATTTGAATTTTCGAGATCTTCTTTTAGAGAGACGATCTCAGCTTCAAGAATTTCATAGTAACTTGATCTATATTTAAGTCTCTTGATTGTTGTACTCTTTTCATTTACTTCATTTCTTAATGATGTCACTTCATCCTGCAACATTTGACATTCATCTTCCTTTCCCTTGTACTTCTTCCTTACTTTGTTTCCTTCCTCTAACTGAGATTTTAATCTGGTAACTTTTTCCTTGAAGGCACACTCCCTTTTGTTAAATATATATTTTTGATCTCTAATTGTGTCTATGAGATTTTTAAATTCTTCCTCTATTTCATTTCGTTCTCTTTCACCCATAAGAGAAAATTTAGTTGTTTCACTGTCACATTTATTTATTTTTAACACGATCGATTACTGTTATATTATAAAAAACTTCAGTAGAGGAACAAGTCCTGTTACATATATTGGAAGAAGCGAAGCTGAATGGATTCAAAATGGGCATGTAGTCCCTTGATCCAATTCACTAGACTTGAAATTTAGGACTTGGAAGATATAACGGCTATATTTCCGTATGAACTAGCCTAGGAGCAAGTAGTATTTACAGAGCATAAGATGGTTTACATAAATTAATTTACTGAGTCATCGGGCGGTGGCTCTTTTTTGTCACTGTTCCTTGTAGATGCCTCCCCTTGCATGCTTCGGGTCATAGTTTTTATGTGGTTGATGGCTTCTTGCAAGTGATTACACTTCTCTTTGAGGATTTCTATTTCCGCCCTCTGTTTTTCCAGCTTTTTCCTCTTGGATTTTCTATCTGCCTGAAATTCTTCTTTGAGATCGTTGAAGTGCTTGACAAATCGGGCAATCATGAAGTAGTGCGCTTTACAAAGGGTTCAACTGTTGTTGGTAATGACACGGTCGAGAGGATTTTTAGACATTGTTGACAAGCTTTGAATAGACTTGGAAATCTTGAAGCGGAGCTTAAAAGGAATGCTGTCGAGAGGAGAGGAAAGGATGACAAAGGATTTGGAGGGAAAAAACTGGTGGTTCAAGTGAATGGGAGAGGTGCAGATCAGAGGAAGGCTCGAAGTGCCACAAAGAGAGGACATGAAGCAGGGAGAGGCAGGGTCGGGGGGGGGGGGGGGGGGGGGGGGGGGGGGGGGGGGGGGGGGGAACAACTTCTGCAGCAGAGAATAGAGAAGATGACGGCAGGGTGAAGACAGACATGTAGTGAAACTGAGAACTGAGAGGCGGTGGCTGGCGAGGTTGAGAGAATCTGATTCGAATAGAAAATAAAACTATTAGATATAAAGATAATACAGTCTCTAAAGACACTATAAGTACCTCACTAGGCATAGTTTGAAGAACTACTTCGACTAAGGAGCAGTGAGAGCGAGCTAGTCCGATTGATACTTGAGCTTTTGGCCACCTGAGACGATCCATGACTGATGCTCGAGCCTTTTCCAAGATGGCAGAGAAAGACTGAAGCACTGAACTGGCTAGACTGAGGCACCTCATGCTGTATATAAGCCAACTCCAGAAACGGGCCTCTAAATGCGGATCAGGTTGCTCAGAGATTTTCCTGTCCCATATGTCTTCTCGAGTATTTCTTGAGCAACCTATGAGGATTGTGAGCTGACTGGTGCCTAACTTTTGGTTGTTTTTGTCACGAGACCTTTCCCAATCCATAATCCAGTACAGATTTTCCATAGACCTGTAGATTTCATTGATAGTGCTTTTGAAGAGATGATGGACATTGTCAGAGGGGAGGGGATCAGATGTCCAATTGCAAGAGTTAAGGGGAGATGCGGAGTTTTTATTGAGGTGACTATTGTAGTCTTGAGTCATGAGCTCGACTGAGGGGAGAGCCAACTTATGGAATTGGTTTGTCATAAGTGTAATCATTCTCACGGACCTGTCCTGTGGGTCTGTTGACAGCACTGTTGGCTAGAGAATCCACCTTGCTATTGTGTTTTCTCATAAGATGCTTGTATTGGATGTTCCCCAGCGGATTTGAATTATCCTTGATCCTGTGCTTGATTTTGTTGAAGGCATGTTTCTTAAAATCTCCCCTTGAAGCCATAGCTGCAATCACAATTGCCAAATCACCAATTATGACTAGATTTTTGGCTTGGAAGTTTTTCAGAATGCAGATACCTAGAAGAAGGCTATAGGCCTCTGCCATATTATTCATCATGTTTCCTAATCCCCATTCATAGGTGGTGATAACTTGCCCATTTTGGTCAGCGATTATTCCCCCTGCCCCTTGTTATAGACATTTTTGTGCCTTGCAGCATTGAGCATGAAATGTCCATAATATAAGGGATCCAAAGTCCCTAAACATGTTGTTCCTACCCCTAGAGGAACAAGGCTAACAAACCACAGCAATTCACAGAAGTTCTCCACCTGAAACTGCTAAAAAACAAGTCAATTCAGGATCATGTCAATTGCTCCACTGACCATCTGCACTGAATGTCAACTGCTACACTGGCTACCTGCGCTGAATGTCAACTCCAACACTAGCTACCTGTGCTGAGCGAGTTTGGACATGTGGCAGACTCATTCCTCAAGGTGTCAGAACCCAGGAAGCTTCCAAAATGACACTTGCCTCAGGGAATTCGACTGGTGATGAGTAAGAGGTTCCAAATCTCCAAGTGGAAGCAAGAACCTCCAAGTGGACTCAAGAACTAACAGAGGGAGAGGACAGTAGTCAGATCTCAAGCTAACTCATCCTCTCTCCAAAACATCTATATATGGATCTCTCCTCCATGAGATCCACGAGGCTGGAATTTTGTTATTGCAAAGAATTGTTGTTGGTTTGAGACTGGAATCATTGGGTGCTTAATGCTTTGAAGGGAGGTGAAGATAGGAATTCCATTCTGCTGGGAAGGAGATGCTGGATTGGAGCCCTCTGGGTTGTATCTCTTCCTGAACCTTGTTATTTATCAATAAAGCTATCTTGGTTTTCTCCTATATACTGATGTATCTTTGATGTATGATTGCATTAGTGTATTTGATTTATTTCTAATCCTGAATCATTTATGAATATGAATATTTACCTTTGTGTTGTGTTCTTCTCTTGTCTCAAGTAGCTGTTCTCTTGTCGCAAGTAGTTGTTCTCTTGTGATCTTGCAGGAAGGCAAGTAGTTGTTCTCTTGCGGTTTTGCGAGGAGACAAGTAGCTGTGAACACCCAAAGAGAAGAGGATCTAGATCGAGGGACAAACGGAAGACACCGGTAAGTCCATTGATCTCTCTTCTTTCCCATTTCATAAAGGAAGAAACCAGAATAGCTGTCTCTGTTTGTTGCTAAGGCACTGTCACACCTTAGGTGGATAGGATCGTCCTGCATAGGCATTTTTCCCCACAACAAATTGGCGACTCCGCTGGGGAGATTTGTTTTAGTCATTTTATTTGTGTTTCTATCATTGTTTACCTCATAGACTCAACAGCAACAATCGAACTGCTTCTGCTATTCTCAGTTGCAAAGTAGACAGTTGCTGCCTTGATCCTTCACTGGATTTTGTCTATGATCTGAACAATGGACTCACAAATGATTTGATGATCCTTTGTGATAGATCTTAGTACCCTCTCAAAGCATCCCTTTGATTATACCTTGCTTGTGTTTCTGATTTGGCCTGAAACTGTTGATTTTTGAGCAATCTGTGACCCAGAACCCAGTGAGAAACGAGAGTTTCTCCTTCAGCGCAACTGCTGTGAAGGCATTCTGCATTTCAACGCAGTTCCCGTGAAGGCTACCTGCGTTGAATGTCAAAACCACAGTGTTGAAGTTGCGCTGAACCAGTCTTGCCTTGTGTAGCTGGGGTTCTCTGCTCTCTGTTGCCCTGTTTTGATCTCTGTTTTTTGCAGCCTGTAACCAGCATAGGTACCAGTCTGATAACTCCTTTTCTCTGCTTAAATTCCGCCTCCTTTTGTACAAAAAGACTGTGAGTGTTTTTATGTGTTTGTGGCATCATTTACAGTTTTCCTTTGCATGAGTGAAATAATCATCCTGTAGCCCTTGATTCAGATCTGTTGATTGTGATCTTAGGAGAGAGTTCATTGGCTGTTTACAGTTGATTATACATTTACTTTTGCTTATTGGTTTGAGTTTGTCTCTTTTAAGTGTCGAAACAAGTGTTCATTTCAAAAGTCGCAAAGTGTTGTAATCTCTTCTACCCTTGTTGATTTCGAAAAAGTAAACTTGTTTGTACTTGTCATTTAAAAGCAAATTCAAAGTTGTACAAAAAGCTTTCTTTGTAGGCATCAATACTAAGAAAGCGGAAAACAAACACCTGCATTGTGCATTTGCATTTTGATAAGTTTGCATGCTTGATTTAGGAAAAGTGCATTAAAGTGCTGATTGCTCTTTGAGAAAAGATGGTGTCTTTCTTTTCCCTTAGTAGCTAGGATTTTCAAAGTTGAAAAGATAATAAAGCTTGCTTATCATCTTAGACTGCATTTAGGAATTGTATCATACATCTCGTGGTGATCCAAAAAGGCAAACTTCTAAAAAGATCAACTTAAAATAAACTGAATGAACCTAACAACGCTTTGCAACATAACACACAACATAGAGGTCTAGGCTAGAGACGTGTTCCGACGTCGTTAAGCCTAGTGACTGTCGATCTCGTGGAAGGTGGGTGATTCCTCCTGAGGGACGATAGCGCTAGTACGGATTGTGCTCCCACGTACCGTCGCGTATATATTGGGAGACCCCTATAGGCATATATCCTTTATCCTTAGGAAGCCGTGTCGGCCGCCCTACTGATCGCAATGCAGTGAACACAGCATTCACGAAGATCGACTGCCCGTACCTTAAAAAGTATTCTGCGGTTTTGCGAAAAGTTTGGCACACCCTCTGCCTAGAACTCCAGAGCAGTTTCTTTTGGTCTTTTTCAGACTCTATAACAGAAAAAGTCCATCCGAGCATTTGTCACTTCGGGCTCGTTAAAACATCGAAGGAGACTAGAGTCATCTTTAGCTTTTTCTCGACTCTTTAAAAGTGAAAAAACAAGTTGTGTCTAAAGCGTCGTTAACAATTTATTTTAAACAAAACAATCACCCTTTATTCTCGCGTTGATCTTTAGGTTGAAAAGATGGAGCCCACCAACCAAGGAATTCCCTTAAGTGGAAATCCTAGTCCTTTCTCCTCTTGGGGAGAAGTTGGTGCGCCCCACATGGCCACATTGTCGCTTCCAGGACTGACAATTGGCCTACCAGTCTGGCTCTTTTCAACCAATGTCGTTCAGAACACCACCATTCCTGAATAGTCGAGTCAACAGTTAGACCAGACCAGAGTTTCCCACTAGCCTTCTACTTCATCTTCCTCTCCTCCTTCCTCTTCACTTGATGGAACTGGTAAAGCAAAAAACCGAGTTCCTAAGGAGAAGTAGGAGAAGAAGAAGAAAGAAAAGAAGAAGAAGGAGCCAAAGGCGACTGGGGGCAAACAAGTGTCGTCTGACAAAAATCCACACACAGCACTAGCAAGGCCTAAATCGCCATGCGTCATATGCAAGGGAGACCACTTCCACAGAGATTGTCCCTGTATCCCTCGGATACTAAGGGACTGGTCTCCCCGTTTGCACAATTTGGTAGCGTCGACCTCTGATAGCCATGTTGACTGCTCACCGTCGACTAGTGGAAGTGAAGCCACAGGACAAAGAGGGAACACTAGATTTCCCTGCAAACTGTGTGAAGGCGATCACGCCATCCACCGTTGTCCCTTCTTAGACGAGGAAAAAAGAGTTCTGGAAGATCGCCCGATTTTACGAGAGCAACTTCCTCCTGGATATCAAAAACTCCTGCCAAGTCCTTCGCTAGTTGAGAACCCGGCTGGCCCGCTCAAGTGGTCGGCCGAAGCACCTGTCATTGAAGATGAACCGTCTGAATCCATACCTGACGAAAGTCTAAAGGTTGAAACGGCAGTTGACCCGGTTTTTCCTTCAGAGGCTCTATCTTCGAATGACACCATCACAGAGGAGAATAAAGACGACACCGTCCAAATTCTCTTCATCAGCACTGACTCTGATGATCAAGGGGGCAATGCCTCCATTCCTTTATCGCAGGAAGGAAGTTCATCAGAGCGATATCCAGCCGTCTATTCGGTCCCACCACCAAGCAACCTAGTTGTGTCCTTTGACTGGAACCAACTAGGCAAACCCTGCTTGCCAGCTAGCATACCATTCAGAATTATTGTCCAATTATACAGAATGGTAATGGCTGGTACAGTTATTGATGAAGGGGCATCTATGAGTATCCTTTCCTCTATTGCTTGGAAAGCGCTTGGTTCGCCTGCGCTTTTGCCTGAAATGAGAAATCTATCAGGCTTTGATAAGGGAACCAGTCGACCTTTAGGGATCCTCCCCAATGTGCCCATAACATTGAAAGGGAAGACCGTTCAAATGAACGTGATGGTCGTTCAAGGACCCTTGGATTATAACCTACTCCTTGGACGAGACTATATATATTGCATGGGAGCCATCGTCTCATCACTCTTTAGAGTAATGTGTTTTCCGCATGAAGGAAGAATGGTCAAGCTCGTGGACCAACTTTCATTCCCCGGATCACGCATCGCAAATAGTCATGTGCCATCCCTAAATGGTCTATTCACGCAAGAAGTGTCTCAACCCACGGTCCGTCCTCCTGATGAGCGCGAGTAATCCGGGAGGATATGACTGGAACCCAAGGGGCATGCCTCTGGCCTGCTTCGGCAGGGAAACTTTGGGTATAGGGTAGGTTTCCGCGGGAGAATATGACTAGTCCGTACCCCGTCCGTAGAGGAAGAGGGGTTGTTCTAGAATAAGATTCTTTTGTCAAAGTTATGTGAGTCGGCGGTCGTCGTCACTCACCGTTGGTAGACATCGCCGAAGAAATGTTTTATTCGTAGCCGCGAACGAGACAATCTTTGGGTAACCTGAAAGAGGTAAGCCTCTCTCGTTAAAACAAATGTTTTGACAGAAAAGAAGTAGAGGTAACCTTGAAACTCTGTCTTATGCCTGGGGGCATGCAAACCTTTTGGAGTGTAAGCAAGGGGCGGCTATTTATTTTTTAAATTTTTAGGACCTCTAACCCTTTAAACTCGTAGGATTAGTCGTTTCCGAACTTGCATAACGAAAGGATCCGGGGCAAAGCTTACATGAGATGAAGCTCCATAAAAAATAGCATCTCCAATGAGACACTCTTATCATATGACTGGTATAAACGAGCAGTTTTAGCATAAAGTTCATGCTCGTTAAAAAATAAACGCAAGATCCGAGCAGTTTTAACGCGGAATTCATGCTCGTTAAAAAATAAACATAAGCGCCACCCGGTAAATAACCACTGTGAATGTAACCTTATCAGCCATTAAAGCCTTGGTCGTGTTTGCACCGTCACCTCCACTTTTCATTTGGCCGATCGTTCACCTCCATATGATTGTTTACCCATTTTGAGGAACAGCTGCGAAGAGTGATTTCACCTAGCCATCCTTGTGACACTGCCGTGATTGGAAAATTCCAACCTGTACCTGGAATCAGCTGCTAACCCTGTTTATCACTCGTTCCTCAAAAGACGAGTCTTCTTTAAGCTCTTTTCAACTGACTCGTAAAATATGAAAAGATTGCTGAGTTTTGGCCTTCTAGCTCGTTAAAGCGACCGGAAGTGCTATCCCTCCTCTAGATTTTAATCTTTTTGGACCTGAAAGATTATTGCACAAAAAGATCGAGCGCTTGTTTTGTTCGGCTCGTTAAAACTATCGAAAACTCATACCTTCTGTATTGTTTTATACTTTTCCGGACTTAAGGGATTAGATGACGAAAAAGGAATGTTGGAGTTAACTTTATGTATCTTTTCAGACTCTCTAAAAATGAAAAGGATCGAGTTATCCTTGTCGTTAGACTCGTTAAAATCACAAAATAGCGACAAACTTGTCTTTAGACGAGAACGAGTTTCACTATCGCTAGGCTCGTTAAAACATAGCGATGGGCTTGCCCGAAGGGCAGGTTATAGAACAAGCATATGTTATCCTCCTCAAGCTTGACAAAAATAAAGAGGTACTGGTCAGCAATGACTGGGGAAAAATTGGGAGAAAACTAAAGAGAACTTTGATGGTAGCAAGTCGCTCTTGAACATGACACTTTTCCTCCGTACCACAATCGGGTTGGGTTGTTTCATTCACCGGTCACATCACCATGGTCTCGCCATGCCATCCATATTTGGGGTAATGCTACCGATCCATCGCATCAGTGTCGCCATATGTTCAAGAGAAGTCGTTCAGAAAGAGTCAACCAGGTCCCATCCACTGCCATACATTATCCTTCATCCATTCATGACCGCCACCCTGAATCATATGTCACAGATTGTTTTCACCTCCATTAAAATCATTAGCTCTGTTACGCGTCACTGATGTGGGATTCATCAAGGCCCTCCTTTGACGGATCGCTTCTTGTCGACATCAGCTCATTATTCAAGAAGTTGATCTAGGAACAACCCCCTTCAGTACTTTGAAGCTTGCATGCCTCAATGGCAAGTTTCTCACTTTCGGCGACAGGTATACATCAATGACCTTCGACCAGAAGATTTTGCGTGGTGTTCGACGCCAAGTCCTTTGTTCACACCACGTGAATTGTACTGCAGTACCTTGAGGGTCATTATCATTATCGGTGATTCCTCTCGTGCTTGTTAACGGTTTACCTCATTGACCGGTAATCAAGCGATGTCTTTCCATGTTCGACTTCAGTGCAATTCTCACATGGATCGACTTGTACTTAGAGTGAAGATCGAACGAGTTTGAATACCCCGGATCTAGTTTCATCCATCCAGGCTGCGATATATATTCAGGAAAGATAAAGACATTTGACATGTACATCATTGCAGCAGATGATCATCCTACTCAAAGGATGATAATTTCACCAAAATTATCAGTCTACCATCAAACGATCGTCTGTTCTATGTACAAAAAATGAATTTATAAAGCCGAGCATGGGAATGCCCGCCTCAGCTAGATCATGAAAGCAGTATGAAAAATAATGTATTGTATTGTATCTTATTACAGGTCTCCTCCCAGCAAATGGATGAACTTCGGACCCTCTTGGATAAAGCATTTCACCCGATAAACGGCCTCATACTTTAGGGGGCAACTGTTATAGACATTTTTGTGCCTTGCAGCATTGAGCATGAAATGTCCATAATCTAAGGGATCCAAAGTCCCTAAACATGTTGTTCCTACCCCTAGAGGAACAAGGCTAACAAACCACAGCAATTCACAGAAGTTCTCCACCTGAAACTGCTCAAAAACAAGTCAATTCAGGATCATGTCAACTGCTCCACTGACCATCTGCGTTGAATGTCAACTGCTACACTGGCTACCTGCGCTGAATGTCAACTCCAACACTGGCTACCTGCGCTGAGCGAGTTTGGACATGTGGCAGACTCATTCCTCAAGGTGTCAGAACCCAGGAAGCTTCCAAAATGACACTTGCCTCAGGGAATTCGACTGGTGATGAGTAAGAGGTTCCAAATCTCCAAGTGGAAGCAAGAACCTCCAAGTGGACTCAAGAAATAATAGAGGGAGAGGACACTAGTCAGATCTCAAGCTAACTCATCCTCTCTCCAAAACATCTATATATGGATCTCTCCTCCATGAGATCCAGGAGGCTGGAATTTTGTTATTACAAAGAATTGCTGTTGGTTTGAGACTGGAATCATTGGGTGCTTAATGCTTTGAAGGGAGGTGAAGATAGGAATTCCATTCTGCTGGGAAGGAGATGCTGGATTGGAGCCCTCTGGGTTGTATCTCTTCTTGAACCTTGTTATTTATCAATAAAGCTATCTTGGTTTTCTCCTATATACTGATGTATGTTTGATGTATGATTGCATTAGTGTATTTGATTTATTTCTAATCCTGAATCATTTATGAATATGAATATTTACCTTTGTGTTGTGTTCTTCTCTTGTCTCAAGTAGCTGTTCTCTTGTCGCAAGTAGCTGTTCTCTTGTGATCTTGCAGGAAGGCAAGTAGCTGTTCTCTTGCGGTTTTGCGAGGAGACAAGTAGCTGTGAACACCCAAAGAGAAGAGGATCTAGATCGAGGGACAAACGGAAGACACCGGTAAGTCCATTGATCTCTCTTCTTTCCCATTTCATAAAGGAAGAAACCAGAATAGCTGTCTCTGTTTGTTGCTAAGGCACTGTCACACCTTAGGTGGATAGGATCGTCCTGCATAGGCATTTTTCCCCACAACACCCCTGCTTGACCAGGGTTGTTTTTGGATGCACTGTTGAACTAGAGAGTGAATTTTTTTTGCTCTTGTATCCATTGTTCTATGTCTTCTTGAGATCCCCTGAGTTTCCAATTTTTTTTCCCTTTACCTGCGTTTGTTGTAGATTGCTTATTCTTGGAATAGACCAACTGAAATTTATTGTACCATTCTTCCTCTTCCTTCTGCCAATTGGAGTGATCAGTTTTTGTAATAGTGTTGGCACTTATCATTTCTGCAACTAGGCCCAGAGTTTTGGCCAGAGTGCGAGCTGGGTTTGGTTTTTGGTTTTTAAAGATGCAGTTGTTCCTAGAGAGCCATATTTTCCAACAGAGAGCAGAAGGGATACATTTCCATAAGCGAGTGATGGTGGATTTGCCTTTTCTTGCATGGGGGTAGCTTTTCTCCCAGTTTCTGTTGAGGGTTGTGAGCTGATTGAAGGTTTCTCTGGGAGGCCTCAGAGGACTGGTAATTTGGTTCCAACAATGTTGAGCAAAAGGGAAATCAAGGAAGAGGTGTTGACTGCTCTCCTCCTCCGAGCAGCAGAGGCAGCAAATTGAGGGACCATGAATCCCTTTTTTTTTAGATTTTTGGCAGTGAGGATCTTCCCTTTAAGGAGGGTCCATGCAAAAAATTTAATCTTTGGGAGGCATTCGTTTTTCCACACTACTAACCGAAGATTCCAGTTATCTAGATTGTTGCTAGAATGGAGGAGTTTATACCCATCTTTTACAGTGAACTGACCTCCGCTAGGATCCCAGATGAAGCTGTCATGAACAAATTTGTTTAAAGGAGCTGCTCCCATCAACGTTTTCTTGAGGTCTGCCCATTGATTATTGAGGTGGTTTGGGAGGGGGAGATCCCTCCAAGCAGACCAACTATTGTGATCCCAAACCAAGATATCAAATAAGGAATGTAAGTTTTTGGCCTCCATCCATAATTTCAGGGGTCTGAACTGCTGGAGGAGATTTCTTGGCTCCGATCCCATAATTCTATCAGTCCAAAGATTTATTTCTTTTCCATTTCCAGGTGACTTTGAGATATGATTTTTGATTTGGGGGAGGACTTTTTTGATAAGTCTCCAAACCGGGGTGCACTGTCTTTCCACTATCAAATCAGTGAGAACCTTGGAGTGCTTCCCATTGAGGTATTTTCTTTTGAGGACCTCAACCCACCAGTTGCCTTTTTCAATTAGCGTTCTCCGCACTAGTTTGAAGCCCATCGCTTTATTGGTAAGGCTTGGAATTTTGATTATTATGCCCCCTTTTTCGAAAGGGAGGATTACCTGATCCCAGCGGACCAGACTGAATTTTTTTTATTCTTGTTTCCCTCCCTGCCAGAGAATGCCTCTCGTGATTAGCTCCAAATGTTTGTGTATACTAGCTGGGGCCAGAGTGACAGCATATTGATAGATGGGGAGGGCTGAGAGGAGAGCCTTTATGAGGGTAGTCCTACCCGCAAGATTTAGCCATGATAGCCCCCAACTCTGGAACAGCCCTCTCATTTTTTCAATCTGCTTATTCCAAATCTCAAACTTGACAACTTCTTTTGCCAAGGGAAGGCTAAGATATGAAAAGTGGCTCCAGTTTCTTTGGACTGGAATGTCCATGATCAGAGAGATTCTTTGCATGACTTGTAGAGAGACATTCCAAGTGTAAATTTTGCACTTATTGTTGTTTAGCAGTCCCCTTGAGATAGCCAGGAAGGTGTCTAGGATTCTCTTGAATCTCCTTGCGATTAAGCTTGAGGCACCACCTATTAAGAGTGTGTCAACGACAAAGAGCGAGTGATTTATTTCTTTTATTCCTCTCTCTATGCTAATCCCTATTACCTCCTTTTTCTTCCTTAGACTTTCCAGGTGTATGCTTAAGGTTTCTTCCATGATGGTGTAGAGGAAGGGTGAGAGGGGGTAGCCTTGTCTCAATCCTCTGGAGCTTTGGAAGTAGCGGCTGGGCCTGCCATTGATTAGGGGGGCTGTCCAAGGATTTGAAATGCATTCCATAATGATGCTTATGATATTGTTGGATATTCCAAACTTCCGGAGGACTGCAGCTAAGAATTGATGATTGACCCTGTCAAAGGCATTTGCCATGTCAAGTTTTATGATCATACCTCTTTCTTTTCTATGGAAACTGCTGTGAATTGCTTCTTGGATCAGAATGACATTGTCCGTTATTTGTCTTTTAGGAACGAATCCTCCTTGGTTTTCTGAGATAAGGGAGGGCAAAAGCTTTTTCAGTCTATTTGCCAGGATTTTGGTAACTATTTTGTAGGAGACATTGCAGAGGGAAATGGGTCTGAAGTGATCAAAGGAGAGGGGGTTAGGATCCTTGGGGATAAGCGCCAGATGGGAGGGTTTTGTGTTTTCACCCATCTTGGTTTTTTTGAAGATATTTTTGACCATCCTTACGAAGTCTTTCTTTATAATATCCCAGTGAGCTCGGTAGAAAGCCGATGTGAAGCCGTCAGGTCCAGGGGCCTTGTCTAACTGCATACTGAACACGGCTTCTCTTATTTCTTCCTCCATGACATCCTGATCCAGCTCTTGTTTTTGATGCTAATTGATTTTACAATCGATTGGTTGCAGAATGTCCATGCTATCCATATACTGGGGGTCTGTAGATAAGAGAATTTTGAATTGATTGTGGATAGCTTCTTCGATTTCCTCTTGATCTCTTAATTCTTTTCCCTCAGCGGTGATTTTATCTATTTGATTTCCTGCTCTTCTAAGTTTGAGATTATTATGGAAGAAAGAAGTGTTTTTATCTCCCGCGCTGAGCCAGAGACACCTCGATTTCTGTCTCAGCTCCTCTTCCTCTTCTCTGTTCTGCCTATATAGTTCCCTGAACATTTCATTTTCCTGTGTTTGCTCTTCCTTTGAGATTTGTTGGTCCTCCTTTTCCTGATTCCATTTTTCCAATTTTCTGTGTAGCTCGATTCTTTTGTTTTTCTCTGAAATTGCATTCTCTTTTGCCCACTTTTTGATTGCTGCTCTTAGGGATTTTAATTTGGTTTCCCAGACATAGTGAGGGGAGCCAATGACTTCTGTCTCCCAGTTTTCTTTGATTATCTTTCGGAAGTCCTCCTTGCTATCCCAAATTTTGTTGTATTTGAACGAGATTGGGCCGAGATTTCCTATTCTGTCTAGAATTAAGACCACAGGCTTGTGATCTAATGTTGTGGCATGGACGATCTTACTTTTTATTGAGGAGAAACCTACAGCTATTCTTTCATGGATCAAGATCCTGTCAAGTCTCTCTTTGATGTTATGGGTTCATGCTCTCTTATTGCTCCATGTAAATTTACCATTACAGGGAGGGATGTCGATGAGTTTTTGAGTTTCTATTATTGTTTCCAGAGCATCTCTTGAAGGGTCAGCAATGAATTTCCCTCCTATTTTTTCTTCTATGTTCCTTATTAAGTTCAAGTCTCCACCTAGAGCTGTGTTCCTATTTTGACATTCCTGCAGCTCTGAATTGATAGATTCCCAATAGTGTGTTTTATCCCTGTAGTGATTTGGAGCATAGATATTGAGCATGGTAATTTCTTCATTTGTGATTTTATTTTTGAGGTCAGTTCAAACCCACTAGTAGGTTGAGTTTTGTCTGATAAGGTCCCATTTTCTCTTGTTCCACATTATACCTATTCCTCCTAAGGCACCCAATGAATCTGTTGCTGTTCCTGCAAAGCTTTTGTATCTTTTTGTAAATGTTTGAAAGTCTTGGTTGGACATTTTGGTCTCTTGGATTAGGAAAACATCTGGCTGCTCATGACTGATTAAATCCCGGGCTGCATTGGATTTTAGAGAGGAGCCCAGGCCCCTACAATTCCAAGAGACCAATATCATTACTTACTAGTTTTTTGGTGAGCCCCGCTCTTCTCCTTTGTTTTCTCCCCGCTTCCTTTTTGCTTGTCCAAGAAAGAGTCCATCGGTTGTTGTGTGCCCGTGGCCATTTCTTTAGCTACTGTTTCGTCTCTTATTTCTTTATTTGATTTCCTGCCTGCTTTTTTCGGTGGGTCTGAGGTGTAGCTTGCTTCTTTGAGCTTGTTTCTTGTTAGGATGCGTTCTATGGTAGGGGGTGGAGAGGGGAGGGTCTGAGAAGGGGAAGGGATGACTGCTAGAGTAGTGGGTGAGGGAGAGGGAGGGGGGGAGGAAGGGTCTTCATCCACCAGGGATTCAAAGGGATTGGAGGAGGAGGGGAAGGGCTGAGTCAAGATGGGAGGAGGGGGAAGGGGAGCGGCTTGGGGTTCCGGGGGGGACTTAGGTTTAGGGCCAGACTGAATGGGGTTTGATTTCTTTTTTTTTACTTGCTCCCATGTGCCTTCGCTAGCTTCAGCATTTTCATTCATTTCATTTACTTTTAGCTTACTACACCTATTAGCAAAATGACCATATTCATGGCATACCTTACATTTGAACGGGATTTGTTCGTAGTCCAGTTGTTGAATATGGGTCCATTGGTCCACTTTGATCTTGATAGCTTTCGGTAGGCCTTTTCCTAAATCGACTTCAACATAGATCCTTGCACAAGCATGCATATTATCCTTTGGTTCGCATCTGTCGATGTATTTTCCCACTGCGTTCCCAATAGCTTTAACCGATTCATCCCCCAGCAATGCAGAGGGAGGTGAGGCAGGCGAACCCAGACCAAAACTGCATTTGGGATGTCCATTTCCAGATCGAAGTCAGGGGACCATCTGTTCAGGTAGAGACCTCTCGAGTCCATGAAGTAGGGACCATTTCTGAAGATGAGGTTCCGGTCTTCTTTGGTTTCAAAGAGGAAAGTGTAGTAGCCCCTTCCACAAAATCTTATGGTGATTTTCCCTTGAATGTTCGTGTTCCAGTTATGCTCCACCCATTTCTGAACTGCTTTGGGAGATGGCCAGAGACCAGTAAACTGTCCTACCAAACCTCTCTCAGCCAAAGAGATCGTTGCCTTCCTTGGGAGACTGGGAGGAAGAGAGATTTCTGGAATGTCAGCCAGCTTCTTAACAAACTTTGATGTTGTAGGTCAGATTCTTGAGGAAGTATTTTCTGAGATGAGAGAAGCAAAAATTTCTGCCTGGTCTTCATTGTCTTGCTGTTGGGAGGGATCAATCCCAGCCATGAGTGAAGCAGAGGGAGGCTAGTCTCGACACTAACTAGAGAAGGGCACAGACTGGAAGCATTAAAGGGTAAGGAGGGAGATGGCGGCCTTACAGCTAGGGCTGCCAGGTAGGGAGCCTTCAAAGGTCCAGAGGAGGCCAAAAAACAGGTCGAAAGCACTAAAAAAAAATACCAAGGCGGGGCTAGCAGCCAAAGGAACGAGCAGGAGGGGGCCCAGCAGCAGGGGCAGCCAGGCGGGAGGCCTGTGAGAGGCCTGTCAAGGACTACAACAAGCAGGGATGCAGAAGTGCGGGAGCTCCTGTTCAAAACTCCAACCTCCATCTATTTCATTGTCACATTTATTATCTTCAAATGAACAGAGAAATGTATCACTAGAGGACAAAAAATTCATACCTGGTAATTGTTTTGCTTGTTCATCTTCATTCCGAGGTGATTCTAAATCTGAATAGTTACTTCCACATAATAGCCAATCGCCTCTCCCACTGTTACAATTCCTTTGAGATGTTTTCTTCTTTTGAGGTGCTTTCTTCTTTTGCCTCTTTTCCATTGTTACTACGGATCTCCTTCAAGTGATCAAGCTTCTTCCAAGTACCTGCTATGATACCAATTGTTGGGAATAATACTAAGAGTGGGGGGGGGGTGGGGGGGGGGGGGGGGGGGGGGGGGGGGGCAGGCGAAGAATCAATATTTACAAATCAATCACTTTTTCTTTTCATAATCAGATTTGTATACACTACTTCAGTTAATGGAACCATTGTGTGCATGCAACTGTTCTTAAGGAAAAAAGTGTATATCCAGAGAACGTATGATTTAGTTAATTCATCATATGTTGATATTTTAATCAATGCATCAATACTTTAGTAAACATTAAACAATAATCATGTGCAGTAATAATAGAATAAATCATCACACATAATCAACACACATGAACACCAAGATTTAAGGTGGAAACCCAATGCGGGAGAAAAACCACCTACTACTGCCATCTCTATCTTCTTTTAATGTAATAAAAACCTATTTACAATCTTGTACTAGTGCAGACTCGCACGAGTATGTAGGAACCCACTCGTAGAAGGCTTCAACCTTCTCTCGTTCTCTAGGTGCTACTAATATGGAGCTCTAGCCCCCTAGCTATTGTACTAGCCGGTATGTTTACTAGTACATAGGCACCGACCTACAAAAGGCTATGAACTTCTCTAATTCTCCAACTACTACTAGAAGGGAGCTCCAACCCCCTAGTTATTGTACTGGTTGATATGCTCACCAGTACGTAGGCGTTAGACTACAGAAGGCTATGACCTTCTCTCTTCCTCAAGGGACCACGTTTCATAAATTTTCAGAATGGATACACCTCGTACACAATAACACAACATGAAGGCCACGTTTCATCCAATTTTCATACTGGATCCATTGCTAAAATTGAAGCTCAAAAATCAATCACCACTATAATACAATAAATCACTTAAACCCATCAACATTGAAGAAAGTCACACTCAATCAATATGAACAATCAAATCATTGTCACCAGAACACATAGTAGAACCCACAACTCTGTATCAAGAACCATAACCAACTACAACTTCAAACATCATAGTTCATAATGTATACACTACTTCGAAGTTCCAAACCAACCTGTATACGCGCCTTCTCCAAGGCGAACCAGCGTACATTTCTACAAATACTAACTTAAAAATTCATAGCTATTCCATAATTCAGTCACACCCAGATCATAACATTTACAAAATAGAACATATGTTAGCATCTATATCTAGCCCATCCATTATCGGATCATACAATGATAATTCATTTCAGGTATCATGATCCTGATCCAACATTGTATCCAAGGGTGTACGTGATATTTCATATCATATCATTACCCTAGCCTTTACAACATAAAATATACTTCAAATAGAAGCATTCGTGAAAAACTCTTTCACTTGCAAACTTGGCCCTCTGATCTTCTCCTCCTTATATACTGAGATCATTTGTCAACACCTCAGATGAAAACCATAGTTACGCTACTGGTATTCTTTGATGGTATCAATATTTTTTGCCGCTCTCATTACCAAGGGTCAATACCATGGTAGGAACTTGTGATATTCATTATCCTTAATTTTCTAGCCCATACACGCTTTTCCTTCTGAGAAAGTGTATGCATACGTATACGCTCCTTTTTTTTATGTGAACCCGCATGTATACGCTACTTGGATAGGGTGAACCAACGTATACTTCTTAAACCATTCTCTTTCTTCAATATCTGGAGTTTGATCTGTAATCCTTTGCTGATATATCATTAAATCTTTTGTGAGTTGCCATCAAGGACAACACTTGTAGCATAATTCCAACACTCACCATAATTCCATGGATTTCTTTATGAGAACCCTTGACATGAATCCTTTGTATTGATCCCTCTATGTGCCCCCCTTCTATAATGCCAAACATACCTCTTTTTCACCACTTGGCATTCACCCTACCCACCTCATGGTCCTTGGTTATTTTTCATATGCACTTTTATGATTATTAAATCATATGTTCCTCTCTTTCATCTGTGGAAGTTTCATCCCCCCTACTAATTTACTTATTTTTGGTCTCCAAAAAATTATTGTATTGATAGATAATTACATAATTACTTGGCCTTCTAGCCTCAAAAATATAAAACATTTTCATATGGTTACAATATTCTCATAACACATATACACACATACACATGCACATCGTGGGCCTCAAAACATGTCCTCATCTCACCAACCTAGTTCCACATATACATGTTATTTACATTCCAAGGGTTAAGCAATGGTGTTACATTCCCTTCCCAATTATTTAGGAACTTCCCTTAATGTGATATATATACACATATATACAATAGTTATTCAAAAGGAAGAGGGTATTCCTCCCTCATTACATCCTCATGCTCCCATGCAGCATCTTCATGAATGAAATGGGTCCACTACACCTTTACCAAGACAACAACTCAATTTTGGAGTTTTTTTACTTTTTCATTGAAGATTTGCATTGGTTGGACCTAAAAGTATCTCTCAAGCTCCACCTGAATCATGTTCAAATCAATTACATGGTTAGCATCAGGAACATACCTTTTCAGTAATGAAACATGAAATACATTATGAATGTGCATGGATGTTGGTAATGCAATCCTATATTTCGCTAGATCGTTTCTTTCAAGCATCGCAAATAGTCCATAATATCTTGTTGTTAAGTTTGTACATCTACCCAATTTCAAAGAACATTTCCTTACCTTCACCCTAAAAAACACATCTCACCAATCCTAAATTCCTTGTTTGAAATGTTCATATTTATATAAATTTTATGTCTATCCTAGACATCCTTCAAATTTTGTTTAATCCTGATTGCTTGTTATTCCATTTTTGTTAGTAAATATGGACTAATAATGTCCATTTCAACTGGACTATCCAAATTCATTACTAATTTTCACTTCCTACCACACAGGGCTTCAAATAGGCTAATCTACAAAGGTTCTGCGTACCCTTTATTATAAGAAAACACCACCATGCACAAATATTCTTTCAATTTTAATGGATTATTCATCACATACATCCTTAACATCTCTTCTATGAATTAATTAATTCATTTTGTTTGTCAATCTGATTTGGAATGGTAGGTTCTGGTAAAATTTAAATGTGTCCCAAATTCCTTAAATAATCTTGTCCAAAAATTGGATGTAAACTTTGGATCTTTTTATGAAATCATTGGCTTGGGAAAACTAGGCAATCTAACAATTTCCCTCATGTAAATTTCAATAAAATTAACTTCCTTGTGTGTTAAATTCATTGGAATGAAGTGGGTAGCCCTGGTGAGTTTATCGACCATAACCATAATGGAATCATGTTGTTGCATTTTTTTGGGAATATTTGTAATACAGTCAATAGAAATGATTTTCCATTTCTACTTAGAAATCTATATTTTTTGTAGCAACCTTGTTGCATGTCTATGCCAAGATTTGACCTTTTGGCATTCTAAGCACCTCGCTATATAATCATCAATTTCTTTCTTCATACCTAGAAAAAAGTATTGTCTTTTGACTATTGAGATTATCTTTTGATACCTTAGGTGCCCAACATAAGGCACTATATGCATCTCACTCAACACTAAATTTTTCAACCCATGGGAATTCGACATATACATCCTACCTTTAATACACAAAAGAAATCCATTTCTTCCATTTCATAATCCTTGTATTTGTATTGCACATTCCCTTTCTATAGGATGATTTTTATTTCCATGTATTGTTGATTTGAATTTATAACCTCTAAAAATTTTATTCTCAAAGAGATTTACATGTGATTATTACATGATCATGCACTACATGCATCCTTTTGTTCAAAGCACCATCCAACTTATTTTATTATCCTTTATGTTCTTAATTTAAATTCAATAATCAACCAAAAATTCCAACCATTTGATTTTACTCGAATTTAAATGTGGTTCTCCAAACCAATGCTTTAACTCAATGTGGTTGATTCTTACATCAAAAATATCTCCCATTAGGTAATTCCTCCACATGTTTAAGAAATGTATAACGGCTTCCAACTCCAAAACATGAGTGCCATAATTATTTTCATTGTCTTTAAGCTGCATGGATTCATAACATCTCACATGCTCATTCTACATGAAAGCTCTTCCAATTCCTTCTTTAGATGCATTTGTGCACACATGGAAGTCTTCATCTCGGTCAACTATCTTCAATATAAGTGCACTTGTTAATGTCCTCCTTAGATTTTTAAAGGCCTCTTCACATTTATGAGATTAGTTGTATTTTACACCTTTCCTTTGCAAGGATGTAGTAGGATGGAATATCCTAGAGAATCTATCAATAAATATTTTGTAGTAGCCTACTAAACCCATGAAAACCTTATCTTTGTCACATTTTTGGGTGTTGCAAACTCTTTAATTGCTTCAATCTATTATGCATCTATTGCTTTCCTTTCTTATGAAATAATATGACCCAAATAATAGATATTTTTCTGATACAATGATAAATTACTCAAATTGGCATATAATTGATTCCCCATCAATACTTGTAGCACCATCCTTAAATTTTATTCATGCTCTTCCTTGGATTTAGAATATATGAGCATATCATCCAAAAACACACTCACAAAGTTATTCAAATAATCTCGAAAAACATTATTCATGAGGCACATGAAAATACATGTGGAATTAGATAGTCTCAATGGTACCACTATGAACTCATAATTCCCATATTGATTTCGAAATGATTTCTTACTAATGTAATTATCTTCCTTAATTATTAGTTATTTATATCCTAACCTTAAATCAATTTTATAAAATACCTTAGCCCCCCTAAGCTAATTAAACAAATTATCTATCTTGGGAAATAGATTCTTATTCTTCGTTGTGATGTTATTCGACTAACAAAAGTCAATGGATAGTCTCATTGTACCATCATCCCTTTTAACGAATGATACAAACACACCCCATAGTGACATACTTCGGCGTATGTACCCTTTATTAAGAGTTATTATAGCTTCATTTGCAATTCTTTAAGTTCTGGCGTGCCCATCATGTACGGTGTTTTGGAAACTGGTGCAACTCTTGGCACCATGTCTATAGCGAATTCATCATCTCTTTTAGGTGACAATATTGGAATATTGGAAAACATGTATTCAAATTCCATAAGTATTAGGCGGACCCCAAAATAGTGCTTGATACTTAGCCATCTTCTCCATGTGGGCTACATAAATATGGCACCCTTTTTTGAAATTCTTCTTTGGTTGTGTAGCTAATATTCCCCTAATAGAAATTGGCCTTGATATTCCTTGCACTTGCCTTTGTCTCCCTTTTCCATTTAGGCAAGAAAATGTTTTTTGTAGCAATACAGTAATGCATGATGCTTCTCTATCCAATCCATGGGAATTAGGCAATCATATGTTCCCAACGGGATTATGCTTAAATCCATATTTGTATCTATCCCATTAATAGTTATGAGGTATTTCTTCACCAATTCCGTTATTCCTCTTTTCGCTCCTATAGCTAATTAAAATAACCCATCCTTGCCATGATTGTATTCCTTCAAGTAAATTTTTTCCACCAACTTAGGATGAAGATAACTATGACTAGCTCAAAGATAAATTAAAATACCAATAGATTGATTATTTAACTTAACTTGCACTTTTACCATGTTTGTTTGATGTCCAATCTGCCCATGATCCAATGGTGCATAAATTGTAGGCATGCTTCTACCGACATCCTCCATTTTATAACTTCTTGGGTGTGGTGTATATTCCTAAATTTCTCCTTATTTTTTTTGGAAGTACCTATACATATCCTCTCCATCACAACCCCCACATCTAATGGTCTAAAATTTTGATTTCTTGCTCAATGAATCAACCCCTTTTGGTTCACTATGAGCTGGTTGTGTTTGTTGTTTTGTCTTAAAATCATTTTTGAAAGATGAGGGTTCAAACACATTCTCCTTTCTTCCATATTGATGTTTTTCCTATCAAACCAAGTCCTTTAGAATTTTTTTTTTATCCTTCTCATCAAGGTATTCCACCTTCCTCATGGCATCATCTAATGTCTTTGGTTCATCAAATTTAAGTCTCTCACCCTAAAATAGTGGTAATCCACTCACATACCTTTGTATCTTCAACTTTTCACCTCTAATAAAATATACATACCTTAGTAACATAGAGAATGTATGGTCATATCCCTCCATTATCACGTTCCCTAATTTCAGTTCAATAAATTCTTGATTTTTCTCTCATAGTAATGTTCATACGAGTACTTCAGTTGGAATTACTTTTTAAATTTCTTCTATGAAATATTGTTTTCATCTAGATTTTTTCCTTACTTGAGCTTCTCCCACCATAAAGTATTTTCCACCTTGAAGTGATATATGGAAATTCAAGCCTCTAAATTGGAAGAATAACTATGTTGATGAAGGTACTCCCTCATTTCCAACATCCACCCCTTAGCCTCTTCTCTCTTATTTTTTTCACCATTAAATGTATGATATAGATCTCAACAACTACTAGAATTAACCAAGATATTTTACTTTTTTGATGTTAGCCTGATTTCATGTGAAAGAGAATGAAAAACCACATGTGCAGGCTTTAAAGAATATGAAACATAATGACTACCATCAAATCAAAGAATATACACACGTTGATAATCAAGTTCACCCAATGTGGGTTATGTCTTTGAGCTCGGTATCAAGAGTGGTGAGGCCACTTCATCAAAGGTCGCAAGATGATGATGAGTACATGGTACATTCTTTGTAATTACAATGATAAATTCCCTCAACTAGAGTGGCATGTCTCTCCACGAGACATTATCCTATAGGAACTCTGACTGATATGGGCCCTCCTTCATCATGAAAAGATAATAAATTCTCAGATGATATGTCAGACAAGTATCCTTCAACATAATGGTAACAAGGATCTAAACAACAATATCATCATCTCAAAAAACCAAAACAAAGACATGGCATCACTGCATCATATACCTCCACTTTCAGGGCTAACCTTAAAATGCAAAGCTTTGTTGTAGAAACATACATCACCGTTGAATTTGTGGTGTGGAATCATGTGAAACGAATATAAACTTTACCTCATTTTAACACCATAAAAATATTGACCCTTGGGAATCTCGAAGATTCCCAAAATATTCCTTATTGTTGCCTTCTTGAAACTATGTTTCTCAGATGAGGAAACTAACCACACCATAATGTTCCATGTGTAATTTTGGTTCATTTGAGTATAAACTTGGCATGATTCTGACACCGTGAATTTTTACCCTCTAGGGAATATTTTAGATTCCTCACTAATTCTTCATCAAATATTTTGTGCAATAGTCCCCTGGAGTATCCTCACCTCGGTAACTATGCACATAGGGTTCTAGCTGTAGGTTCTATGGACTGGTTCTGCCCTCCTCCTCTCAGCCTCCTTTCAATGCTTCATTCTTTCCTTCATCGAATGGTGAAAATCGAAGTTTAAGTATATTTTTGGTGGCGTTAATATCAATGTTGGGGTTGTTGGGCCATTGGAGGATATGCCGATTTGGACACAGGTGGTCAAGGTTCAAAACTTGCCCACTGCCCAATTTTGCTAAGAAAAAATTTATTTTGTTTGGTGAATTTCATTGGTTCGACGAACTATTAAATCTTGGTGCACTTTTTTGTTTTAAATTTTGCATTGTTTGAAATGGTTTCTATGTTGATTATTGGGTTGTCGCATTAGGCGGGTTGACCATCGGTCAATACGAGTTCAAACCCCGTTGGGCCATTGTTGTTTAACATATACATATATATGTGGGTTGGTTGGGTGTGTCTGTCGGCGGGTGGTCCGCCCACCATTTTGTTCTTAATTGATATATAACATTGGATTGAGGGGCTAGCAGGGGTGGAAACCTGCCACCCCATTTTAATATTTATTTTTGTTATTTTAAAAATGTTTGTTCCAAAAAATTCCACCAGGTTTGGGGGTTTACCTAAAAAATTAAAGAGGTGACAAGTTCGCCCATTCCAGCTTCTAGAATCTGTATGCTAGTAAATGCCAAATTGTTTCCTCGTTAGTGGCTACCATTGGGCCTCATTTTAAAAAAACTTTGATTGCGAATATGTTGAGCATACAATCTCAGATTTGAGTTCCATTCACGTTGTTTGAATCAGGACAACGAGCACTACTATCTCGTCCTAGTTTGGGTGAAAGGTGAGAACTTTTATTTTTTAGCCTTTTCTAAGTCCCTTCTGAATTTTGAGCATTTCTCAAGCAACATGGATCATTCCTCCTCATTGAGAAGATTTTGGTCCTCCAAAAGCATGAACATAATCTACAACTTCTCTGTTACATTGTTTGCAAAAAAAGTGTCCTGATAGGTCAAACTTCCTTCTCCTTCACCCTTGTTCTTCGGAGCCATAAGTGATGAACTAACACCTACATCCTCTAAAAATATGTAGTACAATCTTTTCAAACCACATGCTAAATTACATGACTAATCATGAACCAAGAATCCCCATAGCAATGGAAAACACATCATCACTTTCAAAATTCTATCACAACACATGATTTACAAAATGTGGCCATGACAATGTACTATATATAGTAAAACCATTTTTCACTCATCAAAGTGAATGGGTCATCATCCTGGAGCTTATTTGCTTATTGAACATTTTCACCAACTCGTTTCTAGATGGGCACTTTGTCTTTGAGACGATGTTCTAGATGGAGCCTCCAAGATGTGGATCTTTGATCTCCACCTTTGTTGCAATGACTACAAAAGGTCTTCTTAATCCATACCTACTTAGCCTTCTTCCTTCGATGATGTGGAGATGTCCTTTCACACCTCATCCTCTTTCTTGCTACCATTCTCTTCCAGCACACACAAACCACATGGTTATGCAAACTACAAAAACTACATGGTTTTCTATGCCATGATTTTTGCTCAACATTGACAATATTATTGTAATTAAAATGAACTTTAGAATACTGAGAATTCTTATACCTCTCTTGACTATATTTGGTGCAATCCCGGTGATGAGAGCTTGCCTTAACTCTTCCTATGCAATGCATACTGTCATGGGAGGGTTGTTATGTGTTCCCATCATCCTTTTTCCTTGATGGCTTTGATAATACCTTGGAAGCTTCCGCTACCATTTAGCATTGTCCTTCAGTGTATCACTTCTTGGTAAGGAGTCTTAGCCTAGTTCTTGAAATGGGTACCTCAAGGCTTCTAGCAAAAATAACATCATGTGAATATGAAACTGAAGAACGATCAACATTGTTTACGTCTGTTGTTCATTCTGAAGTAGTAGATGATGGCTTCGCTAAGACTTCGTTGTGCTTCAACTTTTCCAAGGCCTCTTTTGTGGCTCATAATTAAAGCTACAATCTCTACTTCTCCTCGTTTTCTTCTCGTAGAGGTCTTCTTAATTAAACATTCTCTTCTTGAAGGCTTTGATTGTTCTTATAATATGAATGATAAAAAGATGAAGAAGAAGATGAATAATCACTTTAATATGGAGATGGAGCATCGTCCTCTACTCTTTCTTTCTCCTATTCCTCTGTTGCCACTTTATTATCATAATATGCATAGATTAAATGTACCACATTGGCCATCCTGTAGAAGGCCTCGTAGAGATCTTTGCCATCATCCATTTTGTTTCTACTTGCACATTCAATCATTCACACTCGCAATTCACATGAGCAAGAAGACCGCTCAGATACTAAACTTTATCTGGATCTCTTCAGCTACAAAAATTAACCAGGATCTTTTACTTTTCTGATGTTAGCACAATTGCATGAGAAAGAGTATGAAAAACCATGTTTGAATGCTTTAAAGAAGATGAAACATAACGACAACCATATAATCAAAGAACACACACCTTGATAAAGAAGTTCACCTAGTGTGGGTTACGTCTCCGGGAATGGTGTTAAGAGTGGGGAGGTCACTTCATTAAATATTGCAAGATGATGATGAGTACATGGTAGATTATTTGTCATTACAAGGAGAAATTACCTCTACTAGAGTTCTCCTATAAGAAATCTCACTCATATCGACCCTCTTTTAGCATGAAAAGACAATAAATTCTCACATGATGTGGCATACAAGTATCCTTCAACATGATGGTAACAACAATCTCAACAACAAAATCATCATCTCAGCAAATCAAAAGAAATACATGGCATCACTCCATCATATACCTCCACTTTCGGGGATGCCTTGGAAATTCAAAGCTCTGTTATAGAAATGGACATCACCGTTGAATTCGTGGTGTGAAATCGTGTTAAACTACTATAAACTTGACCCCGGTCTGACACCGTCAAGATATAAACCCTCAGAAATCTAGAATATTCCCCAAAGATTCCTTACTGTTGGCTTCTTGAAACTCTGCTGCTCAGATGAGGAAATAGACCATGCCATCACATTCCCTATGAAATTCTAGTTCGTTTGAATATAAACTTGGCATGAATCTAACACTATGAAGTTTTTCCCTCCAGGGAGTCTTTTAGATTCTTCATTAACTATGCATGGAATATTTTGTGGAATGTTCCCCTGGAATATTCTTACCTTGGTAACCATGAATGCAGGGTTTTGGCTCTAGGTTTAGTGGAGTGGTTTTTCCCTCCTCCTCATGACCTCGATTCGGTGCTTTGTGCTCTCCTCCGTCGAATGGTGAAAATCAGAGTTTAAATATATATTTCGTGGAATTAATATCAATGTTGGGGTCGTTGGGCCATTGGAGGATATGTTGATTTCAACATGGTTGGTCTAGGTTAAAAACCTGTCACCTTTCTGATTTTACTAACAAATAATTTGCTTTTTTTTTTTTGGGTTTCGTTGCTTTGGCGGACTGTTAAATTTGGTTGCTTTTTTTTAATTTTAAATCGGGCAGTGTTTGAAATGGGTTTTGCATTGATTATTGGGCTGCTGCATTGGGTGGGCTGACCACTCTCTAGTGCGGGTTCAAACCTCACCAGCCCATTGTTATTTAATGCATAGATATATATGTGGGTTGGTTGGGCAGGTCCACCCGTGGGTAGCGCACCCATCATTTTGTTTTATTTGATATATAACATTGCGTTGAGGGGGTGGAAACCCGCCAACCATTTTCATATATATATATATATATATATATATATATATATATATATATATATATATATATATATATATATATATATATATATATATATATATTTTTTTTTTTTTTTTTTTTTTTTTTTATTATTTTTTTTTTTTCTTCTAAAAGCGACTGTTCAAAAGGATTCAACTAGATTTTTGGGTTTACTAGACAAATTAAATAGGAGGCAAATTCACCAATTCCAACGGCTAGAATTCGTGCACTGGTAAATGCCAAATTTATGAGAAAAAGTATTTTGACGTAAATCACATGAAAAAACATTTGTCGACGCATTTCGAACCAACTAGTGTGGTTGATCGTCAGGACAAGTTGAAGAGTCAAATCATGGCTACATATTAAATAGGGAGAGTAGATCTTCCAACGGCTAGGATCATAGAAGCCTCAATTCAACTAAATGCCAAATTGTTTCCTCATTAGTGGCTACAAGTGGCCCTAGTTTGACCAAAACTTTGACTATGAATATCTTAAGCATACAAACTTATATTTGAGTGTCATTTTTTCCATTGGAATCAAGATGAGGAGAACTACGAATTGGTCTTGGTCTCAGTGAAATATGATAACTTTTATTTTTGAGCCTTTTCTAAGCCACTTCTAAATTTTGAGTGTTTCTGGAGGAACCTAGATTATTCCTCCCCACTGAGGAGATTTTGGTCCTCCAAAAGCATGGACATAATCTACAACTATGCTATTACATTTTCTGCACAACAATTGTCCTAACAAGTCACACTTCCTTCTCCTTCAACCTTGTTCTTTGGAGCCATAAGTGATGAACCGACATCTACATCCTCTGCAAATCTGTAGTACAATCTTTCTAAACTACATGCTCAATTACATGACCAATCATGACCCAAGAATCCCAATACTTGCCAAGATTTTATAATGCACACTATTTAGTAAAGTGTACATCATAATAGAAACCAATACCCCAACAATCAATAAAAAGGCCAAAAACATCGTCGTTGCTTTATAGCGATGTAAAACATCTCATCACATTCAGAATTATATTACAAAACATGACTTACAAAATGTGGCCATGACAAACTACTATATCTAGTAAAACCATTTTTCACTCTTTAAAGTGAATGGGTTATCATCCTAGAGCTGATTTGCTTGTTGAACATTTTCACCGACTGGTTCCTGCATGGGCGCTTTGTCTTTGAGACATTTTTCTAGATGGAGCCTCCAACATGTGGCTCTTTGATGTCCACTTTTGTTACAATGACTACAAATTGTCTTCTTCCTCCAGATTTGCTTAACCTTCTTCCTTTCCTAATGTAGAGAAGGCCTTTCACGCCTCATCCTCTTTCTTGCTGCCATTCTCTTCCAGCACTTAACAACCACATGGTATGCAAACGACAATGAAATACATGGTTTTCTAGGCTATGCTTTCTTCTCAACATTAACAATATGCTTGTAATCAAAATGAACTTTAGAATATTAAAACTTTTAATACCTCTCGTGAATGTCTTTGGTGCGATCCTGACAATGAGAGCTTGCGTTAGCTCTTCCTCTACAATGCACACTGTCATGGGAGGATTCTCATGTGTTCCCATCATCCTTTTTCCTCGATGGTTTCAATAATGCCTTGGAAGTTTCTTCTACCTTCGAGCACTCTCCTTCAGTGTATCCCTTCTTGGTAAGGATTCTTAGGCCATTTCCTGAAATGGGTACCTCAAGGCTTGCAACTGAAATATTATCATGTTAAAATCAAACTGAAGAATGATCAACATTGTTTACCTCAGTTTTCGACTAACATAGTTACCGATCAAACAGGAAAATTACCTAGCACCCATTTTTTTGAAGTTGTAAAAAATCACCCAATTTTGAAATTTGGTGATTCAGAATACACCTTTTATGTATCAAGTATGAACATTTTTTTTTAAATGTTAGCAATTTTCATGCTGATTTTAAAAAGTGTGAACACAACACCAACAAATGTTTTTAAAGAACTTATTTTTGACACTTTAATTTTCTTTTATGTATCAAGTATGAACATTTTTATAAAATGTTAGTGATTTTCATCATGATTTTGGACACTGTTAATGCAACATCAACCCTTTTTGTTTAGAGGACTTATTTTTTACACTTTAAATTTTCTAATGTATTAAGTGTGGATATTCTTTTAAACGTTTGAGATTTTCATGTTGTTAGTAAAACATAAAAATAAAATAAAAAAGATGAAAAAAAAAACTCAAATAATAAAAAATATACAGAATAGAAAAAAAAACAACAATAAAAATGTGAAAAATAAAAATAAAAAAAGTTGTAAAAATTAATATATATATATATATATATATATATATATATATATATATATATATATATAACAAGAAAATATTTCAAAAGAACTTATAATTTAAAAAAAAAAAATTGAAAATTAACTCGAAAAAAAAAACATACACAACATTTTTTTAACCAAAAAAAATAAAAATAAAACTACATAAAAAAAATGAAAATTTAAATTTAAAATAAAATTAAAATTAATAAAAACAAAAAAATTAAATTAAAAAACGTTCAATTAAAAAACTGGATTTTTTTACAAAAATTATAAAATAAAAATAAAAAAATAAAAAAAGTGAAAAAATGAAACAATTAAAAATTAAAATTACAAAAAATATAAAAATTCAAAAAATTCAAAACAAAATAATTAAAAAAAAATAAATAAAAAAATTAAATAAACTAAAAAATTTAAAAAACAAAAAAATCGTGGCACTCGTGGGTAGGGTTGGCCACGGGGAATTTTTTTTATCTTTTCCTAATTTTTAATTTTATTTTTTATTTTCATTTTTAATTGTTTTATTTATTTATTTATTTAAATTTTGTTTTTAATTGTCTTTGTTTAATTGTTTAATTGTTTTGTTTTGAATTTTGTTTTTATAATTTTTTTTGGATTTTATTTTTAGTTGTTCTTTTTCTTATTTATTTATTTATTTTTGTTTATTTTTAGTTATGTACTTTTTATTTTTATTTTTAGTTTTTTAATTAAAAAAATTATGTTTAATTGTTTTTTAGTGGGTGAATTTTATTTTATTTTCACAGATTTTTTTCTTGTCTTTTTTATATTTGATTTTTTTTGTCATGTTTTTAAAATTGATTTTTATGTTTTCATTACTTGTTATTATTTTTTAATTTTTTGTATTTTTTTTAATTGTTTCTAATTTTTTCTATATTTGAATTTTTGCTTTCTTTTGTAATATTTTTTTGTGTTTTTTAATTGTTTTTAATCTTTTACAATATTTAAATTTTTGTTTTCTTTTGTATTATTTTTTGTGGTTTTTTTATTGTTTTTTTTAAATATTTGATTTTTTTGTGATTTTTTTATCGTTTTTATTCCAATATTTCAATTTTGTTTTCTTTTGTATTGTTTTTTGTGTGTGTTTTTTTTTTTTTTTTTATCAATATTTGAATTTTTGTTTTCTTTTGTATTATTTTTTGTGTTTTCTTTTTCAATATTTGTAATTTTCATTTTTATTTCTTTATTTCTTTATATATTACTTTGGTTTTTATTTTTATTTTTTTTTGTACAGAGTTCATGTCGATCCTCGTCTAGCAAATTGATCGCATTATGTGCAATTTGATAGTTGATTTTAAAATTTTCATTATAATGAATCGAGTCTGCCCCCACAATGTGTGAATTTCATGGTTGGTCTTTAAGTTTTCATTACAATGGGTCGAGTTCACTTACACCGCGTGCCAATTTGATGGTTGATTTTCAAATTTTTGCTGCAAAGTATCATGTTGTCATAAGCTAATATTTTAAAATTACTATATATTTAGCATTTAAAAAATAAATTACTCTTGGTATAATAACTTTTTCATTCAGGTTTTCATTTATAAAGTTTTTTTTAGTCATAAATTTTTTACATAATGTCATCCTTGAAATATTTTGAAAACTTAAAATTTTTTTGTAGTCATAATCTTTGGTTTTAATTGCATGGTTGAAAATTTGTGAAGATTTTAATGTTTTTCTAAGTCATGATATTTTATCTTTAATGCTATGGTTGAAAACAATTACAATTTCAATGTTTTTTAGAGTCAAGATATTTTATATTTAACAACATGGATGGAAATTGTTGGAATTATCAAGATTTGAGACATGATATTTTATCTTTAACATCATGTCTGAGAATTGTTGGAATTTTACCATTTTTCAAAGTCTAGATATTTTATCTTTAATTCCATTGCTAAAAAGTATCAAAATTGTAACTTGATTTTTTTTGTTATTCCATAATCAACACTTATTTTTTGAGGGTGTTTCTTCATCCATTTTGCAAAAAAAAATGGTTTTTACTTCTATTTAGAAAAAATCTTGAAAAATTACCTTAAAAAAAAAACATCATTCTGGCATACACAATTTTCCTTTTTCAGTTGTTTTTTCATGTTTTTTGGGGGTTTTTGGGCTAGAGTACCCATTTTGAGGTAATATTTCATGTTTGATCTGTAACTATGTTGATTTTGAAGTAGGTGGTGATGGTTTCGCTAAGGCTTTGTTGCCCTTCAACTATTCCAAGACCTCTTTTGTGGCTCGTATCTGAAGCTGCAATCTCTACTTCTCCTCTTTTTCTTCTTGTAGAAGTCTCCTCAATTCAACATTCTCTGCTTGAAGGCTCTGATTGTTCTTCTCATTTGAATGATGAGAAGATGATGAAGAAGATGAATAATCACTAGAAGATGGAGAAGAAGCATCATCCTCTCATGTTTCTTTCTCATGTTCCTCTCTTTCAATTTTCTTCTCATAATCTGCATACATTAAATCTACTACATTGGACATCCTATAGAAGGCCTTGTAGATATCTTTGTCACCATTCATTTTATTTCTAGATCCATGTTCAATCATTTACACTCGCAATTCACATCAGCAAGAAGACCACTCTGATACCAAAATTGATATGGATCTCTTTAGCTATCAGAATCAACCAAGACCTTTTACTTCTTCAATGTTAGTAGAATTGCATGTGAAAGAGTATGAAAAACCACATGTGCATGCTTTAAAGAATATGAAACATAGTTACAACCATCAAATCAAACAACATAGACATTGATAATGGATTTCACCTAGTGTGGGTTATGTCTCTGGGCCCGGTGTCAAGAGTGGGGAGGCCACTTTATTAAATGCTACAAAATGATGATTAGTACATGCTACATTTTTTTTCATTACAAGGATAAATTCCCTCAACTAGAGTGGCATGTCTCTCCACGAGAAGTTCTCCTATAGGAACTCTCAGTCATATGGGCCCTCCTTCAGCATGACAAGATAGTAAATTCACACATGACGTCACATAAAAGTATCCTTCAACATAATGGTAACAAGGATCTCAACAACAAAATCATCATCTCAAAAAATCAAAAGAAAGACATGGCATCACTGCATCATATACCTTCACTTTTGGGGATGCCCTGAAAATGAAAATCTCTACTACAGAAACAAACAACACCATTGAATTCATGGTGTGAAATCATGTCAAATAACTATAAACTCGACCCTGTTCTGACACCGTCAAAATATGGACCCTCAGGAATCTTGAAGATTCCCCAAAGATTCTCTACTATTGGCTGCCTAAAATTTTGCTGCTTAGATGAGGAAACAAATCACACGATCATAATCCATAAAAAAAATTTGGTTCATTTGAGTATAAATTTGGCATGAATCTAACAGTGTGAAGTTTTTCCCTCCAGGGAATCTTTTAGATTCCTCACTGATTCTGCATGGAATATTTTGTGTAATATTCCAGTGAATATTCCCTTGGAATATTGTCGCCTCGGTAACTGTATGCATAGGGTTCTAGCTTTGTGTTCTGCAGACTGGCACTGCCCTCCTCCTCTCATCCTTCGTTCGATGCTTCGTGCTCTCCTTAGTTGAACAGTGAAAATCAGAGTTTACATATATTTTGGGTGGCGTTAATATCAATGTTGGGGTCGTTGGCCCATTGGAGGATATGTTAATTTGGGTGCAGGTGGTCCGAGTTGATTATTGGGCCTCCGCATTGGGCAGGACAACCACCGGTCGATGTAGGTTCAAACATTGTTGAACCATTATTATTTAATGTATACTTATATATGTGGGTTGGTTGGGTGGGTGGTCTGCCCACCATTTTGTTCTTATTTGATACATAACATTATGTTGAGGGGGTGGCAAGCTGGGGTGGTAGCTTGTCACCCCATTTTAAAATTTTGTTTTTTTATTTTAAAAATGACTGTTCAAAAAATTTCGACTAGATTTTGGGGTTTACCAGACAAATTAAAGAGGTGACAAATTCACCACTCGGGTGGTAGCCTGTCACCCCATTTTAATAAAAAAAAATTTAAACGACTGTTCAAAAACATTCAACTGGATTTTAGGGTTTACCGGAAAAATTAAGGTGACAAATTCACCAATTTTGCCAGCTGGAATCCATGCACCAGTAAATGCCAAATTGTTGCCTCGTCAGTGAATGCCACTGAGCCTAATTTCACGAAAAATTTAACAATGAATATCTTGAGCACACGAACTCTGATTTGAGTTTCGTTCACACTGTTGGAGTTAGGATGATGAGCTCTACGATATGGTCCTTTTTTGGTTGAAATCCAATAACTTTGTTTTTTTTAGCCTTTTGTAAGCCACTTCTGAATTCTGAGCATTTCTGGAGCTACCTGGATGAATCTAGGTGGCTTGATATTTTCTAGTATGTTTTTTCACTGAATGAATCAAGTTTTGAGTGAAAGTAGTCTCTAGGCTGAGTTTTTCCTCACCTGAGTGTTGCATCTCTCTTATTCTCTAACTTTTCTTTCCATTAAATTTTTTGGTGGTATTAGAGACAAGGCCATAGCGTTGAAGGTGCCGACACAATGGCGTAGTGTTGTTTGATGTCCTTGTTACAAGCTAGATTTCTCAAGTCCTTTTTCGTGGTTGCGCTTCCTATCAAATGCATAGAAAATTTTAGGGGCGAATGTTTGCCCTTTGGCGAAATTAAGGGGTTTTAAATTTTTAGTGGGCGAATATTTTGTATCATAGTACATTTTTACAAATCACCTCAAATAGCCCACCTTATTTTAAGGGAGAGGGTAAGAAAGGTAAATTTAGCCCTTGAAATTAGGAGTTACAACCTTCCATTCGCCCATTTTCAAGAATAGGTTTTATCTAAGTGAATCCATTCGCCCATTTTCAAGAATAGGTTTTATTTAAGTGAATCCTATGGGCCAAAGGCCCAAATACCATATTTATAAAAGAGGTATGGTAAATTAATAAAAATTTAAATAAATGAGAGTTATGGTAAATAAATAAAACATTTTTTATATTTACTCCATAAGTCACCTTATATACATGCAAGGGTGTAAACAAATAAAAATATAAGTAAAGTGGAGTTATGGTAAATAAATAAAACGTCTTTTTATACTTACTCAAAAGGTATGGTAAATAAATAAAAATATAAATAAACTAGACGCATGGTAAATAAATAAAACCTCTTTTTATATTTAGTCCATAACCCTCTTTCTATTTATGAAGGCTCAAGAAAGAGGTTTTATTTAAGTGAATCTTATGGGCCAAATACCATATTTGTAAAAGAGGTATGGTAAATTAATAAAAATATAAATAAAGGAGAGGTATGGTAAACAAATAAAACATTTTTTTATATTTACTCCATAAGTCACCTTATATTTACGAACACTCAAAAAATGCGTTATATTTAGGTGAAACCTATGGGCAAAATACTATGGTCCAAATACCATGGACTAGATTGTTATTAATACCATGCAAAAAAGCATTATTAACCCTAATATTAGTATTAATAAAAATAGAAATGGCACATGGTATTGACCCATGGTATTCACCAAAATGGCACATGGTATTGACCCATGGTATTCACCTGGAATGTAGCCTATTTAAATGGGGGAATTAAACCAGCATAGATCCATCTTTACTCTAGATCTACTAACCCCCAAGAGGTATCAAATATCGTGATATGCAAACTAGCATAGAGTGAAAAAATATTTGATCCGATCAAGAGTAAAAATGGATGTTGTAATTTAATGTATGTTAAACATTTTAGCTTGGTTAAAATAAAAAATAAAATAAAAATCAACTATTAATTTTATTAATTTTTATAAATTACTAATAGTAATTTTTAAGCTCCAGGTTTATGATAACCCATGGTATTGACCCATGGTAATACCATGGTATTCATGTGAGCATAGACTATTTAAAGGGGAAATTCTATCATCTTAGATCCATCTTAATTCTGGGTCTACCAAGTGCTCAGAGGGATAAATAGATTTCATCCCCCTAAGAGTGGTAGATGTGGAGTTGAGATGGATATAGGTTGGTTTTTATGATAATGAAAATATTAAATAGACTTAGGAAATTATATTGTAAAATCATCTTAAGGTGAATGGTTAAAGCATAGACATTGGACAAGTATATTTGTATACTTCTCTTTTAAACTGAAACAAATCCAGGGCTAAAAGGAATGGATTGATTGCACTAGTCATCCTTCTATAACTTTCCAACATATGCTGAAGTAAACAGTTTGTAATTTGGGTAATTTTTCTAATTGAAAATAGGAACATACTTGTGTATTGGCAGGGTGGTTACGAGGTCCCTAGAAGTGATCAATTTGAATTTTTCTTGGTTTTATATATAGTATTAGGTTTTTTCTCATTCTTTCTGTGAATGACACAGGTGAATTTTATCCTACACCCACTAGGTTATCGATATGTAATTTTGGTAATTTTGATTTCAAAAGATATTTTAAAGAAATGTAATGATTTCATTTGTGTATTCAATAAACACAAGATTTTATAATTTAGTAAAATATTCGCCATGCCTGGTGAGAGATTCGACAAAAAAATATATACACATATCATATTATTGATAAAATCGCCTTCCATTTTTCCTATATACCATGGAGATTCGCCCATTTATTATATATGTAAATTTAGGGGGGGTTCTTAAAATTTTCCCTAATCAAATGTATCATTGGTGATAAAAAATCATTATGATGTATGCAATGTAATGTGCAGGTGACAACACATATATGAAAGAGAACACACATTTGACATATAAGAGGATCAATGTTGTTAAAGATAGGTGTTAGTTTTTTACCTTTATAACCCCTCATAAGTGATGAGCCTCATCATTGGGTAATTATATGGGCCTTAATTCACCTCCTACGTTAGTCAAACCAACTTTTCTCATAACTTATTACATTTTTTTTATTATATTTTATTTATGAGGTGAGTTAGTGTTGGATATTATGCTTTGTGGTCTAATATGCATTGAATGCAAGATTAAAGAACAAAATCAAGGAATTTTGGCAAGGACCAAGTTCAAAACTCGAATATGACAAGGGAGAGGGATTATAGGATGTAAATTCTCCTCATTTACTATTCCTCCATTCATCACATCAACTCGGAGTGCAAACAACCAAATCATGAGGACTAGAAGGCAATCGAGCAAGTGAGAGACAAAGCACCAATTTATCTCGAGTTTGGGAGCCGAGCCTCCCTAATTTTAAGGAAGTCGTTGGGGACTTCAGATGTATAAGTAGAGAGGCCTAGGAACTCAGTAGGATTTAGATTTTTTATTGTAAAAATCTACTCTATTTTCGAGCTGCAAAACTTGTGACAGTTCTATTGATGTAATTTGTTGTTTTGGTAATAAGAATGAGTTTTGTTTTGAGCCAACACTGAGTTAACTCAAAGGGTTGAAGCTCTTGGGTTAGGGTCCAACCCTAGTAGCCAAGGCTCCTCTTTATTGTACATGTATGTTTAGTGTAGATTCATAGCTTCATTGTTAATTTTCTTTTTAGATGCATTTCCATTACAAGTAGTGTAGATTAGATTGGTTGTTTAATAGTTTGCTTCCATTTGTGCCTTATTTCAAGTAGCAGGTTAGCAAGGAGAAAAAGGATCACCACAAGGTTATTAGTAGGTGTCTCAGCCTCACTTCCTCCCTCTGGAACCATAAATCAAGGAAGGGACCCTTAAGTAGCCCCAAAAATACAGATTTCTAGTTCTTTTATGAGCTTTGGAGTTTGTTGTCTTTAATTTAGTATTGGGTTAATTTTGCAAGATAGATTTCATTGTCATATTTTTCATCTCTATTTCTGTAGTAGATCTCACTCATGCTTTCATTCCTTTCAAAAACTTTCTTCATGCATAGGATAGTCAATTGATTCATTAGTTCTGATTTTCTAGTTTATGAAAATGTATCTTGTTGCATAGCTTTTTGGAAGACACACATGTTTTATGCAGAGCAGGTGCTTTAGGAGGAGACTAAGACTTCATAGCCAGCAACCACCTTCCACTTCATCCACCTTAGCCATCGCTTGGTTTCACTAACACCTTCACTAGTTTTTCATCATTTTTCAGTGAAATTCTCCCAAACACATTGAGCGAATCTAGCCATCTATCAACTTGGATATTGACTCCCGAGTGATCCTAGACCTTCCAACACTCCATTCCACCCATCACAAACTTTTCCTAAGCCTCCTGTCACCTCCAACACCTCACATTTAGCTCCCAGTTGTATCATGTAGGTTTCCTGTACTTCCTACAGGATCATCCTGTAGGTTTCTAGGACATCCTGTAGGATTTCCTGAAACAGCCTGTTTTGAGGCCGAATTGATGGAAAAACTCTACGAAGTCACCAAAAGCCTCCTAGGAAACCTCCAAACCATCCAACCACTTCATAAACCTTCTATCCATCCTCAAACACCTTTAATCCACCTGCCACATCCACAAGAAAAATTAGTTTGCATACTTGATTTTGCATAAAAAGACCAAAAAAGAAAAAACATATTTAGTTTAGTCTCTTCACGTGCACATTAGTATTTTTTGATGCTTTTTACTTCTAAAACTTAGATAGTAGCATTTGTTTTATGTTGATTTAGCATTTCTACTTAGACCAGCTTCTTAAATGGTTAATTAGGGTATGGTGTGGTTTAGCATTACATGTTGACCTTCTCCATTACTGCAGTAGAGTAACTCTCTTAGAGTAGATTTACCTTTCCTCCGTCAAAGAATAAAGCTTCTTCTGACTCCATAGAAGTCTGGATTGGAACCCTAGTGGTCTCTTGCCAGTTGAACAGTGACAACAAGAAGAACCATCACTTTCACTTGTGCATACAAAAATGCCACCTCCAAGTTTGTACGAACCTCGGGTTGATAAGTAAAGCTGGTATCCCAGGAGTTACAACATCCTTATTGAAATACTGGCACTCATGACTGTTTGGCACCATTGCCAGGGAGGTGTCTGTATAGAATGTGGTCATTGATTTCTTTTCTTTTATTTCTTGTCTTCAATATTCTGCCATTAATTTATTTCTACAAGAGCAATCTAGTTGTTTCCTTTCTTTCATTTTGCATTGTTTTCTTTCCTTTCCATTTTGCAAGTAAGATTTCAATTTAGCAAGTAGTTTTTTTATTCTGTAAGTAATTTTCACTCAATCAATAATTTCAATTTTGAAACTACTTTCCATGTTAAAAAAAAAAATACAAAATGAAACCAAAAATATTTCCTTCCATGCCTCGTAGGAATAGGGACAACTTAGGGAAATTTTTGCCAAATACCCCCACTACATCCAACAGCCACCCTTCTCTCTTCTTCAGTGGCTGTGAACTGCAGGAATCCTTAGGTGAGAAACCTAACATATTTGAAAAACCTGCAGGGGAAGAAGTAGAAGAGGAACCCGTTCATACTGAACCAATTACTAAAATCTGAAATGACAGAGGGAATAGAGAGAGAGAGTTGAGAGTGCCTTCCCCATCAAGGAAACGAATGGGGACACTAAGATGAAAATTATAAGCCCCTCTGCCCTACCTCATTTCCATGGCCTGACCACAGAGGACCCCAACACTTTCCTGTTTGAGTTTGTCATTATATGCTGAACCTATGACTATATAGATGATGAGAAAAAGTTAAAACTATTTCCATCTACCCTCAATGATGCAACATTGCACTGGTTCATGGGTTTACCTGGAGATCGTATCACAACTTGGGCTTAGATGTAGCAGGCCTTTAACAAAAAATATCAGGACTACTGTTAGTCAAATTATACTAAAGAAGAAATTTTCAGGATGACCATAAGCAATTATGAATCCCTAGGGGATTACGAAGAAAGATTCCAGCTTAGTTACAAAATGGCCAGGTGCATACTTGACCCTGAGTCACTAAAGCTGGTCTTGCTTAGGGGAGTAAGAGAAGTTCTTCTAGATACCTTACATTTGTTAGCAGGAGGAGATATCTACTAATTACCCTATGATGATATCAAGACTTCTTTTAGAAACCATTCTAGGGTAGCAAGGAAAAAGGGTAGGGGTACTCACCCTATGGCTAATACATCATCTTCCAACTCATCCATCAAGGGTGAAATTGGAAACATGCTGGAATATTTCAAAAGAAAGATGTTCCAAACCCTTGCCTTGCAAATGGACATCATGAAGATTAAGAGGAAGCAAGAGGAAGAAGGGAGAGCCTTTGTCATTTTTTTTCCTAGATGCACCAGGAGGCATCCCAAGAATGAATGTCCATTGAACTCTATTGAATTTTTCTCGTTCTGTGAAGAAAACCACTCCACAGGCAAGCACCCTTCTTTTCTCAGACTCAAAGTTCTATATCGAGGAGCTGAAGGGGTCACTGAGTAGCTTTGCTACATTAACCAAAGAAGACCTCATTGGCCTAGATCATACCAGCAGAGCATGCAAGGGTCATGCAATGCATATTACAACCCCAACCAAACCATGGTCATACCTTCTTGGGGACAGCCTGCTCATCCTTCTTGGTCCACACCCCCTCCTTGGTCCTATGCATCTCAGTATCACTCGCAGCCAGCCAGCTAGTTATTTAAACCTTATGCTTTGCCACAACCTCAGTGGAATACACCACTCTAGGGGTGGAGGCCCCAATACAATAATGCTCCAGCTTTGTTGCCTCCACCACCTGCCCAACCACTGCTCTTACACTCTTCTCCACCCAAGCAACCCCAGATGCCTGCCCTTCCAAATCCAAACTCGAACAACAGGCACACAAAGCATGTATATAGTGAAGAGACCTCATATCCAACTTATGCTGTGGAAGTCTGGGAGTTTAACCTGAGATCTAGGAGAGTTCTCTCGGATAACCAACTTCCACCTCCACCTAGGGAGGTTGAGGAAGAAAGACAGGAAAGCAACCTTAAAGTAAATCCACCCTTTCCTGAGAGATTAGCCCAACTACTCCAACCTACCCCAAAACAAACTAAACTTCCAGGAGAATTGAAAAATATATGTGTAAAGATCTGACTTCTCTAGGCAATAAAAGATGTTCCTATTTACAATAAGTTGATTAAAGAGAAGTGCTTCAAGAATCTAGGGAGGCAAAAATGGGATGCCCCTACCATTAATGTCATTGGGCAGTTGTACGACTTAATACTGGGGCAGGTAATCTATCTAAAATATTTGGACGCAGGAAGCCCTGTAGTAGATGTGCACATCAATGGGACCATTGTCCTACACACTCTCATTGATCTTGGCGCTGCCATTAATGTGATGACCAAGGACACCATGCTCAAGCTCAACCTCCAAGGTTCATTGAGGAAGAACACAACAGTTATTCAACTTGCAAACCATTCAAGAGTAACCCCTGAGGGAATTGTGGAGGATGTGATAGTCTCCATTGACTCTTGGGAGTACCCTGCACATTTCCTAGTTCTCCAACCTAAGGCTAAGCTTACTGGTTACCCTCTCATCCTTGAGAGGCCATGGTTGGCCACTGTAGTTAGTCCTATACCCTCCTGCTCAACGTTCTCTAGAGCATGACTTACCTTTATGGTTGTAGGAGGAGGAAGAAGATGAAGTTTATTCCGCCCAAATTTATGCTTTAGAAGCAACCGTGGGAGGAGGAAAACAAGGTGAGGATGATTTGATTGAACACCTACTCCAAAGTCCAACTCCTGATTCATTACCCTTATAAGAAGCAGTAAACAAAACCTAGAACAATCATCCAATTGACTTATGATTGACCGATTCCAACCCACTTTGTGTGAAAACCATAGAATTTGGCCCAAAGAGAACCATGAAGATCAATCCATATCTTTTTTCTCTCCAAGAAGAGAAGTTATGCAACATGTTAAAGGAAAATCTAGAAGCCTTCGCTTGGAGTTATAAAGAAATAAAGGGAGTACACCCCTGAGTGTGTACCCAACACATATACATCAAAGAAGGTTGCAATATGGTCTCACAACCATAAAGGAGGATGGATATAGCTCTTAAAGATATAGTCAAAGAAGAACTACAAAAATTGCTAGATGTAGGATTCATTTACCCTATCTCTAACAATGAGTGGGTCTCTCCTTTGGTGTTAGTTGCCAAGAAAAATGGTAAGTGGAGAATTTGTGTTGATTACAGGGAGTTGAACAAATCCACAAAGAAGGATTATTTTCCTCTACCCTTCATTGACCAAGTGCTAGATGGCCTAGAAGGGAAAAGGGTTTTCTCTTTCCTAGATGGATTCAGTGGGTATGACCAAATCCAGATCTTCCCAGAAGACCAAGATAAGACTATGTTCACTTGTCCTTGGGGTACGTTTTCCTATAGGGTCCTTCCTTTTGGCATATGCAATGCTCTTGCAACTTTCTAGAGAGTAGTCTTGAGTATTTTCGCCGAATTAGTCCATGATGTGGTGGATATTTATATGGATGATTTTATACCTTATGGTTGTGATTTTCAAGAAGCCCTATCTAACCTAGGCAAAGTACTGCACAAATTAATTGAAATGAACTTGTATCTCAGTCCTAAAAAATGTGAAATCTTAATGACTGTAGGGACCATGCTAGGACATTCAATATCTCAGCAAGGATTGCAGGTGGACCCAAACAAAATAGCTATTGTCTAAAGGGTCCCACCTTGTCAGAAGCAGAGAGATTTTTGAAGTTTCCTAGGGCTAGCTGGATACTACCGAAGGTTCATAAAGGACTTCAGCAAGTTGGCCTCTCCTTTATTTGGTTTGTTGGCCAAAGACTCTAAGTTTATATTGTCGAAAGGTTGTTAAGAGGCCTTAGACATTGTAAAGGATAAGTTAACCATTGCACTAATTCTGCAAGGCCCAAATTGGGCCCTCCCCTTTCATATTCATGTTGATGCCTCACACAAATCCATAGGAACAACCCTAGGTCAGATAAATGAAAAAATGCCTTATTATATCTATTTTATTAGTAAGAATTTATCAAAGGCTGAACTAAATTATACAGTGACTGGAAAGGAACTCCTCGCTGTTGTGCATTCATTAAACAAATTCAGGAATTATATTACATGATATCAGACATTTGTGCATACTGACCATACTGCAATCAAATATTTAATGAACAAACCAGATGTGAATGCCCAAATTATAATATGGTTACTTTTACTATAGCAATTTGATCTAACCATTATTGATAAGCCTGATAAGGAAAATGTTGTTGGAGACTTTTTGTCTAGTGTGAATTTGCATGCAGGTGAAGAAGGAATGGTGGATGACTAGCTACTGGATGAGCACTTATTTGCTATTTCAATTCTCTCTCCATGGTTTACTGATATAGAAAACTATTTGGTATCAACACAGTTCCCACCAAACTTGTCCTCCAAAGAAAAAGAGCAAGATAGTCAGGAAAAGTGCCCCCTTCACTTGGATTGGGGGCAATATTTTCAAAATTGGCCTATATCAAATCTTGGTAAGTTGTGTCAGGGAGGAGGAAGTCTTTGACATCCTTATGACCTGTCATGATGGGCCTTGTGGAGGTCACTTTGCAGCAAAGAGGACAACATTCAAAGTGTTACAGGTAGGCTATTATTGGCACACTCTTCATCAAGATGTAAAAAAAAATACACTAGCCAGTGTGAACGGTGCTATATGATGGGAAGGCCTACTCCAAGAGATGAAATTCCTCTGTAGCCTCAAGTGACTTTCGAGACATTTGACAAGTGGGGCGTGGACTTCATTGGGCCTATTGAACCTCCTTCAAAGCAAAAACATTATTGTGTGCACTAATTATTTGACTAAGTGAGCTGAAACCAAGGCAATTAAGGCAGCAACAGAAGAGAAGGTGGTTGAGTTCCTAAGAGAGAATGTATTCTACAAATTTGGGTACCCTAGAGAGATGGTCACACACCAGGGCAACCAGTTTACCTCCAACATGATTCAAGACTCGCTCAACCATCACAAGATCAAGCATAGAACCTCCACTCTCTATCATCCACAAGCTAATGGGAAACTGGAGGTGACCAATAGAGCACTGGAGGGCATCTTGACCAAAGTGGTGAGCACCAGCAGGAAGGATTGGGCAGAAAGACTAGTTGAGGTCACCTGGGCCTATGATACCACATGGAAGATCACCACTGGATTCACACCCTATGAGCTGTTCTATGGGAAAAAGGCCTTGTTGTCCATTGAATTTGAATATCACACATTAAGGATGGTATCCCAACTAGATTTGGATCTCAGTAGTGCACAGAAAGAGAGATTGTTCCAGTTGAATGGTTTGTATGAATTCAGAATGTAGACCCTCCTACATACAGAGGTAGTTCAACTTCAGAGGAAGATTTGGCATGATAAAAATGTCAAGGAGAAGCAATTTTAGGAAGGCGACTGGGTGTTGTTATATGATTCTAGGTATAAATACTTCAAGAGAAAGTTAAGGACAAGATGGCTTAGACCTTATGTTATGGAAAGATTCCTTGATAATGGTTCAGTGCAAATCAAAACCATCGATGAAGAAGCCATTCCTCTGCTTGTTAATGGACACTGATTGAAAATTTACAAGATACCTTTATCAAAACAAGATTTCATTGATGATATCAACAAAACAATTATGATAGTGGGGCAAGTGCTAGCTCCTCCCTCATCAAATCACTGAGAAAAGAAAAAAGAATAAGGGCTCGGGTGAAAACCTCCATGAGGCACCTGAGTCCCATCATTGCACTAAAAACCTCTTGAGGCAGCTCAGTGGTGTCGAAACAAAAAAAATACCAAAAAGAAGAAAAATAGAATAAGGAAGATCCCTTGGTGAAAACCTCTCTTGAGGTGCCTAGGGCAAACATCTAGGATGAAAACCTCTCAGAGGCAGCCTTGTTGTTTTTCAAAAAAAATAAAAGTTTATAATCATGAAATTTCCATTTGCAAGTGGGCAAGAAGGATGACCAAGGAGCAAAAGAGGATCCCAAGGAGACCCTTGCCACTCACATACTTATTTTTTCACTCATTACCATGCACCCCTCCATCATTTATGTCATTTTTTTCACTCCATTTCTTCAGTTTATAAAGGACCGTGTTTTCTACAGGATCTCCTAAAAACCTATAGGATGATCCTGTAGGAATTATAGTGACCCAAAAATCCTATAGGAAGAAATCTGAAGGAAAATGATGGACTTTCTAGACCCCTAAAATTCACCCTCTTCATCTATCAACACACCTTATCCACCATCATCATCCCTGCATTCACTATAAAAAAATAATCTTCAAGGGTATTGTTTTTTTCTCCAGTCTTCGAAAAAAGGGAAATAGAGAGGAATAAAGAGGATCACCTAAATATTCCTTGCTCTCCACACTCCCATCCCTTCTTTCCATCCATGTCACCATCCTCACAACCCCAACAAGAAAAATGATCAAAGAGTTCTGAGGGAGAAGTAGCTACAGGACATCCTATAGGAAATCTTGTAGCAGCCTATCCCACAGAATACCAATCACACTAGAAACAAGCACTTAGCATGATGGTCTAGGAGCTCCAAAGTAGCAGCATCATATCTTCAACCACAGGTACCCGCAAAAATAAAGAAGCCATTAGCATACAGTAAGAGGAGGAAGAAAAAAAGAATGCAACAAATACACACAGCAACACCTCTGGTCTTCGACAACTGCAACATAGCATTGGAACCAAAGGTAAGTATCCTGCTTGCTCTCTCATATGCATCATGTAGTAAAAAATTGTAAGGGTTATGGGATAGTTGGTTTATAAGTGAAAAGGTGGCTAGTTAACTTGGCCGCCTTCGTTCAGTCAACACATGCACAACCAACTGTCCTCTCACATGTGGATGCAGTCAACTCAAACACAGAGAGGGAGTAGGAAAGAAGTGGTTAAAAATATGGATCCATAAGGTGGGAGCTAATTACAAGGAATGCGAAATGATGAGGTGGTAGTGGGGACCAACAATCCAAAAATGGAAATGTACCTTTGCTACTGGCACACCACTTCACCCGAATCACCATAAGAGGAAATAAAAACATTGTTCCCATGCATTCATGCATTTCACTTCCTCGAACCTCACTCACTCAGGTTGCTCTCATTCTCAGGAAAACCACCGGAAGTAAAGCTCCATTGTTTCACTGCACATGAATTCCTATAGGATTGCATAGGAATTCCTACAGGATCATGCATAGGAGTTCCTACAGGATATACAGAGACTGTCTACATGATTGGTAGAGAAGAGTTCAGAAGGGATATCATGGGAGTTGGCCACTGTAAACAATCTAATGAGGTAGGCAGAGAGCTAATTGGTTTGAGAGACAGAGAAGCTATAATGAGAAATTAACTAGGGATAGAAAATGCATGGCTTAGGGGACAACTGCAGGAAAGAGAGAATCAATTGGCATGTATGGCCAATCTCTCTTTGGAAGCAATATAGTGTTGGATGCCAGCTAAATCCTATGCTCTCTACCTCAAAGAACAATGGCTACAGTTTCAGATTACGACCCTAGCATAGAGAGGCACCATGCCATTTCAGGACTACAAGTAGTTTATTGATCTTTGTGATCAAAGTACACTAGAAGATAGGGCCAAAATGGCTTAGTTTTATTTACACAACATGGCCCTCACATACATGAATGTATCGGACCCTAATAACAAGCTAGGAGATCTACAATTAATGGCTTTGGCATCATGGATGAACCATGAGGACTCAAGAGCGGTTGAGATGAAAAGGATATTGGAAAGAGAGAAAATTGAATCTCTTCTAATCAGAGCTGAACAACCAAATCCCATGGCCGTCATCGGTATCCATAATTTTATTGCAAAGGATCCTCAACTAGCACCTAGATATCTTGTTGCCCAAGAGAAAGAAATTTCTATTGGAAATAATACTGAGAGGGGGGGTGAATCAATATTAGCAAGTCAATAATTTTTCATTTCCATAATCAGATTTATATATGCTACTTCAGTTAGTGGAACTCGTGTGTATACGCAATTGTGGTTAAGGCAACTAGCATATATACTACAAACTTAAGATTTAGTTAATTCATCATATGTTGATCTTTAATTAGTGCATCAGAACCATATAAACAGTAACCAGGTGCAGTAAAACAGAACAAACAATCACACACATGAACATAAGATATAAGGTGGAAACCCAATGTGGGTGAAAACCACCTGCTGCAATCGTCTCTATCTTCTTTTTAATAATAAGAAACTTCTTTTTACAATTTTTGTACTAGTGCAGACTTATACCAGTACGCAGGCTTCTACCTACAGAAGGCTACAACCTTCTCTCGTTCTCCAGCTTCTCCTAGAAGGGAGCTAGAACCCCCCTAGCTCTTGTACTAGCTGATATGTTTACTAGTATGTAGGTGCTAGCCTATAGAAGGCTACAACCTTGTCTTTTCTTCCAGGGACCACGTTTCATAAATTTTCAGACTCGATCCATCAATAACATCATTTAATCATCACATATATCTACATCGACCAATCTCCTTTTCACAACTGAACCAATCAACCACTTTGACAACCCTTCAATCTGATCTTTTAGAATGCTGTAACCAGAATATAGTAACCAAAACCCAAGCCAGAACCCAGAACACTGCAACAACAAACAGAAGCAGCTAAAACATATTTTACAGGTATAGGCTACTTCCCTGTGTCGAACCTGCATGCATACGCTCCTTTCTCAAGATTAACCTGCGTACAGATCTGCAAATCAAACTTAATATGTATATGTTGTTTTGATATGTAGAACTAGCATGTATACGTAATTTTTCTAAAGTGAACCTGCATATAGATATGTAAATGATGATTTAAATATTACAACAATTCCAAACTTCAGTTATACCTAGATCATCACATTTACAGACTACAACATGCGCTAGTAATTCAGATAAATGATCAAACCACATAAATATACTTCACTTCAAGCCTTAAGGTCTTGACCCATCATTAGATCTTATCCTTCATCAAGCGCTAAGGTTCATTGTTGGTTTAGATCTAGCTATGCACCATAACCCAATAACCTGTACGCTAGATGTTGCTCATCATTAGATATTCAATACTTGAGTACCTTTGGCCTAATGATCTTCTTCTCCTTATTTAGTGTTACGCCTTTCTCAATACCATGGTCCAAAACCACTTAGGACCAATACCTTGGACCAAATACCTACGATCATTACTTCGGATCAGATACATAGGACCAATACCATGGATCAAAATACCATGGACCAAATACCAAGGACCAAAACTGAGATTTCCAACATGTACGCGCCTTTCCTTCTGTGAAACTTCGTCTGTACGTTATACACACCTTTTGGTCTGTTAACTCGTGTGTATACGCTACTTTGTCAAGGTGAACCTGTGTATACTTCTCTTTCCTCATTCTGTGAAGTCTGATCTGTAACTCTGATCTATTAACCTGTTGAACTGTGATATGTCATCTGAGTGAGTTGCCATCAAGGACAACACCAGTGTCAAATCTGAGTCATAATGCCAACAATCTCCCCCTTTGGACTTGATGGCAACCCAAAGTCACTCTGCCCCTTTGTCATCAAGTGCAAAGGATCATGCTCCCCCTGAGTACATGCTGAATTCTTTGATATGCTGAAGTGTGTTGATTGAGCTCCTATGATCGAGTCCATGCTCCCCCTGAGCATAAGCAAGGTCTGCAAAAAGATAACATGACTCTATACATACATCACCAATGACCTTCCTATCACCAAATACTCATACATACATCCATCACCCAACCAAGTGGGAATATACCAATTTTGACTCATCGACCCAACGAAGTGGGGATATACTAATTGTTTATACAAGTCAAAATGAGAAAACATTACATCATCCATCCCATGCATGATGGGGTAGCAACCTAGGTCGTTTCATGACCTTTACATTAAAAGATATACATGACATATATATAATAGAGACAAAATATCTTTAAGCAGGACCATGATAGTCATCAACAACATCTGTCAACCAGCAACCATGTTCTCCCCCTGAACCTATTCCACCTGAATAGAAAACAACTGTGTGAATCTGTACCAAGATCTTCTAAGATAATGCCAACAATGCATTATTAGAGGGATATGCTCCCCCTAAACTGAACCATATCAGACCCCTTTCTTCCAAAGTCTGGCCCACTGCTTTTCTTCAAACCAACATATACATGATTTTATCCACAGAAACCAGCATATGTATGTGACTACGCTTCATGAAACTCGCGTATAACCTCCTTTCTCTAAAACAGATAGGATTTAACAACAGGATGATGCATCAACCACTCCCAGTTTCTGTCTGAGATATTCAAATGTCTCTTTGGGCAGTGGTTTGGTGAATATATCAGCAACCTATTCTATGGAGGGAACATACTCAAATTTGACGTTTTGTTCAAGCACTTGTTCACGTAGAAAATGATATTTGATGGGTATGTGCTTGGTCTTGGAATGCATGACTAGATTCTTTGAAATACTGATGGCACTTGTATTATCACATAAAATGGAGCTGGGTGGAGTACATGTGATCTTAATGTCTAGTAATGTTTGCATCATCCAAGGGAGTTCTGTGCAGCAAGATGCAGTAGCCACATATTCTGCTTCGGCTATAGATAATGAAATTGAGCTTTGTTTCTTGCTAAACCAAGACACTAATCTAGAACCCATATAGAATGCACCACCACTAGTGCTTTTTCTATCATCAATGCTTCCTGCCCAATCGGCATCTGTATATGCATGAAGTGTAAGATCTGTATCTCTAGGATACCATAAACCAAAATTCTGTGTTCCTTGAAGACATTTGAATATCCTTTTGACTACTTGAAGGTGTGATACCTTTGGATTTGCTTGGAATCTTCCAACTATTTCCACTGCATGCATGATGTCTGGTCGGGTGCCTGTTAGATAAAGCAAGCTGCCAATCATGGATCTGTAAGTCAGTTGATGCACTGCTGCTGATTCATCATCTGAGCTGAGACTGCATCCTGTTACCATTGGAGTACATACTGGTTTAGAATCTTCCTTGTCATACTTTTTCAGGATCTGTTTGAGATATTTTGTTTGTGACAGAAAAATACCATCTTTGTTTTGTTGAACTTGTAGATCAAGAAAATATGTAAGCTCACCAAGAAAGGACATTTCAAATTCTTGCTGCATTACCGCAGAAAAATTTCGACACATGGCTTCTTCATTGCTACCAAAAATGATATCATCAACATACACAACAAGTATTAGCAATTTATTATTGTCAGTCTTTGTGTATAAATTGCTATTAGTTGATCCCTTTGAAAAACCTTGTTGATGGAGATATTTGTCAAGGCGGTAATACCAGGCCCTTGGAGCTTGTTTTAGACCATAGAGAGCCTTTTTGAGTTTGCATACAAGTTTTGCATCATTTGCAAGAATGAATCCATTTGGTTGCTCAATATAGACTTATTCTTCTAATTATCCATTAAGAAAAGAAGATTTTACATCCATTTGGTATACTTTGAATTTCAAAAAACAAGAAAGAGCAAGGAACATTCTAATGGCTTCAAGTCTAGCAACAGGTGCAAAATTTTCTTCAAAGTCTACACCTTCTTGTTGAGCATATCCTTTACAAAGAAGTGTGGCCTTGTTTCTAATAACTTCTCTATTTTCATTCAGCTTGTTTTTGAATATCCATTTAGTTCCTATGATATTCTTATCATGAGTTCTAGGAACTAATTCCCAAGTATTAGTTTTTTCAATTTGTTCAAGTTCTTCATTCATTGCCTTGACCCAACATTCATCTCTACATGCTTCATTTACATTTTGAGGTTCAGTGGAAGATAGTAATTCTAGATAGCTTGAAGCTTCTACAATGGTTCTTCTAGTCTGCACACCTGCCCCTTTTTCTCCCAAGATTTGAGCTTCTGCATGATTTTTATAAACATACCTGGATGGAGTCTTTTCTTCTACCGTTATCTCTTCTTCTTGTGCTTCATTGGTTTCTTCTTTAGAATTAGTTTGATTTGATGTGGGAGGATAATCCTCATCTTCTTCATATTCTTTGGTTTTTATTTATTTTGGATTTTTGCATGCTTCTTCGACCACAACATCAATACTTTCAATGATTATCCCAAGTCTTTTATCATAACATTTATATCCTTTACTTTGGGAAGAGTAACCAAGGAGAATACCTTCATCTGCTTTGGGTTCAAACTTACCAAGTTTTTCATTAGTCCTTTTGATGTAACATTTGCTTCCAAAAACTTTGAAATATTTTACAATAGGAGTCTTATCATACTAGAGTTCATGTGGAGTTTGAGTTTTGTTTACCCGAACATTTTCTTTGTTCAGAATAGTGACGGCAGTGAATGCAACTTCACCCCAGAAGGTTGCAAGAGTTCCAAACTCATCTACCATAGCACGAGCCATTTGTTGAATAGTTATGTTCATCCTTTCTACCACTCCATTTTGCTGAGGAGTCCTTGTAGTGGAGAATTGCCTTTTTATTCCATGTTCTTCACAAAAGTCAAAGAATTCATCCGAGGTAAATTCCCCTCCTCGATCAGATCTGAGGCATTTGATTTTATGATTTGATTCATTTTCAACCAAAGCTTTGACGGCTTTGAACTTTTCAAATGCTTCATTTTTATGCTTTAGAAGTCCTATCCAACACATAATTATGGAAAAATCGTCAATGAACAATATAAATTATTCTTCTTCGCGAGGTGAATTTTTCCTTGATGGTCCACATAAATCAGTATGAACAAGTTCAAGAGGCTTACTAGATGATCCTTCCTTTTCAATGAAATGTGCTCTGGTTTTCTTACCAAATTGACATGATTTTCATATTGTATTTTCTGGAATGCTGATATCAGGAAGATCACGAACAGCCTAGAATATGCATGCTTTTCTTATTTGAGAGAAGCTTAGATGCCCCAATCTTCTGTGCCATAGCCAGTGTTCATCATTTTTTCTTAGATAGCACTGTTTTTGTCCTCCCTTGAGTATGTATAGGTTTTTTGGAGTTATTGTCCCTTTAATCATGGTTTCTCCTGTATCAATCTCACGAACAACACATCCATTTTATCGAAACACTACTTCATTTCCTTGATCACACATTTGACTCACACTCAACAGATTGTGCTTTAAGCCATCAACATACATAACATTCCCAACTTTAACTTTTTCTTTCAAGAAAACAAAGCCTTTACCTTTTATGACAGTGGGAGTGTCATTTCCAAATGAGACACTCTTTTCCTTTTCTAAGGCATTATATGAGTGTAGTTTTTCTCGTTCACCTGTCATGCATTTTGAGCATCCACTATCAATGTACCATTGGTTTTCTTGTCCTTCTACATACATGGCTATACCACATCTTTCTATTTGCGATTCTTTCTTTATCCATATTTAGGGATTTAATGGAGTTTTCTCCTTTTGAGATATTTGCCAAAATTTACTCCTGCATTTAGATTCTTCATGGCCAAAGTTGTTACAGATTGAGCATTCCATTTCATTTTCAAGAAGAGAAAAGCTATTATAGGAAATTTTCTTGATCCCTGTCACATTTCTTTGATTTTGTGCTTCTCTAGTCATGATAGCTTGTAAGAAACACATTGAGTAGCTTTGTGTCCAAAATTATGACATGAGAAACATTGGCCATTAAAGAAGCTCCTGCTATTATTGAATCTACTGACCTAATGATTGTAGTTGAAGTTCCTTCTACTGGCCTGTTTATTGATATTCCTTGAAGCAAATTGAGTGTGGTTTAACTGAGGTTGATTGTGGCCTCTATTAATTCTTGAAGTAAATTGAGCTTGATTCACCTGGTGATCTTCTTTATGCCTTTGCTAATGATTGTCGAATTGTTTGCTGCTCTTTGTTGCATCACGATAGCTCTTAGTGGAGGTTGACGGCTTCTGTGATTGAGATGTTTCTTCAGAGTATCCAAGACCTGTCTTTATTAGAGGAGAGCACTGCACTTTGATAATTTCATTTAAGGTATCTGTTCCTTTAGCAAATATAAGATTGAGAGCTTTTGTTTTCTCAAGATCCTTTCTTAGACCCACAATTTCACATTCTAGCTTTTCATTGTGTTTTTCTCTTTTAGCAAGTTGGAATGTCAAGGTATCTATAATCATACTCTTTTATTCTAAACAAATTTTGAGTTTATAGATTTCTTCATAAAGGTCATATTCATCTAAATCATCTAAAATATCATCATCTTCATAAGCCATCAAAAGTCTATAGTCATTGCTATTTTCATCTTCATCACTATTTGATAAACCATTGCTATCTTCATGAGTATAGTAGCTCTTTTTACTTACATTTTGTTTTCTGTTCCATTTTGTACATTCCTTACCTTTATCAACATTATCTTTATGAGGACATTTGGCAGAATAATGACTGACTCTTCCACAAGAAAAACATTTGAAAGGTAGTTTTCCTCTGAATCTTCTGGAACCCCGTTGAAGGTTCTTGACAAAGTTTGATTATTCTTCCTCTTCTGAAATATGTCCTGATTGATTAATTTCTTCTTCTCCTGAAGCTTTAAATGTGGCTTCTCTCATATTTGATGGACCTCCTTTTCTCATATCGAAAGAAGCTAAGATCCCATGCAACTGTGTCATAGTAATAGTCTGAAGATCCTGCTTTTCCTATATGGCAGATACTTTTGATTCAGACTTAGGAGACACGGTTCTTAAAACCTTTTCAACTAAAGTAACTTCTTTTATCTCTTCACCCAAATTATTCATGAAATTAACAATCTCATCTATACGTAAGAAGTAACTAGCTATACTTTCATCATTGTGTATTTTGAGAGTTTCATATTGAATTATGAGAGTTTGCAGTTTTGCAAGTTTTACCTGAGTGTCTCCTTCATAGCTTAGAATGATTTTGTCCCATATTTCTTTAGCAGATTTGAGCTGCATAACTTTGACAAATTCTGATTGTGATAGACTTTCCAATAATGTATTGATAGCCTTGGCATTGGTTTCATATTGCTTTTTACCTACAACATCTGTAGGAATTGCTGATGGAAAAGTTTATCCTCCTTCCACGATTTCCCAGACATCTGTTGCAAGAGATTGAAGATAGGTTGTGGTTCTTACCTTCCAATAAATGAAGTTGCTTCCATCAAAGATTGGAGGTCTGATGGAGCCCTCTCTTTCTTGATTACTCATGATGATGGATCTTCCTTCAAGCTATCAAGCTTCTTCTAAAGGACCTGCTCTGATTCCAATTGCTCGAAATAATATTGAGAAGGGGGGTGAATCAGTATTAGCAAGTCAATAATTTTTTATTTCCATAATTAGATTTATATAGGCTACTTCAGTTAGCAGAACTCGCGTGTATACGCAACTGTGGTTAAGGCAACTAGTGTATATACTGCAAACTTAAGATTCAGTTAATTCATCATATGTTGATCTTTAATCAGTGCATCAGAACCATATAAACAGTAACCAGGTGCAGTAAAACAGAACAGAAAATCACACACATGAACACAAGATATAAGGTGGAAACCCAAAGTGGGTGAAAACCACCTACTACAATCATCTCTATCTTCTTTTTAATAATAAGAAACTTCTTTTTACAATTTTTGTACTGGTGCAGACTTATACCAGTACACAGGCTTCTACCTGTAGAAGGCTACAACCTTCTCTTTTCTTCCATGGACTACGTTTCATAAATTTTCAGACTGGATCCATCAATAACATCATTCAATCATCACATATATCTGCATCAACCAATCTCCTTTTCACAACTGAACCAATCAACCACTTTAACAACCCTTTAATCCGATCTTTCAAAATGTTGTAACCAGAATACAGTGACCAGAACCCAAGCGAGAAGCCAGAACATTGCAACAACAAACAGAAGCAACTAAAACATATTTTACAAGGTATACACTACTTCCTTGTGTCAAACCTGCGTGCATACGCTCCTTTATGAATATGAACATGTGTACAGATCTGCAAATCAAACTTAAGATGTATACGTTGTTTTGATATGCAGAACCAACGTGTATACGCACCTTTTCTAAAGTGAACCTATGTATAGATCTATAAATGATGATTTAAATATTACAACAATTCTAGACTTTAGTTATACCCAAATCATCATATTTATAAACTACAACATGTGCCAGTTATTCAGATAAATGATAAAACCACATAAAGATACTTCACTTCAAGCCTTAAGGTCTTGACCCATCATTAGATCTTATCCTTCATCAAGCGCTATGGTTCATCCTTGGTTTAGATCCAACTATGCACCATAACACAATAACCTGTACACTAGATCTTACTCATCATCAGATATTCAATACTTGAGTACCTTTGGCCTAATGATCTTCTTCTCCTTATATAGTGTCAGTAATTTCTCAATACCATGGTCCAAAACCACTTATGACCAATACCTTGGACCAAATACCTGGGACCAATACTTCGAACCATATACTTAGGACCAATAACATGGATCAAAATACCATGGACCAAAACATAGATTTCCAACATGTACGTGCCTTTCCTTCCATGAAACTGTGTGTGTACGTTATATGCACCTTTTGGTCTATTAACCTGCATGTATACGCTACTTTGTCAATGTGAACCTGCGTATACTTCCTTTTCCTCATTCTGTGAAGTCTGATCTGTAACTCTGAGCTGCTAGCTTGTTGAACTGTGATCTGTCATCCGAGTGAGTTGCCATCAAGGACAACACTACTGTCAAATCTGAGTCATAATTCCAACAATTTCACATTTTGAGGACATGTTTGGGTTGTTAGGAGATTATAGTATACATACTTTCCTGAGGAGATGGAACACACTGCCATACAGCTTAAAGATAAGAGAATATCACTCTCCTCAAAGGTTAAGAGAGGCACTCAACATGACACCTATGTATAAGTAATCTATTCAAAGGTTGAAGGTCAATTGGATAGGCCTAAAACTCAGTCCAACACTACTCTTAGGGATGTTAGAAGGGAGAAAATAAGAAGAAAAGAGGCAGTGGGAAGAGGTCGAAAAGAAAGCAAGCTTCTACGAATAAGAAGAGGAGACCACAGCAGAGGCGTGGGATGTTAGAGAGGCCACTAGAGCCATGAAGGATATGGATATTGATTAAGTTGCTAAGAGGATGAGCAACACTTGCAGTAGGGGGTGATGATGAGCCACATCACTGGGTAATTATATGGGCTCTAACTCACCTCCTAGCTTAGTCAAACCAATTTTTCTCATAACTTATTACATGTTTTTATTATACTTTGTTTATGAGTTGAGTTAGAGTTGGTTATTATGCTTTGTGGTCTAATATGCATTAAATGCAAGATTAAATGAGAAAATCAAGGAATTTTGGCAAATACCAAGGTCAAACCTCGAATAGGACAAGGGAGAGGGATTATAGGAGGTAAATCCTCCTCATTTACTACTCCTCCATTCAAATATTCCTCCATTCATAGATCAACTCGAAGTGCAAACAACCAAATCATGAGGACTAGAAGGGAGATGAGCAAGTGAGAGACAAAGCCTCCCTAATTTTAAGGAATTCGTTGGGGACTTCAGATGTATAAGTAGATAGGCTTAGGACCTTAGTAGGATTCATATTTTTTATTGTAAAACTCTACTTTATTTTCGAGCTGCAAAACTTGTGACAGTTCCATTGATGTAATTTGTTGTTTTGGTAATAAGAATGAGGTTTGTTTTGAGTGAACGATGAGTTAGCTCAGAGGGCTAAAGCTCTTGGGTTAGGGTTCAACCCTAGCATCCAAGGCTCCTCCTTATTGTACACGTATTTTTAGTGTAGATTCATAGCTTCATTGTTAATTTTCCTTTTAGATGCATTTCCATTACAAGTAGTGTAGATTAGATTGGTTGTTTAATAGTTTGCTTCCATTTGTGCCTTATTTCAACTAGTAGGTTAGCAAGGAGAAAAACGATCACCACAAGGTTGTTAGCAGGTGCCTCAGCCTCACTTCCTCCCTCTGGGATCATGACTTGAGGAAGGGACCCTTAAGCAGCCCCAAAAACATAGATTTCTAGTTCCTTTATGAGCTTTGGAGTTTGATGTCTTTAATTTAGTATTGGGTTAATTTTTCAAGATAGATTTCATTTTCATCTTTTTCATATCTATTTCTGTAGTAGATCTCACTCATCCTTTCATTCTTTTCAGCAACTTTCTTCATGCATAGGATAGGCGGTTGATTCATTACTTCTGCTTTTATAGTTTACAAAAATGTATCTTGTTGCATAGCTTTTTGGAAGACACACATGTTTTATGCAGAGCAGGTGCCTCAGAAGGAGACTAAGACTTCATAGCCAATAGCCACCTTTCACTTCATCCACCTTAGCCATCCCTTGGTTTCACCATCACCTTCACTAGTGTTTCATCATTTTTCATTGAAATTATCCCAAACACATTGGGTGAATCTAGTCATCTATCATCTTGGATATTGACTCCTGAGAGATCCTAGACCTTCCAACACTCCATTCCACCCATCACACACCTTTCCTAAGCCTCCCATCACCTCCAAAACCTCACATTTAGCTCTCGACTATATCTTGTAGGTTTCCAGTAATTCCTACAGGATCATCCTGTAGGTTTCTAGTACATCTTGTAGGTTTTCCTGAAATGACCTGTTTTGAGGGCAAATTGATGGAAAACCTCTAGGAAGTCACAAAAATCCTCCTACCGACCCTCCACACCATCCAACCACCTCATAAACCTTCTAGCCATACTTAAACACCCTTAATCCACTTGCCACATCCACAAGAACAAATAGTTTGCATACTTGATTTTACATAAAAATACCAAGAAAGAAAAAAACCAATTTAGTTTAGTCTCTTTACTTGCACATTAGTATTGATTGATGCTTGTTACTTATGCAACATAGATAGTAGCATTTTTTTCTACTTAGCATTTCTACTTAGCATAGCTTCTTAAATGGTTAGTTAGGGTATGGTGTGGTTTAGCATTACATGTTGACCTTCTCCATTACTGTAGTAGAGTAACTGTCTTAGAGTAGATTTACCTTTCTTCCATCAAAGAATCAAGCTTCTTCTAACTCCATAGAAGTCTGGCTTGGAACCCCAGTGGTCTCTCGCCAGCTGAACAGTGACAACAGGAAGAACCGTCACTTTTACTTGTTCATATAGCACTGTCACCTACAAGTTTGTATGAACCTCGAGTTGATAAGTAAAGCTGGTAGTCCAGGAGTTGCAGCATCCTTGTTGTAGTATTGGTGTTCATCAGTAAGTCATTGTAATATAGTGACACAATTGTAAGGGTAAGGATAGTGAAGTGAATTGCAACAAATAAGAGGGATCATTTCCCACATGTGATGGAAGAACCTCTCTAGGAAAAATATCTACATTTTCTTTCTCTAAGAAAAAGAGCTTTTCTCTTGTCTTAGTAATGGAAAGAAAGAAGGGCTATGATGGTTAGATAGTATTGTACAAAGTTATCACACAATCGCTTTGTAATTAGAAGAAATATTTAAGGAGGTCGAGCTATGGACTAGTGAGGTGGAGGATTTTTTTATAGTGAGACATAATACATAAGTCCATTGATTGAATGTGATTGAAAAAATTCATTGCTTCTTATCGAGTAGATCCCACCAATGCCTACATTGGAACACTTCCTCGTTATAATTCATTCACGATTTTGTATTAGTTAGTTGGAGTTGAGATCTAAATCTCCAATAGTACTAGGAAGGTGTTGCACCAAGTGTAAAAGTGGTGCACTTGGCGGAAATGCCATTGAAGTTAGTATCAACCATTTGATCAACGATTGTACATTAAAAAGGAAAGTTGTGGAACTTCCTTACACTGTGGGTCTCCAATCATTAGAAGCTTTGTTATAGCTTTATTTAAATTATAAGAAATTTTTTAGCTTCTACTTTGTAGTCTCTAAGTTTTTGTTAAATGAGTAGTAGCTAGAGTCAAGATATCGCTATTATATAAAGGTCGTAGTTGTAGTTGAGACTTGAATATCTGCTGTGTATAATTGTGACACGTGGAGAAAAATCCAGCTGATTAGCTCACAAAATAACTATTGTGTGGTGTAGGACTCAAAATGGTTTTTTATTTTTGGCTCTTGTGTTTGAAGAGTTGAAGCACGTTGTGTTGCGTTTATGTGCTTATTTTTTTTTTTTTTTTCAGTTAGATTATCCAAGCATTTTTTTGTGGATTGAGTTGAGCAAAGTGGGGGAATTGTTTATTTTTTTCAAGAATGCTTAACCCTCTTGTAAAAAACTATTTAACTGAGGAAAATAAATTAGATGGCTCTAAATATGTAAATTGGATGTTTAAATTCCAAAATTTAATGGAAGGCTACAATGTGTGGTTGATAGCAAATGGAGATGGCTCCAACTATGTAAATTGGAAGTTTAAATTACAAAATTTAATGGAAGGCTACAATGTGTGGTTGATAGAAATGGAGAAGAAAGGAATCTAAATGTCATTGTAGGTGCAACCACTACAAGGAAAATACCCTCTAGCAGAGTTTTTGGTGGAAGCCCATATAAAAGTAGTGCAAAAATCTGTTTTTAGCAGAGGTCACTTTTGGATTTCGGCGGGTCGATGTTTTAGCAATTTTTTTTAATGGTGTTTATAATACACTAACACATAAGTGGTTACTATAAATATAGACAATGGTGGATAATAGCATATGGTGCAGCATGGCATATTTATTTTTATAAAAAAAAACAGTGTGCTAAGTACAGAAAGTGCACCAGTGTGTATACTATTCAATAGCACAAGAAACAGGTTAAATTTAAGAAATTTTCAATCATAAAATTCATTTTTCCCAATACATTGATGTACTCTGAAGGCAACTTGATGTTAAACTAGTACACTAACACCCTAGTGCATACACAATTTAGGGCACCATTGTGAATTTTATAACTTAAAAGTAGCGGTGGACCTATTATATTATATGCATTGTCATTGTTAATTCAAATAAAAGCTCGAGCGATTGATAGAAATTTGTGCACCATCAAAGCATTATTTTTTATAGAAATAAAAACAATGGTGTGCCACTTATATATGAAGCACCAATGCTTATGCTACTCGATAGCCCTCGACAAAGGTTAAATTTTAAAAATTCCAGTCGTAAAATTATTTTCACCATTTTGGTGCTATATTCCTATGAGGTATCAGTGTGCTTCATGTATTCAAATTCATTGTTGCATAACTACCAAGGCACTAATTCTTATACTACTTGATATCATCATACAAAGGTTAAATTCAAAAAATGTCAGCCGTAAAATTATTTTCACTATTTCTGTGCTACATTCTTGTGACGCACCAATGCTATTCGTATATTCAAATGCCCCAGTGCGTACATACCAAGAGCACCAATATAGGGTTTATAATTTTTTTCAAAAAAATGGTGTGCTTGTAGAGCTCCCAAGCACTTATGTTACTCATTCCTCATTCAAGTACCCTACCATTGGTGCTTCTCTTCCGTACCATCCTTCCACTCCATGTTCAATTCCTGGCTGTTAAATTTTTTCAAATGGTGGTGATTTTTTTTCATTTACGTGTCAACTATGCCTCCCTGATGAGCAAGTGTCTAAGTAATGTCTATGTTTCTCTCTAATTTAATTTTCTAGCAGATTAGAATTGCAAATTATGTCCAAAAATTCATTGTTTTTGAAAAAAAATATATACGCAGTGCATTCGACATGTTCAAATCACACCAATTGCAACAAACCTTATCAATTTACATGGTGCACCACAATCTGATGCATGACCTTAATGCACCACAATGTTATTGGTACATTTGCTAAACTAAAACGCACTGGGAAAAGCTATAATTTTCACATTGGTGGATATCGTAAAAGTTACTCCCAATTTGTTTATATTTACCAAACACACTACATGCACGATATTAAAAAAATATAGGTTGGTGCATTCAATGACTTGAACAACATCCCATTTTGGTGCCAAAAGGTTATACGTACACACTGACATGTAATGTTTTCTCCATGCACCGTGTTGAAAACAAAAATAACTAGTGTTTGTATGTAGGTAATGTATATTTTTCTCTCTAAATTAATTTTTCTAGAGGATTATAATTTCAAATTAGGTCCAAAAGTCCATTTCTTTTGAATTTTTTTTCCTATGTGGTGCGTTCGACATGTGCGACTTACATGGGTAGTCATGCACCTTGAAAATTTACAAGGTGCACCACAATAGAGTGTGTGACTTTAACACACTGGAATGTTGTCGATGCATTTGGTAAATTAAAATGAACTGGGAAAAGCTATAATTTTTATGTTCATGTGTATGGTAGAAGTTACCCTCAGTGAATTTATGTTTATCAATTGCATCACATTCTAGTTCGGTGTGTTTGATAACATGGACGTTTGGTTTCAGTGCGAAAAGGTTATACGTACGCACTAGTGCGCAATGTTATCTCAATGCACCGTGTTGAAAATAAAAATAACCAGTGTGTTTGTATAGATGCGAACTAAAAGCAATGCATCATCTAGATGTATGAACCATGGTCAGTGTTTTCCTGTTTAATGGCACATCAGTGTGAGTGTATTTCTATTTTTTTGGCACAATGGTGATGATTTGCTTTTTTCTTTAATTAAAAGTTATATGTCCAAATTTATAAATACATTTTTGATTTAATAATTTGTTTTTATGTTTTATGTATGAGGCTGATGTATTGTATATGTCAATCATGTAGCAGAGACATCAACAATGGGAGCAATAAGAAGAGTAGGAGAAAATGGTAGACCAATACATTATGTTCTAGCAATGGGAGGAACAAGAGAGGGAGAGAGACTTACACCCTCCTCCTATTATCACAACAACCCAAGAAATCTTAAGGAATCTAGGCCTCCTTAAAGTATTACAGGGAGGATACATCCCTAAAGGCACACTCCGGCTTATTGGCACAATTGATCCATCAGTGAGATATCCACCAATAGTGTTTCTCTATTTGTCCTAACACATCATATAAGGCATCAAAGGAGGACATATATTTTACCACTAGCCTATCTAGGAGAGGGGAGGATTTTCCCTAGTTCCCTGATGTCCCTCATGGTGTTGTAATAGAGAATTAGTTTATCTACTCTCAGGGATATGTTCGTGATCATGTAGTGTGGGCAACATATTTTTCGGTGTCTAGTGGATAGCTATGGATTACTTCTTCTGGTCCACATGAAATTAAGTGACCCTCACTACTAATGAGTACCATTATGCACGATAGTAGTGTTGGGAAACATATTAGTTTCCATCTTTTGTTTTATGTCGATTCTTTGGTGAAGATTTTGGGATGTATCATATGGCTTGCCATTTTTTGGCAACGATTTTGAAGGTATTTAGATAAATGTCATGCTATGATACATGGGAGTGAAAAATCCCCTTTCACTTCAAAGTTTTTTTGTTTATTTTTTGAGAGATTTCCAGGGATGAGGCGTACTCTTGACCATCATCCTCCAATGATGATGACGAAAGTGTGGATGCACATGGGGGTGAGATGATGCCCAAGATGGGTCTGTGAGAGTATCTGACCAGGATTTCCGCTGAGTCATTGAGGCTACTGGCTAGTGAGGATTACCACATTTTTTTCTTGGTGTCATCTCTCCATGCGGGGATGGATTGGAGATAATGTGCCAACATATTCCTCATACCAAATGAGCTTGCGAATGATAGAGATAATATTAGTGTTTTATTTAAATTAATCGAATTTAATTTTAATCTCTTAATTAATTAGAATAAAATTTATTCTCGCATGTTCTTTAACATGTTTTATTAAATTATTTAATTAAACTCTATAACTATTGTTGTGTACTATATATTTTGTAGACACAGACAGTTTCATTGGGGACATGCCTCCTCCCCCAATCGAAGGATATGTAGAGATGGGAGAATCCTCGTAGGGCGAGGAATATCCTCAGATGTAGAGGGGCATGGGATTCTGGGTGCATAACGATGGTGTCACATTCAAGATGGAGTACTATGAGAGAATCTCCCAAATTTTGGTTGATGAGGGAGTCCTCCTTGCAAGGGCTTGAGACATCAGGGCATATCCTAGCACCCTAGAGCTCTTAAGAGATTCTTTTTGCACAATATTATGAGTCTTATGCATCATATAGTCGGATCTACCAGGCTACTGGTAGTGAGGAAGGATGGGCATGCAATAAATATGTCACATGAATCTTTATCCAGTGCTACCCCATCATATCATGATGATGAGGGTGGTGATGGTGCTTCTGGTAGTACTACCCAGTCATATCATCGTTAGGGTGTCATTGATCCTTCTATTAGTGCTCCATCTCCTCATCATTCACCTCATGATCACCAGGTACCGGTGACAGTGCCTCATGTTTCTCTTAAGAGAGCAAGCCATCCATCTTCTGCTACACCTCATAGTTCAACTATTGAGGCAATACTTGACCATCAATCCTCTTCTACTACAAACCAGGATGCCACTACTATGTCTATTGAATCATATATTTTATAGAAATTATTTGACTTGTATATATATATATATATATATATATATATATATATATATATATATATATATATATATATATATATTATGCACTTTTTTGTTCATGATGATGTACTTAATTTATATGTTGGTGTTGATGGGTAGATTGTTAGGTCACGTTAGATATGTTCATTTAATGCACTTGCAGATAGATGTGGATGTGATAACAATTATATGACATGAGATGTATATTTGAGGATATTTATGGTGATGATATTAGATTACAATGCTTGTGTTTTGTTAGATGTGATCACGATGGTGGTGACATGTTAGATTATTATATTTGTGTGCTAGCTAATGAAATTTACATGTGTTAGAGGTTCATATAATTAGACGACGTTAGTGAATTTGAATTTGAATTTTAGATGATGTTTATGTGTTATTATATGGTTATCATCATGATGTTTATTTTTATGAAATAATATTATTATAGGTTATGTATTAGTGAAGTTATATCAAAATTATATATATGAAACTACATGAAAAATGACTTATTTTATAAAAAAATCCAAAGATATTTTTATAAATTACAAAATTTAATATGGTTGAAACTATACTTGTACAATTATCATAAATTTTCTATATTTCTTATATAGTTCATACATATTCATTCTAATATTATTATTAAAATATTTCAATACTCACAAGGAGAAAATAAATAAAGGTAAAAAATTTAGTTAGTTCTTAATAATAAGAAAATGTATAACTCATTTAATTTTTATTATAAAATATCATTAATAATAACTTATTCAAAAATACAATTTAAACAATGAAAAATTACATTTTGGTTAATCCAATTATAGAGACAGAAACCCACTATAGATCCATCTTAATCACATATTTATGAAACACTAAAAGAGATTAATTCTATTGACACGTCCATCTTTTTTCAAGTTTCGCATTCTAAAAAGAGGTTTTCATATAATGAGATTAGATCCCTCTCCACTCTTGGTAGATCCGTTGTTAAGATGGATTTATATTTCTTTATAAAATTTAATCTATTGTTAAATTTTAAAAACTTAAGTCATTTTTTTTTATAATTAATTTAGATTTAAGATAACTTAAAAATTATATTTTAATAAAATTTAATTTATCACTAAAGTTGTGAGAGTTTCAAGCAATTTAAATTTAATATTTATAAAAACACTTACCAATTTATATTAGAAATTTCTCTTTCTAATTCTTAGGATAAATAAATCAAAAAAAGGCTCGTGAAGTTACTTGTAGTTGGGGATTTGCTCTACTGGAAGTTCTCCCTTAAAGAGGCAAGTGAACTTTGTGCTATTTTGGTTCTTTATTTTCTATTGTGGTTTAAATTTATCTTTTTCTAAATAATAAATATGAGTTAAATAATACAAAAAACATACTATATTAGATATAAATTTTTGAAAATATCATACACTAGATTATTTCTTAATGAATAACTCAAGAAATATTAATTTTTCCACATACTTATTAGGAGATAGTCGCTAAAATTCATGTTTTCATATTTCTCCAAGCTAATATTACATCATCTTTACAATGATAAAGACATGTATATTTTAAGTAATTTACTTCTAAATACATCAAAATAGATATTTATTTTACATATTCTAAATAGGGAAGAAAAATGCATCACCAAGTCTATTAGAAAGTCAAACAAATGCATCTTAATCACCATCACATTATTTATCATTTAATTCTTAGCCATAAAATATTTATTAATTCAACTTTTATTTATAATTACCATTGAAAAGAAAAGTCAAAACTCCTCCATTATCCATGAAGAAAGAATTAAAACCTCATATGCATCCATGTAAGCTTATTTGTTTCACTTATCGTCCACAAAACGATGTAATCAAGATTTTATACATGTGTAAGACCTCCTTTTAGTTTACATAATGTTGTAAGAATTGAAATTTAAATATAGTAAACATGACTTTACCTCTCATGTCAAGAATTTAATCGTACATATTAATATACAATTTTTTAATTATTAAAGTCCTCAAATTTATCACTACATTATTTATATTGATTTCCATATAAACCTGAATAGAGAACATGTGAACTGATTAATAAGCTAATAAGTATCTAAATCTAGAATAAATCTCCAATGTTGTTTCCAAATTCCCTATTTTTTCATTTTGGTTAGATTCTTCTCATTTTCCTATTTGAGAAGGATTGTCACCTTGAATCCTTATTATAATAGATATTGTACACCATGTTTTAAACTACGTTTATATTTATGGAGATATGTTGCATAATGAAAATAAGGGAGGCTATTTTACTATATTGAAAAGCTTTGACTATAGTTGTGGTAGGCCTTTTAGTTCACATGTATAACACATATATGATTTTCCTTCTCCATTTTCTATCACTTTGTGAGTTATTTTAGATTAGTACTCACAAAGTCATTTGGGAAAGGAGATAGTATGAATATATTTAGATTGATATCTTAATGAAAGAAAGCTATAAATTGATAGTTCATGCTTAGAATTACAATATTTTGATTCATCTTGATGCATATCTAAATCCTATAGAAGAAGTCTATTGTAAATTATAGTTAAACACATTAATGAAATATGTTAAAATTTTAATTTTGAAATTATAAATTAAACAATTGCAAATACTTAGTTTTAAGTGAAAAAATGCTTCCACTCGAAAAACATGTGTAAAACATTTGTTAATATTACCAATTATATAAAATACCAACAATATGGATAGAAAACAATATAGTTAGTGAAATAAAGAAAACAAAAACATGCAACCATAATATAAATGATTAAATAACACAAGTACATATCACTCTTCATTGTCATTGCCCTAATTATCTTCCTCTCTTAGCATGATAAGGTTATTGTTATCAAAAATATGTTTTCATCTAGGGTCACTTCTTAATACGAACCATCAATCCCTATCTAACACATTTGGGTAAGAAAACACCTAGTTGCAGTGTTTTGGGAAAACATAAGGCTCCCTGGCTTCATGCCACATCTTTATAGAATTGATATATATCAACCCATTATTGCAATCTTTCACTGCATTATTTCGATCAAAGGTGTCCCACCACCCACACCTAGAAATAATACATCAAAATGAAGAGAGGCCAACTTGAATGATCTCTTGTATCTTTTTGACATATTCCCTTGTATTAGGTTTTGATCATGGTGGCTAGCACGACTATATTGGTCATGCTCATTCATCCATCATTGGTATCCTCCACGAAAAATTGATGTCCATATGCCCACATATATGGGAACAAATGCACCTATAAAAAAATGAAATAATCACAGTGTCATGTGTCTAATAACTCGAACATAATTAAAACATAAAATATATATGTTACAATTCAAAGGTGCATTATGAAATAAAAAATGTACAAAAAGATATTATTACCAAGTTGTCATGTCCAATCCCTATGTTTAGTGCATCCTCTTCAACACCTGGGTAATGACAAGATGCATTGTATTTCTAACAGACTTGATCGACAACCAAACTAATAGGGCATGCCATTGACATATTTTATCTTGAATGATCAAGATAAGGCATGTTTCAACCATTCAACCATTTGAATTATTCCTATCACTATCCCATTTCCTCCTCTTATGTTCCTACAATGTGACTCATGTTTGTGTCACCTCCTAATTGTAAATAATGAATTTGTTGATGGCTTGAATTTTTTATTTCACTAGTGAAATCAAACCAACATATATAGTATGCAAGAGATAAAACTATGCATTAATATGAGGTTCAATGTGAATGGTTAATGTTTAGAAATTTGAAAAATGATAAGTCACTTACTCTTTATCATGCGCCTTTTCCCATTCCTTTGGAGAAGCTCCCCTTCTCTTTTGCCTTCATCCCTTCCATCATTCCAAATCACTACACCGAGTGTGTTGTTAATATTCTTGATGTACTCACTAACATAATAGAATGACTCATATAATATGTAGCCCTATGACATAGAGCCCTCGGGTTTTACCCTTTATCAAACAAAACCTTTAAATTTCTTCATGCACCTATCTAAAAATAACATCCAATAACAAGAAACCACACCAACTAATTCAACCTCCTCTACTAGATGAATTAGAAGATGAACTTGCAAGTGCGTGAAACTCGTCAATAGTTCCTTCTCAAACATACAAAAAATCTCAACTATCTCTTGATGCCACCATGGAATGCTAGCCATATGAATCTCCTTTGATGTGATCCAATGTACAAATGAAAATAATTTAGATATGAAACATCATAAATCTTGGGGGAAGTCATGGTTCACACACCCATGCATGAGAAAAGGATAACGACACTACAAATAAAATAGTACATACAAAAATAAATCATAAAATTTCCCATTGAATAAAAATAATAACAAATGATAAAAGCATGTTTTGACATACGTACTCTTAGAAGGTTGAAATGGTCATTGTGATTTCAACCCCGAAAAATGGTCTTACATAGTGAAGTAGTGTCATAGTAAACATCCATATAAAGAAAGGCACCCTCACACCCATTATGACTTTCATTTCCAAAGAAATATTATCTTCCTTTAAAATCCACGGGACATCGACATCGTTGAAAGACCAAGAGGGGCCAACCTCTCCTCTTGTTTCTTGTCTTGGCCAATGTTTCTTTTTATTTTTCGAAGAAATAATATCTCTCCTAATAGCCAATGTGTCATGTTCTTTCGATGATATGTGCCACCGTAAAGAAGATGAAACATTTTTAAATATATGCATGTGATCTAGTATGTGGTCAATCTTAAGATGCTCCCAATATGGGAGCTCATACAAGAAAAATTTCATTTCATCCCAGTGGGAAATTTCTCAACATAGGTGTCAAAGAATTCTATATCATCGAACATAGGATCCCCGTTTGAATTGAACATTTATGTAAACCCCTTATACTTCTCTCTCTCTCATATTCTCTAATCCATTCAACTAGTGTCATTATTGTATGCCTTTGGTTTCTCTTTGGTTTACCATTGAAAGAAAATGGTGCTCTTCTATAGGGGTGATCTTCTAGGAGGAATACCCTAGAGCAGTCATACACTGAATTTTGTAGGTGGTTGGACCACCTAGCCTTTAGAGAAGGGCCACAACATGTATATCCATGATACCCTTTTGTTACAATGCCTACAAAATTATTGTATATAGGGAATGTTAGTGATCATTAATATAAGAACAATTGTCACGAATTAAATCAATATGTGAAACAATATTGTTATGTATATAAATAAATCAATAAACATGTAATTTACCAAAGAAAACTCCTAAGCCTGGATAATCATTTATGGTATAAGCAAATATGCCATACAATGTAAAGCTCCTCTCTGATGTGATGGGTCTTGATACATCGTATACATTTATTGCTTCCCACCATTACCTCAATTCATCTACCAATGGTTGTAAGTAGACATCCATATGCTTCATTTATCTTCTACCAGAGATTATGAGAGCCAACATAAGATGTTAATTCTTCATGAACAACCATGCGGGGTATTGTTATTGATCACTACTACAAACCAATTAGAATAATTGGTGTTTTGGAGGGAATATAGGTTGACACCATCCATGTCTATGTTGAGTCATAGACTTCTTACTTCATCCTTGAACTTTCCAGGTCATGTATCCCTTATATGTTTCATGGATAATTAATCTGTTGGTATTCACATAACTCATTACTCACTTCTATGTGAGGCATGTCATCCTTGCAACATAGGTAATTCTTTGCAATGAAAGATCCCTTGAATCCTTCGTGTTATAGACATGTGCCTCAATATAATATGAGGAGGCCTATATGATTTACCTGATTGTTTTTTATTTATGGTACCTATCATGCCCATATTTCAGACATATATCTTTGTTTTCATATTCTCCTTTATATAGAATAAATTTATTCAGCCATGCATGATGTCATATATACTCAACACCACCCATTTTAAACAACTGCTTTGCCTCTTCGTAGCTACTTGGAAAGACATTATCACTCGTAAGAACCTTATCTTTGAATAACCTGCTAGTTGGTGGGAAATACAAATGGAAAATGTCAATACATGATGTTCATAAAATTAACCATTTTTAATGTTGATTTTATGACACGATTTCTCAAAATATAAGGGAATTGATCAATTATGCAGGTAAGTTACCTCAATATTGATGAGAAACATGCATCTAGCATGCCAAACTTTGCTTTCAAGTTGTACAGTAACATTGTTGTCCCTAGTTGTGTAGAATTTGACTGGTTTCTGGTCCAAAGAGAGGGTTTGTGGAAGCATATTTCAGGATTTCAAACAAGGCATCAGTGACATGACCATCATCCCCTATGTTAGAGCCCAAATATACCTTAGGCTAAGAAAGGCAGGTCTAGGTTAACATCAAACCATGCTTAACCTGGTCGCTAGCCCTAGCAGGTTTGGAGAGGGCTCTCTCCTTGTCAATCTCAGGAAAATATGGCAAATAATGCTAGAGATGACTGATGTAAAGACTGATTTTAGGCTAGGTGTATGCTCAGAGGAGTTTGATTTAATTTTATGGTGGTTTGCTGGATCAGATGTGAAAGGTAGATTTGGGTCCAGGGAATGAGCTCAATTTTGCAGAGGTTTCTGTGGAGTGAGGTAGGAAAGTGCTTTAGTACTTTGAATTAAGTGTAATGGAGAGTCTTAAGACTGGTGAGGAGTTGGAGAGGGCATGAAAGTGTCATGAGTCCTCTTCAAATAGTAGAAAACATGTAAAGCTAAATAAACCCTAAGGCAAAGCACTGAAACATCAATGAATTCCACCTTTAAACTTGATTCATTTAGTTATGTAGAAAGAGAGAGAGATAATGGCACACATAAACATATGATAACTTGAATCACAAAAGAAGAAACAATACTAAGTCACCTTGCCACAAGAATCCCACAATGCTCACATCATGAATTTACATCATGTCACATCATGAATTTGACCATAAGAGAGAAAAACTCAAACTAGAAGAAAGATAGGAAAAATTCTGAGCAAAAAGGCAAAATTGGCACTTTTTCATCCTATGCTTAGCGCCATTTTTTTAGTGCGTAGTTCTTTTTCCAGGCTACTTTTGGAAGGCTTCCCGAGCTCCAAATCAAGTGTAGGATAGCTCATTGGAAAGACCTGTGAGTATACTTTCTAGAACAACTTGAATTTTGTTGATTTGGGGTCCATTTTCCCCTCCAAAATTGCAATCTCCCAAGACTGCTTCCTGTGTGACCAAAATGTGGCAGAGAGGGCATTTTTTGGGAGTTTTTGGCCCTTTTGGAGGCCCAAAACTTGTCAAAATTTCTTAGAAATTTCTGAGCATCCATAAATTTTGATGATGAACCAAAAATGCAAATTTTTCTTCAAATGGAGGTCCCCATCAAAAGCATTGCGCCGGTGGCGCTACACACCTGCTAGAAAAACCTGTTTTTTCCCTTGAAAAATTCAAAAATGCTAAAAAGCTAACCAAATTTCTTGAAATTTGTCATGAGTGATCTACGTTAGGTGCTATGGTAGGCCAATGAAGCTTCAGCCAAGATTTCGAGATTATCTTGCTCTTTCTTTCTCCTCAAAGTTCTCCTTAACTTGGTTTTTAGGCTTCTTATCCTTGTTTTACAAATTTTGTTCTGGGCCAAATAGTGATAAGCCATGTGGCGCAACATCTTCTTCTTCTTGTTGGCTTTCTCAAGAAATTTCTCCAAGTGAATGTTTACCCTCTCTAGCCATGATTCCTGGTCAGCCTCAATTTCTTGCTCAAGAGGTGTCAATTTGACTTTCCTTCTTTTTGCTGCTTGCCTATTTTCCCTTATGGTTTACAGCTCTATGATTGTTTCTTTATCCTCCAATTGCTTGTTTTGTTGCTCAAGGTGGTTAATGATCCACTTAGCCCTCTCAAGGTTAAGTGATAAGGCATGAATGTCAGATTTTTTCTCTTTAATTACCTCCTTGAGTCTTGAGTTTTGGGAGATCAAATCAGTATCATCCTCCTAAATCAAAAAAAAATCTCTATCCTAACCTTCAGAAGGCCCTTCATCATGCAATGGTTGCTTCCCTTTATCCAGTACCTGTACTGCTGAAGAACAAGGTAAAGCCCCTTTTACCCGAGGTGAAGATAGCATTTGCCTGTGGTCTGGTGAAGGAAACAAGACCCCTTCCACCCCAGGTGGAGATAATACTCATTTGGCAGTTGCAAATAGTCTCCTTGTGCCCTTTTCATAAGTGACAAATACTGGAACTCCTGTAGTTGGAGTCTCATGAACCTTTGGCTGATTTGAAGGCCCTTCTTCCTCTTGAAACATTGATGGGGTCACCTGAGGGGTTTTGAAAACCTCATGTGAAATGAAGGTATCCCATGAAATATTCAACAAGCTTAGCTGATGCAAAACAAAAATCTTGATCAATGAAAAATGGTAAATTCTACTGAACTACTGAGGAATAGGTTTCCTTTGCACCAATGTAGCCATCTTCTCAATATTTCTACATATGAAATAGGGGAGGTTCATCATCCTCAATCTAGTGAAATGCATCAACATTCTAACATGATAAGTGTGCAAGTGAGAAAACCTCCCTTCACAGGTGAAATATTTGATACTGAGCTTCATGAGTGGAGCATAAGTGTCTTGTAGGTATCTGAAAGGAAAGACCCTACTAATTTTCCTTTGATAACTAGCCTTGATGTAAGGCTCATAATGTTCTTTCCCCACAAGTTGTCCTTTGTTCCATTGTTCACCCACTTTAGGAATACTTGTTGCTGCAACAATAGTTTCAGGTGTCAAAGTGAAAGATACACCAGCTAAGTTCACTTGGCTATTGTGAAGATAAAGGACAAATAGCCTAGCAAGTTCATGGTGGTATTTCACGCTCTCCACCATCTCACAAAACTGGTAGCAAGACTGATGTTTAAAGCATGTTACTGCAAGAGGGAAAGCTAGTAACTCTGTGAGAGTGGTGGGTTCCTCCCGTATGTGTTTTCCTCCCTTATGTCGTTTTCTTGGTGCATGAACCTCTTGGGAAGGATCACTGACAGTTTCATCATCCCTCTCATATGCTGAATCTGTTTCCATACTTACAAATATAGAGTGTAGAGTGATGAGTATGAAGAGATTTTATCAAATATAGGGTGACTGTTGTTTCTATTTTAGGGATAAAAGGGTTAACTGATAGTATAAGTGCAAAGGAGGGTTTTGATGATGGCAGTAGACTTAATAGGTTTTAGGGAATGATAGGGTTTGAGAAAATGAGGATTAGGGTTTGGTAATATGGGGTAAGGTGAGTGTAAATGGAAGAGGGAAAGAGGAAGGAAATTCGTGAAATTTAGTGCAGGGGAATAGGACAGAGGAAAAATCATAACAAGGGAAGTAAAAAGAGAAAAAATAGCAAAAACCCTAGACAGTTTTGCAAGACAAATTTGAAGCAACTAGGGTTTGATTTTTCAATACTTAAATCACCGCCATGGGTGACAAACTCTCTTGCTAGGGAAAATGGAAGGATGTACTTACTTGTAGAGAGGTTGTTTGAAAATTTGAAGGCTTGTGAAATCGATGGAATAAGCTTTTGAGCTCAGCCGACAGATGCACCGCGCCAATTCCCAGGTGTGTAGCACACTTTCTGTGCATGGTGCGCATTGAAATTCCTTTGGAAAACTTGCACCTACTGCGTAGTGCCAGTGCCCAGGTGCGTCGCGCCGGCAAAAACTGGAAATTTTGCTGCAATTTTCTCTCTTTCTCCTCAAAATGCGATTTTACCTCTTGCTTTCTCTCACTTGCACAAAATGAGGTTTTATAACACAAAGGATCACTTTATATACATTTTGACTTTAATTTTTCATCTTATAAACCCACATTCCTAAAGTTCCTTTTCACTTTGGTTTAGAAACTCTGCTTTTGTAGTTTGACTCTTTTTTGTCATTTGATGAACTGATGGTTGAATTTTTTTGTTTCTTTTGTAGTAGCTGGAGTGCTAGAGTTTGGGAAGGTGAGCAAGGGCTGTAGTTGAAGCCTTATTACATATTAAAACAATAAAATTACATAAAATTTGTACATGAAATAGAAAAAATCTATTTTCACCTCAAAACAATGTTTTGAGGTAAAAACCCTTTATGGAGCAAATCAACAGTAAAATTTGTGATTTTATGAACCTATTAAACACCCTCATGTGGTTGCTGACCTCTTATTGAGTTTTTGAAGACCATGGTGACAAACCCTAGACCTAATGAGACCTAAAAACCCTGAAATGACTTTTGCAAATGGAATGAAATAAAAATGACAACAGATGACCTATACAGGTGAAAATAGCCTAGCAGATGAAAAGCATGAGGGAAATTGACAAATAACCACTACCATCAGATGATCCATGACCTAATGGAGTGCATTTGATCGGATGAGACACCTAATATGCATGCAAAAAGAGAAATTTTGATCACTGATGGAGGGATGAAGATACCAACACTAACATTGGCTCCAATGGGGATGGTAGCTCCTGGGAGGTGCCAAGAACCATAGATCTATAGAAAGCAGATCAGTGCCTTCTTCCATTGGGAAAAGGAGTCAATAACTTCTACAAACTAAAACCAATATGTTGACTCAAAACTAACTCAATTATAAAGACTAAAAACTGACTCAAAACAGACTCAAACAACTAACACTAAACAAGCCAAAAACTGAAGCTAGACATTCAGTTTTATAGCCTTCACTTCGGGCCCCAAACTAAATGAATGACATCAGTACACACTTTCCAATGAGAGAAATAAAAAGGTATGTAGAATGACATATGTAACAGTATAAAATATCTCAGAGATAATACTGTTTCAGAAACCCACCATTGACCGGCGCTCCTGGACTATCTTCCTCATTCATTTCTTTTAGTAGAAAGGCATTTTGACCCTAATATGTAGCAATTATGTATGGTCCCTTCCAAATATTCTCGAACTTGCCATGCTTACCTTTATCCTTGTTTCTAGCATCCCATTTTAACACTATGTCTTCAATCTGAAACTTATCTACCTTTGCCTTCCGATCATAGATTTTCTTAATTCTCTCTTGTAGCCTGAAGGTATTCTGAAATGCTTCCTCTCTTGTCTACTGTAAATGGATCATTTGGCTTATTTTTCCTTGTAAATGATTATAAGTTCCTCGCTATCAGCTTCTTGTAGAAGTTTAACAACCAGGACTGCTAGAGATGTTGGGAACACCATGTCAACACCATATACAATCTCGAAAGGAGACATGCCTATTGACCTTTTCTAAATTACTTTATCCGCCCATAGTGCATTAACCAGTTTCTTATGCCAACTCTTTTTGTTTGTTTCCAACAGCTTTTTAATGATGTTGACCAATGATTTGTTTGAAGATTCCGCCAATCCGTTACCTTGTGGATAGTATGCAGTAGAATGTCCCAAGGTAATTTTGTATTTGCTACAAAAGTCAATCATCCTTTTGGATTTGAAAGCTACTACGTTATCTATAATCAATTTGTTAGGATAGCCAAAATGTGACAAAATATTATTTTCAAGAAACTGAATTATTACCAAGTCGGTGGCCTGCTGAGTGGGAATCGCCTCAATCCATTTTGTGAAATAATCTGTCGCTGTTAAGATCCACTTGTGCTGAGCTGAGGATGTGGGATGAATCTCTCCAATAAAATCTAGGCCCCACTGCTGAAATGGAGCACTAACTTCGACTGGCTTGAGAGGTAAAGGCTGCAATTTTCTCCTTCCCTGAAAAATCTGGCATTCATGACAGCTTGTGATAGTTTTATACACATTAGCAAAGAGGGTAGACCAATAATACCCTGCTCTCAAAATTTTGTTAGCCGTCGTCTTCCAAAATAGGTGACCTCCACAGTCTCCTTTGTGAAAATCATCCATGACCTGTTTTGCTTCCTCCTCAACCAAACAATTCAGCAAAATACCTCTGGGATCTTTCCAATAAAGTGCATTGTTCATAATACAAAATTTAGCAGCCTTTAGTTTCAGAGTTCTACCTTTATTTTTAGCCATCCCCGGTGGCGGTGAAAGGTGCTAAAGCACATATACAATATCTGAATACCAAGGAGAATGGAGAAAAATTTCAGATACCTGAACAAGCGAACTATCTTCATCTTCTTCGAACATAGCAGCAATCAGATTTATGTCCAAGGCATGCAAATTAGACTCCACCATCAATTTTGCTAGACCCTGGCCCTTGATTAGCTTTGTTGGCTTAATCTCCAAGTCATATTCTAACAAAGCTGCGATCCATTTGCCTCGTCTCCCTTCCGGATCTGTTTGTACCAAAACATCTTTGATGGCTACATTAGGGACATAAGCAAGAATATGAGAATGTAGAATATATACCCAGAAATATTTCAAAGCTTTCACCAAGGCAAGAGCTTGCTTCTCAATAATGTTATATTTTAAGGCTGCATCTCTTATTGTCCTACTGAAAAAGGCAATTGGCTTTTCAAGCTGGTCTCTTTTCTGCATTAGAACTGCTACCATAGTATGATTAGAAGCGAATGAAAACAATATGAAATCCTGGGAATAATCTGGGCTAATTAAAATCGGAGCTGAAGAAAGAGCCAACTTTACCAGGTTGAAATATTTCATGGTTTCTTCAGTCCACTTAACCACACTATCCTTCTTCAACATATTTGTAATCTCCCTCAAGTGTTCAGCTAGATTTGGCACAAAATGATGTAAGAAATTCATCTTACCGTTAAATGTTTGGATCTCTTTTTTACTACGAGGAAAATCAATTTTTTGATTGGCTTCTACTTGAGCAGGATCACTACAGATGCCCTCCTTAAATATTATGTGACCGAGAAGCTTCCCCTCGTCCATGGCAAACAATCTCTTTTCGGGATTGAGATATATGTCATATTTTCTGCAATGCAGAAAAACAATTTTCAGATGGTAAAGATGCTCCTCATCTGAATTGGAAAAGACAATCAGATCTTCAATATACACTACTAAAAATACATCTTTCTCATTTGCAAAGGTGATATCCATAGCCCGCTGAAATGTTGCACCATCATTCTTCAAACTGAACGACATCTTGGCATAGTGGAATGTTCCCCACGGAGTGGTGAATGTTGTCTTGTCCCTGTCATCCTCATGAACCAAAATTTGATTATAGCCAGAATACCCATCAAGCAACGACATACGAGATGCCCCAACTACTCTTTGGAGTATGTGGTCCATTTTTGATAATGGATAATTATCTTTCAACGACACCTTATTCAAATTTCTGAAATCAATGCACAATCTAATCTCACCTGTCTTCTTCCACACGGGCACCAAATTGGAGATCGAATCTGGAAATCTTATTGGAACAATTATACCAGCCTTGTACAATCGATTCATCTCTTTCTCTATTGATGGCAGCAACTTCGGATTTATCCTTCTTAACTTCTGGCAGAATGGCTTTTGGTTGGGATTGATTGGAATGATATGCTGAATTATACCTTTGTCGTACTCTTTCAAATCTGTATAGTCCCATGCAAATACATCAGAAAATGAATACAATAAAGTAAGGTATTTTGCTTTTACCTGAGGTGGTAATGCCTTTAACAACTTCACCATCTTTGGATTTTCTGCTGTTCCAATATTCACATCCTCAACTCCATTTTTGGTCGACACTAAGCTTGGTTTCCGAGCTACATCATCTTGATCAAACAATTCCTCTAAAGGTATTAGGCCTTTAGGGATGAAATTGTCCTTCAGCTGTAAGACTTCCATCTGATTTACCTCCATGTCTGGTTTGCCATCATCCTGCTCACCATCGATAGAAGTATCTTTATATTTGCTTTCATTTTGCAAAAATTCTTCAACCTCTTTGTCATCCTGAAACACCTGCCAATATCTTTGATTATTAGGGACAGTTGAGTGATGTTTCACATGAATTTCAAACTTATTGTTTGAATTCATCAGGATCTTTAAGTTACTTGAAGATGTAACAAGGGAATCTGCAATAACATTTTGTATGTGAGGGACATATGTCTAAGTATAATCTGGAAACAACTTCAAAATATCTAAAACTGCATTATGGTAGGCCCGCATTTGAGGGTGTTTAGCTTGGTATTCACCCTTGACTTGTTTGATTACAAATTCGAAGTCGCCATAAACTGAAATTCTCTTTGCATTCAACTTCTTGAGGATTTTCAAACCAGCAATTAGTGCGTCATATTCAGCTTCATTATTGGAACAATCAAATGTCAAGTTATACGAACAAACTCTTACATTACTCGGGACTTTATTCGGTAGGAAAACTGAGCTGTGTATCCAAATACAAATTCCCGCACCATCCTTGCCCACTGGTCCATCAAAGTCCATACTCCACAAGCCTGCTTCGTCCTCCAAGTTCTTAAATTCTCCCTGCTCTTCTACCTTTGGCTGTTGTCCATCGATTTTCTACTGCTGGAAAAATGTTAATTGTTCAGCGATACTATCAAGCCTTTGCCTCTCTTGATCAAGTAAGTCTCTGAAATTTTCTGTTATCTCCAGAATTTCTTCCACTTCAACTAATTAACTATTTACATCATTAAAACCACTATCAGAATAAAGAACAAAAGATTCTAAATCTGTATGTACATAATTAATTGGATGATTCAAAGGTTTCTCCTTGCTTGTGAACATATACTTCATATTTTTCTCCTGATATAATTTCCTTAACTGACCAAACACGGAAATAGTGGCATAGGATAAATCTAGTTGCAATGTCCCTTTGAGTTTTGTGCCCCACGATCTAGATAAAAGCATGCCAAATCTAGCAGGAATGTCAGCCACAACCACATCCATGAGAACATTCTTTGCTGGAATCTGATCTAAAGTGACAACCAAATCCTTAATGAGACCAATACATCTGACCCTACCAGAATCAAAGGAATAGAGATCATGATACTTGCGAGTGATGTCTAAACCCAATTTTTCCATAATTGCCTTTGGCATCGGGTTATGAGATGCTCCTGAATCAAACATGGCGTTGTGCAAGACATAGTCATGCAATCCAAGGCTGATGTAAAAAGGAGCTACATCACTATCCTCGGATTGACCTTCTAATGCCGGACCAAAGATGGGCTCTGGCTAGTCACCCTCCAGATTAACCATATCAAACAAGGGATCTATATTCAAAATCTTTGACACTTGACCTTTATAGCTGCTATTCTTCATTAATTCAGTCAAAGGTATTGACACTTTTAACTTAGCAATCTCATTCTCTAAGCTAAAGGCTATAGTTTTCTCTACCTCTTTGAGTGGAGCATCCTTCTTTTCGATCTTTTCCTTTGCTGCACTTGGCTGATTTGACTTGTCATTTGCTAATTGTGCTTTGCTGGAAGTAGGATCTGCTACCTCCTTTCCTTTTTTTTGAACATTTGGAGAATCATTCTTTGATGGTGTTGCTTCCTTCCGCTTTTGAATTGGATTGATTGGTACATCCCTGCTCCTGAGTGAATATTGTCTTTGCTGCACTATCAATGCATTCATGTATCCCCTTTGATATTCATCAGATTCTTCTTCTAGGACTGTTTCATTTGCTAAGATAAAATCTTCATCTTTTTGCACATCTGGGCTTTCTGAATACTCCTCATCCTCCGTGATATAAATTGGCAAACCATCTGGTGTAAAAAAGTGATTCTCCTCTCCAATCGGATTATCATCATCATCTGATTCAGTGCCATGGACATAGTTCTGCTGTAATGGTGTTTTGACTTGCTGTTGTGCTGCTTGATCTTGCGCCCTTTGCTCCCATTGTTTAATCCTGAACTGTGGTTGCTGCTGACCACGGAAGTTTGGATTTTTGATCTGTGTCTCAGGCTTATCTGCAATAGTTAATTTATCAAAAATATTTTCAATCTTGTGAAGAAAATGATCTGAGGAAGAAGCTTCATCCTTTATGGTCACCTTTTTCTCAGTCTTCGTTCTAGCTCTCTTAGTTAGCAGATTTGCCTCTATACTCACTGCAATTTTCTACATATCCTCCAAGGTAGCTAGGTCTCTTTTTCTCAATTGATATGCCATTTCGGGATCAAAGCCATCGGGAAATTTTATCAAAGCCAGCCGCGTTGGTGGCTTTATATTAGTTGGAATTACATTATAAATAATATTGAATCTAACACAGTAATCCTGGACACTTTCACCAACATTCCTCTTTATGTTTTCATACTCGGAAAGGATTTGGAGTGGATTTTTCTTTACCTCCCAATGATCCAAAAATTTCCTATGAAGAACCACCAATGAATTGATAGTCCCAGCCGGCAATGCTCTAAACCACTTTCACACTTCGCCTCCAAAAGTTTGCACAAATAATCTCATGGTCACATTTTCTTCATCTATCTCATGAAGGTCAAAGAAATCGTTCATCCTATCAACATGTTGTTGTGCTGTGATACCTTGGGTAGCATCAAACAATGGAATTTTACTTTGGTAATCAGCAGGCATAACATCCAAGTTCTGTGGCAAAACGAGAGGTGCATATTGGGCAGCCATTGCTCTAGGTGGATTTGAAACTAGCCTTGGGGATGTAGGAGGAGTTGGAACAACAATAGCAGTTGATGTAATGGGTGTATGAGGTGTAGAAGGAGGGGAAGAAATATGCAATGTTTGAGGTGTTGAAGGGGTTGATGGAGGAGAAGAGACAATGGGTCTCTGATCAAATAAGGTGGACTGCATGGGAATGGTGGGGATAAAAGGAGTTTCGGTAGGAATTTTTGAACTAGATACAACAACAGATGAACCAAGAGTAGCAGATGCAGATTCTAAGAACTCAGGAATATTTGTAGCCACAATGGAAGTTTGAAGATTCAAGATATAATCATCAATTGATCTATTAGCCCTTTCAGTTTCAAGATCTTTGACAAACTCCAGATTTAGAACAGTAGAACCAATTGCACTTTCAGATTTAGTTTCAAACAATGATAGATCAAAATGTTCATCAAACTCAAGATCTTCAAGGTATTCAAAAAACAACTGGACATGAATGAGATCTGAAAACCAGTATCACAGAACTTTCTTGTTGGAGAATTCTTGGAATAAGATTTGGGTTTTCATACACGGGAGGAGGATCAGGATCAGGATTGGCCCTAGTGTATCATCTGGAAGCCAGTGTGTTGAATTATTCCCCAAAAATCAAATAGACATTACAAATGTGTCAGCCTATCAAATTCTAAACTCATCATCCAAAAGTCTAGAATTGTTTAATGTACTAGGGCAATAGTTTTCAATTCTTCCACAAGGGTGTTGAGAACGTTTGGAAATCAAATGTTCAGTTCATAAACTAAACCAGAGATTGACTAAAGCAACATTCATTTACTATGCACTTGCAGAGCAAGAGCAGTTCAAAGGCTACCTTGCTAACTTCAGGCTCCATCTGTAGTTTATAAAGCAAAAAAAAATAACAACCAAACAAACTTGTCATTCCCCAGTGGAGTCACCATTATGTTAGAGCCCAAATCTACCTCAGGCTGAGAAAGGCAGGTCTAGGGTAACATCAAACCACGCTTAACCTGGTAGCTAGCCCTACCAGGTCGGGAGAGGGTTCTCTCCATGTCAATCTTAGGAAAATATGGAAAATAATGCTAGAGATAACTGATGTAAAGACTAATTTTAGGCTAGCTATATGCTCAGAGGAGTTTGATTGAATTTTATGGTGGTTTGCTAGATCAGATGTGAAAGGCAGTTTTGGGTTCGGGGAATGAGCTCAGTTTTGTAGAGGTTTCTGTGGGGCGAGGTAGGAAAGTGGTTTGGTACTTTGAATTAAGTGTAATGGAGAGTCTTAAGACTAGTGAGGAGTTGGAGAGGGCATGAAAGTTTCATGAGTCCTCTTCAAATAGTAGAAAACATGTAAAGCTAAATAAACCCTAAGGCAGAGCACTGAAACATCAATGAATTCGATCTTTAAACTTGATTCATTTAGTTATGCAGAAAGAGAGAGAGATAATGGCAAACATAAACATATGATAACTTGAATCACAGAAGAAGAAACAATACTAAGTCATCTTGCCACAAGAATCCCACAAAATGCTGCAAACCCTGGTATATTTCCTTGCCAAATTGCAAAAGTGATGTACACTAGTGCTCAAAGCATCCACAAGAGTCCAACCCTGACAAATGACTAAGAAAGCACATGATATAGACCTCAAAACCACCTGTGCTATCCATCAGGGGTCGAATCCATGAGAAGAGGAGTGGTTTCATCCATATCTAAACTAGGAACACAAAAATAGGTAGTAGAATAGCTTGCCTCTAAAACATAGGAAACTGGTTCATTCAACTCAAAACCACCTACAACTGATGTATCTAGCTCATCGAGTCAACTTTTGTGAGCTTTGACGTGGTATCCTTATTCACAAAGATTCCTCTTGATGAAGCCATTCAGGTTATAAAAGATGTTACTGATCCGGGGACTGCAAAGCTGGCTGAAATCAGCTTAAGGTCAACAGTGTTCACCTTCCAAGGAATATTTTATGAGCAGACATCAAGTGTGGCAATCGGATCACTCCTATCACCGATCGTAGCCAACTTGTATATGGAACACTTTGAAAAGAAGGCTCTAGAATCTTATCCTTTAAAGCCGGCATGGTGGAAGCGTTTTGTCGATGACACCAACATAAAGTGGACGCATGGTAAAGCAGAACTTGATAAGTTTTTCATTCACTTAAACTCCATCTCTCCAGAAATAAAATTCACAATGGAACTTGAAGAGAATATGAGCATCCCATTTCTGGACGTTCTAATCATCAGAAAGGAAGATGGCTCTCTAGGCCACAAGGTTTTCAGAAAGTCAACCCACACAGAAAGTTACCTCCATGCGGATTCCCACCATCACCCGGCCCAGAAGTTTGGTGTTCTAAACACCCTTGCCATCAGAGCCCTTCGAATTTCCGACTCAGAGCATCTGAATGAAGAAAAGAGGCATTTGGTTTCAGCTTTTAAGAATATAGGCTACAAAGAGCATGAGATTAAAAAAGCCATAGAGAGAGCTGAAAGAAAATTGTCTTCTCATGAGCATAAGGCGCAAGATCAACCTCAGGGTAAGATTTTTCTACCTTATATCCTTGGTGTTACAGACAAAATCGCTAAAATCCTAAGAAAGAAGAACATTATCACTCATTTCTCAGCTCCCGGTACCATCAGACAAGGTTTGAAATCTGTTAAAGATGATATTGACAATCTTCAGCTTAAAGGAGTCTATAAGATAGACTGTTCTTGTGGAAAAAGCTACATAGGTGAAACAGGTCGCTCCCTCCAGACAAGGCTCAAAGAACATGGCGCTGATATCAAGAATGGAAGATCTCGTACCTCAGCACTGGCAGAACACTCCTTGAAGACGAAGCACCATATTTGCCTGGAAAACGCTTCTATTATCGCAAGAGAGGAACACCATCAGAGACAAAAGATCAGAGAAGCTCTTGAAATTATGAAGCATCCTCAGAATCTGAACAGAGAGAATGGTTTGGAAATTAGCGGAAGCTGGCTGCCCTTGATCAAAGAAGTTAAAAGTCGCCAACCCATCCCCAGGTAATGCGTCCTCAGGTATGTTGTCCTCTGTTATTCTATAATAATTTAATTTCTTTCTATTTATAACTATCAATTAATATATTTATTATTATATTAGTTAACTATAAATATTAACCATTTATGTTTACTAATATAATTTAATAAATATATTAATTTTATATAATAATTATTATAAGAATTATTTTATTAATTAATATATTAATGGTATATTAATTTTATAATTAATTATTATTATAATATTTAATTATTATTATTATATAATAATAACTAATTAATTATTATATAATAATTGATTATTATATTATCATATTTATATTACATTAATTAATGTATGTGTTATTATATTAATTTATTTTAAATGTTAATTATTAATAATATTTAATTTGAAATAAAAATAATAATACAATAAAATAAATAAAATAAATAATAATAATAAAATTAAGGATTCTAGCCGACAGTCGATTCTTCCTTGAAAATTTCTTCCTCCTTAGTATTTATTCTACCCGATTGCTCTTCTTTTATCATCATTCTTCAACCCTGATGATGGATCCCACTTGGGATTCGAAACGTTGGTACAAAAATGTTTATACTGTGGATTCTGCGATCAATTCAAAAGATAAAAACCACAGATCTCTCAAATCCAAAGTCAACTTTTATCATTTTTACATCATAGTACATCAATTTACATCATGTCACATCATGAATTTGACCATAAGAGAGAAAAAGTCAAACTAGAAGAAAACTAGGTGAAATTCTAAACAAAAAGGCAAAATTGGCACTTTTTCATCCTGTGCGTAGTGCCATTTTTTATGTGCATAGTGCTTTTTCCAAGCTACCTTTCAAAGGCTTCCCAAGGTCCAAATCAAGTGTAGGATATCTCATTGGAAATCCCTATGAGTCTACTTTCTGGAACAACTTCAATTTTTTGATTTGGTGTCCATTTGCCCCTCCAAATTTGCAATCTCCCAAGGCTGCTTCCTGTGTGACCAAAAAGTGGTAGAGAGGGCATTGTTTGGGTGTTTTTGGCCCTTTTGGAGGCCCAAAACTTGTCAAAATTTCCTAGCAATTTCTAAGCATGCATAACTTTTCATGATGAATCCAAAAATGCAAATTTTTCTTCAAATGGAGGTCCCCATCAAAAGCGTAGCACCGGTGGCGCTATGCACCTGCCGGAAAAACCTATTTTTTTCCCTTGAAAAATTCAAAAGTGCCAAAAATTTCACCAAATTTCTTGAAATTTGGCATGAGTGATCTATGTTGGGTGCTATGCTGGGCCAATGAAGCTTCAACCAAGATTTTGAGCTTATATTGCTCTTTCTTTCTCCTCAAAGTTCTCCTTAACTTGGTTTTTGGGCTTCTTATCCTTGTTTTACAAATTTTGTTCCAGGCCAAATAGTGATAAACCATGTGGCGCAAGATATTCTTCTCCTTGTTGGATTTCTTAAGCAATTTCTCCAAGTGAATGTTTACCCTCTCTAGCCATGATTCCCAGTCAGCCTCAATTTCTTGCTCAAGAGGTGTCAATTTGACTTTCCTTCTTTTTGTTGCTTGCCTATTTTCCCTTATGGTTTGCAGCTCCATGATTGTTTGTTTATCCTCCAATTGTTTGTTCTATTGCTCAAGGTAGTTAATGATCCACTTAGCCCTCTCAAGGTTAAGTGATAAGGCATGAATGCAAGCTTCTTTCTCTTTAATGACCTCCTTGAGTCTTGAGTTTTGGGAGATCAAATCAGTATCCCCCTCCTGAATTAAAACAAAATCTCTATCCTGACCTTCAGAAGGCCCTTCATCATGCAATGGTTGCTTCCCTTTATCTAGTACTTGTACTGCTGAAGAAGAAGGCAAAGCCCCTTTCACCCCAGGTGAAGATAGCATTTGCCTATGGTCTGGTGAAGGTAACGAGACCCCTTCCACCCCAAGTGGAGATAATACTCGTTTCACAGTTGCAAATAGTCTCCTTGTGCCCTTTACATAAGTGACAAATATTGGCACTCCTATAGTTTGAGTCTCATGAACCTCTGGCTAATTTGAAGGCCTTCCTTCCTCTTGAAACACTGATGGGGTCACTTGAGGACTTTTGAAAACCTCATGTGAAATGAAGGTATCCCATGAAATATTCAACGAGCTCAGCTGATGCAAAACAACAATCTTGATCAATGAAAAATGGTACATGCCACTGAATGTTGAGGAAGAGGTTTCCTTTGCACCAATGTAGCCATCTTCTCAATATTTCTACATATGAAATAGGGGAGGCTCATGATCCTCACTCTAGTGAAATGCATCAGCAATCTAACATGGTAAGTGTGTAAGCGAGAAAACATCCCTTCACAAGGGAAATATTTGATAATGAGCTTCATGAGTGGAGCATAAGTGTCTTGTAGGTATCTGAAAGGAAAGACCCTACTGATTCCTTTGATAACTAGCCTTGATGTAAGGCTGATAATACTCTTTTCCCACAAACTATCCTTTGTTCCACTGTTCACCCACATTAGGAATACCTATTGCTGCAGCAATAGTTTTAGGTGTCAAAGTGAAAGAAACACTAGCTAAGTTCACCTAGCCATTGTGAAGATGAAGGGCAAATAGCCTAACAAGTTCATGGTGGTATTTCACCCTCTCCACCATCTCACAAAACTGGTAGCAAGGCTGATGTTTAAAGCATGTTACTACAAGAGGGAAAGCTAGTAACTCTGTGAGAGTGGTGGGTTCTTCCCATATGTGTTTTCCTCCCTTATGTGGTTTTCTTGGTGCATGAACCTCTTGGGAAGAATCACTGACAGTTTCATCATCCCTCTCATATGCTGAATCTATTTCCATACTTACAAATATAGAGTGTAGAATGATGAGTATGAAGAGATTTTCTCAAATATAGGGTGACTGTTGTTTCTCTTTTGGGGATAAAAGGGTTGACTGATAGTATAAGTGCAAAGGAGGGTTTTGATGATGGCAGTAGAGTTAATAGGGTTTTAGGGAATGATAGGGTTTGAGAAAATGAGGATTAGGTTTTGGTGATAGGGGGTAAGGTGAGTGTAAATGGGAGAGGGAAAGAGGAAGGGAATTCATGAAATTTAGTGCAGGGGAATAGGACAGAGGAAAAATCATAACAAGGGAAGTAAAAACAAAACAAACAACAAAAACCCTAGAAACTTTTGCAAGACAACTTTGAAGCAATTAGTGTTTGATTTTTCAATACTTAAATCACCACCATGGATGAAAAACTCTCTTGCTAGGGCAGATCGAAGGATGTACTTACTTGTAGAGAGGTTGTTTGCAAATTTGAAGGCTTGTGAAATTGATGGGATAAGTTTTTTAGCTCAGCTGATAGATGTGCCGCACCAACGCCTAGGTGCATAACACACTTTCTGTGCATAGCGCGCATTGAAATTCCTTTGTAAAACCTGTGCCTGGTGTGTAGCACTAGGCAGGTGTGTCGCGCCAGTGCCCAGGTGCATCGCACAAAATGCGATTTTACCTCTTGCTCTCTCTCACTTGCACAAAATGAGGTTTTATAACACAAGGGATCACTTTATATGCATTTTGTCTTTAATCTTCATCTTAGAAACCCACTTTCCTAAAGTTCCTTTTCACTTTGCTTTAAAAACTCTGTTTTTGCATTTTGACTCGTTTTTATCATTTGATGAACTGATGCTTGAATGTTTTTGTTTCCTTTGTAGTAGCTGGAGTGCTGGAGTTTGGCAAGGTGACCAAGGGCTGTAGCTGAAACCTTATTACATATCAAAACAATAGAATTACATAAAATTTTTACAGGAAATAGAAAAACTCAGTTTTCACCTCAAAACAGAGTTTTGAGGTAAAATCCCTTTATGGAGCAAATCAGGAGTAAAATTTCTGATTTTATGAACTTATTAAACACCCTCATGTGGTTGTTGACCTCTTATTGAGTTTTTGAAGAACATGGTGGCAAAACCTAGACCTAATGAGACTTAAAAACCCTAAAATGACTTCTGCAAATGGAATGAAATAAAAATGACAATAGATGACCTGTATAGGTGAAAATAGGCTAGCAGATGAAAAGCATGAGGGAAATTGACAAAGAACCTATACCATCCAATGATCCATGACCTAATGGAGTAAAACTAATCGGATGAGACACCTAATATGCATGGAAAAAGAGAAATTTTGATCATTGATCGAGGGATGAAGATACTGACACTAACACCCTAGCTCATCATTCTGGAATGTATCAGCACATTGCCTCCATTGCAATCGTATCCTGTATGCGATCATATAAAACAACCTCTATTTGATCACCTCCATTTTAAACTTGTGTTGAAGAACTATGATTATTGTAGTCATTACTAATTGGTGAATCTAGACATAGTGGGAATTGAATAGGTGGTTGATTCAACCATTCTTTGTATGATTCCTCTCTAATTTTTGCACTTAATGAAACCTTCTCTTGATTTGACATTGTAGTGGGGTGGAGACGAAGATGATAGGTGGGTTGATCATTATGATTAAAATATTAATTTCAAATAATATTGACCATTAGTACATCAATGATATTAGCAAGCACGATGGAATTGGTTTATTGAAATTGCATTATACTAAAAAATTATTACGATCACTGACCTAGGATTGTGGTTGAAATATTCCTTGTTCAAATTGGAAGGGTCAAGCGTTTATCCATTTTCACCTACCAACTTCTTGCGATATGCTTCATAATATTTTTTAACGTTTTTGAAATGGTGGAATATTTCTGCATCTAAACTTAATTTTGAATAAGGATCTTCTAAATTTGCATACATTTTTATTGATATTGACATGGGTAAAAAATAAAATCAATTAGATAATAGAAATATAAATAGAATTTGAACTTACTGGAGATTGAAACGGAAAACTCCGTGAAGGATTTTGAGAAATATGGAACAAGATGGAATTTGAAGAATTATCCATTTGATATTATGATATTTTCTCCCTCCGTTTGAGCAAAATCAACAATAAATTTTTGTGTACATATCTAAAATTAACTTTGAGAACCACATAACCACAATTTGAATTTCAATATAGTTTTCAAACCATTTTTCAAGAATAAGATGACTTTAACTAGAAAATGTATATTATGAACTACAATAACTCATGTGGATGCGTTCTGAAGGATATTTTCACATGAATATGCCATTTTATGTGAAAATAAGAATTTAGATACATTTTAAACTTTAATGGTGCACTTATCAAAGCTAACCACACTGATGCATTTAAATACTAAAACCATCGATATGTTAAAATATTAACCACAACAATTTCAAAAACAAAAAAGGAATTTTATCTTATCAGTGTTTTTATAAAACCAACCACACTCACGTGTTTAAATAAAAACGCAACGATCTATAAATATAGTAAATGCACATATTTATGGGATTTTGTTAATTAATAACAGAATTCTATCATATTGATTCTCTTATGAAAATAATGACATTGATGTGGTTAGGTAAAAACTGCATAGGAGTAATAAAATAATTACCGCACTAGTTTCTAGGATTTCAAAAATAAAAAAGGCATTATATCATATCGGTGCTCTTGTAAAACAAACAACACCGATGCATTTCAATAAAAACAACATCGATCGACACCTATTTCCAGTATTTCCAAAATAAAAGGAATTCTATCATGTGAGTGCTCTTATAAAAAATACTACACTGATGCATTTAAATAAAAACCACATCGTTGCATTAAAAAAATAACCACATTGTTTCGAGGATTTTCAAAACTAAAAAATGGAATTATATCTTGTGAATGCATTTAAAAAAATTAGCACACAAGTAATTTATTATAATAAGTGTGCATTACTTGTAAACACAATGGTGTTGTTTACTCTCTAATGCACCGATGTTCGGGAAAAGTGAAAAAAAAAGTGCGAGTTTATACTCAACACCACCCACTTTCAACAATTGATTTTCCTCTTCATAACTGCTAGTAAGACATTATCACTCAGAAGAACATTATCTTTGAATAACCTATAGTTGGTGGGAAATACATATGTACAATGTCACTACTTAACGTTCATAAAATCGACCATTTTTAATGTTGATTTTAGGACAAGATTTCTCGAAATATAAGGGACTTGTTGGATAATGCAGGTCAATTACATCAATATTTCTTAGAAACATGCATATGACATGAGAAAATTTTCTTTTAAGTTGTACAGTAACATCATTGTCACCAGCTGTGTAGGATTTGACTAGCTGCCAGGTGCAAAGAGAGGGTTGGTGGAAGCATATTTCATACTTTTGAACAAGGTATGAGTGATATGACCATCATTCCCTAGCTCATCATTTTGGAATGCATCAACACATTCCCTCCATGGAAGTCATATCATGTATGTAATGATCCATACCAACCACTTTTTTATTTCCTCCATTGCTAACTTGTGATGAAGAACTACGATTGTTGTAGTCATTCTTAATTTATGAATCTAGACATAGTGGGAATTGAATAGGTGGTCTATTCAACCATTCTTTGTATGTTTCCTCTCTAGGTCTTACACTTAACGAAACCTTATCTCGTGTTGACATTGTAGTGGGGTGGAGCCGAAGATGGTAGGTGGGTTTGTCAACATCACTAGAATCTTAATTTCAAAGAATATTGAACATTAGAACATCAATAATATTAGTATGAATAATGTAGCTGGTTTGTTAAAATTACATTATACCAAACAATTATTACCATCATTGACCTAGAATTGTGTTTTGAATATTCCATGTTCAAATTGGAAGGGTGAAGCAACTATCCATTTCCATCTACCATTTGCTTTCGATATGCTTGATAAGAATTTTTGACGTTTTTGAAATGGTGAAATATTTTCTACACCTAAACTTTATTTTGAATCAGGATCATGTAAATTGGGATACATTCTTATTCATATGACATGGGTAAAAAAAATCAATTAGATAATCAAAATATAAATAAACTTTGAACTTACTGAAGATGGAAAGGAATAACTCCGTGAAGGACTTTGAGAAATATGGAACGAGCTGGAATTTGAATAATTATCCATTTGATATTATGCAATTTTCTCCCTTCGTTTGAGAAAAATGAACAATAATTTTTTTTTGTACATATCTAAAATTAACTTCGAGATCCACATAACCACAATTTGAATTTCAAACCAGTTTTCAAGAATAAGACAACTTAAAGCAGAAAAATTATACTATGAACTACAGTAACTCATGTGGATGCATTGTAAATGATAATTTGAGATGAATATGCTATTTAATATGAAAATAAGAATTTGGATATATTTTAAACCCTAATTGTGCACTTATCAAAACTGACCACATTGATGCATTTAAATACTAAAAGAACAGATACATTAAAATTTCCAAATAAAAAAGGAATTTTATCATATCAACGCTTTTATAAAACTAACCACACCAATGCGTTTAAATAAAATCCGCACTAATCTACCAAAATAATAAACGCACCTATTTATGAGATTTCAAGAATTAATAACAAAATTCTATCATATTGGTTCTCTTATGAAAATAATGACATTGATGTGTTTAAGTAAAAGTAACACCGTAGGAATAAAATAATAGCCACACTAGTTTCCATGATTTCAAAAATAAAAAAGGTATTATATCATATAGGTGCTCTTGTAAAACAATCAACAACAATGCGTTTAAATAAAAACAACATCAATCGACACCTATTTCTATTATTTCCAAAATAAAAAGGAATTCTATCATGTCAGTGCTCTTAAAAAAATTACTACATTGATGCATTTAAATAAAAAATGCATCGTTGCATTAAAATAATAACCACAACAGTTCTAGGATTTTCAAAAAAAAAAATAAAGAGGAAATTTATCTTGTTGGTGCAGTTAAAAAATTTAGTGCACAAGTAATTTATCATAATCAATGTGCCTTACCTCAAAATACAATGATGTTCTTTACTATCTGATGCACTGATATTAGGAAAAAATGAAAACAAAGGGTGGGTTTTTTTTTAATTGAAAAATGAGTGGCAATTGATTTTTCAAAATCTAATTTCACAAAGTATTTTAAATAGTAATAAGTTATTCACCATTTCAATATTTTTCCCAAAATTTCAAGGTATATTTAGGAGAGAGAGAGACGTACCAGGAGAATTGTGTAGGATCAAAATACTTTTTAACAACAAAACTGTTTAGAAGATCAAAATTTGACAGCTTTGGTGATTCACTCAAAACCTTGCATAGTAATTTTTTTAAATTTATTTTTGATTTTACTAATAGGTTTTTTTTGCAATTTTTGCTAGGTTTAATTAAAAGAGAGATCATTTGCAATAGAGACATACTCGGAGCACAGTGGAGTAGAAAAATATTTTGGAACCACAGAAAGATCAGAATTTGAAAAGTATTGTGATTCACTCAAAACCCTGCATAGAAGTTTTTTTTTTAATTTTACTATTGATTTTACTATTAATTTTTTTTACAACTTTTGTTAGATTTGTTCAAAATTCAGAAAAAATCAAAAGTCCTATATAATAAAATATTTACTATTAATTTTACTAGTTAAGTTTTTTACGATCTATGTTCCTATTTAGGTTTAATTAAAATTGAGGAAAAAAAATAATAGTTACCTTAAGCCCTTTATTCTTCTTATGTGAATGTAAAATTTCACCTTATTTTTAAACTCCCTCTACTACTTCATAATTAATGTTTTTCATTTTAGGCATTTTAGATTTAATAGATTTGTGTACTTACTATATATAGGGTGTTTGACATGTAAAGTAGGGGGACTACTTATTGAATCGGATCCAAACCATATCGACCCTATCTATTTTTTTTAAATGACATATGTTTATTGGTGTGCCCTATGTAATAAAACAAACTAGTGATGGTGGTGTTTGTATTGTTACATATCGCATTGAATCTTGTTGACCCTGTCTATTTTATCTAAAAACGATGCATATTTCTAAGTGTGCCTTGTGTAATACAACACATCGGGCATGGTATTGGTTTTATCGTTACATATCGCGCTTAATATATATAATTTGTCCATTTTCTAAAAAAGGACCTCTATTTATCCATATGCCCTATGTAATATAACACACTAGCATGCCTCTACCAAATAGCACCGTTAAGTGACTTGTATTTAATTTTTTATGTTTTCTTTTTTTGCTGTGATGGTGGTTCTTTTGTCATTAAAAATCACATCGTCATGATTTGAAGTTATTAAAAAACATCGTTGTTGGTGTTTAAGTAAAATATTAGTGCATTTAATACATCAAACACACTAGGGTGTTTATATAAATAACCACATTGGTTACCAAAATTTTTCCAGCCCAATGGTAACAGATCCAAAAAAGCAGAAAATGTAAGTTCTTTGGAAATTATTTGCAAGATTAATATGTTTGAACTATATGTGTGTTTAACTAACATGTATTCGTTAGTTTGCGTCATGAAAAGCCATAAAATGAGGAGGGTCGATAGTATTATTTCTAAGTATGTCCAGAAGAGTTTAAAAACTTGATAGGAAAACTGTAGAATATGAATCATGTGAATGAAAAAATAGTATTCAATATGACTTTTTTTTTTTTAATTTTCATTATTAATACACTTAATAATATTAGATAACGTTATTCGACTAATATATTAATTCATATATGTTTAATGTTCTAACAACAAAGGAAAATATCAATTTTATTCTAAGAGAAGAAAAATTATAGAGCATGTATATGAAAATGAATTGGTCCTTAACTCATTTGGAGTGGTGCTCGAGGTTAATGAAAGGGGACTTTTTTTTTACAAAACTATGAGGGATATAGTGGAACAAACATATAGGCATACTTTCCACTTACAATATAAAAGTCAATCCAATGATACTAAGAACCAAGTTATATCTAAAATACAAGAAGTGTTTCTAGAGCAATGGTTAATGAGACATGTTAGACTTGCAATAGGAAAAGCATACAAAAATAATAAAGGAAATCTTTCAAAAGGTAATATTCCTAATTAAAATAATTTTATAGACTTCATTATTAATATAAATTTTGTTATATTTAGTTTTCATATATCAATATAAAAATAGTTTATTACTTTTTTAGGAAGATTATGAAAAGTTCATATGCGAAACAGGTCAGTGTGAATGTCCAAAAAATTGTACAAGGACATGGCCAAAGAAATGGATGCAATTGCACCACAAGAGGAGCCATATCAATAAAAACATGCTTCAAATGTATGTAATCATTGACTTTGTACATATAAACAGATAAATTAGCATTAATTATTAATGTTCAAGTATTTTCTTGTAAAATAAAAACAAAATCGGAGTCATTCAACACATAAAACATGATGACAAGGAAGAAAATGCTTAATATCAAAGTTTGTGAGTAATTGTTAATATTTCCTTATAACAAATCAAGTTTCATTCTTGTATATCTGAAGTTGTTTTACAACAACCATCTTTGAATTTCTTCAAATAGGTGCTAACATACAAAAAAAAATACATTTGAAGAATTGATTAACATTGGGTCAAATATGGGTTGTGAGTATATGTTGGAATATAAAAAATTAATTGTGGAATTTGTAAGTATCTACATTGCCTTACATCTTTGAGTTTATAATTAATAGAAGAAAAATATTCTCTGTACTAATTCTATGATATATAATGAGGTATAAAACATGTAGGAAACAAAATATGGAACTATGCTAACAGAAGAGTTGTTCCAACAAGGCATGAGACTTGGCTTTGAAACCATGTGTAGAGTTCATGAGTCACTTATTGATATAGTACATTGTTTTTGTAGATTTTCTTCCAGATCCATCGCATTGAATTCTCTCACATCCTGAAGATGAACCGCCATTGCTGGTTCGAAACGTCGATCTCAAAATAAATTGAATGCGATGGATCTGGAAGAAAATCTACACAAACATGAGACTCACAGAAACCTCAAAGACAAAATAGTACATTGTTATTCGATTTAAATTTTTGTGGATTATTTATTTCAATTTTCATTATTCTCACCAACGTAGATACACTTATTGAACTTTATTTTTATTTTTATAAATGGAACATGATCAAGAAGATGAAAATAATTGATGAAATCAGCAAAACATTCGTCGAAATAACCCAATTCATGGAAGTATTTGGAGCACTAGCAAGATTTATAGCGAAGAATGATGATCTATTTGGATATTAGTGGAATTTGTTACATTTTTTGAAGTAATTGTGTGTGAAAGTCAAACATTTTTGTTGTTGGAATTATGATACAAGTGTTGTCCTTGATGGCAACTCACTCATAGGTCAGTTTAGTTTTGATAAAAGGAAACTCACAATATAACAGGTATATTCAGAGGTAATAGGGCAGTGGTATAGAAGAACAGGAAGATGGAACTAAGGTCTACTAATTAGAATAAACAAGTTGAAGGAAAAGGTTGAAGTAAAGCAATTTAAGAAGTATACACAGGTCCACTTAGTCAAAATAGTGTATACATGCTGGTCCACAAAACAAAAGGAGTGTATACGTATACATGCACTCTCACAAGAGGAAAAGTGCGTACAGGTTGGAAAATCAAGAGTAGAGAATACCAGGGGTAAATACCATGGTATTAGCCCACAATATTGAGTGGAGTAATGACTATTTGATCCCGCCCAAGAATAACATGGGTCGCTAAGTGGTTTTCGTTCGAGGTATTGAGAAAGGCCAGAAACTATATAAGGAGTAGAAGGTCATAAGGCCAAGTGTGCAAGTGAATGGGTTTCTAAGGAGTACTTCAATCTAAAGTATATTTTATGTTGCAGAGGCTATGTTGGTGATTTGATTTGAAAATATTCATGTGCACCTTGAATTCAATGTTGGATCAAGATCATGAGACCTGAAATGACTTATCATGAAATGATATCATATCGGTTGGGCTAGATCTAATTACGTACACCTGTTTTAGTTTTTAAATGTCATGATCTAGGTTTCTCTGAAGTCTGGAATTGTAGTAAAGTTATGAGCCAATATTTGTAGATCTTTATGCTGGTTCGTCTCGGTAAAAGCGCATGTACACGCAGGTTCTACTCTTCTAAGTAGCATATACAAAAGTAAAGCCCTTTTCTTTAGATCTAACTGATCTATTTGATCAGTTCTGTTTTTTAACTGTTGTTTGTCAATGAAGTCTTCTTAGATCCGAATGTAAACCTAAATGCATAAGGAGTTTGGTATATGATTGATTGATTGTATAAGTGAGAAGGGTGATCTATGCTACTACCTATGTAACACTTTGTAAATAGATAGTAGATGGTTAGTATATTGTTGGTTGCTACAAACTTTATTCAGAAGTTTTATGGTTCCGTAGTTTTGAATGTATATGTAGGTTTGATTACAGGAAGTAACGTATACATGCAAGTTGGGTTCAGTAAAGTAGCATATACATTATGATGCATGATTTTTGAGATTACAACTGGTTCTGAATGATGATTTAGGTTTCTGGGTTCACCACAGTGTTTAGGTGACACTGATTGGATTGTTGAGATTAACTAAATGTTGGTTGATGCAAATTAAGTTTCAAAGTCTGATGGATCCAATATGAAAATTTGATGAAACAAGGCCTTCATGTGTATTTTTTTGTACCAAGAGCATACAGTCTGAAAATTTATGAAATGTGGTCCCTGGAGGAAGAGAAAAGGTAGTAGCCTTCTGTAGGTTGGTGCCTACATACTAGTAATCACATTGGCTAGTACAAGAGCTAGGGGGTCGCAGCTCCCTTCGAGTAGAAGCTCAGAAACAAGAGAAGGTTTTAGACTTCTTCAGGTGAGTGCCTGTGTACTAGTATGAGTCTACACCAGTACAAGACTGGAAACAGATTTTCTTATTATTAAGAGAAGACAGAGACAACAGCAGCAGGTGATTTTCACCCACATTGGGTTTCCACCTTAAATCTTGGTGTTCATGTGTGTTGCTTATGTGTGATGGTTTATTTTGTTTTTACTACTTTTTTTAATAAGTTATTGATGCACTGGTTAAAGTTCAACACATGATAAATTGTCTAAATCACAAGTTTTCTGGGTATACGCTGGTTTCTCTAATCATATTTGCGTGTACATGCTAGTTCACTTCAAAAAAGTAGCGTATATAAATATGTTTGAGAAAAGAAAAAATATTGATCAGATAATACTGATTCACCCCCCTCTCAGTATTATTTCCAACAATTGGTATCATAGGAGGTCCTTCTGAAGAAGCTTGATCGCTTGAAGGAATATATTTCAAGATGAATAATCATGAAGGAATGGGATCCATCAGACCACCAATCTGCAAAGGGAGCAACTTGGTATATTGGTAAATAAGGACCAGAGCCTATCTACAATCGCTTGGAGTATATGTTTGAGAAATTGTAGAAGGAGGATACCAATTTCCAGCAACAATTCCTATAGACTTTGCAAGTAAGAAGTTATACGAAACCAATGCTAAAGTTGTCAAGACATTATTGGGAAGCTTGTAAGAATCAGAATTTGTCAAAGTCATGCAGCTCAAGACAACCAAAGAAATATGGCACAAAATCATTCAAAGATACGAAGGAGACTCTCAAGTAAAACGTGTTAAGCTTCAAACTCACAAAATTCAGTATGAAACTCTTAAGATGCATAGTGATGAGAGTGCTTCTAGTTACTTCTTATGTATAGATGAGATTTTTAATTGCATGAATAATCTGGGTGAAGAGATAAAGGAAGTTACATTAGTGGATAAAATTTTGAGATGTTTGTCTTCTAAATTTGAGTCAAAAGTGTCTGCCATAGAGGAAAAACAAGATCTTCAAACTATTACAGTGACTCAACTCCATGGAATCCTAACTTCCTTTGAAATGAGAAAAGGAGGTCCATCAAATATGAGAGAAGCCGCTTTTAAAGAATCAGCAAGGGGAAAATAAAAGGAGGAGCAGAATGAATCAAGACACATTTCAGAAGAAGAGGATGAGGTAAATTTTGTGAAGAAGCTTCAACAGGGTTTCGGAAGATTCATAGGTAAGCTACCTTTCAAATGCTTTGCCTGTGGTAGAGCCAACCACTATGTTGCCAAATTTCCTCATAAAGATAAATATGAAAAGGGAAAGGAATATGATAAAGGCAATAGAAAATAGGTTGTGAATAAAAGGATTTACTATACACATGAAGATAGTGATAGTTTATCTAATAATGATGAAGATGAAACTGAACAATATTATAGACTACTCATGGCCTATGACAATGATGATTTTTTGGATGCATTAGAACAGGAAGATTTTCTTGAAGAAATCACTAAACTCCAAATTTGTTTAGAAGAAAATAATATGATCATAGATACTTTGACATAGCAAGTTACTGAAAGAGAAAACAAAATGAAAATATAGAATGTGAAATTGTGGGTCTAAGAAAAGATCTTGACAAAACAAAATCTCTTAATCTTAGATTTGCTAAAGGATCAGAAACTTTAAGTGAAATCATAAAATTTCAGCATTCTCCTCTGATAAAGATGGGTCTTAGATATACTGAAGAACCATCTAAATCACAGAAGCCATCAACCTCCACTAGAAGCTATCTTGATGTAGAAAAGACTAGTGAAAAGTATGTCAATCACCGGAAAAGGCCTAAAATTACTCATGAGGTTAATCATACTCAATTTACTGCAAGGATGAATATTGGTATAAGCTGCAACCAACAAGTAAACAATGACAAAAGATTCTATGATCGTAGAAACTTCTTTAATGGGCAATGTTTTTCATGTCATAAATTTGGGCACAAGACTACTCAATGTGTTGCTTACAAAATCATCATGACAAGAGAAGCACAAAATCAAAGGGATGTAACAGGAATCAAGAAAATTTCCTATAATAACTTTTCTCCTCTTGAAAATGAAATAGAATGCTCGATTTGTAAAAAATTTGGTCATGACAAATCTGAATGGAGGAGAAAATTCCGACCAACACTTCAAAAGGAGCAAACACAATTAAATCCCAAGATATGGAGAAGGAAGGAATCTCAATCAGAAAGATGTGGTATATATTTTTGTGCAGAATGACAAGAAAATCACTGGTACATCAACAATGGATTCTCCAAACACATGAAAGTTGATAAAGAGAAACTCCATTCATATAATGCTTTAGAAAAGGAAAAGGATTTCTCATTTGGAAATGACACTCTAGCTGTCATTAAAGGTAAGGGTTTTGTTTTCTTGAAAGAAAATGTTAACACTGGAAATGTCATGTATGTAGATGGTTTAAAGCACAACCTTTTGAGTGTTAGTCAAATGTGTGATCAAGGAAATGAAGTGGTGTTTCGATTAAACAGATGTTTCGTTCGTGAGCTTGATACAGGAAAGACCATGATCAAAGGTACAAGAACTCCAAACAACTTATACATACTCAAAGGAGGACAACAACAATTCCATATGAGCAAAACAGATGAAAACTAGTTGTGGCATAGAAGATTGGGACATCTAAGATTTTCTCAAATAACAAAGGCATGTAGGCTCAAGACAGTTCATGATCTTCTAGATATCAATATCCTAGAAAATACCATATCAAAACCATGTCAAATCAGTAAGAAAACTAGAGTTCACTTCATCGAAAAGGAAGGGTCAGCAAGTAAGCCTCTTGAACTCATCCGTACTGATTTATGTGGACCAATGAGGAAAATGTCTCCTCGAGGAGAAGAATACTTTGTTTTGTTTATTGATGACTTCTCCAAGATGTGTTGGATAGGTCTTCTAAAGCATAAAGATGAATCATTTGAAAATTTTAAAGCCTTCAAATCTTTAGTAGAAAATCAATTAGAGCGAAAAATCAAATGTCTCTGATCTGATCAAGGAGGAGAATTCATATCAGATGAATTCTTTAACTTTTGTGAACAACATGGAATAAAAAGGGAATTTTCCACCACAAGAACTGGTCAACAAAATGGTGTGGTAGAAAGGATGAACAGAACAGTTCAACAAATGGATTAGGCTATGCTAGATGAGTTTGGAACTCCTACAACCTTCTGGGGTGATGATGCATTTCCTGTTGTGACTATTCTCGACAAAGTGAATGTTAGGGTAAATATAAATCAAACTCCATATGAAATTTGGTATGGTAAGCCTCCTACTCTAAAACACTTTAGAGTTTTTGGAAGCAATTTTTTTATCAAAAGGACTGATGAAAAACTTGGTAAGTTTGAACCTAGAGAAGACGAAGGTATTCTTCTTGGTTATTCATCTAGAAGTAGAAGATACAAATGCTATAATAACAGACTTCAGAAATTTTTTGAAATCATTGATGTTGTAGTTGATGAAGCATGTAGAAATATAGAACAAATGAAATCAACATAGGAACATGACAATGAGGAATATGGGGAATGCTTTCCTGCATCAAATCAAAATGATATTGAATAAGAAACCAATGAAGCACTAGAAGAAGATATAACAAACAAGGAAAAGACTCCATCCAGGTATGTTCAGAAGAATCATCAAGAATCCCAAATTCTAGGAGAAAAAGGGTCTGGAGTACAGACAAGAAGAACTCTTATCGGAACCTCAAGTTATCTAGAATTACTATCCCCCACATAACCTCAGAATGTAAATGAAGCCTGCAAATATGAATGTTGGGTCAAGGCCATGGATGAAGAATTAGACCAAATTGAAAAGAATGATACTTGGGAATTAGTTCCTAGACCTCATGATAAAAAAGTTATAGGAACAAAATGGATATTTAAGAATAAGCTGAATGAAAATGGACAAGTTATTAGAAACAAAGAAATACTTGTTTGTAAAGGTTATGCTCAACAAGAAGGTATAGATTTTGAGGAAACCTTTGCACCTATTGCCAAACTTGAGGCTATTAGGATGTTTCTTACCCTTTCTAGTTTTTGAAAATTCAAAGTATATCAAATGGATGTAAAATCAGCTTTCCTTAATGGAGATTTATAAGAAGAAGTGTATATTGAACAACCAGAAGGATTCATTCTTGTAAATGATGCAAAACTTGTATGAAAGATCAAAAAGGCTCTCTATGGTCTAAAACAGTCTCCAAGGGCTTGGTATTACTGCCTTGAAAAATATCTACAACAAAAAGGTTTCACGAAAGGTTATGCAGATAGTAACTTATACACAAAGATTGAAAATGATATACTACTAATTATTGTTGTTTATGTTGATGATATCATCTTTGGTAGCAATGAAGAATCCATGAGTTAGAAGTTTGCTTCAGTAATGCAACAAGAATTTGAAATGTCCTTACTTGGTGAACTTACTTATTTTCTTGGTCTGCAAGTACAATGAACAAAAGATGGTATCTTTCTTTCACAAACCAAATATCTCAAGGAGATCTTGAAGAAGTATGGGATGGAATATTCTAAACTAGTATGTACTCCAATCGTAACAGGATGTAATCTCAGCTCTAACAATGAATCGCCAACAGTAAACCAACCAACTTACAGATCTATGATTGGAAGTCTGCTTTATCTAATAGGTACCAAACCTGACATCATGCATGCAGTAGGAATTGTTAGAAGGTTCCAAGCAAATCCAAAGGAATCACATCTCCAGGCAGTCAAAAGAATCTTCAAATATCTTCAAGGAACTTAGGAATTTGGACTATGGTATCCTAAAGATACAAACCTTAGTCTTGATGCATATACAGATGCAGATTGGGCATCAAGTGTTGATGATCGAAAGAGAATAGTGGAGGTGCATTCTATATGGGTTCTCAGTTAGTGTCTTGTTTCAACAAGAAAAAAAGTTCGATTGCTTTATCTACAGCTGAAGAAGAATATGTGGTTGTTGCATCTTGTTGCGCACAACTACTTTAGATGATGCAAAATTTTCAAGACATTCAGATCACATGTACTCCACCCATCTCCATTCTATGTGATAATACAAGTGCCATCAGTATTTCAAAAAATCTAGTCATGCACTCCAAGACCAAGAACATACCCATCAAGTACCATTTTCTATGAGAACAAGTGCTTGAACAAAAGGTTAAATTGGAGTATGTTCCCTCAAAAGAATAGGTTGCTGTTATATTCACCAAACCGCTTCCTAGAGAAACATTTGAATATCTCAGACAAAAGTTGGGAGTAGTTCCTTCATATTCCAGCTGTTAAATCCAATTTTTCCGAGGAAGGTTATTATATGCGGGATTCATGAAGTATAGTTGCATATACATGTGAATTTCTGTGGCTGAAGGAGCTTATATGTTTTCCTGACAGAAAAAATAGCAATTCAGACTTTGATATGGTTGGTCTGTCTTATATTAATGATTCATGTCCAACAATATCCTTTGTTCATTAATTCTTTATCTGTCTGAAAAAGATGCCTTGATGAATGACTTGTTGACAATGCACAGGTAGCACAGGTTCAGGGGGAGCATTTGCCTTCACACACATTTTGCATTGTTGGCATTATGGTTGCTGATTTCAGTTATGGTTTCATATATTTATATAATTTGGTGCATAAGTCATGTAAATATATAGGGGGTGACATGATTTCTGTTGTCATAGTCTAAGTCCTATTGGACATATGATGTAATTTGTTTCCCCACTATGCCTAGGATGGATAGTGTAATATTTGTTGTATTTCAGTCATGTATAAACAATTGATATATCCCCACTTGGTTGGGTGGACGAGTCAAATGTGGTGAATCCCCACTTGGATGGGTGATTGATGTATGTAGGAGTCTTTGGTCATAACGAGGTCATACTCACGTAGTTTAGTTATAGAGTCATGTTATTCTTTTAAATCATATCTCTGCAGTCTCATCATGTACTTAGGGGGAGCTGGAAAACATCATGCATATCAAAGGAAGAGAGTAGCTTGGTCTGCCCTTTTTCACTTTATGTCAAAGGGGGAGAGTATTTTGGTGTTGCATGGTATCTCTATCAGTTTCTATAGCTTGCAGTAATCAACACCGTCATGGTTGCCATCAAGTCCATAGGGGGAGATTGTTGGCACTAAGATACAAGTGTTGTACTTGATGGCAACTCACTCATAGGTTAGTTTAGTTTTGATAAAAGGAAACTCACAGTATAAAAAATATATTCAGAGGTAACAAGATAGTGGTACAGAAGAACAAGAAGATGGAACTAAGGTCTACTAATCAAAATAAAGAAGTTGAAGGAAAAGGTTGAAGTAAAGTAATTTTAGAAGTATACGCAAGTCCACTTAGTCAAAATAGCGTATACACACTGGTCCATAGAACAAAAGGAGCGTATACGTATATACACACTCTCACAAGAGGAAAAGCACATACAGGTTGGAAAATCAAGAGTAGAGAATACCAGGGGTCAATACCATGGTATTAGCCCACAATATTGAGTGGAGTAACGACTATTTGATCCCGCCCAAGAATACCACAGGTCACTAAGTGGTTTTGGTCTGAGGTATTGAGAAAGGACAAAAACTATATAAGAAGGAGAAGATTATAAGGTCAAGTGTACAAGTGAATGGGTTTCTAAGGAATACTTATATCTGAAGTATATTTTATGTTGCAAGGGCTATGTTGGTGATTTGATCTGAAATATTTATGTGCACCTTGAATTCAATGTTGGATCAGGATCATGAGACCTGAAATGAATTATCATTGAATGATCTAATATCAGTTGGGCTAGATCTAATTATGTACACTTGTTTTATTCTTTAAATGTCATGATCTGCGTTTGTCTAAAGTCCGAAATTGTAGCAAAGTTATGAGCCAATATTTGCATATTTGTACGTTGGTTCGTCTCGGTACTCTTCCATGTAGCATATACACAAGAAAATCCCTTTTCTTCAGATCCAAATGATCTATCTGATCAATTCTGTTGTTTTACTGCAGTCTTTCAATGAAGTCTTCTTAGATCTGAATGTAAAGCTAAATGCATAAGGAATTTGGTATCTGATTGATTGATTGTATAAGTGAGAAGGGTGATCTCTACTACTACCTATGTAAAGCTCTGTAAATAGACAGTAGATGGTCAATATATTGCTGGTTGGTACAGATTTGATTCAAAAGTTTTATGTTTCAGTAGTTTTGAAGGTATACATAGGTTTTATTACAGGAAGTAGCGTATACATGTAGGTTGGGTTTAGTAAAGTATCATATACATTTTGGTGCATGATTTTTGAGATTACAATTGGTTCTGAATGATGATGGAGGTTTCTAGGTTTAACAGAGTGTTCTAGTGACAGTCATGTAGTTGTTTAGATTATTTGAATGTTGGTCCAGTATGAAAAATTGATGAAACGAGGCCTTCATGTGTATTGTTGTGTACCAGGAGCATACAGTCTAAAAATTTATGAAATGTGGTCCCTGGAGGAAGAGAGAAGGTCGTAGCCTTCTATAGGCCAGTGCCTACATACTAGTAATCACATTGGCCAGTACAAGAGCTAGTGGGTTGCAACTCCCTTCCAGTAGAAGATGGAAAACAAGAAAAGGTTGTAGCCTTCTACAGGTGGGTGCCTGCACACTGGTGTGAGTTTTCACTAGTACAAGATTGTAAACAAATTTTATTATTATTGAAAGAAGACAAAGATGACAACAGCACGTGGTTTTCACCCACATTGGGTTTCCACCTTAAATCTTGGTGTTCATGTGTGTTGCTTATGTGTGTTGGTTTATTCTGTTTTTACTGCTTCGTTTAATAAGTTGCTAATGCATTAGTTAAAGATCAACACATGATAAATTGTCTAAATCACAAGTTTTCTAGGTGTAAGGTTGTTTCTCTAATCATAGTTGCACGTACATGCTAGTTCACTTCACAAAAGTAGTGTATATAAATTTGTTTGCGAAAAGAAAAAATATTGATCAGATAATAATGATTCAACCCCTTCTCAGTATTATTTCCAACATTTGTTTAGTGTAATGGACCTAATGCCAAAAATTGAAAGACAAGGGGTTACCAATAAATATCCCATTTTGTATGAAAAAGATCCTTTTATTGACATATAATAAAATACATTTTAATTTATTCTATTTCATTGTCCAAAGTCGTGAAACGTTACACCATTTATTACATATATAGATGATTAATATTATAATAAAGAGATGTGAAATCTGATGATATAAGAAATTAATCATTTCATCATATACAAATGCGCTAATCAAAATTTAATTTGTATGAATATAGTTATAAGATATATATTGATTTTTCAATAAATAATGGATTTAAAAAATCACAATAATTGCACTATCACAGGCAGATGTTTCTAAAAAATAGAAAATACTAGTGCCTCTATAAAAAAGCATGTGTTGGTGTGTTATTTTATCTTAACGCACCGTTACAGCAAGAATTTTTGCATTGTCGGTAACGTTTCTGAAAGCTACAACACTGTGGCTTGTGAAAAATGTAAGCACTAGGGTGTTTAATCCTTCAAGCACCACTGTATTTTTATTTTAATGCCCTAGTGCATTGTAATTCTTAAAGAACCAATGCTTTCATAGAACTAATGCCCCGGTGCTACAAAATATTATTTCCAGACCCGATGCATTTTTCAAATCAACATCATTGGTTCTTTTATATTAGTAGCGCATTGAGGCTCTTATACAAATCATAAGCACCAACATTGTGAGTTCAAGTAAAAGAAACTCATCTAAAATATTTCTTTTTCTACCTTAGATTCATTCCTCAAAAGTATGAACTGAGGCGTTTGTTTAATATATATGCATTGGGGTGGTATACATTTTAGGCACCGATGTTCTTTGCATTCAACACTTTGATGTTTTTATTTAATTGTACAACCCTGGTGTGTTTATACATATAGTGCACGAGTGCTATTCTTCCATTAAGCACACCACTAAAACCTCTGACCGTCCAAATTTTTTTAATTGTGTTGAAGTTTTGTTATTATCTCTATGAAAAAATTCGCTACCACGAAAGGAAGTAGTAAAGAAGTTTTTTTTAACAATTTTTGCCAATTTTATAACACTAAAAATCTCTTTTATAACCTCTAGTAGAAGGTATTTTCCTTGTAGTGAACAAATGTGTCAATTCAAGTTTGGCAAAGAGGATAGAATAAGACAAAAGTATTGTTAAGGATGTATGTGAAGAATAGTATCATTCCCCATATTCATGATTACAAGACATATAATGAGATGTGGACTACACTCAAGAATTTGTATGATTCTAAACATAAAAATTGTGTCCTCTCTTTGAAAAGTAAGCCCCTTCTCCATTAATATGGAAGAAAATGAAACTATTAGTAATTTTGTTTCAAGAATTAAAGATTTAAAGCATAACATATGAGATATAGGAAAATCAATATCTAGTACTAATCTTATAACAATAACCTTAAATGGAATTTCAAATGAATAACAAATGTTCATTACGGGCTTTGCAACAAAGGAGAAAGCTCCCACTTTGATGAATTGGTAGGTATATTGATGGAGTAAGAAAGGGGGGAATATAAGGTCTCAAAATTTATATCTCGCATTGATGGCAAAAGGAAAAAAAACCCTTCCAAAGGAAATACATGGGAAGGAAGCAAGGGAGGAATGCCACCACAAAGAAATTCATCATTTGGAAAACCATAGTATATGAAGCCTCCACAAGTTCTGATACCTACAAAGGGTGATGTTATAATTAAAAGTTATTATTATGGTAAGATTGGGAATCATTCAAGAGATTTCTTTAAATGAAAGTATGATGAATCAAAACATAGAAGTAGAAGGCATACAAGTTACTTTGTTGAAGGAGGAGAAGCCATGAATAATGACTTTATGAACATTAGATTATTTGTTTCAAATGTTGCAATATCTGCTGAGACTAATAATTCAAATGCATGATTTGTTAACTCTGGAGCCTCTATTCACATGTCATGTAATAAAAATTGGTTTAAAAACTTCCATGAGTGCAAACATATACCCTGGGGATGATCTAACACATCAGATTAAATGGTATGGTGATGTGCTTGTAACATTACCAAATGGCAGAGTTAAACATATTCATAATGTGATGTGTGTACCTGGAATTAAGAATACTTTAATCTTTGTTTCTACCATAACATACCAAAATTTGAAGGTAGAGTTTTTGAAGTCACATTGTTTGGTGAAATATATGTAGGATCACTTCAAAGTTTTTGCTCTAGGTGTTAGAGTTTGAATATTATATAAGCTTGATGTGACAGGAAAAAGTCATAAAGTGTTGGCATCTAAAACCATGAAATCATAAAGTCTTTGGCACCAAATGTATGGCCATCTTAATTATCATGACTTACTCATACTTCATAAACAAAGAATGGTAGAGGGACTCCCATTGTTAAAGAATGAATATTCTTCATGTAGAGGGTGTGCATTAGGGGATTTACATATAGAAGAATTCCCTACTAATACGGATAGAAGAAAAATGTTTTTTTGGAACTTGTGCATACGAATGTGTGTCTGCCTATGTAGGCTAGATCATTTGGAGGGTCATATTATTTTTTGACCTCCATTGATGATTGCACAAAATATACATGGGTTCACTTTACAAGAAAGAAGTGTGATGTATTTGAATATTTTAAAGAGTTAAAAAAAACTTAGTGGAAAAGAAAATAGGAAAATACATCAAAATCCTCCAATTTGATCAAGGGCTAGAATACATATTGGATGCATTTGTCAATTACGACAAGCCCATGGAATCATACAATAGTACATAGTGCCACATAGTCCCCAAAATAAGGGCGTTGATGAAAGTAAGAATAGGACCTTGGTGGAATGTTTGAGGAGCATGATCGAAAGTTAAAATATTTCTAATGCCGTTTGGGTGAAAGCTATTAATACTATTTCTTATTTAAAAAATAGAAGTCCAACAAAAAGTTTGAACCATAAGACTCCATTCGAAGCTCTTTATGGTTATAAATCAGCAATAAACCATGTGAGAATGTTTGGAAGAAAATCTTTTGCTCATGTTCTGAAAGAATATGGGAGGAAACTTGATGTCAATCCTTCTTCACATCAATTATTTGCATGCAGAGATGTTTTGTTTCATGAACATGCGGATCAAATCCATAGGGATGAAAATTGTGATGCATGGCATATTCATCATGAAATTGATGATTCCAAAGAATAAGTTGAAGTAAAAATGGAGTAGAAGCAAGAGGATGAATTTAGTCATATGGACACCTCAAGCAGTGAAAGAACACCCATATGAGAAGACAGGTCACCACAAAGAAGGAGATGGAACAAGACCAGTGAAATCCCAAGAAGATCATCATGTTACACTTAACCACTTGTAAGGTATAAATATTATGACTTGATGACTAATGTACTGAATGACACAAAAAATTTGAACTTTAAAGAAGATAACAAACATGTCGAATGGAAAAATGAAATTAGAGAATAATATGATTCAATATAATAAGAAATTATACTTTGGAATTAACTGAATTTCCTTAAAATAAATTACCCATAAGATGCAACTAGCTTTTTAAACCAATATTTAAAGTTGATGGAAGTGCAGATAAACATAGATGTAGATTAGTTGCTAAAGGTTATTCAGAAAAGAGGGAATTGATTATGATGAAACCTTTACACTAGTAGCTAAGTTAAATATAAATAGAAATTTATGATTGTTTTAGCTACAAAACATAAATGCAAGCTTCATCAACTAGATGTTAAGTTTGCCTTCTTCAATGGGGAACTAAAAGAGGAAGTATATCTTAGTGAGCCATAAGGGTTTGTTAAAAGGGGACAAGAACACCTTGTTCATAAATTAAAGAAAGCTTTATATGGGTTGAAAAAAGCATGAAAACCATGCTATGAAAAGATGATTTTTTCTTTGTTAAAAGGGTTTTCTGAAAAGTCAAAGTTATCCTAATCTCTATATCAAGATAGATCATTAGGGGAATGTTGTTTTGATGTCCCCGTATGTTCATGATCTTATAATAATAGGAAATTATTTTAAATTGATTAATGAAGTTAAAGGGAAAATGTCACATATGCTTGAACTGAAAGACCTTGGTGAATTGCATTATTGTCATGGTCTTGAGGTATGAAGATAAGATTGAAAAACTATGGTTACACAAAGTAAATATATTAGAGAGATACTCAAAATGTGTAAAATAGATTTGTGTGAAGTAGTGTTAATACCTTTAGAAGAGAACGTCAAACTCTATAGTGATGATGGCACATGAGAAGTGGATAGAACATTGTATCTCCACTTAGTGGGAAGTCTAAACTATCTCACTACAACTAGGCTAGATATTGCATATTCCTTCAGCATGTTGAGTCAGTTCATGGACAAGCCTCTTGAAAGCCATTGGAAATTAGCTAAGGGGGACCTACAATGTCTTAAGGGGACTATTAATTATGGTATTAAATATACTCAGGCTTTTGATGTTGATTTGGTAGGATACTTTGATTCAAATTGGGCCAGGAACCTTAATGATAGAACATCAACTTTAGGATATGAATTCAACATTGGATCTAGGATCATGTCATGCAGAAATAATAAAAACCAATTATTTCTTTATCATCAACTTATATTGAATATAAAGCTTTGTGTAGTCCTACATGTGAAGCAGTTTGGTTGCGGTGAATTCTCAAAGATGTTGGAGAAGAACAAAAAATGGCTACTATTATTCAAAGCTCCATCAAATTGGACCATAATCCTATGTACCATTCAAGATAAAAACATATTAACACTAAGTATCATTTTGTGAGGGAAAAAATGCAGTCTAAAGAAATTACTTTAATTTATTGCAATAAGAGTGATAATGTGGCTGACATCTTAACAAAGCCTCTTGCAAAGGAAAAGTATGAGTCATTTAGAACTATGGTAGGTGTGGTATGAATAACATTTCTCCATTAAGAGGGAGACTTAGAATAACAGATAAATGTAGACTTTTCTAGATTATATTATTATTAGCTATTTGTTGTGTCTCTTTGAGATTGTGGGTTTCATTTAGTTTTTAGATCCTATTTATAAGGAGGTTGTTCAAACTCCTCAACTAATTTGTAATCATATATATATATGTTTTTTCTATGTGATTGAATCAAGTTGGGAGTGCTCATTGTCTCTAAGTTAAGTTGTTACTCAACTAAGAGCTACATCTCTCTTCTATTATTTTTTCTTCCATTAAATTATGTGGTTAATATGTAAGTTGACATAATGCACAAAGAGATATAAATGGAAACAAAATTCATCTTTTAACAAATTGTAAATCAAATATACATCAGATAAACACAACAAATGCAAATATAGATAACTGATGAAGAAATCCAAATTTACAAAGCTCACTTAACATGACGGAAATGTGCATTTATACAAATATATGAAAAATTTAGAATGAAATTTGGTACTCCAAAAGTCTACCAATGCAAAAAAAATAAATAATAATATCTTAGTTTTGAATATACAAAAGAAATCTCTAGTCTCTAAGGTTTCTCTTAGCTCGCATAATTCTTCAAACAGTCCTGCTTTGTTCTAAGATTGTTGCCTCAGAAAATTGCTCACACAAAATAGTTGAGTCCCTCCTCCTCATAAACAAAATGAGTTTCCATAAAAGGCCTTCCTCAAGAAAATCCTGATCTCAGTTTCAAACCATAAATTTACAAAATCTTTCTTATGGTAATCATCTCTAGAAGAAGAATCTTCTACTCGAAAGTTTCTTTGCTTTTAAAATCTAGGATCAAGACCTACATTTCAGGGTCCATAAATGCCACCTTCATTGCACTAATCCCCAAGAACCATAATACATCATCATTCTTGGATTATATACCCATTTCGATATGCAACATGGTCTATATGTTGATATCCAAATTAATTTCTAATAGGTTAAAGAATTCTTTGTCAAAGCATATCACGATGGAACAATTTGGCTTTTTGGAGGGGAGACAAATCGAAGATGCAAATTCGATGGCACAAGAATGCCTGCATTCCATCAAGGTTAAGAAACAGAAGGTTAGTTTGATGAATATTGACTTGAACAAATAATATGAGCGTGTGCATTGGGAATTAATGAGATTGATTCTCCATAGAATTGGACTTGATCATCAGAACTATGAATGGATTATGGCTTGTGTTTATTCCAAAAACTTTTTGGTGATCATTAATGGTTTTCCTACATATTTCTTCAAGTCAAACAGGGGTTTGAGACAAGGACGTGCTTTGTCTCCTTTAATTTTTCTGTTGGTTATGGATGGATTAAGTAGGAAAATAGATTATACAAGGGATCATGGTGGGTTTGAGACAATGATGTGCTTTTTCTCCTTTAATTTTTCTCTTGGTTATGGATGGATTAAGTAGGAAAATGGATTATTCAAGGGATCATGGCATTATTAAGGGTATCAGGTTGACTACACATATGATAATAACTCATTTAATGTTTTTTGATGATCTTCTTTTAGAAGGTGAGTTATCCATTGTTGAGTTGTCACATTTTCATATGATACCCAATTCATTTGGGTATGCCTCTAGTCCTTTTAAGAGAAAAACGAAATCTGAAATGATTACTAGATATCTTGATGATTTTGTGACTAAGGAGGTATGTAGCATATTTGGGGTGTCCTCAGTTCATATTGACATCAGTTTCAAATACCTCGGGTTCTTTTTAAAGCCAAGCAATTACAGAAAGGCAGATTGGGATTGGTTGATATAGAAGTTCAAAAAGAAGTTGATCAATTGGTCTAAAAGATGGCTTTCAATGGGTGAGAGATTGATTCTGATAAATTTTGTGACACAGAGTATTCCTATTTTTTTATTCATCTATACCTCCTTCGAAAGGAGATTACCCATAAAATTAATTCTATAATTTCTAGATTTCTACTATCAAGTCATAACCAATTGAGGAAAATACATTTAGTTTGATTGAATGCCATTGTTAAGGACGTTGAAGAGAGTGGATGGGGTATTTTGGGTACACAATCTTTCAATAGTGAACTGATCATCAAAAGCTTATGGAGAGGATTGACAGGTAATGACATCTGGTCTCATATTATAAAGGGTAAATATCTAGAATACAAGGATATGACGAGTGGATAAAGAATGGAGTTGTTGAAAACAAGTCTCTCCCTTTATTTGGCATAGTATGATGGGAATTGGTCATTGGCTATTTAGGGGCATGTGCTGGGAGGTGCAGGATGGAAAGAGGATTGAGGTAGGCATGAAAATTATAAAGAGGTTCCAAGGAAACCATTCTTTATTCGTAAATTTGCTACACCATCTACACTGTTGAGATACCTTTTATCTTTCAAATATTACTATAGTCCAGGAATATACTAACAATTTTGTGTTTTGGCCTAGCATAGATGTATTTGGATTAGCTGGTTTATTGGCAGCAAAATGGGAATTTTATATTTTGAATTAAGTGTTACTGGGGTTAATATCTCTGTACAGGGGGAGAAGTTGTTATGAGATGGGAAATTCTATAAGGGGTAGATAGTGGCTAGAGAAATTTATTAAAAAAATTATGAGCCCTTGACAAACCATGTTGCTAATTTATGGTTCGAAAAGTCATGGTCATGGGAGATATTCCAAAAACTTAAATGTTTTTGTTCGCTATCTATACACAATAGAATCGTTACCTGGGAGAATATTAAATGCAAGGGTTTCATTAGTCATAGGGTTTGTGAATTGTGTATGGAACAATCAGAAGATGTGAGACAACTATTTTTGGTATATCAATTTGAGGTTGAGGTTTGGAAAGGAGTCTAACAGTCCCTTCATATTGCAATGATTGTTAGGGTTCAAGAGAAATAAATATAACAATCAAGAAACACACATTCAAACCATGTACACCATGATTGTCTGGAAAACCCCAATTGGGGAAAAAACCAACCAATAATAGATCTATTATTGTCCTTGGCTAAAACATAGCTAAGCTGGCCAACAACCTGAGCTTTCATAGGTCAACCATGGCTCCCTACAATGGAGAATACACAAGCCTTTTAAGGGAATCCACTAGATCTAATACCATGAGCTCAATACCATGAGTCATCAATACTAGGTGCCCAAAACCACAACTGTTAACCATAACTGTTGACATAACCTCAACTCCACCATAGGGTCAAGTTTATCTAATAATCCCCCCTTTAAACTTGACTTTGGGTTTTCCTTGGCCAAAACTAGCCAAATCTGTCAAGTGAGCCAGCCACCACTCACCTCCAGGCCCTACCCAGTCAATGTTAGGGTATTTGATAATCTCACACGTTGTCCTAGTTCAGCATGCTTCATCATACCACCACATGCATCACCATATCACCCACGTGGACATTCAGACTTTACCAATGATTTACTTGGGTACGCATGCCTTGGTCTTATAGTCGTATACCCATTTACATGAAAATTTTCACCTTCAACAGAGATTTGGAAGACTCTTCATGCTCTGCTCATGCAGCACTTCACGCAGAGATGGGGTTTGGCCTTCCTTCATAGAATACACGGCACCTTCACGTAGCAAAGTCTGCTCATGCAGCACTTCACGCAAAGATGGGGTTTGGCCTTCCTTCATAGAATACACAGCACCTTCATGCAGCAAAGGGTACTCCTCCTCAAACGCAGATGGCCTCCTCACGCAGACTCTGTCACGCTTTAACCTTTGTGTGCAGATGACTCCTCCTCACACAGTCAATGCAGAGAAGAAGGAAAAACAATCTACGTGTTGTCCCGCTCTGTCACACTCACGCTCTGACCCAACCCTTTATTTGTTTTTTCTCAGGCAGATTCATGTTCCAGCAGGATCTATATTGCTTGGGATTGATCCCGTATAACTCTTTTTACATTACTAGCCACGCGCCCCGAGAATTTTCCACATTTTCTTTTAATGTCTTTGTGTTATTCCTCTTCTTCCCTGTGGTTTCTTTTCAGCCCGCAACGCTTTGCTGGCGCTTCCGCTGCCTCCTTCGTGGGCAGTACCTCTGCGTTTAATTCTTCATTTTCTTCTTGCTCCTCATCGAACCAGGCCTTGGCAAAGCCTTCAGGCTTCATTTTCTTCTTGCTCTTCATTGAACCATCACTCAACGAACACTACTGGTTTTTGCAATGAGCTATTGCTTCAACCACTGCCACTACTTCGTCGATGGGAAAATTTCGAACAGCTATCTGCAAACCAGAACTCTAATACCACTTGTTAGGGTTCAAGAGAAATAAATATAACAATCAAGAAATACACATCCAAACCATGTACACCATGATTATCTGGAAAACCCCAATTGGGGGAAAAAACCAACCAACAATAGATCTATTATTGTCCTTGGCTAAAACACAGCCAAGCCGGCCAACAACCTGAGCTTTCACCGCTCAACCATGGCTACCTACAATGGAGAATTGGGTCTTTATGCTAAAAAAGAAAGCTGATGTATTCAATGTCTTTAAACAATTTAAAGCAATGGTAGAGAAAAGAACAAGCAAATCTATTAAATGTTTAAGAACTGACAATGGTGGTGAGTTCACTTCAATTGAATTTGAACAATACTGTAAGGATGAGGGAATTATTAGACACAAAAATATTGTTTATACTCCTCAGCAAAATGGTGTTGTTGAGCATATGAATCAAACTCTTATGGAAAGAGCCAGAAGCATGATCAACAATGCTAACTTGAAAAAGGAGTTGTGGGCAGAAGCAATATCTACTGCTTGTTATTTAGTTAACAGATCACCTTCAATAGCAATTAATTTTAAAATTCCTGAAGAAGTTTGGATAGGTCAGTCTTGTGATTATTCACATTTGAGGATATTTGGTTGTGATGCTTATTCTCTTATTTTTAAAAATCAGCATTCAAAATTAGATCCAAAATCGAAATGTTATGTATTTGTTGGGTATGACTATGCAGTGAAAGGATGCAGGTTGTGGGATCCTACATTACAAAAGATAGTCATTAGTAGAGATGTAACATTTGATGAATCTTCTATTTTAAAATCAAATGTTGAAATAATTGAAGAGGAACAGGTATTGCCAAATCAACGAGTTCAGTTGGAGGCTAGACCTTTTGGTAATAGTCAAAAGGAAGGAGAGACTTTTGGAGAAAAAGGTGTTGAAGACACAAAGGAAGCTATTGAAGCTTTTGAACTAGTTCAAGTTTCTGAACCAATTCAGTAACCAGTCGCTCTAAGAAAGTCTACAAGGGAAAGAAAACTCCCAAAAGGTATGAAGATTGTGCTTCATCTTTTGCTTTGATTACTGAAGATGGGGAACCTTCATGTTATCAAGAAGCAGTAGATGATACAGATAGTGAAAAATGGAAAACGACTATGGAAGAAGAAATGGATTCCTTAGCCAAGAACAATACCTGGGATCTTCTAGAGCTTCCTAAAGGGAGAAGTGTTGTTGGATGCAAGTGGGTCTTCAAACTAAAACGGAAAGTTGATGGAAGTATCGAAAGGCATAAGCCAAGACTGGTAGCAAAGGGGTATTCTCAGGTTGAAGGTATAGACTTTCATGAGATTTTTTCTCCAGTTGTAAAACTTGTTTCTATTCATACTGTGTTGGCACTAACTACGTTACTTAATCTTGAGTTAGAACAGTTAGATGTTAAAACAACTTTTCTACATGGTGATTTGAATGAAGAGATATATATGGAACAGCTAGAAGGTTTTGTACAAGGTCGCAGCAGAAGATTAGTTTGCAAGCTCAGGAAATCATTGTATGGTCTGAGGCAATCTCCCAGACAATAGTACAAGAAGTTTGATTCCTTCATGGTGAGCCAGAACTAATAAGAAGTGAGTATGATCATTGTGTATACTTCAAAAGTTTCAATGGCATATTCATTATCTTAGATTTGTATGTTGACGATATGCTTATTGCAAGCAAAAGCATGGAAGAGATCAACAGGTTAAAGGCTCAGCTCTCTAAGATGTTTGATATGAAGGATCTTGGAGCAGCAAAACATATCTTGGGCATGGAGATACACAGAGACAGGAAAAATGGTAAGCTTTGGTTATCACAGCAGAAGTATGTGGAGAAAATACTTGAAAGGTTCTGTATGAACAATGTGAAACCTGTTAATGTTCCATTAGCTTCCCATTTTAAGATTTCTTCTGTTTTGAGTCCTCGAACTGATGAAGAAAAGAAGTATATGTCTCATGTACCATATGCAAATGCTATAGGCAACTTAATGTATGCGATGGTATCTACAAGACCTGACATTTCACATGCAGTTGGAGCTGTCAACAGGTTCATGGCAAATCTAGGTGAAGAACATTGGCAAGAAGTGAAATGGGTGCTTCGATATCTAAGAGGCACAAGTGACCATTGCATCATCTTTAGTGGTAGTGAAGGATCAGTCTACGGATATGTAGATGCTGATTATGCAGGTGATTTGGACAAAAGAAGATCTACTAGAGGTTATGTCTTTACTCTTGCAGATGGAGCAATTAGTTGGATGTCAAAGCTTCAAGAAACAGTTGCATTGTCCACTACTGAAGCTGAATATATAGCTGCTTCAGATGCCACTAAAGAAGCAATCTGGTTAAAGGGTCTGCTTGATGAGATTGGAAGGACGCAGAAGAAAGTGGATGTACTTTGTGATAGTCAAAGTGCTATTCACTTGGCTACAAATCCTGCTTATCACAGCAGAACCAAGCACATTGATGTAAGGTATCATTTTCTGAGACATGTGATCGATGGCAGAAATGTAGCTCTTCAAAAAGGTCCATACGTGAGAGCATTGTGCAGACATACACAAAGCCAGTTATAGTAGAGAAGTTGCAATGGTGTTTAGTTTCTCTTGGCTTGCAGAAAAGATGATGAATGGGCATGGACAAGGGATTATGAAAATTGTTGTCAAGGTGGAGTTTGTTGAAAGTTTGACAACGAATTATGTAAATATGAGTAATAATTGTATTAGTTACTACTAGTTAGTTTTATACCGAAACAACAGTTATGTAACGGAGGATGCTTGTATAAAACTAGTGAATGCCTGAGCAATTGTAATCATGGAGAATCATTGTTGATTGAATAGAGATTCCAATCCCTTGCCCTGTGGATGTTTACTTGACACCCTGTCAAGGTTTTACCACATAAATCTTGTGTTGTTATTTGTGTGTTTGGTTTTAGTTTTCCAATTAGTTATGAGCTTTTCTTGGTCAAAGTATAATTGAATGTTTATTTTCTTTCCTCATTTCCCCTATTCGAACTACAATGGCATGGAACAACAAATCTCTAGAGGAATATTTGAAACACTGGCTTTGAACACAAAATACCTACTGCACATTTCCATTTCATATCATATGGGGCATTTGGCGATGCATATACTGACATATTTTTGAACAAGCCAAGATGGAGGTTCGGAACACGGTGTTAAAAATTATTGCATATTTTCGAGAGATTGGGCCTAGAATACAAGTGAAGAAAAAGAGAAATATTATCAAAAACGATATATGGAAAACATACTCGGCTTCTTTGATGGCATGAGTTCTAATAGAGAATGTGGTTGTGGCATATACATAGTCACAAAACCTGGAAGATGATATAATTTTTTGTGGGAGGGTGGTAGGGGAACTAACAGTTGGGATGAAGTCATAGCATTATGCGGTGTGCTTTTATGCGCCAAATGGGTTGGAATTGATATATAGTAGGTGTATGGGGACTCAAAGTGTACAATTGACAATTGACTGGGTGCATGGGAACTTACAATTTCATCCACCATGGTTGTCCAACTAGATGAGGAGAATTCATACTTTGGAGAGATTCTTCCAGCATATCTCCTTTAAGCATATCTATAGGGCGCAGAACCATACAATGGGTCTACTATCAAAAAGAGGAATAGCCAAAGTTTCAGGTGTGGTTCATTTTCCATCTTTTTCACAGCGTACATTAGTAAATGTTGGTACTATTCATTCTATGTAGATTTAATTGAAGTAGTAAATATATTGACAAGTAATGTAGGAGTATATGTGGGAAAAATAGACAATATGGAAGTAGGAGATTGAAAGAATGTATATTTGGAATATGTTAAATAATATTGATACTAGAGGTTGTGGGATATGTATCCTGGAAAGAATTGTGAATGTTGTAATCACTTTTTCCTATATAAAAAAAAATACAAACTGTTTCTTTTCACTAAAAAATACCCTCGAAATTGAAGTCTCTTCTATAAATTTTATTAAGATCTTTTAATTTGAATCTTTGAGATTAACTCCAACAACTCGAAAATAAGAGTGAAATAGTGTCAACCTAATTCATTTGCTTAGAGTTATCTCATTCGCTTCAATGTTTCTAGCGAGGTTTTTGATCTAATATGTTGCCCAGAATTTCAGGACTGCGCTTTCCACAGTCAGAGTTCTTAAATTCACACATGCCACGACACAATCTGATCTTTGAAGAATGTTTTGTGCAAGTTGCCACATAACTCACCATACAAACAAGAGAAAACAAAGATTTAATTAAATTTCAACAAATCATACAATAGTGGTCTTTAATTAGATATAGATCTCTATTATTTGCTTGACAGACAGTTTCAGTGTTCTAAAATAGTCATTGTTGATTAAATAGTTCAATTTCTATTTATGTCTGACTTTTATTGGGCCAAAGACCATTTATTGTTCAGACTGTGTGGTCGGTTTTAATTTGATGTTTCAAATTTGGAAGATTCAGAGTGCATATTTGTGGTAATGAAAGTGACGTGCAGGATGGAGTGGTGCAGAGAGAGGGTGAGCTAGTCCGAGATTGTAGATAAGGAGTGGCTTAGCCAGGTACGATGGATGGCGATGGGTCATTGGATTGGTGGTGAGGTGCGTTCCAAATTGAATGTAATCAGGCTGCATATCGGAATATGCGAGAGATGACGTGGAGGGGCGAGGAGGGTCATTGGATTGGTGGTGAGGTGCGTTCCAAATTGAATGTAATGAGGCTGCATATCGGAATATGCGAGAGATGACGTGGAGGGGCGAGGAGGGCATGACAAACTAAGTGGAAGTGGAGGGTCTGACAAACTAAGTGGAAGAAACGCAGAGTGTGGTGTTAGCAAGCCTTGAGAAAGATGGGATGACGGGAGGCACAGCTATCCATGTGGACCAGTAGCTTCGTATGGCATATTTGAATTTGGTCCTCCCTTGTTTATCTAACAAGTATTGCGTAGCATAAAATTGCACAAAAAATTGGGTGTGTTAACAGGAACCCCTTTATTGCGCATTGGCAAGTCCGTTTATCCCGTAGGCTTTTACTTGTTTTGCTGGGCGTGGGGCATGGTTTTATAGATTTGTTGAATGTTTTAGGGTCCCACGCATTTCTAAATACGGTCACACCTATATATGTCTACTTTTTCTTGGTTATATTATTTATATATTGTTTATTATTGCTCTGAGAAGTGTTTTATAGCGGAGTATGGGGTAGATCTCATATATAGGGATAGATCTTATGTAAACGTAAACGTGAACATTTAACATGTGATGTTTAACATTTAACATTTTTAATTTAATGCCGGCTCTATTTAGAAATCAATCTAATTATTATTATGCATAAACACAATATAAATTTAAAATATAAAGAGGTTAATGAACACTAAAAAATAAGTATGGTAAATAAATATAAATATAAATAAACTAGAGATATGGTAAATAAATAAAACCTCTTTTTATACTTACTCCAAAAGTATAGTAAATAAATAAAAATATAAATAAATTAGAGGTATGGTAAATAAATAAAACCTCTTTTTACATTTAGTCCATAAACTTCTTTATATTTACAAAGACTAAAAAAAAGCTTTATCTAAGTGAAGCCTCTGGACCAAATACCATTTTAATATCGTGGGCCAAATACCATATTTATAAAAGAGGTATGGTAAATTAATAAAAATATAAATAAACCACAACTCTGGGAAATAAATAAAACCTTTTTTATATTTACTCCATAATTCACTTTATATTTACGAACACTTCAAAATGAGGTTATATTTAGGTGAAGACTATGGGCCAAATACCATGGGTCAAATTATTATTAATACCATACAAAAAAAATTATTAACCCTAATATTAATATTAATAAAAATAAATATGGCACATGGTATTGACCAGTATTGACCTATGATAGTAGCCTATTTAAAGCAGGAATTAAACCAGCATAGATCTATCTGTACTCTTGATGTACTAAGCCCCGAGAGGGCTCAAATATCTTGATATGCAAACTACCATGGAGTTAAAAAATATTTGATCCATAATAATGATGGATCTATAATAGTTTATTTAATGATTTATATATTAAATGTAACATGTTGTGTTGTGTTGTGTAATATTATATGATTTTTTGGTAATGTTAATGTTTTTAGTAATGTTTTTCGAATTAATCACATCATAAGTCATTTCAAACCATGTGATGTGGTTCATTCTCAAGACAAAGGTAATGTTTTTATATTTTAATTTTTTCTTGGATAATATTTATTTTGTATTTTAAATTATATGTTATTATTTATGTTTTGTTATATGATTTACATAATATATTTACAATGTATATATAATTATAATAATATTATAATAAGTTTATTAATATATTTTTAATATTTAATATGTTTATAATTGTGTTAAGAGTAATTCTCTAGCTTGGTATGGTAGAGATGTTGTAATGTAATGTCTTGTTCAACATTTTGGCTCAGTCAAATTACATAGAAATTAATATTAAAATTAAATTAAATTAAATATTCCTAGATCCATCTTAACATCAAATCTACCAAGGTAGAGGGTAGAGGTATTGAATCCCTTGAGATGCAAACCACTTTTAGATGGAAAAGAGCTTTAATTACTTTAGATGCTTGGTAGATCCGGAATTAAGATTAATGAAAGTACGGTATATATAATACAATATAATATATGGTTTACATTAACATTTATCATTTGTATTGATATATTAATATTTATGAATACATTAACATTGTTACTAACATATATGCACATATTTTCCTATTTTTCCAAGGATAATGGGAATTCCATGTGGAAATGAAAGGAATGCATCAACAAGTTGCCACGTCACCAAGTGTAGTCATTAAAGAAGTGGAAACAAAATGTCTTCAAACTGTCATAACTTTCAAACCACAAGTTGGAATCAAGAAAATTATATATCATTGAAATCTCTTAGAGAAGTGAATGCAATGGAGCACTTCAAATAATAATAAAAATTGCAAAATCATTTAAAATCAAGCCATCAAAAATAATCAAAAGCGATATAAGAAAAAATTATATGGGGTGCATTAATTTAAAAAAAAATTATGATGAAAAGTTGTAGTGACAACAAATGATGACTTACTAGGGAGAAGAATTTATCTTGGGTGTGAAATATAATGGGAATAAATTAAAAAAAAATGAAAAGATAACTTTCATTAAATTCTTAGGAATCACACCATATCCCATGGTCCCCACATAAATCAAGCAATATAAATTCTAAAAATTATAGTACTTGACACCAACTCAGTCTAAAATCAATGAATCCAAACACAGGGAACTTTATCTTTTATGTTTCCGATTGGACATTATAGGTATGGCTATGAATTTTTATAATGGGTACACCTCTACTCGATATAAGGTTATCTCTTTTCTCAACATTACCTCGCTGATAAGAAATGTCCATAGCCTCGATGAAGATGTCTTGGTACCATACAAGCATAGCCCTATTATTAACAAACATCCATAGTTCGATGTGTTTACTTAGACATCCTATAATAAAAATGACTTATGTGTAACCCTTTAGATTAGCTTATTTATGAATTACATTTATGAAATTGGGCGAAGAGTATAGAGTGGTATTAGATATGTTTTTCCTTAAAAGAAACATATATAATACTGGTTAAGTTTGACTTCATCAGCCTTCCCCATAACTACCCATGTAGAGGACATATTACAATGTGGCCGGATCGGTGGAATTCAAAGAATAAAACTAAATTCGATTTTTTCCTTTATAAATATGAAATATACCACTTGAGATACATATAATTGTTCCTAGCTCCTTAAGAGTCTTTGCGTCAATGTAGAGAAAAATAAACTTTAGTAAAAAGGTTTTTTAGATAGATAAAAATTCGTTCTAATGATAAAGTATAAATCTCCTAGGGCTACCAATTGGTGTTGTATGGAAATTATTACTCATATAGATTTTGAAAACACCATAAAATCCAATCCAAACTAAAAGCAGAAATAAAAACCAAATCACAATAAAGAAAAATTATTAACGAAACAATACTTTCTCATCTACAACAAGAAAATAAATTACCAAATAAAAAAATAAATTAATAAGCCACAAATGCATGAAAACCTTAACCAGACCAGATAAGAAAATATTGCTTAACATAAAGAGAAAGTGCATCAGTAGTGCCAGAGTAATATTTTATATTAAGATTATATTAGATTTATCTTGTAGGGAGATTATTAGTGAGGCTTTTATTTCAAAATCAAACTCTAACTAACACAAAGTTATGAGTAGAAGTGTAAATATGAATATTTCACCAAGGTGTTATCGTTTGAATATATCTTGCTTCATGATTAATGATAAAATTACACATTTATTATATAAGCTAATATTATCAGATATTAAGATATATCCTTAGTACTTCATGAGAACGATGATAAGTAATGACTACAGAAATGGTAAACTATGTAACGTGATGATAACTTAGTCTTGGTTTGAAAATCTTCCTAGCTTCTTATTCAAATGAAAGGAAATAAAACTTAATAAACTATATTGAAACCTAATCTAATCTAATTTGGAAATTTCAAACTAGGTAGAGTGAAATTCTACGGAATCCATTCCAATTTCTTAAAACCTGCACATATATGTACATCTAAAATCAACCACATGAATAATAATAATTTACTAAATTGTAAAAAGGAAAATAAAATTTATTTGTATCTATATCTAACAGGTACAAGAAAAAAAACCTATTTTTTACAAGATACTTTGTTTATAAATATCTCTCCAACGTTGATTCTATTCTATCATCAAATTCAATATTATATACAGGAAATTGTTGAGAATGAAACATAGTTGGAACAACTGTGTATTGAGCAACTATACAAGAGTTAATATCATTCATTCAATTTACAATCCAGAAAACATTGCCATTACTATATGTAAAAAAATATTTTCAAAAAACATCCCTCCATCGATGTTTCAATTGGATTAATATGGTCAGAGTGAAAGTCAATTATAGGTCGTGAAGAAACAATAGATGAACGGCATAGCTAGTAGGTCTTAACTAGTGTACCCTTAGGGACTAGAGCTTGTTGGAGGCTCATGTCATTATCAATCTTAACGGACTATTGAAGCTAATAGACCAACATTGTTGATGGAAATTCCAATGCTTTACTTTCTTGATAATGATTCAAATATTCATTATGATATCCGTCCACAAACTCGTAAGACAAGTCTATAGTACTCATGTATTTAATATACCAACATAAAATGTTGAAAAGGTTTAGTATTGCAATTATATGTAAAATATATATATTAGCGTTACAAGGATGTGGGAACCAATATATTATTACTTTTCCTTCAAAAGTTTCACTCAATATGTTACTAGAAAAAATAATACCATTATCTATTTGTGAATCATGTTGAAGATGAGCCCAATATTCAAAAATAACTTGATTTACACTTTTGGCGGGAATGGTTATATGTGGTAAAGAATTGAATCATTTTGATGTTTAAAAGATCCAAGACGAGGATCTATTAAAACATTATCTATATTAAAACATATATTATCTTCACTTTGGGGATTGATAATATGAGGACTTGACATAACCATCACTAAAGCGTGAAGTGTATTAGTATCATCAATCTCCAAATATTCATCCTAAATGAATTTGTTGTTTTCTCCTATAAGAGATAAATCGGAACTAGAAGATAATCAAATATGCATGCATTAGATTCACTCGAACTAACTGCAGAATTATTTGTTATCATTCCTCTATTCTGATCATAATTGATGGAAAGTTGAAAACTACTCTAATATATGATAGTTCCTTTGTTTTCATGATGGGAACATGTACATGAAGGGGCTAGCACACAAAAATGAGTCATCATTGTATGACAAAGAATCATCAAACAAGTCAAGGTATTTTGAGTAATGATTGTTAGAAAAAATATGATTAAAAGCTTCTCTATTGAAACAATCATCATCATTATTGGCATTTGAGGTTTGAGTTACTAATTCTTCATTATATTGTTCTTTACAACCAACTATTTTATCAAAATCTAAAGTAACTTTAGGAGTCAGAATGGTGTTTGAATGCGATTATATTTTCCCAAAACTATTCATTAACAAATTCAAGGCTAGTTGTTTGAACATGATGTTCAATATCAGTAGTATATACGAAAGAATCATTCATAAAATCAATTGTAACATGTACACTTATAAATAAAATATTCTCACGTTTATCATAACTATTTTGTATAAATGGAAGAAAATAGAGGTGAAGAAACCATTCAGATAGGTCTATGTCAGAAGGTTTATCATAAATATGAAATTTAAAACTAATAAGAAAATTGATCACAAATTCACCTTCTAACCTATGCATTTTTTCAAGTTCCAAACATATTTTATCATAATCACAATCTTTAAATGTATGTACAAATTCACTTACAAACTAATCCCATGTGTGTACGAAAGTGGTAGGAAAATATTCACACCAATCCCTAGCCAATAATGTAAAAGTGGGAATGAAAACCTTGCATATGAAAGCTTCATCAATATCATAAGAACTACAATTATTTATAAACTCAAAAGCATGTTCACCTATACTTTTTCACCCTTACCCTCAAATTTGTTTATAGAGAAGTGTTTAACTATGTTCAATGGAGTGCTGCAAGAGGATTGTTTGGAAAGAAACTTACATATAGGAGCCATTTTGAAATAAAACCTTTAAAATGGAAGGCTCAAAAGCCATTATTTTGTTAATGACCCTGCTTCTAGTGTTGAATTGTTGACAAGCAATTTTTTTTTCGAGAAGTTGACGGAATGGAAAGTTGTTGGAATATGATTTTTCCTGCAACAAAGGAGATTCCACCAAACTAGGGTCCCAAGTTAATCCCTTACTCATTTGGTGTACTGGATATCATTATATTAAGGGCCAACTTCCTCTAACTAACTTTAACCTAAACTAAATGTTAGCTCTAATCTAATCTGTGTGTTAAAAATAAGCTACTCTTTGCACTACCATGACTATTTCTCAAGGCTACTAGTGTTTAAATGGCTTGGGATAACCAATAGGTGGAAAGGAAAAATACCTACTCACTAACAAACTCTTTGTAACATACCTCTTTATACACACAATTTATTTTTTCTTACTGAGAAAATTAGTAAAGGGAATCTTTGCTCCTATCACTATACTTGCATTATGTGCACACATCATAACAATTAAAGTGAATCAACATTACCATTCATACTATAATTTACATATGTCTCCATAGTGTGGTTGACATAAATATATCCTTTTTCTTTCCATAACTCAAATTCGTTACCAATATTCAACATAAATAGAACACTTACTGATCCAAGGGATCAATAAAGTGATCAAAATTCAAAGTCTTCAAAAGTGCTCGAAACCTGCAACAACTTATAGATCTCGACAACTTGCATCCAATGCAACTTGAATCACTTAAAAATGATATCGTATGGTCTTGATATTGCGTTCTGATAATTTTCCCAAACATGTAAAAAGATTAAAGGTTGGATGCAGGACTGTTGATTGGGTAGTACATACGCTAACTAGGCAGGGTGAATGGGCAACTTGACTTTCTTGTTTGGTCCAATATTAGGATTCTAAGTGGCCACACCACATTGGTTTAATTTGTTGTGTTTTGATTGGTCGAATTTGTGGTTTATTGGCCCAATGGATGGGAGCCATGTGGGCCAATGGTGGGAAGCCACGTGGCCTCCCAATGGGCTTGCAAAATTTTATTCGAGCCGAACGAGCCTCCAGGTGAATCAAATTAAATACCTATGGAGTGGTGAAATAATGCTTTACCGCTAGGGTGCAAAGTGGAACTTAACATGTATAGTGGTGAAAAGCTATTTGAAGTTTAGGTTGTCCATGTTTTTGGGACGTGTCGGGCGCCAGGGCTAAGCCCTGGTTCCCGATCACCTTACTGCCCATGGGACCATAATGAGGAGGAAGCCGAGGGCCCGGGCTTAACTTCGATCCAAGGTTCTGGACATGTATACCCATTGGAACATAGCTATACACCAAAGCACCAACAATCATGGGGTGGCTAATAGTTAAGCCAAGCTTCGAGTTATATGGTGTCAAATGGGCATAGCGAAGAGCTGTTAGGTAGGTGCGGAAGTTTCGGGAACAACCCCAGGTTACATGTCACATGGAATCAAATTTAGATGAACCTGGGGGCTATGCCAATGGGGGCAAAAAATTAGCCCCAACCCCTGGGCGCATGCCCCCATGCAGCCCAAGTTTTCCACTATGGGCCTTATTGCGCATTTGAACGAGGTGACAAAATTCACCCAAACTAGTGGGAATCTCTTCGGTGTAGGGTGAAATTGGCATTTGGTGTGCCCTGGAATTACAAAATTCGTAGAACACTTAGTAGTACAGTCCAATTTGTAGAGCAGTTAGCAAAAAACCTTCTATAGAGCATAACTTTTTCAGTTTTTGGTGAAATTGAGCTCAACAAGAGTCGAACTGGGGGTTTTTTTACTATTTTCGAGCCATTGGAGACATAATTTTTATATTATGAGCATTTTAAATCCACGTAAACAAAAAAATGAGCACTTAATGAAATAGGCTCAACTTTAGAAGTTGGAGGAAGAGATTTACCCCGGAAAGGGGTGAACTCCTTTATCATTTTTGTTGTTATGTGTTATCGTTATGGTATATTTGTCTTTGTTTATGCTATTAAATAAGTTTTAAAACCATTATTTTATGTCTTTTTCAAAGTGATCCATTTCCTAAAATACATAAAATTTTACCTGCAAAATTTTCCATCACCTTCAAGTTTTCATCATAGATCAGTTTAGAATCAGAGCTCAAGTTTATTTTAAAGGTTTGATTTTGTCTGCAAGTGTTTTCTGATGCTTACAAGATTAAAGCTGAAAAGAGGAGAAGGATAACTTATGGAATGAAGGTCTCAAATTTTTTCCAAGAGAATACATATACCTCAAGCTTCAACAGTCATGGAACATGAAGAAGGTCCTGAAGTGATGTCTGAAGATGAAAGAACTTTCAGAAAAGATTTCTTTGAAACGTTTAAAATTGTAAAATTTCTTTATGAGTAGAGGAACTCAAGGTTGCAATGAGATATCTCAAAACATCCATAAGGAGATGGAGGAAAAGGAGATAAACCACCGAAAGGGAATGGAGGGAGTGGTGACAAGCCACCACCTTCACCTCCATCATCCTCATCCTCATCTTCATCTTCTTCTACTTCTACCCTTTCACAAACACCTATAAATTCTCCAAATGGACATGGTAAAACCCCTTTGTTAATTCTTGACATAAAGTTTGAATTTCCTATGTACAATGGAGAGGTAAATTATGAGAAATTAGATAATTGGGTTCGTCATATTGAAGTGTATTGTAGGATACAAAAGATCAAAGATGATGAGACCAAAATTCAACTTGTTTCTCTTAGGTTAGAAAGTTTAGCACTTATTTGGTAGGAGGTAAAAAGTAAAGAGTACATGAAGAAAATTGGTAAGGTTTTATCCCCTTGGAATGATTTTTTTGTTGCAATAAGAAGACAATTTTATCCATTAGCATACATTCAAAAAGCTATAATGGATTGGTAAAAATTTAGGCCAGCTAAGGGTCAAAATGTGCAAAGCTATACTCAAGAATTTAGGAAAAGAGCTTTGATTTTGGGTATAGATTTATCATCTCAAAAAAATTTACTCAAATACATTAGATGTTTGCATATGTAATTGAGACACACAATTCTCATGTTTAACCCGACAAAACTAGATGAAGTTTGTGTATAGGCAACTCATTCAAAAGCAAGAGGGAATGATTTTTCCCAAGAGGGTAGAAAAAGTCCACTGGAGAGTGGATACAAAGGAAAGGGGTAGTTCAAAGGAAAAGGGAAGAAGAATGCTTCAATCAAGAAAGAGGGATAAAAATTGACATGTAAATATTGTTCAAAAGAAGGCCATGATGAAGACCACTGTTGGAAACTTCATCCTCAAATGATACCCAAAAAATTTAACAACAAATGGAAAAAAAAGGTTGTTGCAATTACACAACATGATTTTGGATCTGATTACCAGGATTAAACAAATATCACAACCATGGGATTTAAAGGTAAGGACTCTATTGCAAGTACTAGTTCTTCAAGTAGCCTCATTGAATATCAACATGAAAAAGAAAGAATAGATATTTTCTACATTACAGTTATTTCAAAACATACCAAGATAGATACTTTATTTGACAGTGGATCACAAGAAAACCTTATTTCATAAGACATTATTAGGAAATTAAATATGGAAACCAATACTCATCCTAAACCTTATCCTTTAGATTGGATATGTGACACTTAAAAATGGAATGTGACAAAAAGATGTAAAGTGAGATTTTCCATCATTACAAATTTTATAGATGAGGTAGAGCATGTTGCAATTCCACTTGAAATTTGTGTTATTGTTTTGGGAAGCCCATATCTATATGATATGAAATCCATATTTCATCACCATAAGAACAAATATCATTTGCTTAAAGATGGTATTGAGTACATTGTTAGAGCACATAGCAAGAAGTTTAATTTATCACTTGTGAATGTTGGACAAATGAAGAGGCTTGTTAATGCTAGTAAGAATTGTGTACTCTTGATAATCAAACCAAAAGAGAATGTTGAAAATGAAGCCTTTCGATGATGTGATGTAAGATTAAAATCTGATTTGATTTAGGTTGTTAACACCTATGATGAGATGTTTTAGGAACCAAAAGGATTTCCTTCTAAAAGAGGAATCCAACATGAGATCGAATTGCAACAAGATTGTACTCTTCAAAACATTGGCATGTACAATATGCCAGTCATAGAGAATCCATAAATCAAGAAACAAATCCAAGAGTTTCTTGATAAAGGGGTCATCAGACCAAGCACATCATCATGCATGTCTCCAATTGTTTATTACCAAAGAAAGATGGTACATGGTGCATGCTTGTGGATTTCAGAGCCTTGTACAAGATTGCAGTAAAGAATCATTACCCCCTTCCTCAAATTGATGATTTACTTTATCAGTTGAAAGATGTTGTGTATTTCACTAAGTTGGACTTGAGAAGTGGCTATAATTAGGTTAGTATTGTTGAAGGGGACATATGGAAGACAACTTTCAAAACAAAGCAAGGCTTGTTTGAATGGTTGATTATACCATTTGGATATTGTAATGCTCTTGCAACATTCATGAGAGTTATGAATGATGTCTTAAGGCATTTTCTTGATGACTTTGTGATTGTCTACTTCAATGACATATTGATTTTCATAAAAACTCATGAAGAACATGTCAATCATGTTAGTCAAGTCTTAGATGTCTTGAAGAAAGACTTTTTTTTTTTAAGATGTCTAAATGTTAATTTGTAAAGACCTCGTTAGTGTATTTGGGACATATTCTAGGAAGAGTTGAATTGAAGATAGATCCCTCAAAGGTAAAAGTCATTGTACATTGGCCTAAACCCAATAATGTAACATAGGTTAGGAGCATTTTTGGGGCAGCTCAGCGTTGGAGAAAATTCATTTCTAACTTCTCATCAATTGAAGCTCCATTACATGCCTTGACAAGTGTGAAACAAGTTTTTTAGTGGGGAGAAAAGAAATAGAAAGCCTTCGATACATTGAAAGAGAGAATCAATACAACTCCAGTTCTTGCACTTCCTGATTTAAGAAAACCATTTCAGATACAAACTGATGCATGTGACTATACCATGGGAGTGGTCTTGATGCAACATAGTAAGCCCATTTGTTACCATTTTGAAACTTTTAATGGTGTAGTAGTTAACTATCCTACATATGACAAATAATTGTATGCATTGGTGAAAGGTCTACAAAAATGGAAACACTATTTGATGGGAAATGAAACTGTGATTCACATTGATCATCAACCATTGCAATACTTACAATCACAAGCCAAGCTTCAATAAGCGAGGCATTTCAGATGGATGGGTTTATTGCACCAATTCCACTCCGTGATATGGTATAAGAAAAGTATCTATAACAAATTCGTTGACATGCATTCTAGACCAATTGTTAGTGCTTCAGTTATTCTTAAGCATAATTCTATAATGCATGAGAGCTACATTGAACCTATGCTTTAGATGACGATTTTAAAGATTTATATGCAACTTTGTGTCAAGGAAACCAAGTAGAGGAATTATATTACCATGTTCATGATAAAATTTTGTATCATCTTGGCAAGCTATTCATTCTATAGGGTGAAAGAGAAAACATCATAAGGGAAGCACATAATTCTCTTAATGGTAGCCATTTTTGTGTAGGAAAGATGGTGGCACATTTACAAAGGTATTGTTATTGGCCATTACGAATGAAAGTATGTCATGATATGTAAGACGATGTTGTTTATGTGCTACTAGGAAACCTAGCAATAGAAAGTTAGGATTGTATACTCCACTTCCAGTTCCTTCCTGTCCTTGGGAAATTACTTCTATGGACTTTGTAGGAGGGATGCCTATGTCTAAGAAAAATCATGATTATTTTTATGTTGTGGTGGATCGTTTTAGTAAAATGTGTATTTAGATGCCTTATAAGAAGTAGGTCACAACTGAACATACTGCAAAAATGATCTTTCAAAATGTATGGGTACATTTTGGGTTGCCAAAATCCATTATTTCTTAACGAGATTCTTGATTTGTTGGGAAATTTTTGTCAAGTTTATGGGGACTCATGGACACCAATTTGAAAAAGAGCACAACATTCCATCCACAAACCGATGGTAACACAGAAGTGGTGATCATAAAAATCGTACATCTTCTTCGTTGTTATTATAGAGAACATCCTAAGCTTTGGGATGAACACTTACACAAAGATTCAACATGTTTACAACATGGAAAAGAATTCATTGACTCAAACATCTCCATTTGAGGCATGCTTCAGATACTTACCAAAATCTCCTTTAGATTTTATTTTTGGAAAATATGTTGCTATTGATGGACATAGTGACATTGATAGTGCCAAGCAATTCATTGAACAAGTTCAATTGGTACATCAAATGGTTCAATAACAATTGGAAAAGAGTCAAGCCCAGTACATGACAAGGCATGATAAGCATCATGTTAACCATAATTTTCAGGTTGGAGATGAAGTTTGGATTTACATTAACAAGGAGAGGCTTAAAGGAGAAGGTACAAAACTCAAACCATTAAGGTATGGACCTTTTAGGTTTTTAGAAAAGATTGGTAATAATGCCTTCCAGGTAGATTTGCCTCCATATATGCAAATGTATGTAGTTGTTAATGTTGAGAATTTGATATTATATTAGCCTCATTTGATTGAAGATCAAGGAGAGCATGTTCAAATTCCTTCAATACAATATTTTTCTCATGAATTTCTTAAAGAATTGTAGCAAGATACTATCCTTGGAAAAAGAAAACATGAAATTCAAAAAGAGGAAATGTGGAGTACCTTCGTGTGGGACTCAAAGGCACAAATCCAAGTAAATCCAAATGGATTGATATTGGGAGGATGAGGGAGTTGTACCCTCATCTTTTTCTTGACTAAAAATAGTTTTTTGGAGGTCCAAAAGCTTCTAATGGGGAGGCGTGATCCAAGGGATGAGTAAAGTGCTCAAAATTCAAAGCGTTCAAAGTGATTGAAACCTGTACCAAAGTGTAGATTTCAACGACTTGAATCGCTAAAATGTTATATCGTATGCTCACGATATTGTGTTTTGATCATTTTCCCAAATAGCTAAAATTTTTATAGGTTGGAGGCAGGACTATTGACTGGGCAGTCCGTATACTGACTAGGAAGGGATAAATGGCAGGTTAACTTCTTTTCTTGGTCCAATAGCAAGCTACCAAGTGGCCTCACTACATTGGTCGAATTTGTTGTGTTTTTTATTGGTCAAATTTGTGGTTTGTTGGCGCAATGGGTGGGAGTCGCATGGGCCAATGGTGGGAAGCCATGTGGCCTCCTAATGAGCTTGCAAAATTTTGTTATGGATGAATGGGCCTTCGGGTGAAATGAACGTGAGACCTATGGAGTGGCAACACAATGCCTTACCGTTAGGACACATGGTGGAACTTAACATCAATAGTGGCGAAAAGTTATCTGATGTTTCAGTGGTCAATGTTTTTTTGATAGAGCTATAGCTAAGTCCTGGCCCCCACTCACCTTAACGCCAGTGGGACCATAGGAAATAGGGAGGCGAGGGCTCAGTATTAGCCCTATCCCAAGTTTCTGGAACCCTACATGTATACCCACTAGACCACAACTATACACCGAAGCACGAATAGTCATGGGGGGCTAACCGTTAAGCAAAGCCCTAGGTTATATGATGACACATGGGACCATGGCATGGACAGATAAGAGAGCTAGTAGGTGGGCACGGAAGTTTGGGGAACAACCTCGTGTTACATGGCGCATGGAACCAAATGTCAACAAGCCAAGGGGCTATGCCAACTGGGACGGGAGGTTAGCCCCAGCCCTCGGGCGCATGGCCCCATGTGGCCCAAGTTTTTTGCTATAGGCCTTATTGCAAATTTAAACAAAAAAAAAAAATGCACCTGAACTGGTGGGAATATTTTTGGCACCAAGAAAAATTGGCGCTCGACACACATTGGAATTGCATAATTCGTAGAACACTTAGTAGTATAGTCCAGTTTGTAGAACAGCTAACAAAAAAACTTCTAGAGAGCATAACTTCTTCAGTTTTTGGCCAAATTGAGCCCAACAACAATCAAGATGGGGATCTTTTACTATTCTGGAGCCATTCAAGACATAATATTTACATTGTGAGCATTGTAAATCTATGTGAACACAAATTTTAGAACTTAATGAAAGAGGCACAATATTGGAAGCTGAACCAAAAGATATAGCCCACGAGAGGGTGAACGCCTTTATCACTTTTGTTGTTATGTGTTTCTGATATGCTATATTTTTCTCTCTTTATGCTGTTAACTAAGTTTTAAAACCACTATTTTATGTTTTTTACAAAGTGATCCATTGCCTAAAATACATAAAATTTTACTTGCAAATTTTTCCATCACGTTCAAGTTTTCATAACAAATCACTTATAAATGATCCTTAGGTGGTATTTTATTTTACCCCTGTTAATTTAAAATGTGGTGCATTTACCAACAATATACTACAAAAGTTTACTAAGTATTCTTAATACTTTAATCTATTAACATTATAAAGGATTCAAACCTCCTTTCTTAACCAAGTATTAGGTTATATTCAATCATTTTAATTTGTATTCCTAAGCTTCATGGCCTAGACATATGTTGTTTCCTAAAATGTTCTCTATGAATTGAATGGTATTTTGTTAATATATGTTCCCACTTAGAGTAGGCCATGTAGGTCATTAACCATGTGCCTTCACATGGTGCTTCTGCTCTATGCACTATGGAAAATTTGGATTTGTGATAATGATTAGACAAAGGAGATTCAGTTAGGATTTACCAAATAGTGGAAAACCTAACAGTAACTCATTTTTGCATTTGGATTTTACTCTTGTAGTGAAGCACCACTCTATTCTACTATACTTTTTAGGTTTCCTTGGACATAATTAATTTTCTTCCACAAGTGTTGGATGATGTCTAGACATGCTGATGCAGGAGCATGAGGCTTAAATACAAAAGGCTTCGTATTATTCAAATAAAAAAATTACAAAAAAATGTTGACAAGCAAAGGAGTGAGGTCCTTTAGCTGTCAATTTACAAATATTTATAGTTAGGATTTGAACTAGAATCTAGGATTCGGATTATCATGTAACAAATTCAAGTAGTTAGATGTAGTGGAGATTCTCGAGGAGAATATCATGCAGATTAGATAGGATTAGTTAGTTTGATCCTTTGATTTAGGATCTCGTTGTTAAATGAACCAGTACTTATGTAAGTTCCGAATCATTGAACGGGGATTTTGATTGATTCGACTTGTTTTGGCCATATAAGATTTAGTTGCAGAAATTATATCTCTGTGTATTTTTTGTGTATAATTGGTCAATCCTGGAGGTGTTGCATCCCTCTATAATATCTCTGTGTGCTATTGAACTTCCAGTTTGGCCTGAGAATTTAGAGTTCTGTGTAATCGTATCTAATTTCTTTTCACTGTGTATTAGCGACTGCAGGGGTAGAAGTGTATGAATTCTTGATCTAGGACTAAAGTCCCGCACTCATTCCTAACCATTGATTTCATTTTCAACATCTCACATAACTGTCAACAGCGGGGGTTAGGCCTATTTTAGTCTGTATGTTAATCGAAGTCCCGCGAGCCATAGATCTGATGGCCTCATTGATCAAACAGATATCAGGTCATCAAGTGTTCAGACTTTAATTCCAAAACTGGACCCGAACTTCTATAGATCGAGAAATTATATTCCCTATTAGCTCTCTAAGGGCAGTAAGTGTCGCGAAAGATTTCCTGGCGATATCGCTACTAACCGTTGGATGAAGTGTACCTTGATCAAACAGTGGATATTGGTCACTAAGTTGCAAACAAAAGGGTTATCGCAATTTTGCTTATCACAGTCATGACTTCCTTTGCAATATGCAATAGAGACTCAAAACTGAATTGCGATCTGGAATTTGCGATGTGCAATGATCGTCGATTCATATCACATCACATGGTTCAAGAGTGAATAACCCTGCTTGGCGAAATTGCGATTGCGATGTGCGATGTTTAAGGGACTTGTAAAGAACTTGTTGTTGCAGCTAAATTAAGCCGTTCTGATAATTTAGAAGGATAGATAACTTTGGAGGTAGATGACTGATACTCTGCAGGAAATCCAAGAAGAAGTCCCACCCGAACTTGCAGAAATTGTTTCTGGATTTGAACGATTGTCCATTACACCTACACCCAGGCCACCATTTGTGGTATTAGAGTAGGTTAAAGGCACTAAACAGGATCTCAAGGATTAGAGAAAGAAATCCACTGTGGATTTCAGAGTTCGAAGACGACGTGGTAGAAGAGGAAGACTTGTTGCAAATGCTGAAGTGATGGAAGCTATGCAACAGATACAAGCTAGATTAGAAGCAATGGAAATAGGGAGAGATGCAGATGTTGGAGATGTCAGTGAGATTGAAGCTAAAGCTATAGAAGAGGAGGAACCTATACAGGTTACTCTTGAGATGAGATTCTTTAAGTCAGTGTTGAGATCCACATCTAGTCCCAGAACTGAGGTTTCAATTTATGCAGGAGGATTAAATCCTAAGGAGCTGATGATTAATGACATGGAGAAATTATTTGATTATGAAGAAACAGAGGATGAAAACAAGGTGAATTTTGTTGTCACAAAGTTGAAAGGACATGCAACACTTTGGTGGGATGGAGTGCAGGTAGAAAGAAAGAGAATTGGTAAGCATCCAATTAAAAATTGGGACAAAATGGTGGCAAAGTTGAGGAGTAAGTATTTGCCATGTAATTATCAACATACATTATTTAGATAGATGGAGAATCTTAGACAGAGGTCTTTGACAATGAAAGAATACACAGAGGAGTTCTACAAGGTGAGAATAAGAGCTAGACAAATTCAAGATATGGATAAGAAGGTGGCAAGATATGTGAATGGTCTTAGAATGGACATTTAAGATGAGATAAGTGTACTGTCTCCTAAAATAGTAGAAGAAGCTTATCAGATGTTATTGAAGGCTGAAGAAAAACTCACGAGGAAGCAGTGTGCCAGAAATAGAGGTACTTTTCAAGGAAGGGGAAGTCAAGGTGGTAGAGGAAGGTCTACAACACCTAGAGATGGGGCTAGCAGTAGCTTAAGTCAGCATACACCCATAAGAGGTGATGCAAGTGGCAGAGGGATTTTTTCCAGAGGAAGAGGAGGCAAAGGCAGAGGAAGAGAAGTTAGATGTTACAGATGTAACAAGCTGGGACACAGAGCCTATGAGTTCCCAGAAAATGTAGGAACACCTCAGATAAATGCAATTATTACTCAGACTGAAGAGGAAGCAGCAACGATGATAGAATAAGAAAATGTATCAGAAAGAGGAGAATCTTTGGTACTTAACAAAGTATTGCTAAAGCCAATAAAGGAAGTTGTTGAACCAACACAAAAGGAAGACTTTATTCAGGACTGTGTCCAAGGTCCAAGGAAACTACTGTCAGATGATAATTGATAGTGGCAACACTGATAATTTTGTCTCTACAGAAGTGGTGGAGTAGTTGAAATTCAAAGAAAAGAAACATCCAACACCTTACAAGGTGTCATGGCTACAAAAGGGACTCAGTTGTTAGTGAATGAACAATGTGAAGTGGAGTTGCAATTGGGAAAGTATAAAGATAAAATTTTGTGTGATGTGATGCCTATGGATGTATGTCACATATTGCTTGGAAGACCTTGGAAATATGACAGAGGAGCTATGCATGATGGAAAAAGAAACACATATAAATTTGGTAAAGATGGTGTCAATCATACATTACTGCCTATGGAAGAAGAGGATGCATCAAGAAAGTCTGATCCAAAGACTCTATTGCTAAGTGGAAAAGAATACTTGCAGTAGATTGAAGAGAATGAGGTGAATTTTGCATTGATTTGCAAGCCCAAAGTAATAATTACTTCCACTGAAGTTTCTGATCTACCAATTGAAATACAAGAGATGCTGGAAAATTATTGTGATATCATTGTAGATGACTTGCCTAATGAGTTACCACCCATTAGAAAAATCATTAATCATATAGATTTGATTCCAGGAGAAAATCTACCAAATAAAGCAACTTACAAGATGACTCCCACAGAGAATGAAGAAATCAGAAAAAAGGTTCAAGAACTATTAGATAAAGGACTGATTAGAGAGAGTTTGAGTCCTTGTGCAGTGCTAATAGTGTTGAGCCCAAAGAAAGATGGAGGCCAGAGAATGTGCACTGATTGAAGAGCAATCAATAAAATAACCATCAGGTACAAATTTCCTTTACCTAGAATTGAAGATTTGATGGATTGTTTGAGTGGAGCAAGATATTTTACAAATCTAGATTTACAGAGTGGGTATCATCAAATAAGGATTAGAGAAGGGGATGAATGGAAAACTGCTTTTAAAACAAATGAAGGATTGTATGAATGGATGGTAATGCATTTTGGGTTGTCAAATGCACCTAGTACATTCATGAGACTTATGAATGAAGTTTTGAAGGAATTTATTGGTAAATTTGTAAGTGTATATGGATGATATATTAGTTTACAATAGGTTTAAGGAGGAACAAATGAGACATTTGAATTATGTCTTACAAAGGTTGCAGTAAGAGAAGTTATTGACAAATTTAAAGAAGTGTTCATTCATGAAGGAAGAATTGGTGTATTTGCGTTTTGTTGTTTTTGTTGATGGATTAAAGATGGATCCAGAGAAGATCAAGGCCATCTTAGAGTGGCCTTCACCAAAAAGTGTTTTTGAGGTAAGAAGTTTTCATGGTATTGCTAGTTTTTCTAGAAAATTCATAAGGAACTTTAGTAAGATCAATGCTTCCATTATCAACACTATAAATAAAGATATACAACCATTTAATTGGACTATTGAAGCAGAAAGGAACTTTCAACCGTTGAAAAGGAAGATCACTGGAAAACCTATTTTGATTTTGCATGATTTTATTAAACCTTTCCAAGTGAAATGTGATGCTAGTGGAGAATCCATTGGAGGTGTTTTAAGTCAGGAGGATAGACCTATAGCTTATTTCAGTGAGAAACTGAATGAATCAAAGAAGAAATATTCTTCTTATAATAAGGAATTTTATGTAGTTGTGCAGTCATTGAAGAAGTGGAGACATTACCTGATGTCTAAAGAGTTTATACTTTATTCAGACAACCATGCATTATATTACGTTATGCAATAGCCAAAGCTTAATTAGAAACATGCCAAATGGGTAGAGTATCTTCAAGGTTTTAATTTTTTCTTGAAGCATATAAATGGCCAATCAGATAAAGTAGCAGATGCCTTAAGTAGAAGAAACATACTACTTCAAGAAAGTCCAATTCAAGTGTTGGGTTTTGATTTTCGTAAGGAATTGTATGAAAAAGACTTAGATTTTAAAGAGGTATTTGAAGCTTGTAAAAATCCTATTTTGTTAGAAAGAATTAAGTGGCTTGATTATTTCTTGCAAGATGGGTTGTTGTTTAAAAGAAATTAGTTGTGCATACCAAATTGTTCTATGAGGGAAAATTTAATCAAGAAGAAACATAGTGGTGGACTTGTAGGACATTTTGGTGCAGACAAGACTTATGATCAGTTGAACAGGTTTTATTTCTAGCCGAAGATGAGGAATGAAGTGGAGAAGTATGTGAAAAATTGTAAAGTCTATCAGTATGCAAAAGGAAGAAGCCAAAACACAGGGCTGTATGTTCCATTACCTATTCTAGATAGACCTTGGAATATGGTAAGCATGGATTTTGTTTTGGGCTTACCAAAGAATCAAAGAGGAAATGATTCAATTTATGTTGTGGTTGACAGATTTTCAAAGATGGCACATTTTATTCCATGTTATAAAACCAGTGATGCTACTCACATTGCTAATATGTTTTTTAAAGAGATTGTAATATTGCATGGGTTACCTAAGAGTGTTTTTTTAGACAGATACTCCAAATTTGTTGGACATTTTTGGAGGACATTGTGGAAAAAGCTTGGAACTAAACTGAGTTTCAATTCTTCTTATCATCCTCAGATGGATGGACAAACTGAAGTTGTAAAGAGAAGCTTGGGTAATCTTATAAGAAGTCTTACAAGTGAACATCCAAAACAATGGGATCAAGTATTGGCGCGGGCTAAATACGAATATAATGACTCTCCTAACAGCAGTACAGGGTAGAGTCCATTCCATATATTTTATGGAATGCACCCAAGAGGAGTGATTGAATTAAGAAATCTAGGAAAAGCTAAGATGAGAAGGGCTGAAGGGGAAGATTTTTCTTTAGAGATGCAAGCAATACATGAACAAGGTAAACAACAGTTACATGACAACAACATAAATTACAAGAGAAGAACATACTTGAGAAGGAGAGAAGTTAACTTTAAAGTTGGAGATTTGCTTTTAGCACACCTGGGGAAGGAAAGATTTCCAAAAAGAGAGTATAACAAGTTAAAGTTCAAGAAAATTAGACCATGCAGAGTATTGAGGAAATTTTCGACAAATTCATATGAAATTGAATTACCCCCCGATATTGGAATATCTCCAATTTTCAATGTTGCTGATTGGTACAGGTGTAAAGGTGAAAATGAAGATGACACAGTAAAAGACAAAGAGAAACAAGAAATTGATTGGGTAAAACAGTTACCTACAGCAAATGAATTGTAGCCATAGAGGATCCTGGACAAGAAATTGTTTAAGAAGAAAAGGGGCAAGATTATTTTCACTATTTGGTCAAGTGGAAAGATCAACAAATTGTTGATGCTACCCGGGTAACAAATGCCATGCTACAGAAATTGGGTAGCTCTATAGAAGAGCTCATGGACAGGAGCCCATGAAGAATTTTTTCCTCAGGAGTCTAGTGCAGGAGCATGAGGCTTCAAGACAAAAGGCTTCGTATTATTCAAAAAAAAAAATACAAAAAAAGTTTACAAGCAAAGGAGTGGTGTCCTTTAGCTGTCAATTTACAAAGCTTTCTAGTTAGGATTTGAACTAGAATCTAGGATTTGGATTATCATGTAATAAATTCAAGTAGTTAAATGTAGTGGAGATTCTCAACGAGAATATCATGTAGATTAGATAAGATTAGTTAGTTCGATCCTTTGATTTAGGATCTGGTTGTTAAATGAACCAGTACTTATGTAAGCTCTAAACCATTGTAAGGGGATTTTGACTAATTCGACTTGTTTTAGCCATATAAGATTTAGTTGAAGAAATTATATATCTGTGTATTTTTTGTGTATAATTGGTCAATCCCGGAGGTGTTCCATCCCTTTGTAGTATCTTTGTGTGCTATTGAATTTCCAGTTTGGCCTGAGAATTTAGAGTTCTGTGTAATCAAATCTAATTTCTTTTTTCCATGTATTAGCGACTACGGGGGTAAAAGTGTATGAATTGTTGATCCAAGACTAAAATCCCACACTCATTCCTAACCCTTGATTTCATTTTCAGCATCTTACATCACCGTCAACAGCGGGGGTTAGGCATGTTTTAATCCTTGTGTTAATCAAAGTCCCATGAGTCGTAGATTTGATGGCCTTATTCATCTAACGGATATCGGGTCATCAAGTGTTTGGACTTTAATTCCAAAACTAGACCTGGACTTTATATTCCCTATCGGCTACGTAAGGGCGGTAAGCATCGCACAAGATTTCTGGGTGATATTGCTACTGATCGTTGGATCAAGTGTGCCTTGATCAAATGGTGGAAACTAGTCGCTAAGTCGCAAACAAAAGGGTTATCACAATTTTGCTTATCGCAATCACAACTTCCTTTCTAATATGTGATAGAGAGTTGCAACTGAATTGCGATCTGCGATTCGCAATGTGTGATGATTGTCGATTAATATCACATCGCATGGTTCAAGAGTGAATAACCCTGCCTGGAGAAATTTTGATTGTGATGTGCGATGTTTAAGGGACTTGTAAAGCACTTGTTGTGGCTAAATTAAAGAGTTCTACTAATTTAGCAAAATAGATAACTTTGCAGGTAGATGACTGATACTCTGCAGGAAATCCAAGAAGAAGTCCCGCCCGAACTTGGAGAAATTGTTTCCAGATTTGAATGATTGTCCATTACACCTGCACCCAAGTCACCACATGCTTTCTTAGCTTTACAGAGTGATATTTATCTATTTTTCGATGCCTAATAGATTGGTGATTTTTTTGGCAGATATCCCTTCTTTATTTTGCAATGTTATTCTTTTCATTCTCTAAATGCTTTACTCATTCATTTCTATGATTTTGACAAGAAGTGTTGCAAGTCTAACAAGGATTTACAGTAAGAGGTATTCAAACCTTTCCTAGGAAGGTTGGTCGTAATTGGTAAACTCTCCATGTTTCCTTTCTATTTTATCTTATCTTGATACTTTTATGACCTTTGTATCTTGTATATCATATATATTTCTAAGGTTTTTCACAATATTTCTTTCCCACTATGACCATATAATAGAGTGACCAATGCATACTTCTATCCCTTCAAGGGTTGGGGCTTCATGGCATATTGGGTAAGTAATTATTTAACAATTATTTCATCTTTAGCCTAAAAAATGGAGGCCATTTTTGAATTTGGAGTTTTACTCCTCACGCCTCCTTCAGAGTTGTTTTAATATTTTGGAAATTTAATCATATCCTTTTGACTTAGTACATTTAATATATATATATATATATATATATATATATATATATATATATATATATATATATATATATATATATATATATATTGTTCTTAGTCATGCTCTCGATAGCTATCAAAAGAGTGTTCACTATTTTCATGATGATACTAGGTTTTACAATATGAACCATAAATTGTATTACCCTTTACTCTGACACATGCTTATGGAAATTAGCTAAATTTCTCTCTAGCATTACTTTTACACTTTATGCACTTATCTCTTCGATCTACCATAATAAATTGGGTATATGTGGCTTCTACAAGGTGACATTGCGAGAGGAGAAGAACTCTTCAGTTCTAGGTAAACCATTAAGCTCCATTCTTTGAATTATAGATTCATTCCTTTTATACCTAGCTTATACTTTGAGATCCTTGTTTTTTTTTCTAACTCCATCTTAGGGTTTCTTGCCACGGGTATGGCTTGAAAAAATATCCTCTTGCCAAGTCCATCTTTCTTCAATGAATCTCATCTAAATTGAAATGACTTATTTTCTCTTTTTTCAGGTCGACTACTTTTAACTTATATGTCTAAGATAAATCACATAGTACTGAGGCTTTTTATGGATATATGACTAAATAGAGACTTATTTCTACTCTCTTATAGTTGTAGGATTTTTTGTCCATTTGTTGGTTTAACATTGTATTAAGACTAAAATGGTGAAATCCTATTATTGCACCGAACTTTGATATTCTCATACATTTTCAATAATTGTATTATATATAATTATATGCAGGATTGAAACACATGCCATTTCTTTAATTATATTTGCATTGTTGAATTGTGGAAATTGTTGATCTGATATCTCTGATTTACTGACATTATGCAAGATATTTTCTTTAGCTGATGTTAGCAGAATTGCATGAAAGAGCATGTAAAATCCATGTTTTCAAAAACATAAATAAGAAGCAACATAAAGGAGACTAGTAGGACAATTGACATAAAAGTTTGATTATGGAGTTCATCTAATGTGGACTAGATCTTTAGGCCCAATTTCAGTAGTGGGGAGGTTGCTTCATTCATATCATAAAAAAGAAAGGAAATTACGTAGAAAAATACATCATTATATCTCCGTTCCTAGCAGTGATGTGAAATGAAGCTACTTTACTACAACATTCACAGCATTAGTAGATCCATCTTGTCGTCCTAGGAATTTTGACTGTAAACATGACCTACTTCTAACATTTCCATTGTTGTCTTGAACTTCGTGCTAAACATTTAATGATTAAGGAGGGTTTCTTCCATGACCCATAAATTTCGCTTCTCAAATGAAAAACCGACTGCACCATTATGATCCTTGTGAAATTCTAGTTAAAATGAATATAAAGTTGGCCACATTCCACCACCTATAATTCTAGCTCCTCAAGGAATAATTTTTTTTCCGCACATTATCTAAAAAGGAATATAGTAGGAACATTCTATAAGAATATTCCCTAATATATGCTTTAGGAATATTCCTATAATTTTCTTGATATTCATGCTTGCATTATCCTACGTGTTCCGTCCTCTCTCATGCATTCTCCATGGTTTCCTTCGAACAATTCAAATGACTTTTTATAACAATGTGTGAGGGTCAATAAGATAAATTGTGTGGTTGGAAAAATGGTTGTCATAGTCATATTAAGTTACTTGATGTTAGGGAGGTTTTGGTTTCAAAACCCATGGACTCCCCATTTTTCTTTAATATGGTTGTAAAGCCCAACCTTGGTGGGTTTACTATAGTTTTCAAGCCATATAATATATGATAATTCTACATCCACATTGTAACGACTCCTGAAACCATGCGAATAAGATAAAAATGGAGCTTACACCATCCCAAGGACACTTATCACTAATTTGAAGTGCCATGTGGCACCATGCGATTGGGCCATGTGGCAGGTTCTCATTGTTCCACTTCATATGCCACCTTTCTCACCTACTTTCCATCTGTCAACTTGTAGTGTTTCAATGTCACCTACTTGTGGGTACACCTAATTTGTTGATTGGGCTACCACATAAATTATGTGGGTCTCGCCAGGCCTTCTAAATTCACTACCAAGTGGCTACCTATGTGGGTTCCACATGGCACCCTGGGTTGACTTTAACTTTGACTTTTTCCTAGTTCGACCAAAATTTTTACTGGGCATAACTTTTGTGTATGAACTTGAATTGAGGTTTCGTTTTCACCATTGGAAAGCTTGCGATGAGCTCTACGATTTGATCATAGTTTCCTTGATATTTAAGGACTTTGATTTTTGAGGTTCTCTAGAGCGAATTGGATCAACTGTAGCATGTGTACAAGTTGTTTATTTAACATTTATATTGCTCGACTCTTCTTTGCACATAGATTTTCAAATGATTTCAATTTAACCTCTACTTATAGGGTTATTGAAAAGTAATATAATTAGTATGTATTCTCTTAATTACTATTCCTCACACAATATAATTCTCTCATAGTTATGGTTTGATTATGCTTGATTTAATTAATTTTTTATTTCTTCAATATACCTGGAATTAATATTAAGAGTTATATATATGTTTTATGATAAATTGTATTTATCTCTGCTATCAGTGATGGTTTATAATTCGAAAGGAGGAATGGACAATTCATCTCCCATATTCTCTTTTCTTAACATTACATTCTATATAGTAGGAATCCTCACCAAATGAATTTATAAAGCTTCACTATCATTATTATCAGTTTAATCCCTTGTCTTTTATATGATAAACTCATTTACTCTTCATTAAAAAATTTCTACTTATTACTTAAATCCCTCTACTCTAGATATGATTTTAGGAAACTCTGTGAAGAAAGGTATTTAATAAGTGGTGTAACGCTGATTCAAATTTAAATAGGAATGCAAAAAATTACAGATATAACCATAAATACAAAGATGCAGTAGAAATAAAACTTCATTTCATTAATATCAAATACTGAAATATGCTTACAAACAAAATGGAAATAAGACTAGCTCGGGTGATGGTAGCTTATCTCTGAGAAGAGATGTAGTGGCTACATGTCTCTGAACTGTGTTATAATGAGGCTTGAGGGCCTATTTATTATTGAGAAGAAATTGAAAACCCCAAACATCGAGAAACCTAACCCTGGGAGATGAAACACCAAACTATGGGCCTCGTTGGGGTAAATTGGTACATCAACTTCCCGAGGTCGTAACTTTGGCATACGATCTCCATTTGACACGTATGATACCTCATTAGAAAGATCTATTTGATGACTAGAATTAAGAAAAACAAATAATTAGTTACAAACCCAAATTATTCGCCATTTATTTTCCCAAAAAAAGTCGTTTAGGGCCTCAAAACAGCTCCAGGAGTTCAAGAACCGAAAAACTGCCAAAATTATTAAATTGTGCTACAATTATGTAAACTAAAAAACTGAAAGAAACAATGGTGGGGATCCAAGTGGAATAGGTGGCTGGCCAATAATATCCACCTGGACCATTCCTCCCCCCTTAGGAAGAAATGGTCCCCAATGCGTTGAGTTCCTCCATGAGATGAGGAAATTTCTATTGAACTTGGTCCCTGGTGAGCCACTTTCCCTAGTGAAGGCGCTGGCCTGCTTTGACAACTCAATATAGTTGGATTCTTTTTCGTCAGGTGTTCTTGATATATGTGTCCATAATATGATCAGTTGTGGATTGTTCCATGTAGTTTGGATTTAACTCTGTAGGTGTGAGTTGTTCTACAATGTCTGATGTGTCCAACAGTGATGGGAAGTATGGTTGAAGGCGGTCCGCATTGAATACTAGGTGTAGGCCAAGGAATGGGGGAATGTTGAGCTCAAATGCATTTTCTCCCAAATCCTTAGTAATGGTGTAAGGACGATACCAAAGTGGTTTGTGTTTTCGATAGGCTCTGGTAAGGTGTTCCTTCTGCAAATGCAACCAGACTTTGTCACCCACTTGAAACTTGTGTGCCACCTGATTTTGATCATGTCACTTATTGTACTTAGCATTTGATTTCTCAAGAATGTCATGGACCTGTTGGAAGATGTGATGAATATCATCAATGAAGTTGTTTTCCTTATCGGCTTTCGACTGTACATGAGCCAAATCTTCCTGAGTAGCTGCAAATGGTATGGCCACATCAATGGGAAATAGTGGTTTGAATCCCAAGCCGACCTAAAAAGGGTTATGGCCAGTCGAGCTATGGAGAGCCCGGTTATAGCTATGTTGGACATAGGGGAGGTTCTCGTCCTGTTTGTGTGGATGCTCTAAGTTGTACATGCGTATAATGGGTACAATCATCCTATTGATAACCTTTGTGCGGCCCTAAGTTTGGGGATGGAATGTTGTGGACTTACTAAGCTTGGTGTCTAGCATCAACTAAGACTAGACCAAAATTTACTGAGGAAGTTCCTGTCCCAATCTAAGATGATAGACTGTGGAATCCCAAAGTGTACCCACACTCATTCAAAGAAGAGTTTAGCAGTGGCTTGTGTTGTGATATTCTTCTTGTAGGCCACCATAATGGCCATCTTCGAGAATCTGTTAACGACCACAAAAACACAATCATTTCCATGCTTAGTAGAAGGAAGGACTGACATGTAATCTATGGTGATGGATTCCCAAGGTCAACTAGGTTTTGGCAACGAAGTATAGAGGCCTTTCTTCTTGATGGTCAGTTTGGCAATGGCACAGGCAGTGCAGGATATGATGTACTTCCCAACATCCTATCAAAGATTCAGCCAATTGAAATACTTCTGTAGTACTGTGACTGTTTTGTCGACCCCAAAATGCCTAGCAACCTGCTTGTCATTCACTTCCCAAATCATATTGGCACACTCGCTTGAAGGAACACAAAGGTGTCCTAGTTGGCATAACAATGCATCTTGGAGGTGAAAATCTGGAACTTGCTGACCCTCCAAGAGCGTATGTGTGTCTGAATTTTGGTTTGCTTTTGTATAGAATTGGCCAATCAGAAGTCTCATTCCCATAAGAGTTGAGCGCAGTGGTTAATGCCATGATTGGTGGTCAGCTGAGGCAGTCTGCAACATTATTGGTGTTGCACTTCTTATACTTGATATTCAAATGAAATTGTTGCAGGTATGTGGACCACTTATGATGATGATCATTCTACAAATTCCTTTGCGTTTGTATGAACTGTAGGGGTCGGTGGTCTATGCTAATGACTGTTTCATGCCCCAAAATGTAATTCTTCCATTGTCAGCGTGAGCGCATAATGGAATACATCTCTTTGTCATAAGTGGGATACTTCAGGACTATTTCTGAAAGTGCCTCACTGTGATATGCCACTGGATGCCCCTGTTGAGTAAGGAATGCCCCAAGAGTATAGTGAGAGGCATCTTCCTTGATCACAAATGGTTGTTACAAGTATGGTAATGTGAGCACTCATGTAGAGCAGAGGTGATGTTTCAACTCTGTGAATGCCTTCTGCTAAGATTCAGACCAAAATAATTTTTCTTTTTCTCCTCCCTTGGTGACTTGACTCAAGGGCCAAGTGGTATGAGAGAACCCCAACACAAACCTGCAGTAGAAATTGGCAAGACCCAGAAAATTGCGGAGCTCTATCGGAGTGGGTGGGTTTGACCAATATTGAATGATTTAGATCTTGGCTAGATCCACATGCACCCACCGTTCATTAAAAATGTATCCCAGATATTGAACCCGGGTCATGATAAAAGTGCATTTCTCGAAATTGGCTGCATTGTTTGGATAACCTATTGGATCTGGTGGAGGTGCTCTTCCCAAGTCTAGGTGAAGATCAGGATGTCATCAAAGTATACCATTACAAATGAGTTGGTGAATGGATTTAATATGTGATTCATTAGCCTCATGAAGGTTTCAAGCGCATTTGTCAACTTGAAAGGCATAACAAGCCATTCAAAAAGGCCCTCCTTGGCTTTGAAGGCAGTCTTCCACACATGAGAGGGTTCAATTGGTACCTGGTGATATCCAGACTTCAAGTTGATCTTGCTTAAGTATTTGGCCCTCTTGAGTTGGTACAAAAGTTCATCAACGTGTGGGATTAGGTACCTATTCTAGACAATGATCTTGTTTAGTGCCCGATAGTCAATACAGAGTCTCCAAGTCCCATCCTTCTTTTGTACCAACACAAGCAGGCTCCCACAGGGTGATGAACTCAACAAGATGTGACCTTTCTATAGCATCTCCTGAATCTGCCTCTAGATTTCGTTGTTCTCCAAAATAGAGCATCAATAGATTGGTCCATTGGGAAATGATGCACTTGGGGTTAGATTGATGGAGTGCTTGACCTCATAGTGCAAAGGCACCACTGCGACGGAGATGAAATTGTCCTCATACTCCTCCATGACCTTGTCCATATTTTGTTGTCATGTAGAGGGGCCATGTCTGGAGGGCATGGCCATCGTCATTTTCTTCCTATGAGGGCATATCATCAGGAAAACAAATTTCCAGGTTTTGGAAATGATCTTACTGCATTGTTTTGTAGTAACCGAAGAAATGGCGGTAGGTGGTGCTAGCTCCAGTATCATGTACTACTTATTTCCCAAGGTAGCAATAACAGTGCTAGGCCTTGACTCATACACATCATGTCACTTCCACAAGTATGGGTGGACTAACAAAACATCAAAAACATCAAGAGGACAAACATCACATAATACCTCATCCATGAAGGGCTTGATGTTGTATGGAAGGTGGCACTATTGGGTGACGCAAAAATCTTGTCGTTGGTGAAGCCACCCGATGGTGTATGGTTGTGGGTGTTTTGTGGTCAGTAAGCCCAGCTGCTTCATGACCACTGCTAAAATGAGGTTCTTTTGGCTCCCATAATCGATAATGAACTATAACAGGGAACCCTTTACCCACATCTAGGAGTGGAGGAGGCGCTCCTCCTCCTATGGATCTTCGGGTTCCTCCTTCTGAATCTTCATGGTGGAAATTGTGGTGTTGGCCTCTGCATCGATAATTTGCTTCCCTTTTTCATTGCCCTTTTTGAGTGCTGACTCAGAGTTGAAACATGCATCTTATTCATAAGCCTTCAGCTTGGCCACCAGTGACTTTTTGGCCTGACACTCAGTTGTGTTGTGAGTGGAGCTCTTATGGAACTCACACCACTTTCCCATGTCCTTCTTCAGCTTTACGATGTTGTTCTTTTCTTGTGGATTTGGTGGGTTGTCTCAGGCCATATGGCCTTGGCTTTGTCCTTCATTCTACGATTTCGGGGCACATTTCCCTTGCTTTGGATTCACAAATCCAAAGTCTCGCTCTTTCTGTTTAAGATTCTACTCGATCTTGACAGCGTATCGGTGCATCGTGCCGACCAAAGGGATTTCTAGGAACTCCATCTCATCCTGGATGTACCTTTGTAGGTAGCCATGGTACTTGAGTACCAAATGTTTCTTAGAATCCTAGATAACTAACTTCATGTGAAGGGTATGAAAAACATTGGGAAATTCTGGCATGCCTTGGTCCCTTCCCTACCACAATGTGGTCCACTTTATGTATTTATCCTCATAGCTCCCGACATGCTAGTAGTGCTCCTTGATGGTGTCCCATAATGAATTCCAAGTGCGTGTAGCTGAAAACAGTGAGGACGTACTTTCATCCGTATACTCACAATATGTTTCCCATCAGTCCTTGATGTGGGAGGTAGCGTTGAGAAGAGTAAAAGTAATCTTTTCCCGACTTGAAAAATCATGAATAGAAAAATATCCTTCTAGAAGATTTAACAATTTTTCTTCAACATCTGCATCTATTTGGCCCTTAAATATGGGAATGTCAAAGTTTACTTGTACCTTAAAAGGAGTGGTGCCTCTAGAGTGGCTTCTTGATGTAGATGCGCCACCGGTGGGAACTGTTGAAGGATATGGGCAAAGTTATCCATCATTGCATTCCTTTGTTTATCAAGGACCTCCTCAAGCAATATTTTGATAGGATCTCTTGCTCCCTCGTCTTTCTTTTCTTCCCCCATGGGAGGCCATCTAGATTTTCTAGGCTAGTCTTGTAAAGGTCCGACTAGTTCAAGCCCTAACTCCTTATATCGCAACCTCATTGGGGACATGTAAAGGAAAATAGAGAGAGAGAAGAGTGCTCTAATACCACTGATCTGAATTTAAACAAGAACGCAATAAATTACAGATATAATCATAAATACAAAGATGCAGCAGAAATAACACTTCATTTCATTAATATCAAATACTGAAATATGCTTACAAACAGAATCGAAATAAGAATAGCTCGAGTGATGGTAGCTTATCTATGATAAAATATGTGGCAGCTACATGCGTTTGAACTGTGTTACATTGATGTGAGGGCCAATTTATTATTCAAAAGTAGTGGAAAACCCCAAAAATCATAAAACCTAACCCAAGGAGATGAAATGTTAAGCTATGGGCCTCGTTCAGGTAAATTGGTACATAAAATTCCCAAGGTTGTAACCTTGGCATATGATCTCTATTTGACGTGTATGATCTCTATTTGAGGACTACAAATGATGACAACGAATATCAAGTTAAATGCTGAAATTTGGTGCCGATGATTTTCCCAAAAAAATGTCGTTTAGGGCCTCAAAACGGCTTCGGAAGATCAAGACCCAAAAAACTACCAAAAATAGTAAACTGTGCTACAATTAAGGAAACTGAAAAACTAGAAGAAACAATGGTGGGGGTCCAAGTGGAATAGTCGAGTGGTCACTAATATCAACCTGGATTAGATGATTACCTCTTTTTCAACATAATAGTCACTTTTTCTATCATACTTATAAACAAAATGTTGTATTATTTTTCATGTTTACAAGAATACCATAGATATTCCATGTTTCCTTTCTTGAACTAATTGGCCATTTTTCATCATAGAATAGTTTTACTTAATTTAAATCCTACTCATAAAATCTTTCTTATGTTGTTTTGATTTCATTTCAAGTGAGAATATAAGTTTACCTTAAGCTTACTCTTCTAAATTATAACTATTAAGGAATTAAATAAATGATTGTTTCTCCTAGTCGACTAGAGATAATCACAAATCATAAATTTCCATCATACTCATTCTTACATACTTCATACATGCAACCAAATTTATATAGGATTAATCAATCTGCATGACTCTATGTGTACTTACAAATATTTTTTTTAGGTTTTATACAATTCCCACTATTATAATATCATTCTAGGAATTTAAGGTTAACAACCTTACTACAACCAAAATATAATCTATGCATTTTGACACATGCTTATTCGCATACACCATCTATTACTCAGAATTAATTCATATATGAAAATTATTCAGTATATAATAATCAGTCCTATAAATAACTACTTTTGTTCATATTAGTTGACATAGTAGATAACATGCACGATAATTATGTAACTCTAATCAAAGTTATCTTTAAAAATTACTTCAATAATTTAATTAGGATCCTTAATAGAAAACAACATTAGAAAATATCAACAACTAACATGCGATCAATCACATCAAAATAGTCTAACCAAATCCAACTGCTTGGGAATTCTGTGTAACATAACACATTCCTCCCAACCAATGAATTATCACTCACAATTACCCTCAAGCTCAGACCTTCTTGTCTCTAGGAATCAACAACCTCATTGTATTCCTAAGTGGTTTTCTTATAGATCATCCTAGGTTATTTTTCCTTAGCAATATCTTGCTTTAAGGATATGCACCCCTTAGTTACCTAGTACTTCTATTTAAATTAGGAAAAGTATTTTCCTATTCCCCTTTAAAGAATACATTTCTTTCATGCCGTGCTTTCTTTTTATTTTTAGCCAACTTAGCATTTCTCTCTAGCTAAATTTTTAGCATAATCTTTCTCTCCCATTATGCTATTTTAAAATTTCCTTTCTTCTCCTAGGGTCTTTTAGGATAATATTTATGAAGGTCCACCATGTGGAATAAAATACTAACAACGTTTTTCTAAATAACATCAAGTCTCTATAACTCAAGTTCTCTTTCCCAATTATTCCCAAAAAACTTAGTTATTAATTTAATAAAATACAATTTAATTGCATAATCAAATAATTTCAGTCTTGGCTTCCATAACCATTAATTTCAACAATAATTAAATAATATAAAAATAGTCATGTCTTCAAAAAGAAAAACATAGGGGTGTCACACCTTCCCCTGCTCAAAATAAACATTATCCTTTGTGTTCTTTCTTTAGTTCCCTTTATCTTAGAACAAAGTAGGAAATTATTCACACATTTTATACTGTATCTCCTATGTATCCTCTTCTGGGTTGAAGTGCTTCCATTTCACATTAACTTGGGTGATGGGTTGATTCTCGAGGATGGCTTTCCTATGATCTAATATTTGTAGTCGTTTAATCTAGAATTTTCCTTCTGGTTTTACCTGCACCACGTTCCAGTCAATTAGATGAGTATTGTCATGAAAATATTTTTTCAATAAAGATAAATGAAAATCATTATGCACTTTCATATGACTTGGTAGTGCTAGATGGTACACCACCTCCCAACTCTAGCTAGTACCACAAATGTTCCACATAACCTTGGTGCTAGATTAGCACAAGTTCCTAGTCTCAATGTACTCTTATTTTATTTACCGTTGATATACCCATGTTCTCCCAACATGTACTCCTTCTGCATTATCTTTTTATTTTGTATCTTTTCCTCCTATCTTCAAAAAGTTTTTAAATTCTATGTTATTTTCTTTATCGCTTGATAAATTTATCATAGAAGGTCATGTTTTGACACCATTTTATCTTTTGGCTAAATTCAACTCAAAGGAGTGTCATTTTCATCCATAGAGAGCATGAAATGGAATAATTTGAATAGAATCCTAATAAATGTTATTGTAAGAAAATTCTATTAGATTTTAAAAATACTGCCACATGGTGGGTCCAGCAATAATGTACATCCTCAACATATCTTCCAGTATCTAATTTCTTCCTTTTTTTTGACCATCTGTTTGAGGATGGTAAGATATACTAAATTTCAACTGCATACCCATTCCTCCAATTGGTGTCTCCAAAATGTTTGAAGTAAACTTAGCGTCATTTTCTAATATAACTTATTTTGGTATTCCATGTAACTGACTTTTTTTCATGAAACTATATGCAATCTGTGTTGCTCTGAATGTGGAGTGAATAGGTATAAAATAGTTTTCCTTTTAGTTTTTATAATACTAACCATAATTGAATCATGTTGTCTCTAGCTTTTTGCACGGTCCAATGATAAAATACAAGGAAATGACTTCCCATTTCCACTCTGGAATTGGTAGAAGGTTTAGTAGTCTAGTTGGGTGTTGGTCTTGCAATTTAACCCGCTAACACTCTAAAGACTTAGCCAATTACTCAAGAACTTCTCATTTAATTCCCATCCAATAAAAACTCCTTTCTTAATTTTATGATGGACTTTTGATATCCAGGGTGGCCTGAATTGTTTTTTGATGATGTTCATTCAAAATTAACTACTTCAAAGCATATTCATTTTGGACATATATTATGTTTTTGAAAGCTAATAATCCATCTCGATTTTCTACATAACTAGGAAGCTATGTACGATGTAATTTCTATTGAAGCTACTCATATACTTCATCTTTTAATGTTGATACCCTTATTTGTTTTGCAAAATATGTCTTGGCTCTACTGACCAAAAATTTAGCTAATTTATTTTCATTTCTACTTAGGACATCAACTACTTTATTCTCTTTCCTTCTTATGTGATTCTTGTCAAGTTTAAATTCACTCAAAAATGTCATCCACGTTGGCTGTCTAACATTCAAATCTATTTAGTTGAAAATTTTCCTTAAACCTATGTGGTCAGTAGTGAGAGTATTTTTTTTCCTAATAAGTATTGTATACACATTTCTAATGCATGTATAATGATAGGTAATTCAAAGTCATAAACAACATAGTTCTTTTCATGAGTATTCAATATTCTTGATTCATAAGCGACCACATAGTTTTCCTACTTTAATACACCACCCATCCCTTTAAGAAATTCTTCTATATACACAATAAATTCTTTTTTAGATCAACAATATTTAGAATTAGGCTATTGTTAACAAGTATTTTAAGTTTTCAAAAATCTCTTGACACTTTGATGTCCAATTGAATTTCACTCCATTCTTCTTCAAATAAGTGATGGGATAAGCTAAATTAGAAAATACTTCTATAAATCTTCTCTAATACCTAGTAATTCCCATTAAGTATATAATATCTACTACATCATTAGGTATTGGCCAATTTAAAATGGCTTTGACCTTTTCAGAATCAACATACATGCCTTCTTAAGAAATGACGTGCCCAAAATATTATATTTTATCTTTATAAAAATCACACTTGTTGGATTTTACATATAGCTTATGTTACCTCCATGTTTCTAACACTATTATTATGTGCTCTTCATGTTCTTCTTGGTTTTTCGAATATATCAGAATGGAATCAATAAAAACCAATTCAAACTTGTCTAAGTACTTGATGAACACCCTATTCATTAGGCACATAAAAGTAGTAGGTCCATTGGTAATACCAAAGGGCCTTACCATGAATTTGTGGTTTCCATACCTTGTTTTGAATGTAGCCTTGTGTATTTCCTCATCTTTGATTCTTAATTGATGATAACCTATCAATCTAAGGTTTGCTTTTGATAACATTGTTGACCCTATAACTTGATCGAAAAAATCATCTATTCAAGGTAAAGGAAATTATTTTTAATTGTTAGTTGTCCAACTATGTATAATCTATTAACATCTCACTAGTAGAAAATGATGAAATTAGTGACTAGGTGACTAAAAATTTTAGTCACTGTAGCTTTTCCAAGTGAAATAGTACCAAAATTAAGTAATCTTGACTGACCCAACTAAAAATGACTAACATAAATGACTAATTTAGTCTACGAATAAAAATATGACTACTTGGCAATTACTACAATAATAGAAATTAGACATTTAAGTTAGTCATTTTAATTGTGTGACTTCTTCAATCTAAACTTATAAGTGATAGGGGATTCATAGGTTTTTATATATTGGTTGAAAGGTTATACTTCCTTAAACATGTCTTTATTGGATCAGTGGATGGTTACAATTAGGGAGTTGATTATAATATTCAAGGTTATATCCTTTGATAACATTCACAAGGAATTAAATTCAAATCATTTGTCAGGAGCGAATGCACATAACATTCTTGTGAACCCTCAACTTTAACAACAACCTCACACAACTTCCACACATCATCTAGAAATATTGATAGACAAATACAACAATGCCAACATCCAACAAAAACCCACGTAATGAAGAGGAAACACTAATAAACATACACAGAATCCTCAATCCTTAGTTCTAAATATTACATAGCCCTACATGATGCTCAAATAAACTAAGAAAAATCTAGGTTATGGGTTATTAATGTGGTAATATGAATGAGAGGGGAAAAAATATTAGCAAATCATCGACTCCAACTTCACTCCCACCCTCCACATAGCACCAAGCACAACAATTTTTCTAAAGCATCTACAATACTAACAAGTACGAGTAAATAACTATATTCTCATATGCCTATCATAATTATATTTATCCTCTCTAACATGCTCTTGGTTTTTTAATGTATTCTATATATGACTTCGCTCTATATCTAGCTTAACATTATAACAAAAACTAAATAACAATTTTGACTTGGAAAAAATAATAAGATATAGTTTACACTCAATGAAAGAAAGCATTGGATTATAACTTACGTGTAAGAGGATATTCTATACCGATATAGTAATCAATATTTTTAGAATGTTTTCCATGATGAATCCATTTAATTTAATAATTTGTGTTATCAATGCACAAAATCATTACAATTTTAATTTGCAAAAACTAATAGGATATAATTCACACACAATTAAAGAAAGCATTGTATTATAACTTACAAGAAAAAACATCTTTTATATCATAGTAATCAACATTTTGAAATTTATTTCCATGATGAATCCATTTAATGTAATACTTTTTGTTATGAATGCACTAAATCATTTTTCAATTTACTAATAGTGAAATCAATGCACCTTATTGATTTGCATTATATGATTGTATTTTTTTCATAAGTGAAAGTGTTTTCATTCCATCAATAATTATTTTACATCAAAAGAGGTTGAAATATTTCATGGTCTACCACTATAGAAACCAGACCAAGCACAAAATTTCATTTTCCTTAAGAGCCACACAAAACGTTTACTGATAGTGTACTAAAAAATGAACAAGTTTGTAAAAAATACATGGGCTATAGGGATATATTAAAAAAAGAAGAAAAAAAGTTAGTGGTACTTGATATAGTAGATATCTAGAGAACATAATTAACATTTAATATTTTCAATATTCTAAGGCTTCCAGAGGGATAGGATCCCTTTCACTTCCTAGAGAACAATCTAGAGTAGTGGGCAAGTCAAAGTGATCTTTAATTTTCACTAGTTTGTTGTCCATGAAGCACGTTAACACCTACAATTCATCCAATTAAAAACCATCTCTTCTTAAGTAGTGTTCTTCTCCATCACCATGCAGCCAAACAATAACTTGAGGTGCCAATAAAGATTTCCTATATGTATATAGTGATTGAGGAAACTCTAATAGTGGGCCATGCTTGCAACCCATCTCTCCGCCTTACTAAGCACCTAAAATTTAATAATGCATTGTATTTCATCTTCAGTGTCATGCTTATCTTGAAAAATTCCCTCTTGAACACTTTTGGGAGTAAAATAATCATAAGGAATAATAAAGATTTCAACTGATTCTTGGGTTTTCGGGCTTCCAAGTCCCTATAATAGGAAGTTCCATGGTAGACCTATGCTCTCTATCTCACCATGGTCTCCATCGGATAAGGAAACTATAAGAAATTAGAAAGAAAGAGTTTATAGGAGGGACAATTCCACAAAGATAGGCTAATGGGAAGTGGAAGGTGAAAGTGGTGGGACCTGATGAGGTTAGAGGGCGATTTTGTGTGACTAAAAAGGGGAGAGAAATTGAAGATAAGAAAATATAGTGAGGAAGTAATTAGCTAAAGGCCAAGAAAGAATGAGTAAAATTCAGTAGAAGTAGCTCTGATGGACGGGGGAATGGTCTCGACGTAACAAGTTTAGTAAGAAACACCACCAAATTTATCGACAGGGATGAATCACTACAGGGTGAAAAACATAAAATGATACAAAAATCACCAATGTTCCTTCTAAATACCTATGATGAGGCTTGAAACTCACAAAATATACCAGAAACCATTACACCATTATTGCGTTATATACAATTGCATACAAACTATTAGCCTGACCCTCATGTATAGAGAGATGGCTCAAGTGCCAACATAACTGTTTACCTCCTAGAATGACTAATGTGGAAATTTAGAGTAGGCTTACAAAACATGTTAGTCTTCCAAGTACAAGAGGGGATAAAAGACTAATGAGCCAAGGGAAATATGCCATTAGACAAACACGGGTGACATGATTGATGGGGTGGTAACATAATTATGGCACACAATGCAATTGTACGTGCATTCTAATTCATTGGGGGCAATCATCGAATGTCTCCCTCCTCTTGTAGTGAGTGGAACTATGGTCTCATTCCGCCCATCTGTCTCACGCTAGCTAACACATCTAGGGATACATTATATGATTATTGAAATAAATACAATTACTTGATTTTTCTCATGCTTATTTGATACATTGCATATATTGAATGAGTGACAAAATGGATTGTATTTTCACTAAAACTCAATGCTTCACATTCATTGGTTAAACATTTTTCATCCAAAAAGTATACTAAAAGATTAGTATTGGATAAGCAAAGTGTTGGTCTTTACCTTGTAATAGAATATTTATTTTATAAATTATAATGTGTATTTCTAAATTGTTTTGCAATATATTAGTAAATCATAGATTCCAACTTCACTTTCACCCTCCCACATAGCACTAAACACAACGACTATTCCAAACCATCTACAATACTAAGAAGTAGGAGAAAATTTGAGAAAATGAAAATACTAATAATTACACTAATAGTTAAAGATACCAAGCCAAATCCATCCAATTGTAGACCATAATGGAGATGATTGCAACATCAACAACAAAAAGTCACAAAATATGCTAGATCCATCCAGTTATAGATTGCAATATTTCAACATCATCCAACCAATTTGGCGCTAATTTTCTTAAATTCAAAGAACATTTTGAATTTGTGCATTGCATTTTTCTCAAATTACTCTAATGGATGACTTTGAAGCTCCTACATTCTCCTGAGGCCTCAATTTTGAATGGAAATGTTGGTCATTCACTCTTGGCTATGACAATAATGATGGAGAATATGAAAACCCAGCCATTTGTAACCAAGATCATGAAATCAAATGTCGTCTAGATATCATTGACATATCAGAATCGTTCCCTGGACCCCGGGGCTTCCAATAGTAGGGATCGAGCCCAAGAACTCAAGTTTTCCCAGATTAAGACATGAAGATCTATTGTGTTGCAATGAAGAGTCAATTCCAAGACTCAAGATACTAAGGCAACCACCCCTTCTAATCATAATATGATTCTCGTTACTAAATCCCACTGTCAAAATTTAGGTCAAGGGATTGTACTCAGAAAACCCTAGATCAATTTCAATGATATTGAATATTTTTCCATAGATGACAAATTTCTCAGAGGTTAGTTGAAATTAACCCTCAAGCAAGAGAAATTTTATGTTTTAACTTCTACCTTGAACTCCTAACTGTGTACAAATTCCTGATATGTGGGGAAAACCCTTAATGACATTTGTAAGTAACATGCCTTTTATTGTTAGTTCATTTTTGTAATTGTAGTATAAACAATTGTTTTATTAGAATTCAGATCTAAATGGTAATATTAAATTTAGATTGTCAATATTATTCTAGTTGTCTTAGGAACGTGCTGCACACACACTGAAGAAAATTGTTAGTGTTGTTGAAGAGATCAAAGATTCAAGATATGGCACAACTTAATTCATGTCACATGAGGCTGAATCAAAGGATCCATAATTCGTGTTCACAGATTATTTGTGTGTAAGGGTAGGGAGAAAGGGGTACAAAGTAGTAGTAGAAACTTAAAAGAGTCTTGAGGATGGATATCAATCATATATTTTTACAATATTTTGTATTTTGACATTCTACGATATATTTTTTAGATACCTGGAAGCAAATTTCCAACAAACAACTTTCCTGGAAATGCAAAAAGTAAAAAAATTGACAAACTGCACAGTTGTTTTATTAGTACAAGTTGTAATCTATCATTTCAATGCGCTGTCACTAGATATGCATATAGAAGGATAAATTAAATTTGTATGCCTATAGAGATAGCCAAGAGAGTAAAATTTGCAGAGTGTGTAAATGCTTACAATAGGGAAAAATTGCAGAAAATTGTAGACTATGTTGACAAAGGAGGTAATTATTGTTCAAATGCATTCAGAAAAGCAATGAAGAAAGTTGAAATTAGTGAAGTGATCAATGTGGACTTCATGATGGGGATTTTGTTTTGATTAATTTCCCTCCAAGTGTCCAAAAAAATTCATTGTAGGCATTAAAAACGTACATACATCTGGGATCTACAGTGATTATTAATCCTCTCATAAGTTGGCCACTTGGTGCAGATTTTGATGGGGATTTCATTCATGTTATTTATCCCCAATCTTTAGAATATCAAGCTGAGCTTTTGTAGCTTCTAAGTGTGGATCAACAAATGTTTAGTTCCCATTGTGGAGAGGCAAACATAGCACTGAGTGTTGATAGTAGATACATTGTTGGTTGGTTAGTCATGAGGATATGATCCAATAGTTAGGCAAGGAGGTTAGGTTCCCACAGTTGTTAGCAATCCCAGGAAGGACTATGTACACCCTAGAGCTACTCTAAATGTTATTTATTCAGTTGAAAGAAAAAATATACATTGTTGGTTGCCAATCTTCTATCCAGAAAATTTATGTTGGAGAAAACCACACTAAATCAACTATCATTATGCACTTTTGGAACCTTGCTTGAACCAACAGTCACTAAAGTGCATGATGGAGGGCCATTTTGGACAGTTACCCAAATTATTCAGATTGCTTTACCTCGTAATAGAACTGTGAGGAGAATGAGCTTTTGATAAGCAACAATGAAATACTATTATTCAATGGTGATAAAACACAATTGCGAAGTTCTATCACTCCAATTTTAATGCAACTATTAAATAAAAAGTTCTGGGAGCGACAATGAATTTTTTGAATTCAGTTCAAAGTTTTTTATTGAATTTTTAACCTTAAATGGTTTTAGTGCAGGTTCGAACGATTTGGTTCTTGGTCACTGTGCTTCTCGGAGAAAGATATCTATGAAAGAGCTAGGAAATGAACTTACTAAAATTTCGAGGGTTATGAAGCATGCGAGGGGAGGAAGATATGATAATTCCATCATTTCCCAAGTGGAGAAGGATCTACTTGGAGTGCGGGAAAATGTTACCAAGGCTATTTATTCTGCAAGTTCATTTTTTCTTATGGTTGCACTAAAAATGCAAGATCTGCTAAGAAAGTGGTTCAACAACTTGGCTTCTTAGGCTTCAAATGTTTCGAGGAAAACATTTCCTAGAGATTGGCTTAAAAATATTTTTTCACATCATCCATTCAATGGTTCTCATCCTTTGCATCCAAACAAGAAATATGATTCGCCTATAAGTTTGTGGACTCGTTAAATCATCCTATGTTTGTGGATTAAATCATTGCGACTCATTTATTCATGCTATGTCCTCGAGAGAAGGTCTTTTCTGTCAGAAGATGGGAATGAAAGAACTAGGAATTATTTTTAAGAATATAATGGCCTTTGTACTTGATCTAACGATTTTCTATGATGGGACAGTCAAAGATGCTTGTGGAAAATTTCTCATTCAGTTTGAATATGGGAACATAAACTCTTTAGTAGCATGTAATTCCTCAAACAAGATGGAGTCTGGGAGTAGCTTGGATCATTCATCTCTAGGAGAACATGTAGGGACTCTAGTTGCTACAAAAGTTGCAAACTTCGCTTACAAAGAACTTGTTGATTCCTATTTCCCCTTTGGACATCCTTAAGGTAGTTGAGATCACGTTCCTTACCTGTCATTAATGTTCTATTTCAGTATGATTTCCTTTTGTAGAGTGGAAGGGATTAATTTGAAGCCAATGAAAACAAGAAACATTAATGAGTAGATATAATTCTACTTTACAACCAAATGATATATGGGTAATTATTCACATGAGAAGATGTTATGTTGATGAAATACATTTTGATGAGAAAGTAGCAAGAATTCAAAAATATTTGAAGAGGATTCCTTTGAAATATTTTTCTCTCCAATTTGTTGTTGAGTAAGTGGACCTCTATGTTGCACCTTCTATTTTAGTTGTGTTACACATAATCATTAAGGTATCTTACTCTCCAGGTCAATCATGTAACCAATCTGATTCAGAATGCATTTTTGAATTTGAAGGTTGATCGTAATAAAAAATTTTGAATGAACTTCTTGTTGTTTCAAAGTTTCTAGTTGATAATTTCCTTCAACGTTAATATTAAAGAAAAATACACCTTAGAATATTTGATATGCACTGTTCTCATGTTTAATGAGATCTCTTTAAAAATTGTGCAGTTTGAAATTTCAAACTAAATATGAATATCAAATCCATGATAATTGACACAAACTGTAGTAATTTATGCTTTGATTTTCTTTGTTCTTTTATATTTTATCGTTTAATGCAAATGAAATAGAAAATGCATGCATTATAAACATGTTTTGGTCTTCTACATGCAAAAAAAAAAATGGTAGAAATGAGTTTCCTTCACACAACATTCACACTGGTATAAGAAACAATCATTTCACCTTTGACTTTTTGAGAATGTTTCATTAAGAAATTGAGTTGCTCAACCACATCCCTCTTCAAGTCACAAACACCTTTGCATATGAAGTACAAGGCTACAAATATATTATTATTTTTTTATGTTTAGTGTAAGAATCTATTCTCAATCTGAACCTAATTTGAAAATCCTAATACCAAATCCATGATAATTGATAAAAAAATGCGTTAGTTTCTATTTTTATTCTCTTTTTTGTTTTATATTTTAAATTTTAAATAAAACACAATAGAAAATGCATATGTGATAAACTATTTTTCATCTTGTATAAGCAAAAGGAAGATTTATTCATGGTAGACACAGACTTCTTTCACATAGCATTCACTGGTATAAGAAAAAATCATTTTACCTTCTACCTATTGAGAATGTTTGATGAAGAAGAAATTGATTTTCTCAACCACATCTTCCTTTAAGTTACAAGTACCTTTGTGTTTTATGTACAAGACTGCAAATTGATTTTTGTTTTCAGAACCTAAGTGCAATAATTTATTGTCTGCCTAAACCCAGTTTGATTTCAACTATGAGGTTAGGTGGAAATCAATTTAAGCTCATTATAGATTTTGATAATCATGATTCCTTTGATGTTACAACAAGAATCTGTTATGATGGTGGAACATATCTCTTTGGATAAGAATACTTCCAAAATACCATTGAGGCTTATTGAAACATTCAAATAATATGCAGTACCCGTTTATGTTATTTTCAGTAAATTTTCCATTTTCATCATGTTCATGGTTATAGGAAAGCATGTGGATGAGAAGTTTTTTAGAGTTGTAGCAAGGAATTGCTTTTCAATGATATTCCTTATAGTGTAGCTGCAACTGTTTCAGGTGAGGGGAGGAATTGATATGGATGCGAAAATCGATGGCACAACAAGCAGGGGAGTTTTGGTAGTTGCTACATGTCTGAATCACGATGGCACAACTGGCTATACTGTGCGAGTACACGTCTCCCTCGATACAGGGCAGACATTATAATATTCCCTTCCTCTATAACTAGGTTTTTTTTTACTCCATTTTATTGTGCCTGACTTTACCTACTCCATGGTTTGCTACTTTGACCCCTGGATCCATCACCTATTTTACTACTTGTTGCTCTTTCCCTTGGCGATTACCATAGGCAGCTGGCAATACAACTTACCTAATAGTGATGGACCTCGATCTGGTGGATTACTCGAAAGAACCGTTGGTGGAGGGTTCTATCTGGACGTCCCCACATTCTACTAAGCTAGGGTCACTCTCATTTAGTAATGAGTTGCATGAGACTATCTCCAGCCTCCCCTCTCTCTCTAGTCCATTTGACCAGCAAGTTATCTTGTCGGACAACCCTCCAACCTAGCCATCCCTCTCCACTCCCCCGCTATCCCGTCATCACTAGGGTTTGCATCAGGGAGCCTTAACCCTAACCCTCCGTCTCCTATCCCTGGTCATACCTCCCACCCCCCTATGTTTATTTTCCCCATCGATCCTCCTGATCCATCCTCCACTATGGTCCCCCTGATTACGCCGCACACATCATCTCCCCCTTCGGGCAGTTTCACCAATATTCCCCCCTTAGCGTATGCCCTCCCAGTCGGGTCATCCCTTCCCCCCCCCCGAACCACCCCGTTACGAAGTACACCTCCGACTGTTGAGGAGACTCAGTTGCTGAAGTGAGGGCCTGCAACAAGACTAAGTGCTTCCAGACCAAAGCTGATGAAGCTTTTCACAAGCTCAAGGAGGACATTCAGCTTGGAGATACTATGGATTTCGCAGATACGGTTCTAGTTGGAAGAATTTGGGGACACAACTATACAGTGGCTTGCCTAAAAACATGGGTATCAAAGGTTTGGGGTCATCATTTAGCCAACCTGCCCTTAGTATAGACATTCGTGAAAGGGTGGTTTGCCCTACGATTCTCGAGGCTAGACCACACGAACTAGGTCATTTCATCCTATTGGCATTTTGAGCATGCCCCAGTCATCCTGAAGCATTGGTCACCACTTTTCAACTTGGATACAGAGTAGATAGGCATTGGCTTGATCTGGGTTAGATTACCAGGGCTCCTGTTACACTTCTGGTCAGAAGACATTTTCCGTCGCATTGGGAACTCAATGGGCACATACATGGAATTTGATAAGTCTTATTTATCTACTAGAAAGATGGCTTTTGCTAGGATTCTAGTACATATGGATACTAGGGGAGGGTTACAGGAATACATTACCATACAGTGGAGATCATTTACCCAAAAGCAGCCGCTGGACTATGAAGGCATCCCTTACAAATGTTGCAGGTGCCATAAGGTCGGTCATGTATATAAGGATTTCCCCTTAATTAACAAAAAGGGTCATCAATCGGACGACAAAGACCAGGAAGCCCGTACCACTCAGGACCAACCTCAGCCAACTATGGAAGTGGAAGATCTCTCAAAACGTGTCCCAGCTGAAGCAGACAAGGCACATGAGAAATAATCAAGGAAGAAGCATGGGAAAGCTCCACTTTGGCCTCCCTCCCCACCTCTGACAAGAGCTCAGGTGGCTATAGGGGATGCTTATTCCATGGGTACGTCAAATTTCCCTCTCTCTTTTGCTTATCCTACTTTTGTTTCTCTTGTATTGCCTCCCCCTCCTCTGCATGATAGGACCACAGACTTTTTTGTCGCTCCCCTTAATTTCTCCCTCTCTCATCCTCCCTAGCTCTTCCATAAACACCCTATTGTTAAGCACTGCTCCATATCGCCTCCCCCTCCTACTTACTCCTTCCCTTAGCCCTCCCTCTCCGGTGCACCCTCTCCCTCATTACATATCCACTCTCACCCATAATCCCATTACCCCTTGCGCTCTATAATGCGATCTCAGGGACTCGAAAATATAGGTTTTGAGGTAGACTCCTTTCCCCCTGCTCCAAAACCCCAGGGGCATCCTTCCCATCTATCCAAAGCCAAACATCAACCCGGGGGGAGATATTGCATCTGGCAAATAGAAAACAATTGACTAGGCCCTTAGAGCAAAGAAAACCCCTTTCTCCCCCCCGTCCATGAAGTTGCTCTCCTTCAACTGTCGCGGGATGGCTAGCCCGGATAAAAAACTAGTCCTAAAGCATCTATTTGCCACAGATCTTGTAGACATTATTTTCCTACAAAAAAACCTCAGCCCGACAAGCTCTATCACCCACCTACTTGAATCTTGGCTACCAGGCTAGACTTTCCACTCCCTTGATGCCATGGGTAGATCTGGAGGTTTAACTATGGGCACATGCAACTGTTCCATCAAGACTCTAAGGGTTTGGGGAGGACGGGGATACTTGGGAGTAGACATCTACTCTCCCACTCTTGAAGCATAATTCATAATCTTTAATGTATATGGTCCTTGTTAGGACGGAGCTGTTTTTTGGATAACTTTGTTTAATTCAACCCTCCTGCAATAAGACAACATTATCTTGTGGGGGACCTAAATTTCTCCTTGGGGTATGTGGAATCTTGGGTCAATCAAGCATAGGTGGATGCGTTGTCTATTTTCTTTGAAAACCTCCTAGAGACCCATAGCTTTATTGACATCCCCTCAGCCAAACTGCAGCCCACATGGAGGAACAATAGATCAGGGGAAGCAAGCATGGCCAGACAGCTTGACAGATTCCTCTTAAAAGAATACTTGGTAAATAGGGGATCCCGTATCAGACAATGGGTGAGCACTGGAGGCCTATCGGATCATTGACCTATCTACCTAGAGCTGCATGAAGTAATAGAAAAACCAAAGGCCCCGTTCAAATTTAGCTCCACATGGCTACGGGATGAGGAATACATTAAATTGTTGACCGATTCTTGGAAGGCAAACCCTCCAGGCACAACAGGGAATCTCATGCACGATTTCTTGCATAATATGAAGGAGCTGAAGGTCCTATCCAAGATATGGGCAAGGAAGAAAAAGGAAGCGGAAGAGCTAACTCTTAGACAAACAAAGAAAGATATATACTCCTTTGACGAAGAGTCGGGACGTATCATAATGTCTCAGGAGAAAAAGTACATATATTCTACAACTCTACTAAAGAGAACTCAAATCTTAAGAGACAGAGAAGAGAGTTGGCGACTCCGAAGCTGAGCCATCTAGCTGAAGGAGGGGGATGATAATACTAAATTTTATCACAAACATGCCAATGGGAGGAAGGCCATTAACACAATATGGGAGCTCAAAGATACCCAAGAACGATTAGTACAATCCTTCTAAGAGCTGGCAGAACTAGCATGTTCATACTTTCAAAATATCTACAAAGCTCCACCCAATGCTACCCTGGCTGAAATAATGCGTATTGTGCAGCTCTTTCTCGGCTATGTAGATTAGGAGATAGAACAGGAACTCTCGTGAGAAGTCACACTAGAAGAGCTTCAAGATACTCTGAAGTGGCTAAAAAAGGACAAAATTCTGGGGCCGGATGGATGGACAGTATAATTTTACACCACCTTCTTCGAGGTTTTAGGAACCAACCTCCTGCAAATCATAGAGGAAGGTAGAAGGAGAAGAAGGATACCGGGAGGCCTAAAATCCACTTCCATTGCTCTCATCCCCAAAGATGATAAGCCCTCCTCCTTTGATGACTTCAGGCCTATATCCTTATGCAACTGCATATACAAAATTATAGCCAAGATTATAGCCAATTGATTAAAGCCAATCCTGTCCCTCCACATATCCTATGAATAGTTTTCCTTTCTACATAATAGGCAGATTCACGAGGCAATTGGTACTACTCAAGAACTCCTTCATTCCGTACAGCTTGGGAAACTAAAAGGAATGATTCTGAAGATATACCTATCCAAAACCTTTGATAAAGTCAACTGGCTATACCTCTGAATCTTATTAACTCAAATGGGATTTCCTTTTACTTTCATTAAGTGGATCATGAGCTGTATAACTGATGTTCCTTACAATGTTCTCATCAATGGATCGAATTCCCCCTTCTTTCATGCTGAGAGGGGACTCAAGCAGGGATGCCACCTATCCCCACTACTATTCCTTCTCATCATGGAGGGCCTAATCAGACTTATAGGAGAAGAACATAGATAGGGGAGAATCAGGGGTATCAAAATCACTGACACAGCTATATTTACTCATTTTCTCTTTGTGGATGATGTGCTTATATTCCTCAATGGCGGCCTTGGCAATCTCACTGCTCTCCATCAAGCCATTGGTATCTTTCAAATGGCCACAGGGTTGATATTGAATGAATCCAAATCCACTATAACAACATCTGGGTGCTCCCAAAATGAATTACAATTCGCCCTAAGGAGATTCCCCTTTATTTCCCATCCTATAGAGGAAGGCCTGAGATACCTTGGCTACCGACTGAAGCCTTTTGGTTACAAAATTGTAGATTGGATCTGGCTCATTACTAAGGTAGAAAAATGCTTGAATATATGGTAACATAAATACCTATCCAGAGCAGGCAGGTTGTTACTGATCAAAGATGTTTTAGAAGCAATGCCTATATATTATATGACCTTAGCCTAGATTACTAGGGGCATTCTAGATAGGTTGCAAAATATCTTCTATCGCTTTCTATGGAAGGGGAAACAGACAGGGAAAATTTTTGCTTGGACAAGATGGGAATCCCTGGCAATGCCTAAAAGATGGGGTGGTTGGGTGATCAAGAGACTAGACACATTTTCCAAATCACTTGCAGCAAAGTTGGATCGGCAACTAATCAATAACTACAACCTTTGGACGAAGGTCGTCACTTCAAAATACATCACCTGCTCAAACCCACTTGATTGGATTAGATAAGGATACCATTCTAGCGGGAACATATCAATTATCTAGAAGGCAGTTACAAAAGCTATGGACTTGATAAGAAATGGATTGACCTAGAGAATTGATCTGGTTCGCTGGTGCACATAGGAGAAGACCCCTAGATAGGCTGTGTCAATGCTCACAGACTCCCCGAAGAGCTGAGAACACATCTAACAGAACATGGTATAACTCATATATGCCATATAGCAGACAACAATCGATCCTCTCTGACACAACAGGCCTAGAAGTCTAGATTAGCTCTAAATATTCCCCTGCCCTAGAAACAAGACTGGAAAGACTACACATCTGCACTAACAAAGGCCCATATCAGAATCTTAGAAGGAGATGATAAGCTCATCTGGGCCTTTTCCAAACATGGATATTATGCCCCCAAGATCGGATATCTAGTTCTAATGGATCCCCTCAAGCCGCCAGCCCCTGAGCCTTGATGGAGCCTTTTATGGAAGTTAAAAGCAGCCCCAAGAACAAAGTTTCTTCTGTGGTCTATACTGAACAACAAGGCCCCGACGGCAGCAAATCTAATGAAACGATCTTTCTCAAGGCCATTTTTGTGCCACCTTTGAAAAAAAAAAATGAAGACACAGAACACCTATTTCTGGATTGCCCTATATCGTAAGAGCTATGGAATGGATATCTCTTAGCACTCTCCATTCACTGTCGATGACATGATAACAACTTAAAGGATGCATGTAATAATTGGTGGAAAGATATCACTGGAAAGGAAAGGAATATACCTCTGCTCATTTGCTGGGCACTATGGATAGCTAGGAATCAAATTATTTTTCAGCAAAAGTCCCCCTATTGGCCCTATATCCTGAATAGAACCTTAGCGGAGTATCGTACAATTCCTAAAGATACCAAAAAATAATAGCACAAAAATATAGAGAGAGAGATCATCAACTTCTCCCTACCATGGGCCTACTTTGATGGATCCGCTCAGGAATCGGGTTGTGGAGGTGGAGCAGTACTGCACTTATCAGCAACACATACCTATAAAATCCAAATGGGTTTGGGCAGAGGAACAAATAACTATGTCGAGCTTTTAACTGCTAAATATCTCGTCCAATACGCTTGATATAAACAATGCACAAATCTCCATATATATGGTGACTCAAAACTAGTTATTAACTGGATCAACAAAAAACACATCTACAATGCATATACATTGAAGCATATTCTGGATGAGATTCATAGACTCATCATGTCTTTTGACTCTTTCACTTGTCATCATATTTACAGGGAGCGAAACTCCGTTGCTGACCACTTATCCAAAGAAGCAACGCTCAGGGATGACGACATATGGATGATATGTGAGGAACAGGATGGTGCCACCTATCAACACTATCACAAACCCTTCATAGACCCTGAATATTTCTGAAGCAGCATTGCAAGGGACATGATTTTTTGATATCATATTTTTTGCTTATATTGTAAATATTTATCAGAACTTTTATAATATCATACCCTCTCTGTGAACAGGCCAGATAGCTCTCATTTTTTGTTCATTCTCATATACTCCCTGTGTGGAGGAATGCACAAAAGTATTTCTATATTTTGAATAGAAGATGCCTCACTCAAGTAATGCCCTGCATATAAAAGATGTAATTTTCTCCTATAATGAAAATTACAACTTTTTCCACGGGAAAAAAACTATTTCAGGTGAGTTCCTTTATGATGTAGTGAGAAAGTATTGGATTCAAGATGATGTTATATTCTTCAAGGATGTACCTCCAAGATACTATTGAGGCTTCTTGAAACATTAAGTTAATATGGGTTCCCTTCTATGTAAATTAGATTATTCATTCCTCTATCTACCTTATATTCCTTTCATGGTTTGAAAAAAGTACATGGACAAGGTGGAAGCTTTATAATGTTAGAAAGGTACAACATTTTTATATTTTCCTTGTAGCTCAACAACTATTATAGGTGAGTCCCTTTGAGATTTATTGTTAACTGTTTAGTATTTAAGAGTTGTAATATATCATCTCAATGTGTTGTCATTGGAAATGCATATAGAAGGATAATTGAAATTGGTATATCTATAGAAATAGCCAAGAGAGGAACATTTGCAAAAAATTGTACAAAAGGGACAATGTAGAACCTATCTTGACTAAGGTGGTAAGTTTTGTCCAAATTCATTTGGAAAAACAATGAAGAAATTTGAAATCGCTGAAGTGATTAACCATGGACTTCATGATGGGGATTTTGTTTTGATTAATTGTGCTCAAGGTGTCGACAAAAATTCCTTGGAGGCATTAAAGGCATACGTAAGTCTGGGCTTTGCAATGATTATTAACCCTCTCATATGTTGGCCACCTGGTGCAGATTTTGATGGGGTTGGCATTCATGTTTTTTCTCCCCAATATTTTAAATCTCAAGCTAAGATTTCTCAGCTTCTATGTGTGGATCAAAAGTTGTTTAGTTCCCATTATGGAGAGGCAAAAAACAATGAGTGTTGATAGTAGATACATTGTTGGCTTCCAAGCTTCTATCTAGAAAATCTACGCTGGATAAAACCACACTGAATCAACTATGAATGTATACTTCTAAAACATTTCATGAGCCATTAGTCACTAAAGTGAATGATGGAGGATATTTTTGGATAGCTAGACAACTTCTTCATATGGGTTTACCTCCAGAATTGAACTCTGAGAAGAATGGACTTACCATAACAAATAGTGAAATAATATTATTCATTGGTGATAAAACCCAATTGCTGAGTTCTTTGACTAAATTTTTTAATGCAATTGTTAAGTTTAAAGGTCAATGAGTGACAGTGAAGTTCTTGAATTCAGTTGAACTTTTTTTTAATCCTTTGATGGTGTTAGTGCAGGTTTGGATGATTTAGTTCTTTCTCATTGTGTTTCTCAGAGAAACATATTTATGGAAGATCTAGGAAATGAACTTACTGAAATTTCTAGGCTTATGAAGAATGTGAGGGGAGGAAGTCTTGAGTCTTGAAAATGTCATTCATTTCCATTACACTTTCACTATTATGTCCATTATATCACCTCCATTTCACCTCCATTTCACTACTATGTCACCACATTCATCCCACTTTCATTATCATTGGGCCACATTTATGTTTTTCCAATATTTATTAATTCTAAGCCTTTTAAGTGAATTTGTGGTTAAAAATTAGAAAATAATGTGCATATGCTTATACATAACAAATGGGTTGAGATTGTTGACATGTGTAGGTTGAAAGGAGGCCTCTAGAAGACCCTTATGTGGCACTCTAAGGCCAAATTCGAATTTGAGTGGAAAGAATCATGGGATCATTGGGATATGTGTCACATATCCTAATCGTATTATAACTCTAAGACGACATGTGTCTTATCAGTTCCTATTTTGATTAGGACTCTAGAGGTAGAGGGAGAGATTCATGGACTCTCATTAATGAGATGGCTTCTCATCTTTTTGTATAAATAGGAGATCTCTCTCCTTCATTTGTTAGCTTGTGAGTTCTTTAGCTTGGAGTTTGTAGTTCTTCCTTGATGGCTTTTGAAAGCTTTGGAGAACTTTGTTGTACTTTGTAATTTTGAAGAATTTGAATAAAGCTTTGATGTTCTCATGATGGAAGGAGATGTGAAGTAGATGTCATGGAGCATATTAGAATGTAAGGTAGAGTAGATTTCATTTTGTAAATTTTTCTTTGATTTCATTATGTCATTTGATTTCTTTCAGGTTTGATAGATTAGATTTTTCATTCATGCAATTTTAATTCATGCAAGTGTGTTCAACCGGTTGATTATAGATTAGTAATGCACATAGCTTTTTAATGAATAATGACATGATGGAATCATCTTGTCCTTCTGCTGATTTATTTTCTGAGTTCTAATTCTAGCATTGTTATTTCTTTCAATTTTGTTTTGCTCATTTACTTTCATGCAAATTTAGATATCATATTACTCCATTTGGTTATGATTACCTTCCTATAGCCAAACAACTCAAAAAGTGAGGAATCAGAATATTATTTGATGTAGTATGATTTAGTTTCATTTTATGCAATTTCATTTCATATAATTTAGATATCATATTACTCCATTTGTTTATGATTACCTTCCTATAGCCAAGCGACTCAAATAGTGAGGAATCAGAATATTATTTGATGTAATATGATTTAGTTTACTTTTTTGCAAGTTAGTGATTAGATTATTCATGTCATTTTCGGTTACCTCCTATAGCCAGAGCGAGTCGAATGGTGAGGGATTGAAGTATGAATGTGTAGTTTGATCTTAGTTTCATTTTATGCAATTTAGATATCAGATTACTCAATTTGTTTATGATTGCCTCCTATAGCCAGAGCGAGTCGAAAGGTGAGGGGTCAGAATATGGGTTGATGTAATATGATTTAGTTTACTTTGCTTATAGTTTTTGAATTGCTTTAAGTTCAATTTTCTTTTTATACAACGGCAAGGATACTGGGTTTCATAGTCACTAGCTCATTGATTGGTTGTTGCATTCCATTTTGATTGAAGTAGCTGCATATTTACACTTTTGTTTAAGTACTAATTCCATCAATAACATGTTTTGAGATCTTTTGAAGTGCTAAGTTTTGGAAGTTACCGTTAGGGACATAGGCTTTGTCTTGAAATTTCTATCCATACTTGTCCTTTAAAAGTATTCTTAAAACCTTAGAATAGGATTTCCATTTGCATTAGACACTTTAGGAAACCAACAAAAACAAAACCCCAAAACAAAATAAAATCTATAAAACAACGAAGTAAGAAAAAGGTTAACTAAGCACATATGGTGCACCACACTTCATCAGTTTATGATACCCGGATTGATAATTTATGTAGAGTAATTTAAGACATTAAATTGACTAGACATTTTGGCGTCGTTGCCCGGGAAGTGTAATTAGGAGACCTTATTTCTTACATCTAAAAAAAAAATTAATAATTCTTGAGTATGCTCTCCTCCTACACTTCGTGTGATATGGAGCATCAGAAAAAGGATTGTTAAGTAAAAAAAAATAAAAAAATCTTGAGTATGCTCTCCCCTTGCACTTTTTTTGATCTGGAGGATCAGAAAAAGAATTGTTATGTAAAAAAAAAAAAAAAAAGGAGACAAAATAAACTTCATCATTTCATTTGATTCAACAAATAAATAAATAAATAAATAAATGGAACTCAACTGCTTTGATAGGTTCAAATTGTCCAAAATTGACTGGTTATGGTTTGTAGTGGTCCTCAAAACACTGTATCCTGTTCAAATAAGGTTTTGCAACTTAGCTGCGGAAAGTGCCCTGATTGTGCAGCTAGTTGAGAATTCCGCAACTGTTTGAAGGTTTAACAGGTTACAAGCATCCAATGAAGAAAGCGACCACATGGGCATCTCCAGAATTGTCCCGACATGGATCCTATCCTATTCACCCAGCTCAGATTGATAAAAAAAATCAGCCTAAGAAATCAGTCAAAGTCCTACTTTTAGCATGTTTTCCTTGAATTCTTTGGTGCCTGAAATTGAAAATCATTTATCCTTTTTATAAAATTTTACAATTTCAGAGACGAGAAAAAAAAAGAAAAACAATCTATGGCTATCTTCAATCCTAGTTGGCCTTAATAAGAAATTTGCATCCCTGTTCAAGTTTTGGCCTTAAAACAAACCTGCAAGAACATTTAAAAAAAAATATAGATTGAATTGCGTGGACTGCTGTGTTAAAATAAAAACTCTGTGTTTTTGGGATTTGGTTGGACTCTTGTTGATATGGCTTTCAAAGAAAGGATATGAAGGACTAACTGGATATCTTGTAGAATATAATAACAATGAGCCAAGGAAAATGATTAATTTTAATGAGTTTGAAATTTTTGAGAATCTAAGAGAAGATGAACTCTGTATGAGAGATTCTCTTGTTGTTGTTCGCATTACTACTGAGGCAACAGCAAGATTCAAGTTGCATTTCAAGAACACTCATTTAAATTAAGAGTAAAGACATTTGAATCAGTTGGCAATTATCTAACCAAAGAAGAAACTTTTGAAGTGATCGTTGTCCTTAGGATTTAAAAGGCATTTCAGAAACACCATGAAAAGAAGTAGATTGTTGCAGTCAGGCGTATACCATACAAATTCTGCGATTGGAAGGCTCGTAAAGAATTTTTTTATAACATCTCCTCCCCTGGCTGATTCATTTGTTATTGATTGCATTTGAAAACAATTTTTCCCCCTCTGAGATTGATCTTAAGGCCGAATACAACAAATTCATAAAAGGTAGAACAGTGAAAACATTAACTCAGAAAAACGTAAAGAGAGAAAAACACGTCAAACGTTGAGAGCAATATTTGGCAAAACGGAGAATAATTTGGAGAAAAGAAAACATGGGTTTTTTTGCTAGCTAGGTCAGTTAGATAACCCAGAAATCGTTTGAAGAAATTTGTGGCGGTCTGGGAGAAATCCTCGGTTCTTTGGAGCCTATTTTTGCGTGCCGCGTGTAAAAAAACGGAATTTTCAATTAAATGAGCAGACAGTGATTTAATTCAGTGTGCCTGAAAAAGGGGAATTCTAATTTGGTTCTGTGCTGGCACCTACTCTACCTCTACCAAATATGTGCTCACAATGCTAACTGCAAAAAATATGATCAGACAGAGGTTCACCAAGAACATCAATGCGAATGAGTTTATGAAACTCAGAGGCATTTCCCAAATCTGGTCCGACATCACTACCATATAACTTCTAAAAGTTAAGATCCTCGAGGTAGTCACAGGCTTGCAGTCCATCATACCGAATCTTTCCAATATATTTACCACATATTTTCCTTCAGATAGGAAAATTTCTCCTGGCTTTTGCCACATTTCAAGTCCTAGGAAGTAGTGCATCAGTCCTAGGTCTTTCATTTCAAATTCAGAGGCCAGCTCCCTCTTACATTTGTGAATGAGAGGGTCTGCACCTATTAGAAAGAGGTCATCCACATACAACACTAGTATGAGAGGCTTGTCATCTTCAACCTTAAAGTAAAGGTTAGGATTGGCTTCACTCCTAGTGAATCCTAGCTTCATCAAGTAGCTATCGATCCTCTCATACCATGCTCAGGGTGCTTGCTTCAGCTCATAGAGAGCTTTCTTCAACCTGCATACATGAGATTTTCGATCATAAATCTACAATCCTTCTGGTTGCTCCACGTAGACCTCTTCTTTGATCGAGCCATGCAAGAACGCAGTCTTGACATCCATTTGATGTAGGTTCCATCCTTGTGAAGCGGCAAGGGCTATGATCGAGTGAATGGTCGTACATCTGGCAACAAGTGCAAATATCTCATCATAGTCTATACCTTCCTTTTGGGAGAAACCTCGAGCAACAAAACGAGCCTTATACTTTTCCGTGCTTCCATCTGCTGCATGCTTTATCTTGTAAAGCCATTTGGAAGTAACAACAGTCTTGTCCTGGGGTCTGGGAACTACTTCCCAAACATCATTCTTTATGATAGACTCATATTCTTCGGTCATAGAGTCCTTCCATACTTGATGCTTGACGACATCTGAGAATGACGAAGGCTCATTTTGTATGATCATGCTCATGATGGTCAGGTATCCCTGATACCTGTTAAGTTTCTTACTTTGATGGAAGGTTCCTCAGGGTGCGGCATATCCTTCAGCATCATCAAGTATCCCTCTAAGCCATGAAGGCCTCTTCCTAGAAGAGGAAGGCTCATGTGGATGAGGATCAATCAGATCCATGGGTTCTTCTACATCAGGCATTGATTCATCATCCTTTTCTTTCGGTTCCCTGGTGTCAGCTTCTTGAGAGCTACTCAAAGTCAGCAGATTGTCCACCTTGCTGAGAGCCATATCTTTGTCAAAGGTGACATCATGACTAATCACGACTTCCCTTTGACCGGTGGTGAACATTCCTTCAGGAGTTTAGGAACCCAATGCTTGATGAGGGCATCGATTTTGTACATATACAGCAGTGATTGTAGTTTCAGCCCATAGAAACTTTGGAAGTCTTTGATCATGTAGCATGGCCCGGACAGCTTCCATCGTCATGTGGTTCTTCCTTCCCACCACACCATTCTGCTCAGGAGTATGTGGTGTAGCAGTCTCCCTCTTCCTTCCAGGTATGCTTGAGTGGAATGGTCCCCTTTTGAGCTTTCCTTCAGCACATCCTGGACATACACCTTCATTCTCTATTCAGAATTCGGGCATCCCTATCACCATTTGTCTTACACCGAGTATAACTTTATAATGAAGGTGGGCAAACCTCTGATGCCAAAGTTTGGACTAAAGAGTTGTGTCACAAGACATGACACCTAGTGGACTTCCATCGACTTGATATAATAAATCAACACTAAACCCAAGAGTAAATGCATCTTTAACATTATTTTTCCATATACATACCTTGCCATTGCTAAAGGTTACCTTGTAGCCTCTGTCTTCCATTGCCAAGATGGACACTAGGTCCCTTTTGAGGTCAGGTGCATTTAATACATCCTGGACTTTCTAGCCTTCTTGAATGGTTGTCCTCTTCCTCGATCTCCAGCTCTCCTCTTACCTTTGCTGTTGAATTTGTCATTCCTTTGATTTTCCATCAGAGGGATTTTGATCATTGTCCCGGTGTGAGTCCTTTCTATCAGGGCACTCCCTTGCATAGTGACCTGCTTTATCGCAGATGTAACATCATCCTTTTCTTCCACCCTTAGGTCCAGCCTTTCCTTTTGATTTAGACCCAGAATTATTTCTTTTCTTAGCATGAGAAGAAAAAGCAGCAGGAGGACCTTTAGGCAAGGGCATTTACTACTCTTCTACCCTTGATTGTTCTTGAATGCATCTAGCCATTAATTCCTCGAAACTAGGAATTACATTATTGTTCAGAAGAGTAGTCCTGAACACATACCATTTAGATGGTAATCCTCCGAGAGTTGTGAGTGCCATTCCTCTATCAGTAATGGTTTCCCCAATAGATAGGAGATCGTTCTTGATCTCGGTGATTCTTAAGAAGTATGCTTGCATACTTTCATCTTTACCCTTCTTGATTTCCCTCAACTTATTTGTAAGAAACAAAACTTGATTTGCATCATTAACTTTAAATAAAATCACCAGTCTGTCGTAGATTTCCTTGGAGGTGTCTAGATCAGAGATGTAGGCCACCAAGCGCTTGTCGATAGAGTCCCGGATGATCTTCTTTGATTTGACTTCTCCATTTTTCCATTTGTTCTAGGCAGCAGCAGATGCATTTGATGAAGGCTCAACAATATTGCCTCTTACATGGTCCAGCACTCCTTGATCTTCAAGGGTTAGATTGATAGACATCTTCCATCCATGATAGTCAGCTTTCTCACGGAGCTTGTCTTCGGCAGGAAAGAGTGTTGAGGACCCCATAGTTCTTTTAGGATAGCCTTGCCAATCTTCTCTTCAATGATTGCTCTTGCTCTTGCTCGGGCTTTGTCTTCACTTCAGCTCTGATACCATGTTAAGTTATGGTATGTTCTATGCTTATAACAGTTTACTTCTTTTTCTTATTATATTCCACCGATTAGAAATCACATGTACATAAAGTAAAGTGCAGATAGAACATTAAACGATCAACAGAAAACAAGCCAAGACAAGAGACACAAGATGTGGCGGCTAGCCAGGGACAAACCCCACAATGTGTGGGGAAACCCTTTGATCAAATCTTCATTTATCTTCAATAATTCAGCAGAGAGAAATAGTACAATAAATCTTATTCATATCAACAGTAGCAAACCCTAGATCAGTAGCATCAGCATTAGCGGCTTCATTATCAAACTAGGGCAAACCATATCTCACAAACCGACAGTCGGATTGACTTCATTCCACCACCAAAAGTTTCAGCTTCCAGAGGAGGTTCAGATGAACCTATAGCGTAGTTCAGATGAGGAGATCTTCTAGGCCACGCAATTCAATCTTTACTTCTGCAGTTGCAGTTTCAGTTTTAGCAGTTTCCGGCTTCAAACTAGGGCAATCGATATCTTGCAAACCGTTCGTCAGATTGACTTCATTCCACCACCAAAAGTTGCGGCTTTCAAAGGAGATTCAGATGAACCTACAACACAGTTCCAAAGAGGAGATCTTCTAGGCAACGCAAGTAAATCTTTACTTCTGCAGTTGCAGCTTCAATTTCAGTAGTTTCCGGCTTCAAACTAGGGCAGTCGATATCTTGCAAACCGTTCGTCGGATTGACTTCATTCCACCACCAAAAGTTGCAGCTTTCAAAGGAGGTTCAGATGAACCTACAGCATAGTTCCAAATAGGAGATCTTCTAGGCCACACAAGTCAATCTTTACTTCTGCAGTTGCAGCTTCAAATTCAATAGCTTCCGGCTTCACATGTGTGAGAGAGAGAGACCCATTTCAGCGCAGTAGAGAAGAGACTCATATCTGTGCAGTAGAGAGAGAGAGAGATGTGATGAGGTGAGTGAGTCCAAATGAGGAAAATTCCTCTTATATTTATACACAACGTTGGTGGGTGAATAGATGCGACTGTTGGGCTTCTGAGCCTACAGGAGTTGTAGGTCGGCTTGATAATAATTCCATAATCAAAATAAATTCATATCTCCATGAATATTTATCAGAATCGGATGATCTTTATATCAATCCTACACATCTCGACGAGAGGAATCTAATAAAAATATTATCAACCATGAATAAGATGACCCACATGAAGTTTTGCCCTGGTTGCCAATTTTAACAGATTCTAAAGGAGAGAGCCCTCTCTCAGCCTTGTAGGGCTAGCTACAAGGCTAAGCTTGGTTTGTGGTTACCCTGGAAGTTGCCTCCCTTTAGCCTGAGGTGAATATAGGTGATAACGTAGTGGCAACCATACTGGGGAACCTAGTTTTATGTTCCTCAGTAAAATGTATCAAGTTTAGATCTAATTGTTGATGGTGGACAACGATCAGACACCGGAAGGATGAAATCATTCACCTGGCGACTCTAAATCAGTTTCAAGATCAGATCCAAAGACTCCACTGGAGGATAAACCTGACCAACAGAAACATGAAAGGACAATATGGAAATATTAGGTATTCAAGTTGGAATTTCCTCCAAGACATTATGTTATTTTTTATAAATTATTTCTTCTCTTTTCCTGAGAATGTCAAGAAGGCTTTACAAAGTATATTGTATTTGAGAAAATATCCTAGACCTGCATGTGATTCCTTCCCTTTGAAGATTGTGAATACAAAATGTTCGCATGCCTTTGATCTTGATCAAGACCTTTCTTTCAAATCTTATGATGACCGTCTTCAAACTGATGAGCCTCAAGAGACCAAGACTGATTCTACACCTTTTGTATATACCCCTATACCTTGTAAAATTCCAGATAGATAGAAGCCTCTGATTCTACCTCCTATATCCCATGCTTTCCCTAAAAATCATTACCTATATCTACCAAGATTTGATGGTGAATGTGACAACATCACTGTTGAGAGAGATGTACTGAATTTTGAGTCTTTTCTTGACCTTTTTGAATTTGATGAAGAGGATGTTAGTATTAGGCTTTTTGCTCTTTCTTTGCAAGGAAAAGTCAAGAGTTGGTTCAAAACCCTACCTGATGCGAGCATCTCAGATTTCCATAAGTTCATCAAAGTTTTCCTCGACAACTAGGTGGTTATACAGAACCCTTTCTTGATTCTAGAAGAGTATAACCAACTAAAAATACTTCCAGGGGAGAGTACAACAATTTTTTGCCAGGTTTAACCAAGTTTATTTTTCGATGCTTGTTAATATAAGACCTCCTCCTGATTCAACTCTCTTGCATTATCTGGAAACCTTTGATCCGGAAACGGAATTTCAGCTGAGGGAAAGGAACTTGGAAACACTTGAAGAGATGCAAAACATTGCAGTAGATGTAGAGGCTAATTTGCTGATTAGAAGCGCAAAGTTGAAGGAAGAAGAGAGGAAGAACATAGAACCAAAGGAATTGACATCTTTAAAGGTAAAGCTCGACATTTTGGTAAGTGCAGTGGAAGAGATTATGAAAAATATCACCTTAAGGAATGAGTATGATGTTCAATACCATCGCTCACTGATTGATGAAAGACAAGTCGCTGATGCAAAACATTCCCTTTCTTATCCCAGTTGTCATAGATCTAATAATGATTGTTTTATAGATCAACTTGCAGAAGAGAGATTTATTGATCTGAAATGTATGCTTGATGATGTGTTTTATGGTGATGATTTGCCAAGGTTTGATCAGTATGATGATGGTTATGTTCTCCAAATAGAAGCTAATCTTGCATATGAATCAGCAGCTAGTTTGTGGAAGGAGGAAGTTCACTTTCAGCAGCTCCAATACAGCGATCATCCATTGTATATCAGCTATGGAAGTGAGGAGGAAAGTGCAGAAAATTTTGAAGTGAAGGATCTTTTCCTTCTTGTTTTACTTCGTTTCATATCATCAGAGACAACTTCCATGCAATTAGAAATCAACCGTTGATAAGTTTTGATCTTGACCATCTAGAGGGCAATGGAATCCCTTTTCAAGACTTCTCATATCTAGATTTGTAACCCCCAAATGCCATTAAATGTCAGGTTTCAGATGAAGACTTGGAAGAGGGAACATATGATCAAATGATGCAAGATGATTCTGTACCATTATGTTTTGAATCATTTCAGTTTTTGAAGGGAATTTTGCATAGCATATCTTCAAATGAGTAGCCTGTAGAAAATCATGTAATCTCATTGGAACCAATAGAAAATGTGTTGCAACAGTCTTTTCAAGTTTTTCATGATACACTAGTTGATGTGTTGGATGATGTCTACAGTCAAAGTCCTTCTCCATTAGCTAACTTTGATATTGAAAAAAGTATTGATACAAACTTCATCCGGCAGTTGATTTCTTTGTCATTTTCAGCGGGAGTCTCGTCACAAGGCTCAGATAAAAGTTTGCACTCATGGTATCAAGAGAAGTAAAGTAATCCATTGGATGAGCTAAGTACCAGTGCACATGAATTTCAAGATCCTCATGCAGCCTTTTTGGAGTCAGATAGAACATCCATATTATTCAATCTGGGAAAATTTGGATCTGTTTGCAAGTTTTCATGGGAGTTGAATTTTAGTAGTTCTCTCTTCTTTCTCATAAACAAGCACTTGCAAAGAATTCAAACAACAGCCAGAATGCTTACTTGGTTGTATTGGTTGTTTCATTTCACTTGATCAGGTGATGAATGGAACAGTTAGAGCAGGTTTTATTGAATAAGCTCCATTTCGAGCATATTTTCCAGTTTTTTAGTTGTGTTTTAGTATTGAGTTAGTTTCTGGTTGAGTAAAAGTCAGCTTGTGTCTTTAAGTCATCAGTATTCAGCCATGTATTTTAGATTGATTTTTTTTTTCTTACTCCATGCCCAATGGATAAGGCTACTTGGTCTACGGTGTTCTTGGCACCTCCAAGGAACTACCATCCCCATTGGAGCCAATGTTAGTGTCAGTGTTTGCAGCCTTCCACCAGTGATCAAATATGCTCTTATAAAGGAGTCTTGGGGTGTTAAAGTCAAAATTTTGTCATTTTAGTGAGTCTTCAAGTAAAATTTGGTCACCAGTTATTAGGTCTAGGATTGTTTTCACTCCTTCCAAAGTTTTCCAAGTACTAGTCCATGTCACCATTTGGATGAGTGTATAATCATTTAAAGAGTTTTCATCATTATTTCAGGTCCAATGGTTCATTTTACACTTTGTTTGTGCTTCAGTTGTACTTAGGTAAGGATCGTTTCTCTCATAGGGTTTTGAAGGTAATTTTCCTTGGATGGTCAAATCATCAACAAAACTTGTATCCTGATGCTCATACACCTTCCCCTACCCTTAAAATATCTTCTTAAACACTTCCCATCATTGATATCCCTCAAATTCGCCATTTTCCCACTTCCCCTATGTTTTTCCCTTTTGGAACCCTTCCCCTCATTCAATATTTGAAATTCCACTTTCGCCTGGTTCATAACATCCCTCCCTACTTCCAAAAAGTTTTCTCAAGAAATTGGAAGCCCCTCATCCCCTTCATTTTCCTTCATTTCTACAAATCCCTTGTTCCACACAGTGGGATAGGTTTTATTCAAATGATGTTTTTGAGCACGAAAATATGAATTTGACAAACATGAGAGAGGTTTTTTTCCATCATAGACTCAAGAAGAAAAATGTCCTTCAATTTTTACACAGGTCTCATGGTTTGGAAGAAATGTTCAAAACATCATTTGCCTCACGATAGTTGCTCCACTTCTGGAGTGACTTTGGGAAAATCAATATTTATCCTAGCTGCAGTGATCAAATGAATTTCTTGATGAGTCAAATTATAACTGGACACAAAGAGCTCCAAAAGTTGTCTTCAAAGTGGCACTACACACTCCCTTCAAGCACTGCGCATTTGACAAGTCTTGGGAGATTGGGATTTTTCCAAAGAAAATGAAATCCAAATTGAAAAATTCAAGATGTTTTGGAAACTAGATCCAACAAGCTTTCCAACGAGCTATCCCATGCTCAATTTGGACACCATGAAGGTAGTAAAAGGTTGGCTTGAAGTGTTAGCATTTTTTGTCATTCTCAAGAAATTTTTCTACCAGTCTACTGGCCAAACGTGCAATGCCTAGGGCACTGTGCACTTTTTTGGGGCACTTTTTGGAGAAATCGCCATCATCATTAGATTCAGAAGACCATGTACATTCAGAAAAAACATGTTTCCAGCTGAGAAAGTCAGTTTTTCTAGGTGAAAAAGGCCAAAAAACCACCAAAATTTCATGTTTTTGCCTCTTTTTGGACCCTGGTGCTGCGCGTTTCAATAGTCTTGGGAGATTGTAATTTTATAGAGATAAATGAAGGTAAAATTGGAAACTAAGGGCCGATTTGGAAAGTAGACAGGACAAGCTTTCCAATGAGCTATCATGAGCTAAATTTGGAGGGCAGGAAGGCAGTCAAAATTCAGCTGGAAGTTGGCACTGCACACTCACTTCAGGTGTTGCGCGTTTGACACTGGTGCTGCACACTTGACAGATTGCTCAATTTTTCACTGTTTCTTCCAGAAATTTCTTTTTTCTTTGGGATTTTGATCTTTTTATTGATGTAATGTAAAATAATGATGTAATTAATGTATTTTTTGGTTATCTAGGGTAGATACATTAGGTAAATAGCCAAGGTGGCATGTAATTAATCAGTTTCCTTCACCTTAGGGATGAGTCAGTTTGACCTCCCTTGTCTTTAGCTTTCAATTCAGTTTGTTTTGTAACTGCTTCTCCTCTTATGGATTCGACCCCTGAGGCTAGGATGAGTGGTTTTGATGCCTATATTATGTATTTTCTTAGATATTTGTTGAGGTTGGACTCAGCTGGATGCTCAGGACTTGATTGTATTTCTTCTGTAAGTAGTTTTGACGGGCCATTAATAAGAATTGCAGCTATCTTTATGGGATCCCTATGGTATGGAGTTCTAGCATAGTTTTCCCTTTTTTGATCATTTGTTTACTTGTTTTATGTATGCTCTTAACCATTTGAATGCTTCTAGTTGAATGTTTTCAAGTAAGATAGGTAGAATCCATTGTATTTAATGCTCTAACTTGGGAAAGCACTCAATATTTCATGTTTTTTCTACTGTTTAAGAAGGATCCATGATCTCCAAATGCCCTCCTTAGCTTCTGACCAGTCAAACACTTTATTTCATCAAGCTTAAGAATGCTATAACCTATACCTACCTTGCCCCATAGAACACACTGCAATTCTGACCTAATTCCCTAGACATAAACTGCCCATCTCCTCCTGATCCAGCAAAACATCAACAAAACCCAATCAAAACTCCCGTGCTACTATAACTAGCCTAAAATCCTTACCTAATCCAGTCATCTCGACTATGATTCTAAAGGAGAGAGCCCTCTCCCGGCCTTGTAGGGCTAGCTACAAGGCTAAGCTTGGTTTTTTATTATCGTGGAAGTATCCTCCCTTCAGCTTGAGGTAAATCTAGGTGATAAAAATTGTACTGAGTGGGGAGGTTGCTAGAATCAATCTCTGTCGTTGATCATAAGATTGAAAATAGGGGAAAAGCATCCATTTTGACACCCTCTTTCACATTAACTCTTTCACTTTTTGACCAATCAAAATTGTCTCTAATGCACAGGTGGGATGCATGGGGCCCAATCCACCACCCACCGTTTAACTCTTGAAACCTGCAGGGATTGTGTCATCACGCTTGTGAGCCTAGATACCTATTTTTTACACTCTTTTAAAGTTTCTAGGGAATACCTACAAGAATAAGCTATCAACTGGGCTTCTCCATGGGCCAATAAAACTTCTTACCGCTATGTTTTTGTCTACCAAATTGGCTTGACCATTTGGTATCCACTCCACTAAAAGAGCTTCATCAATTTGGGCACACAACCAAAAATAAACTGCTCCAAAGCACTTTCACCAAACTTAACTTTTCACTTTGACTTTTGGGGTCCTTAGCTTTGACCGACCTTATCTTTCAAACTAGGAGGCCATTTGTTTCCTTCCACATATCACTAGAAATATATTTTAGAGCTTTGTCCATATTTTTGGGTTCCATCTTCTCTTGAGGTGATATGCTGCATTAGAAATGCCTTTAGAATATCTTCACCATTTCAGCATGGTTTTCTCATATTGTAGTCATATTATGTCATCCTTTGCCAAATTTTTACATATTTGTCATGCATTTCTGTCAATGGAAACACATTTATAACACCAACATGCCACTGACCCTGTCCTTTCGAGCACTTCGAATAGCCAAAGAATCTGTGGTGCCAACTTGGCACATGCCCCAATCTTCAAGAAACTTTTCTTGGGCCTAACTCTCAAGTAAACATGTTCCCCAACTTAGAACTCCTTATGCACCCTATGTTGATCTGCATAGCCTTTCTACTTGTCTTGTGCTACCTTAAAATTCTTCTTCGTAAACTACAATTTTTTCTCTATCTCTTTTATCATATTAGGCCCAATAAGGACCATGTTTCACTAGATCACTCCAGGTAATAGGAGTATTGCAACTTCTTCCATAGAGTGCCTCAAACAAGCTATTCTTTAGAGATTCTTGGTACCCATTGTTGTATGAAAACTATACAAGTGAAAGATACTCTTCCCACTTCTTTGGCTATTGCATTACATAAATTCTCAACGCATCTTCGAGGATTATATTTATCCTCTATATTTCACCATCTGTTTGAAGATGATAAGCTGGACTGAAGGCCAAGTCCATCCCCAACCCTACGAATATTTCTCTCAAAAATTTTGAAGTGAATTTGGAATTTGTATCCAAGATGGTGTTATGGGGAACTGCATGCAACCTCCCAACAAATTTCATGGATATTTGAGCCACCTCACTAACTAAATTACTGGATTTAACTGCCACAAAATTAGCCACTTTTCTTAGGTTGGAAATGACCACTATAATTGTGTCATGCTTTTGGAGGTTATTGGGAAGCCTATAATGAAATATGTGGAAATCACTTCCCACTTCCATTCCAAAATGGGAATGGAATGAAACAAACTTTTGGGTTTTTATAGTCAACCTTCACTTGATGATGCTCCATGCATTTAGCAACAAAATTAGGTACTTCCCTTTTAAAACTATGCCAATAGTAAAACCTCTTCATGGCCATGCGAGTCTTCTAGTATCCTGTGTGACCGAAATATGGTTTAGTAATGAACTCTCTTATTATGAGCTTCTTCAAATCATCATTGTTTGGCACATATATTATATTACTGAATCTAAATACACCATCATCTGTGAGATGGTATTCCTCATCCTTTCCATCCTCACCATCTTGTTTTAGTTTTTACTTTATCGCATTATACTTCTCATGAAGTTTCTCTGCATTTTTTACCCATTCTCCTAGGTTTATCCCTAAGACATTATGGTTGTGTCATAGCTGGTACAACCCCCCTCCAAAAATTTTCCAATGCTTTGTTTTTGGATCCTACCTTATGTTCTGAGGAAATTATCTTTCACAATCGTCAAGAATTCCTCTTACTAATTACTTTCTATTTCACTTTTACTTGCATGCAACAGTTGTGATGAATTCATTAGGTTGTATCAATGATGATTAAGTCTTGTCAACAACAACTAAAAAACTTCTAAACACAAGCCAACTTATGTCTTGATTTTGTACCAACTACCAGTCTTCCTTCTAGGAATTTCATAATCCCCTGCCACTTGAGACTACACAAGCCCTTGAGGATTTCAAATATGTAGTGTATTGAATATTAAAACTACAAAACCCTAAGATATTGGTAGTCACTGAGCATGTGAACTGCACAATCACTCACTGAGAGTCAACATTCTGCAACTCACTGATTCAATGCTTTGCTCAATAGATTGTCCATGGGAATTTCACAATCCCTTCTTCCAGTGATAGTGTGTAGTTCCCTGGAGCAAGAAAGTGTGCATCCTTGTTACGGGAATAAGTATCCTAGGGCTTTGGGTCAGAACCCCAACAGAGCAAGAATAATCTATAGCAAGAAACATGCACACAACTCAGGAAACATGCCTAAATAAACAAATTATGCCAGGATGAACATACCCGGATGTCCTTCATTTGGGTAGTCTAAGCAGGGTTCAAACCCTCTGCAACTCCTAATGATCTTCAAATCTAAAAATCAACCAATTTGAACATATATAGCAGCATATAGATAAAGCATTTTAATGAAATTTACTTTATATCATGTAAGAAAATGGTTAGTTATAAATCAAAATAATCATTCATACATGAATTACAACAACATCTGATGCATAAACAAGGTCAATCTCAGGAACTAGACAACTTTTCTTTTTATTGTAGAGAACTATAATAAACATGGAAAGATGTCACCTAAGTCTCCTTCTTCCAGCTCCAAGCGGAACTGTCCTCCAGGTTTGTCCAGTCCCAGTCTTCAACAGCCTCCTTCCATAACCAATACCATGATATCTCAAGCAAGTGGGAGAATATCAACACTCAAGGAAACAAGGGTTTCCTGAACTTGGGGAAGTGCTTGAAGCACAGGGATACTTCAGACTTGATCAGGGGATAATCTCAGTATAGTAATTCTATCTCTTCTCTCCTCCTTAAGGCCTTCCCATGCAAGTCTTTTTATACTTCTCCCAAATTAGTTTTTTAGTTGGGAAATAGTTGGGAACAGTTGGGCCACAGGCACTAGGAGGTAATCAATAGCGAAAACCCGTGAACTCCACCCATAATTAAGGAAATTTATTTTTTTTAAGTGTTTTAACACATATACATGGGTTGGGTATAGAATAACCCGCATGTACACGCTTTTATCACAGGGCAAAGCAGCATACAGTGAGTAAAACACTATTTTTAAAATATTTGGACCAAGTCTGGAAGGAGGGGTTGCCCTAGGCCATAAATCAAGCATCACAAATACCAAGGGTGATATTTGGAGCTATAACAGATGCCCCCTAATATATGAGGTCAGAAGGGGTACATGATGGCCAAAATGTATTAAGTATATGGAAATGAAACTTGTCAGAAAATGAGAAGGACTTCACTAGATTTGAGCCTGCTAAGCCATGAAAAAGAAGATCATAAAGAAACAGCTATCTGAGGTAGGCATACCCATTCTCAGAGAAGGTAAAGCATCTCCGCATACCAAGTACAAGCGGATCCACTATGTATATAAGTATAAAGAACTAAAAGTACATAATGGATCATCTGATTGTAATCAAACAAGTACATGTCTAAATATCACATATAAGAAGATGACCAATGAAGCTGGAAGATGAAGCTGATCACTGATGTCAAAAATGGATCCCAATAGTACCAAATGAACATGATGGAATAAGATGATACTACATCACAACTCGGATGCCAGCATATAAGATGTCGCTGTGAAGGACTACAACATATAGTGTGGATGGTGTCAACTAGCAGTAACAAGAGCAACTGATAGGTGAACCAAAGAATGTTGATGCAACCCAAGGTCTTCACCGACTACTGTGGTACATTTCTACACAACGGGAATAAATGATCTGAAGTCGACCATTTGAGAAATCATTTGATTACCGGTCATTGATGTATACCATTAACAATCGCCAGACTACTCACCAATAATGATAATGAGTGTCAAGGTACCCACTACAATATAACAAGTGTGAATGAATGAGCTGAAGTCGAACACCTGGAAGAATCTATCAATCAGGGACAATGATGGTTTCCCACTATTGATAGCGAAGGTTTTTCCATTGATGACTGCAAACCCAAGGTACTACCAAATGGACTCTAAATCTTTGCCCGAGAGCAATGAGTCATAGTCAATAGGAAAAGATCCACTAAAAGGAAGGCATAAAGGCATCCTTCATCAATCTAGCACGAGTGTAACTCGTAGGCCAATAATGTGGAAGGAATTAGACAAAAAACAATGTAGTAACCTGACCGAAGCAAGTTTTTTTACCGGGAAAAGTGTCTATTTAGAACTTCTTTATCCCACTAAGGTGTGACAGCTGCCTTAGAAACAAACAGTGAAAAACTACTTTTGTATTTCCTTTATGAACTATAGATAGAGAGGGATAGGAAGAACCAACCTGTGTCTTGTGCTAATCCTTTGATCCGATCTCTCTCTTCTTTGATAGCTTCCAGCTACCTGCTCCCTTACTTGCCCAGCTTCACCAACTACCTGTAAGATCACAGAAGAAGAACACTATACAAAGACATGGATCTATATTCATAAACAACTTAGGATCCGATTTAAGTTAACCATACAAATGTAACAAGCATCAATGATACAAAAGCATGGAGGAAAAACTCAAATAGTTTTTATTGATAAACAAGAAAAGATCCAGGAGGAGTTACAACCGATGATTCCTGACCCGGCATCAACCTCCCAGCAAAGAAACCCCTCTTCACCTCCAACAAAGCATAGATCACCCAATACTCTGATCTTTGTCTCAAAACCAACAGCAATTCCTTACAATGTGCAAAATTCCGGCCTCCAACCTCCGGATCTCTGGGATGAGAGATCTATATATAGATATTTGCAGAGGTGTGAGTCAGCTCTGGGTTTTTGATTTGTGTCTTCTCTCTGATAGTTCTTGATGCCACTTGGAGATCTCATTGATCTCTTACTCATCCTTGGGCGATTTTGAGAGGCAAGTGTCCCAGGAGAAGTTTCTGGAAGATTCCATGATCATCCACCTCGCAAACTGTCTCCGCCACTTGTCTTTTCCCGTCCATCGTACCCTCACAGTGTATTTAGGTGCATTGCAACGCACTTCCCGTGTGTACAAGGTGCGATGCAGCGCACCCTGGCCATGGAGCAAGTGCATTGATCCAGTTTTGACCAATTTTGAGTAGTTTTTCATGGAGAACTTCTGGGAGAAGTTGTAATCTGTTGACCTTGTTCCTTTAGGGGTTAGAACAACACTTTTAAGGACTTAGGAGCCCTTGGTTTATGGACATTTCATGCTTAGTGTTAGGCGCAAAAATGTCTATAACAGTTTCCCCCTAAAGTATGAGGCTGTTAACCTTTCGGTGTCGGGTGAAATGCTTTATTATGAGGATCCGAAGTTCTTTCAATGCTGGGAGGAGACCTGTAATAAGATACAATACAATACATTATCTTCATACTGTTTTTCATGATCTAGCTGAGGCGGCCATTCCCATGCTCAGCTTTATAAATTCATTTTCATGTACATAGGACAGACAATCGTCTAATTGTAGACTGATGATTCTGATAGAGCCATCATCCTTTTGGTAGGATGATTATCTGTGCTGCAATGCTGTACATTTAATGTCTTTATTTCCCTGGATATATATTGCAGCCCGGATGGATGAAACTAGATCCAGGGTCTTCAATCTCATCCGATCTTCACTCGAAGCACAAGTCGATCCATGTGAGAAATGTTCTGAAGTCGAAAAAGGAAAGACATTGCTTGATTACCAGTCAATGATGTAAACGGTTAACAAGCGCGAGAGGAATCACCGATAATGATAATGATCCTCAAGGTACTGCAGTACAATTCACATGGTGTGAATAAAGGACTTGGCGTCGAACACCACACAAAATCTTTCGGTCGAAGGTCATTGATGTAAACCTGTCCCCGGAAGTGAGAAACTTGCCATTGAGGCATGCAAGCTTCAAAGTACTGAATGGGGTGTTCCTAGACCAACTTCTTGGATAATGAGCTGATGTCGACAAGAAGTGATCCGTCACAGGAGGGCCTTAATGAATCCCACATCAATGACATGGAATGGAGCAAATGATTTTGATAGAGGTGAAAACGATCTGATGATATACGGTTCAGGGTGGCGGTCATGAAAAAATGGAGTATAATGTATGGTAGTGGGTGGGACACAGGTGGCTTCTCTGGATGACTTCTCTTGAACATGTCGGCGACACTGATGTGATGGATTGGTAGCATTAACCCCAAATGTGGATGGTATGGTGTGACCATGGCGATGTGACCGGTGAATGAAACAACCCAACCCGACTCGGACACGAAGTGGAAGTGTCATGTTCAAGAGCGACTTGCTACCAACAAAGATTCTCTAAGTTTTCTTCCCAATTTTTCCCCAGTCATTGCTGACCAGTACCTCTTTATTTTTGTCAAGCTTGAGGAGGATAACCTATGCTTGTTCTATAATTTTCCCTTCGGGCAAACCCATCACTATGTTTTAACGAGCCTAGCGATAGTGAAACTCGTTCTCGTCTAAAGACAAGTTTGTCGCTATTAATCTTTTTAACGAGTTTAATGACAAAGATAACTCGGTCCTTTTCAATTTTAGAGAGTTTGAAAAGGTACGTAAAGGTAACACCAAAATTCCTTTTTTGTCATCTAATCCCTTAAGTCTGAAAAAGTATAAAACAATACAGAAGGGATGAATTTTCGATAGTTTTAACGAGCCGAACAAAACAAGCGCTCGATCTTTTTGTGCAATAACCCCTCAGGTCCAAAAGATTAAAATCCAGATGAGGGATAGCACTTCCTGTCCCTTTAACGAGCTGGAAGGCCAAGGACTCGGCAATCTTTTCATATTTTACGAGTCAGTTGAAAAGAGCTTAAAGGAGACTCGTCTTTCGAGGAACGAGTGATAAAACGGGTAGCAGCTGATTCCACGTAAGGTTTGGAATTTTCCAATCACAGCAGTGTCACAAGGATGGCTAGTGAAATCACTCTTTGCAGTTGTTCCTCAAAATGGGTAAACAATCAAATGGAGGTGAATGATCGGCCAATGAAAAAGTGGAGGTGACAGTGCAAACACAACCAAGGCTTTAATGGCTGAAGTACTACATTCATGGTGGTTATTTACCGGGGAATAGTTCATTTTTTAAGGAGCTTAAACGCAGGTGGAAACATTTGCTCATGTCTTATGTCTATTTTTTAACGAGCTTGAACTATGTGCTAAAACTGCTCGATGTGGGTTTATTTTTTAACGAGCTTGAACCTTGCGGTAACACTGCTCGATAAGTTTGCATGCCCCCAGCATAATAACTCAGATCGAGGTGCATGTCCCCCAAGCTTCATTGCATTCAACTCGGTGGTTGGAATGAAGGTTTACCTTTGAGACTTGGAAAGGGGATTTGTTTCATTTTTTAATGAGGTTGACACAGTAAAAGAACTATCCTCATAATCCACCGTGTTTACAGTATTTGATAGAAAATCAAAAACTAAAGGATGATTAAGGTTATTGGAATGATCTTTGTTGTAATCCGGAAGATGGGAGCGATGGTGGTAATCTTCTGATGGTGCCTCTCGTATCATCATTGTTTGAATGATTCCTTTGTCTGTAGAATGTACATGCGACCAAGGATCTGAAGAGGTACCATATTCCTTAGACCTATCTATCCAAACACTCGATGAGTGTTGATTTGGGTTTGCCCCCCAAGCCAAGAAAATTGATTGCTACAATATTTCTAACATGGCGATGATCCATGCTGACAAAATGTTTAGGAATCTTCCGAACCCATTAGATATATAAGATTTCATATTGCAGGTTTCCACTGTGGCCACTTCCGTCAGATTATTCGGAGGCGGTAGGGCAAAAGTACCCATTAAGGCAGGGTCTTTTAGGAGACCTACTCCAATATTTTGAAGCGAATGATTGCTTCCATGGATCATTGGAATGCTTCCCGTAACTTGTGAACTGTTGGGGAGAAATGTTTGTTGGTCAACGATTGTAATTCCTCCTTGAAAGGGAAATGCAATCTTCCTAAAGTAGGTCGACACAACTGTGGACATGGAATATATCCAGGGCCTTCCCAGTAGGATGTTGTAATCGAGGTTTCCGTCGATTACTTCAACATCAATTTCTACTGTTTTGCCCCCCAGTTCAACTTGCAAGTTACTTAAAATCCCGTATGGAGTGTATGATCGTCCATCAAATGCTTTTAATGTCATTGACGATCTCGACAAGGGTGGTGACCCTAAATTTTTCCAGCAACTCATCGACATAATGCATGTAGATGCCCCCTCATCAATAATTGTTCGATGAACAGTTTTGTTGAGGGCTTTCACTTGAATAAGGAAAGCTAGTTGAGCCGGTAATTGAGGGTCATATCCTTTATGATCAAAGGCCACAAGATTGGAATCCATTGGGTCAATCCCACCTATTGCTGATAATAAAGCTTGGTTTTGGGAGGGGTAATTTTGTGGTACCTCAAGTGTCAACATAGCGGACGACGATTGGGCCAGGTCCTCTACTATATTATAATTTTGTGCTACTTTTGCACGAGGATTAAATGTCGATTTGTGTACTACTCCCTTTGGCGACTTTATCATTGGTTCAAGAATGATGGGTGGCACAACTTCGGTCAAAGTTGTTGTCGAACTACTAGGTTGTTCATTAGCCTTGTTATTCGACAGCTGTGGATTCCCGTAACCTTTATTCCTTGTCAAAGCATCATTTTGTTGCTCTGAGATAGACAACATAAGCACTTGGGATCGGGAAGCATTTTGATTAGCAACCAATTTGGTTCCTGGTTTGGAAACGAATCAGTCAATACTGTTGAGGTTTTTGAACTCTTAAAGAGTTTCTTAACTTCAGCTTTATGTGGACAATCTCTCGTCCAATGATCCTCATCGCATATAGGACACCCCGCAGGGGGTTTCCTTTGCCCAGAAGGGTTTGTAGAAGGTTTTTCAGGAGATGACTCATCCTGCTTCTTTTTTCTCCCTTTCTTTTTCTTCTTGCCCCCTGGTTGCTTCAGCTGTTTGCCCTTGTCGATCGACATGGCATTTACTTCTGAGGCAAGAAGTTCCTCATTTGCATTTTGACTAGAAATCTTACGGGCCTTCTTAGATGTAGCCTTTGTCGATTTCGTGCTTGTCGTGCCAATCACGCCATCGTCGGCATGAGAGTCATTGTTTGATTTAGGAGGAGGAGGGACTGAGAATTCTGGTCTAGGAGCGTCAAGTATTTTATCATAGAGCATGCCAGACTAAGTGTAAATCAAGTCCAAATATTGTGCACGAGCGATAACCTGCTCTTTGGTGATGACTCTCCCTTTTGCCACATCTTTCGTGATGGAAGGCAATAATGACTTAATAAACCATTCAGCTAAAAGCTGATCGGGAACATACGTTTTCACCATTCTACGACGACGTCGCCACTCATGTATATGATCAGATATGTGAGTGGCCATTGTTTGTTTGAAATTGGTAAGAAGTTCCGTTCCCGTTTCGTACCTTATCGGTAACTGAAAATGGGTTAAAAAGGTTGTGGCTAGGGTACTGAAGTTGTCGAATGAAGCTCTAGGCAATTCGATATACCATTTTGCTGTCGGAGCAGTTAACGTCCTCTGAAAAAGGTGAAGCCTGATTGAATCATCGTTTAGGGTGTTTGATGAACACCACAGATGAAAGGTCATCACATGATTCGACGGATCTTCACCCGGATTTCCATTAAATTTAGGAATATCTGACGGAAGTTTATGCGGAATCACTGGCCACCAAGGGGCATAAGCAATTGGATCATTCGTCAGCCGGTTTAGATCTGGTAATTCTAGAGTTGCTACAAAGGGCAACTGTTGATTCGGGTTAGGCGAAGCATACCCAGGATAAGATGGAATCGCCTGAGTAGTGGGTCTTTGCATACCATCATAATGTATTTGATGCTGGCAACTTTGACAAGGTTGATGGCCATAACCATTATAGTATGGTTGTTGATAACCGCTTTGGAAATGCAGTTGCCCATTACTTACAAAGACTTGTTGCTCAGGTCCTTGATATGATTGCTAGAATTGTGGTTGTTGAGATTGAACCAGCCCTGGTTGTTGGACCATTTGCTGTTGTCCAATACTAGATGATTGACCAAGATGAGGAGTCATAGTACTTGTTTGAACCTGAGTCGCTCCAGATAGGGAGGCACTAACCTGAGGTTGTGATTGAGTCATTGAGACAAGAGGCTGTTGTATTGCAACCTGAGAAACTTGGGGTTGACATACAACAGGTAGCGCTTGTACTTGTGATGCAGTCACCATAGCAGGTATAGTGGGAATATTCGACACAGGGTGGATTGGTTGCATTGAATATACAACCCTTGGTTGCTGAGGCAGTATTGGTACCCAACCGCTAGATGTAATTCCAGTTTGACCTGAACATTGTTGTAAACTCCCATATGGTTGTTCTCCGGGAGGGAACAATGAAAAGGCATACTACCCTCCATATGGTGGAAATCCAGTACTTAAAGGGTAAATTGGCCTTTGAAGACACATTGGATCAGTTTGTTGAGTTTCAACATAAGAAATACCAGATGATAATCCAGATGAAGAAATAGGAACAGACCATGTCGTCGAAACAGTCCCTGATTGGACTCCGGCTTGTTGTTGATAACTTGCTGAGATAGATGGTATACCGGTGAACATTGTTGGAGTAGCAGCAGGAGGTTCTACTGCTGCTGTGTCGGATGACACAGTCCTAGATGTCGACGGTTGTTCAGACATATCTAGTCTATCCAAAAGATTTTCTAGCGATTCTACAAGAACTTTGCGATGAAGGGAGACTAACTTCTAAGACCAACGAGGGAACAATGACGTTATTCCGATTAAAATAAATTTTAGATCCTTTGACACAACTTGTTTTTTCAATTTTTTAAGAGTCGAGAAAAAACAAAAGATGACTCTAGTCGCCTTCGATTTTTAATGAGCCTGAAGTGACAAGTGCTCAAATGGACCTTTTCCGTTAAGGAGTTTGAAAAGGAACGAAAGGGACTACTCTGGAGATCTAGGTAGAGGGAGTACCAAACTAATCGAAAAACTGCAAAATACTTTTTACGGTATGTCAGTCAATCTTCCCGAATGCTGTGTTTAGTGCATTGCGATCGATAGGGCGTAGACACGGCTTCCTATAGATAAAGGATTTAAGCCTATAGGGGTCTCCCAAAATATACTCGATGGTACATGGGAGCACAAGTCTGTACTGGCACTTATCGTCTCAAAGTGGAGGAATCACCCAACCATCAGTGAGGACAACAGTTACCAGGATTTACGACGCCGGAATACGTCTCTAGCCTAGACCTCTAAATGTTGTGCGTTAAGTTCCAAAGCGTTGTTAGATTCATTGAATTTATTTTAAGTTGATCTTGCTTATGAAGTTTTCCTTTTGGGTTCACTACGATATGTAGATGTAATTCCTAAAATGCAATCTAAAGATGATAAACAAACTTTTATCTCTTTTGTGCAATGAAAATCCTAGCTACTAGAGGAAAAGAAAGACACAATCTTTTCACAAAGAGCAAAGAGCACACTGTAAATGCACTTTCCTAAATCAAGCCAAACAGACTGTCTATATGCAAATGCACATGCATGTATTTGTTTTCAACTTTCTTAGTATTGATGCTAAAAATAAAGTTGATATACAAATCTGAATTTTCTTTCAAGCGACAAACACAAACAAGCTTCTTTTCGAAATCAAAAGATAAAGACGATTACGACACTTTATGATTCTGAAATGAATACTCGTTTTTGACACTATAAAATCACAAATTCAGACCAAAGGCAATAGTAAAAGTATAATCGACCATCAACAGCAATCAAACTTTCTCCTATGATCGAAATCGACACTTGCGACAGATCTAAATCACAGGACGACAGTACAACTATTCTACTTTTGCAATGGAAAACTGTAAACGACTCAACAAACACACAAAAACATCTACAGTTCTTTTGTACAAAGGAGGCGGAATAACAGCAAGGAAAAGGCATTTTAAATAGGTATATACTGATCACAGGCAGCAAAATTTAGAGACATAACTGGAAAGAATGAAGCACAAGAACCTCAGCTGCACAGGGCTAGTCTGATTAGCGCACCTGTAACATAGAGAAACTGCATTGCAGCATAGGTTGCCCTTTCGGGAAGTGCGTTGAAATGCAGGATCTCTTAACAGTACCTGCACTAGGCCAGAAACGAGAATCTGTCCGAGTTCTGGGTCACAGTTTGCAGTTCAGTCTTTGGTTTTTGGCCGAGTGAAAGCAATCAGTAATGCACAATCAGGGGTAGATCTAAGGAGGGTCTAAGAGCTATCATAAGGGCAATCAGATAGTTTTTGAATCAGCTGTTCAAATCATAAACAGATCCAGTGAATGGATTGAAGCAGCAGATGTCTACTTTGCATTTGTTATGGCAAATGCAGTTCGAATCCTACTTATAAGTTTATGAAACAAACAACAAAGAGATACACAAACAAACTAATTAGACATTCTCCCCAGCGAAGTCGTCATTTTGTTACCGGGAAAAGTGTCTATTTAGAACTGCTCTATCCCACTAAGGTGTGACAGCTGCCTTAGAAACAAACAGAGAAAAACTACTTTTGTATTTCCTTTATGAACTATACATAGAGAGGAATAGGAAGAACCAACCTGTGTCTTGCGCTAATCCTTTGATCCGATCTCTCTCTTCTTTGACAGCTTCCAGCTACCTGCTCCCTTACTTGCCCAGCTTCACCAAGTACCTGTAAGATCACACAAGAAGAACACTATACAAAGACATGGATCTATATTCATAAACAACTTAGGATCAAATTTAAGTTAACCATACAAATGTAACAAGCATCAATGATACAAAAGCATGGAGGAAAAACTCAAATAGTTTTTATTGATAAACAAGAAAAGATCCAGGAGGAGTTACAACCGATGATTCCTGGCCCAGCATCAACCTCCCAGCAAAGAAGCCCCTCTTCACCTCCAACAAAGCATAGATCACCCAATACTCTGATCTTTGTCTCAAAACCAACAACAATTCCTTACAATGTGCAAAATTCCAGCCTCCAACCTCCGGATCTCTGGGATGAGAGATCTATATATAGATATTTGCAGAGGTGTGAGTCAGCTCTGGGTTTTTGATTAGTGTCTTCTCTCTAATAGTTCTTGATGCCACTTGGAGATCTCATTGATCTCTTACTCATCCTTGGGCGATTTTGAGAGGCAAGTGTCCCAGGAGAAGTTTCTGGAAGATTCCATGATCATCCACCTCACAAGCTATCTCCGCCACTTGTCTTTTCCCATCCATCACACCCTCACAGTGTATTTAGGTGCATTGCAACACACTTCCTGTGTGTACAAGGCGCGATGCAGCGCACCCTGGCCATGGAGCAAGTGCATTGATCCAGTTTTGACCAATTTTGAGTAGTTTTTCATGGAGACCTTCTGGGAGAAGCTGTAATCTGTTGACCTTGTTCCTTTAGGGGTTAGAACGACACTTTTAAGGACTTAGGAGCCCTTGGTTTATGGACATTTCATGCTTGGTGTTAGGCACAAAAATGTCTATAACAAGTTTCCAGTGTACACAAGATGTAGCTAGTGCACAATTGAAACCCTTTGAACCAACCAATAATGAAAGCTATCATAGAGGCAAGGAATCCACCAATAGGGTCAAATGGAAACCAAGGCACTGCATTAATCCCAATTTGTGATAATGAAAGTTGATGTCAAACACAAGGGAAACCACTCAGTGAAAAACCCATGATACTGATCGATGTTGAGCACAAGGTGACCTATCAATAATGAAAATAGTGCCAGGGTGTGGATCTAGGCCTGCCCTTAGATTAATATGTCGTTGTTGATAACGACAAGATGCACCAGCAAGAAGTCAAAGGAGACCTTCTCAAACTGGCATGAGAAAAGGACCAATATAACTGATGTGATGACAAACAAGACACTGACAACTAGGGATGGCCGACTGAAAAATAGGTCAAGAGACACTGCAGAGAGGCTGACTCAGGCTTAATTCCCTCGAACAAAAGCATGACTTAATGATGACTATGTGGCAGCATATGATAACTCTGTATAAGTTCATCATGTAGGAGGCACAAATGAACTCTCCATATGATTGGAAGAGATAACCAATCGGAGGAGAACTGACTCAATAACAAGGTTAAGGCGTACCTAAGTCAAACTAAATCCTGCCCAAAAAGGAGGAGAGACTTTCTTTTGACTGCTTTGTTCAAGGGCGACACAACTGACTCTAGCTGCTGACAATATATGGAAATGTTGTCTCGTTCCCACTCTTTTTTGGAATATATAATTTTTTTGTCTTTTTCTTTTAGCTGGAAAAAGAATAAAAGAATGCTATATTACAGTGGAAAGAACGAGTGTCAGTGAAACATATGATCTAGTTCCTGGGATGGGAACTATCCTATGCTCAATGCAGGGAGGTGAAACTAGACAAGGACACTCAAAGGGATGTTCCTTCCACGGGTCAAAGGGTGTGTCAAGTTGTAGAAACTAAGGGATTGCATATTTGAGTTTGTAGAAGACATGGTCAAAAAGTGGCTTAAACATGAGTCCAAGTGAAGCTGGCTCAAGGCCAAAAGGTGCAAATAGTCAACATGCAATGCAATAGTACAACTCAACACTAAGGAGCCTCTAGGGTATAAGGCCAAAACAAAGTGAAGAAGCAAAGAGGAATGAGTCTTCAACGCACAATTCATGGCGGGACTAAAGAGGACTACCAAGCCTACTCAATATAACAGCATGGGAAACAAATGTCAATGAGGTGCTAACTACGATGCCCATGTAAAGGATGGCTCTACCATCGTGTCATGATTTAAAAATCAGCAAGTGAACATGGTTTACTAACCTTAACACAATGGGATCAACCCTATGGAAAGTGTATCAACAAATGGAGGCTAGTATGAAAGATGCAACGGAAAAAATGGTTTTCCTAACCTATATTCCAGTGAGTAAACGATACTTGCCATGACGGGTTAGCGGTCATGGAACCGATTGGAAATTTCAAAGAAGCGTCCAAAATGTCCTGAAAAAAAAAAAAAACGTATTCTTCACAATCAAAGCTCACAAGTTAAAATATTCATGAGACAAAAAAATCAAGTTTTGAAAAAATTTGAAAATTTTGAATTTATAAAATGACCTTTTAGGTCACCATTTGTGTAATTTGCGTTGAGAGCAAAAGCTATGGAGAAAAAGGAGCAAACTTTCCCCCCAAAGAATTGGACTGTTCAAATTGGATCAAAACCATCAGGTAACCCTCATTTCAAGCTTGCATTATTTTGTGATTGTTTTTAGAAATTTTTATTAAGGTTTGACTGTAGGAAATTATGTTAAAAATTTAAAAATGGCATATATGTGGGTTGGATGTTATTGACCCACGTATACGAAGTCCCTACACGTGACTATGTGTGAAAGGGACCCGCGTATACGTGGTTTGAAATTTAAACGCAAAAATCTAACAGTTGAAACTCAATTTTTTTCAGGATGACAATCACATGGAAAGAGAGGGAGCATACTACCATTGACAATGAAGCTATTAATGATCAACAGGCATTAGATGCATTGAGGGGATGTGGCTTGTTCAAAATTTTCAAACTGCCAAACATGAAGGCCAACACCCATTTGCGTGAAATGCTAATCCACTATTGGACTGTCGAAGATGATGAACTTATGATTGATGAAATGTCTTTGAGGATAGAGGTGGAGGATATTTACCTTATCATTGGTCTCTCTCGAAGAGGAGAAGTTGTACATTTGACTAGCCGGACATGAGGTAGTCTTTTAGTGGAAGACTACGTACACATTTACTGTCTTGTGCATTTGGAAAAAATTGGAAGTTAGATTCCAATAAAACATGTGGAGGGCTTATCCCTGAGGATTCTATTGTTCACCATAGCCAGGATAAACAGATTAGCCTCATTGCGCCAAGCTTCACAAGTATCCATGGGCTTGGTCGTGGAGTCCCTCACCACTATTTTTGACCATGTACACCTCTTCTTACCAACATGAAGAGCCAGTTGTCCTCCATTCAGAAAGGGCAGACCAAAAATTTCCGATATGGAACCATTTTATGCTCCTTCTTCTTTGATAAGGTGCTTGGGCCGCATCCCAGAGTATCAGTCTCTATCAGTAGCCCCTGAGATCCTTAGATGGGTAGGTGGGCCGACTTGATGAAATGCCCTGGAGGTGGGGATGTGCCGAGGATTGCTTTTGATGATGAGTTCTTCTTCTAGTGGGAACAACAAATCATCGTTGTGGATGACTATCCCTATGCTGGCATGGATTTCAGAGGAGATATGGACTTCATGCTGCCACCAAACGCAGCATGGGGAGAGATAGATAACCATATTTTATGTTTTTATCAATTTTTTATATTTTTTTGTTTTTTTTTTTTAAATATGAAAATGAACTTAGAAATATTTTTCATGGGATTAAAATACTGACAAAATGATCATGTTCCAGATGTGGTTCTGGTAATACTAGATGGATTTCTGTGGCACAGGCGTCGCAGAAGAGGTGCCGAAGAGGTGGCTGCTGAGACAAAGAGGGTCTTATATGCAGTCCAAAGAAACTTGGTGAGATTGACTCACGAGGTATCGATGGTGGTCATAGAAGACCTACCTGAGGAGATGCAGTGCCATGTGGTAGGAGTACCATGAGACTAGGTTTGCATCCTTTGGCATGTGGCCAATGCAGTGGTCACTTTCTTAGCCACTCATCTTGAGCCGAGTCGATAGATAGACTGGACATGATTATGGGCATTCAGTCCCGATTTTATATATTTTTTGAAACACTTTATGTACACATGGGAGGTTTTATGATATATATATACAGTTCCAAATTTCTGATGTTTGTTTTTATCTTGACGAATGATTGACATGCCAATCTAATGCTTGATTAGTGATAGAATCCGCTAATGAATTTTCAGATCGTGGAATGTGCAAGTAAGTAATAAAAACAAATGATTGTTGCAACACTCTAACTCTAAAAAATTGGCGATATAAATAAGGATCTTGAACCTGATAAATGTTATTTAATTGTGACACTACCATCTGTAAGTCAAGATACACTACCAACAAATCAATTCCAAAAGAAATTGCTTCGGATAGTAAATTAATAACGGCAATATATTCGGCAATATTATTTGACGCAAAACCAATACATACTCCCCTTAACACTATCAACTAACTAGATGGATAATAAATCACCCAAGCTGCAAAAGCGAGATTCTGAGTGTGCTGACTAACACCATTGGCGAATCCGAAATAGACCAAGTCATCCATCAACACCTGCTAAAGCATATCAAAAAAGTGTCGATATCACAAAAATTCTTGATAAAATATGTACAAAAATACAGAATCTACAAAGAAGCCATTGCTTGGTCATAGCCTAAGCAAAGTACTTCTTGAGGTATAGCTCATTTCGGGGCTCCGCCAACTTGTTCCCTTCAAAATTGACTAAGTCATAAGCCCCTTTTCCTAAAATTCATTTCATTATAAAGGGACCATACCACATAGACTTGAATTTTCCCACCCCCAAGGTGCCTTTATCTTGGTCATAGACCAAGGCAAGGTCTCTGTCAGACAATACTCGAGGACGGACAGCTTTATCATACTGAGTCTTAACCCTTTTCTTATGAGCCTCGTTTATTATGGTGGCATCTCGACATTTCTCATCGAGATGTTCCAAATGAACAAGGTGCTCTTCGAGACTAGAGGTCTCTGAAAGAAGCTCAACAACTAGCTTAAGGGATGGGATTTCACACTCAATAGGAAAAATAGATTCCAGCCTGTAAACTAACTAAAAAGGTGTAAAACTGGTGGTATTCTTTACCAAGGTTCGGTATGCCCAGAGAGTCGGATACAACATGATACGCCAATTGGAGCAATTTTTGTCAATTGTCCTTCACAGGATCATCTTGAGGGACTTATTCACAGCTTCAACTTGCCCATTGGCTTGAGGATAATATGAAGATGAATGCTCCTGCCGGAAGCCCAACTTAAGAGCCAATTTGGTCATCAGTTGGTTTTGGAAATGACAGCCATGATCAGTGAAAATCTCTCTCGGGATACCAAAACGTGAAATAATATGATTAAAGTGGAACAATGTTGTTGTCTCATTATCATTTTTATAAGTAGACATGGCCTCAGCCTACTTCGTAAAGTAGTCTACGGCCACTAAAATGTACTTGTGATTCGCCGCTGAAGGCAATTTACAAGTAGTAAAGTCAATACCCCACTTTGTAAAAGGACCGACAGTGATAACAGGGAAAAGAGGAGTTGGATACGCGCGTATCTTTCAAGTATAGACTTGACAAGGGTGGCAACATTTGATCGCTTCAATACAATCTTTGAAAATCGAAGGCCAAAAGTAGTCGGCACACAAGATTTTCTGGGTTGTTGCAAGCCCAGATAGATGACTACCATAAGCTCCACTGTGGCAATCATTGAGCACAGACTCTGCTTCCTCTAAAGTTAAATAATGCCTAAATATTGAAACAACCCCTCAGTGATATAATGTATCACCAATGATGACATAGTTCTTAGCTAGGTGACATAATTTTCGACGTTCATCCTTGGAGGAAGCAGGAGCGAACTTCGAAGTCTGGAGATAGATTATGATATCTCCATACCGGGGATCTTGTGAAGAGATGAGGAATATATGTTTTTCTGGGAAACTTTCCTTATAAGCAGTATCTTCTTCACAAATCAGCTTGGAAAATAATTCCGCAAAAACCAATGACTTATTAGACTTGGTTGACAAGAACTCGAGATCAAATTCTTGGAAAATAACAATCCATTGATTGTATTTGCCCCCAATCACTCGCCTACTAAGGAAAAAATAGAAAGGATTGACTGCCGCTAAGACAAACGTTTTGTGTAGTAGAATATAACGGCGAAGATGCTGGATAGCATGGACAGCTTTCAAGGGCAATTTCTCAACAAGAGAATAGCATATTTCATGGCCTACCAAGCCTCAACTCAAGTAGGAAATCACATGCTCTGTGAGAGCATCATCTTCCTGAACCAAAACCATACCTATGGTTGATTCTGAGGCTACAAGATATAAAAGGAAATCTCTACCATAATTTGGTGGACTCAAAAGCTGGGCAAAGATTAACGCCCGCTTCAAGGAATCAAAAGATCATTGCGCAAAGTTGTCCCATAAAAATGGAACTCCTTTCCTCAACAAACGCATAAATCCTTTAGTTATCTCAGCATAGTTTGCTATAAACCGTCTCAAGAAATTTACCTTTCCCTGAAGACTTTGAATTTGTCATATGGAAGATGGGGGAGGCAACTGAATTATTGCCTCAACCTTGAAGGGATCAACTCGAATCCATTTAGTTGATACAATGAACCCTAACAACCGACCAGATGTAACTACGAAAACACACTTATTCGGATTCAACTGGATCTTGTAAAATCGACATCTCTCAAAAACTAACCGAAGGTGACTGGGATTATCGATTCTCTTTCGACAACGAGAAGCTAAATCATCTAAGTATGATTCGATCACATGCTTGATGTCATGGAAAGCGTAAGACATGACCCGCTGAAATGTAGCTCCAACATTTTTAAGACCAAAAGGCATCTTTTTGTATGCAAAGGTACCCGAGGTAAAAATTAAAGATGTCTTATGCTGGTCTTCTGGACGGATGGATATTTGATTATAACCAGAGAAGCCATCCATGAACGAGAAAATCTCATTACCTGCACATTCATCAACTATCTGGTCAATAAACGGTGTGGAGTAATTGTCTTTCAGACAAGCTATGTTCAAATCCCTAAAGTCAATGCACACACGGATTGTTCCTTGTTCTTTATCAACTGGGACTAGATGAGAAACCCAATCCATTAGAGGAACAGGGTATATGAAACCTACCTTGACCAACTTTTCTACTTCATCATTAATAGCTGCTGCTTTCCTAGGATTGACCAGCTAAAGCTTCTAACGAATCAACTTAGCGTTTTTCATACGTCTTGATCTCATGCTGAATGATGGATGGATCAATACCAGGAATTTCTTCATAAGACTAAGTGAATACACCCCTAAACTCTTTAAAGAGGTCGGTGTAAATTTGATCTCTTCAGGGGAACACTCGGCTCTGATGAAGACATTTTTTATCACATTAGGGTTCTTAGAGATGTTTATTGGTACGGGTTTTGAAATAACTGACATATTACCTTCGGTACGTATGTGTGCTGGAGCCAAAGGGTTTGAAACTGCACAAACATCTCTAGTAATCATATTGGAGAACATGGATTCGACTTCTTGCAATGGGGGAAGAAAATATGAACGATGATGTAAATCTTCCCATAGTCGATCTACACCCATGATTGCTTCTAAGATTGCTTCCTCAGATGGTAAAACCGTATCTAAACAATCCATAGCAAAAGTAGAGTCAAGGGTCGAAGCTGGAGCCACATCACCATCTAACTCTTCCTTTGAAAAGGAATAGGATGGTCGTTTGCAGAGTTAATGATAGATTGATATCTGAGCTCTGCTGCAGACATAGGGAATGCAATTCCACCAACCTGAACTTCATCTAATGTGGTTGTAAGCAAAGGTAAGGTCCAAGGGTTTGAAAAATAACGTGTTCGCAAGAACTTTTCCTGTGAAGACTCTTTGGAGGATGAAATGGCATTGATTCTAGCTATAGGAGTGGGAAGATCAAATGTACCCATCAATGAAGAATACATCCCAACTCCTAGATTCTTGATAGGTTCACGAGGGTTATCCACCAACGGAACAGTAGAATCCGAAGTTGCACGAGGGTAAACTGGAGAATAATCCAATTGATCAATTTTAACAATTATCCCCTCATGAGGAAAATAAAGGACGCGAAACAGAGTTGAAACTACGACGTCCATTTCATAAATCCAATTTCGTCCCAAGAGGATATTGTAATCTAGGTTGGCATCAACGATTTCTATTTCGATATTAATGACTGTTCCTCCAACACATATAGGAAAGGTCGGGATAATCTCATGTGGCTTGTGAGAATGTTCGTCAAACACTGTCAAGGGAGTGGGTGAAGGAACAGTTGAAGGCGATCCAATGGCTTTCCAACATCACATAGACATTATGCATGTGGAAGCTCCCTCATCTATAACTATTCGAAAAATATCAGTTTTTCCGTAAGTAGACTTTATTTGAAAATCCATATGATGAGGAAGTCTCTTTTTGACATTGATCATATCAAAAGTGAGCATTAAATAATTATTTGGACCAACTACCCTGATCACTAAAAGCAAAGCACTTCGTTGAGAAGGACGCGACTGGAGTATCTCTAAAGTAGACATAACACAAGGACTTTGAGCCAGATATTCTACAATGGAGTAGTTCTAGGCGGCCCTAGCATTAGGGTTAATAGTTGCGCACTTGGTGGAACCTTCGGTATATGAGGTATAGACTCAACAGAGGCTTGCTCAATATGAAGTGGATCCATAGTTCCGGGAACAGATTTATCCTTAGATGTTTATGCTTCACCATAATCACATGACCGTGTAGCCACTTTGACAATAGAACTCATCATGAAAACATTTGAGGAATTGTCCCCTTCCTGGTTGCCCCCTTTAGAGGTACCAGGGTTTGAGTTTGTGCCAGCAAGTAACTACTGCCCTTGGGGAAAAGGGTTAGTTAAGATAGCTTGGGAGCTAGAAGACCCTTGCAGCACTAACAAGCACTAAGCATATTGAATTTTTGGGCAGAGATGAGTCAGATGATCTCCACTGCATAACTTGCATGGAAATTTCACCTTTTTCTTAGACTCTTTTCTACCCTCACCAGCATCGTTTCCGAGCTTGTTCACATTACCCTTCCGATCCTGATTCTTCTTTTTACCTCATCCCTTCTTCTTCCCATTAGAATTTTGATTTCCTTTGGGGATAGATGCTTGCACAACGTTTATGGAAGAAGGTTGGGAAGGTGAAGGAGTAGACGGTGCAACTTGATTAGAAGAAGCAGTTTGTAAAGACAACTGTTGCAATTGGTTCAAAAGGTTCATCGCATTTGCATCAACCGATCCAACTATACCATTAGCGTGAGGGATTGGCTTCGGTTAGGCTACATCAATCGTGGATCTAATAGCATCAAGAATGATTTTCTGAAGAGTCCCAGACTGAGAATATATCAGTTCTAACTGTTGGGCGCAAAATATAGCTTACTCTTCCGAATAAACACCAAACATAGAAACATCCTTGGAGATCTCGGGTTGTAATGATTTTAAAAACCATTCGAGATGGAATTCAAGTGGAATTTTGGCTTTGATGAGCCCTTTTCTCTATCTCTATTCTTGGATATGATCTGAAATGTGAGTATCCATGTCTTGATGAAAATTGACTAGAAGCTCAGTTCTGGCTTCGTAACAGACATGCAACTGAAAATGGTTTAAGAAAATGTTAGCCAAATCAGCAAAAGAAGTAAAGGTGCCCCCTAGCAACTTTATATACCACTTAGCCCCATTCCCAATTAAGGTGCACTAAAATAATCTCAACCTGATCGAATCATCGATCAGGGAGTTAGATGAGCACCATAAATGGAATGTGGTTACATGGTCTCCTGCGTCTTCACCACTCTTCCCTTCGAATTTTGGAATATGTGATGGAAGTTTGGTTGAGACCAAAGGCCAAGCAGGATTGTATCTAATTGGATCGTTTTCCAACTTAGTCAAGTCTGGTAGATTAAACATGGCCAAAAAAGGAAGTCGTGGAGGACCTTGGGGATTCCACCTAGATTGGGCGGGGTTCCCGAAAATTTGAAAAGAATGACTTGGATTTTAAAGGCACCAAGTTGCCTGAAGTAACTGGTAGAACCTACTGAATCGAAAGGTGACTGTTGTGGTCCAGCAAAATTTATTGTTTGATCAACTCCAACTGGAAATCCTCTGTAACCGGTAAATTTTCCTCCTAACGAAGTATTGTAAGGAGCTAACAACCCCTGATAAGGGTTCCAAGAATTAGCTAACGGTGGAAAACTTTAAAATTAATTGATCGAGGAATACGATACATTCCCTTATTGGTCAAAAAACTGATTCCTAGTTCCTAACCCACTAACCGCATGGTTTGTCTAACTCTGAAATGGATTACTACCTTGACCTGTGAAAGGAAAAGGCATAGACCCTACTATCGGATTGGAATGTGGTATACGACCACTTCCAAATGGGAAACCCTGAAAAGAAGTCGATCCACACATCATGGACGTGGACACAGTTGATGGTACATTCAATGGAACTCAAGGAATACCTTGAGAGGGTATTCCAAAAGGGAATAATCTAAAACTGGATCCATTGGTTTGAGAACTTCCACTCATCGATAGAATGGAAGTAGACCCAAATAATGATGTGCTGGGAGTGTTAGAAGGGATGGAAATAGTTCCACCCCCTTACATAGATATGGGAGTATACATACTCGCAACACTTGTGGTGGATTCCATGCTTCCAATAGTGGTCATCGAAGGGATAGATGTGTGTGGACCTAGGCTCGAAGGCGTGTGAGTTAGAGTTCCAACATATAACAATAATTCTAGATGATCGGGAGGGAGAGGAGAATTTGGAGCCGCAACGGACTTTAAAAGCTCTTTCACTTCAATACTATCTTCTGACTGGAAGAGCACTCGAGAAAGAACTGGTGTGTTCCTCTCTAAATTTGTAGTAGTACTAGGTATATCTTGTGAACTAATGCCCCCAAGAGGAGCATCAATCTCCGATGCACCTACTGCCACTGATTGAAAACCACTGGCAGAATTGCTCCTATGCCTTCTAGGAGAAGGCTCTGGACTTACAGGTGAAAGCCCATGAAGTCTACGGGACCATTGAGGTGGTCAGTCAGCCACGTTGAATTATTTTTATAAGATCTACTTAAAGACTCAAGAAAAATGAAAGCTAGACTGACTAGGAGCATAGAACACTCACTAAAAATGTCCCTAAAGAAATCAGCAATCAAACAACTTCCAAGTATTTCCACTCTGGATGATTAGGACTGGACACAAAAATACAAGAAATTTAAATAATAAGGGCCTTCCGAAAATATACTGGGATAATTAATCCCTAGGTCTACTAGCGAAGGTTTCAGAGGTAGTTACACTGACCGCCAAACAACAGCCTTTGCCAGTGCAAGCCCCCAAGCTTCGCAAGGGTGCCCTCCAGAAGTACTATTGAACATGATGCAATGTCAACCCCAGGTGCCACGGGATTCCCCTCCACAGCCACCTATGCAGATCCCTAGGATAAGCAACTAAAGGCACCAGCTCATATCAGAAGTTGGGTGAAACAGTCGTGAGGTAAGATCCAACAAGTAAGAGAGGGGGTATCTCCTGTCCTTATCTTCACAAACCCTTGTGCTTAACTCCCAGTCATGGAGCTTTCCCTGTCTCCCTAACGCTATTGGATTTCACTCTTTAATCAGACTTCTATGTTTTACAATTTAGAGTGGCCTTGGAGAGTTTACTATCGTCTTGTCTAATCCAAGGCCCTAAATAAACCTAAAACTTGTTGGTGTATACTGATTGACAATACAAAAAGTTCTAGATTATTTTATTAAGCTCTTGATTTTAAGTGGTTGTTATTTTAAGTCAAAGGGACAATATGGAAATGAAACTGATGGTGTCGGTATGACGGAAAAGAAATTAATGAAAAGCTAACTTATATGAAATGCACTTGTTTGTTCTTCAATGAAAAGCAATTTCTACCTGGGTTCTAAGAAACTTCTATAAAGAAAAAACTTTTTCCTTTTCTTTTCTTATAGCAGACTTCACACTCACACAAACTAAAAAGACTATTGATGCTTTAATAATGCAAAACTACCCTAATGCAAGGTGTACATGATAATGAAAAATCCTAGATTACTCTAAAAAGAAATGAAAACAATATTTTATAAGCCAACTCAAGCATTTGAAAAGGATATGAATTTTGAATACAAAATCTTCCCCAAACAAGAAGGACTAATCGAATTGATCACAAATCACTCTCAAAAAACCAAAAGAAACCAAAAAAAACATGGCAAAAGAAAGAAAAAACAATGTTTTTTAAGAACTTTTCTTTTTCAAGAAGCAATAAAAACAACTTTCCAAAAGCAATCAAAATGACACCAAAGACTGAAAGCAAAGCACAAGGAAACTTTGTAAGTTACCAATTCAACACGAATGAAAACTTGAACAAATAGGGGTTTCAACTTGCACTAAACGATCCAAAAGAAACAAAAGAGCGTTGAGAAACTGACCAAGAAGTTAAGAAAGAAACACTTTCAAATTCATCAAAAAGAGACTTTTGAAAAGGAAGAAAAAGTGTATGGTCACGAAATGAGAGAAAGCAAAGCAAGTAGACCAATAATCAAGTTTGACACAAAGACTGAAAACAATGTATTGTTCCGAAAGACCAGAACAATCAAGAACCTCTATAAGAAGCCTTGTGTGTTCAATCACAAATCATAAAACTCACTCAAAAGCAACCTAGGCCAGAAACTTTTCAAAGCAGGAGAGAATTCGAAACAGTAAGCTCACTGAATAATTAAATTCTGAAGACAAAAATGTACCACTCAAAAACCAAAAAAACAAATCTCTCTGGGTAGAAATATTTGAAAAAAACATGCAAAAAATGGTATACACGACTGTGTTCTAGCACAGGTGCATGTACACGTGTTTCTAACAAAAGAAATTCATGTATACATGGTTTTAGTTCACAGAAACAACCGTGTGTACACTTCTGTAAATAGACAAAGGTGCATATACTAAATTTTTGCAAAAAAAATAAAAAACAAGGCTTGATAAAAAAGATCAAACTTGAGGTCTAAATTCCTACAGGAGCAGGCAATACTGACACAACAAGCAAACCAAGAACTAGGCCCTGATTGACACTAAAGAACCAAAACTAGGAACAACAAGATTGTTATCCCTAGTGGAGTTGCCAATTCTGTTACAAGAATAAGTACCCTATGGATTTAGGTCAGAACCGCACAGAGCAAGAGTAATCTACAGCAAGAAACATGCACACAACTTAGGAAACATGCTTAAATAAACAAACTATGCAACGATGAACATACACGGATGTCCTTCATTTGGGTAGTCCAAGCAGGGTTCAAACCCTCTGCATCTCCTAATGATCTTCGAATCTACAAATCAACCAATTCAAACATACATAGCAGCATATAGATAAAGCGTTTTAATGAAATTGACTTTATATCATGTAAGAAAATGGTTAGTTATATTTCAAAATAATCATTCATACATGAATTACAACAACATCTGATGCATAAACAAGGTCAATCTCAGGAACAAGACAACATTTCTTTTTATTGTATAGAGTTATAATAAACACGGAATGACTTCACCTGAGTCTCCTTCTTCCGGCTCCAAGCGGAACCGTCCTCTAGGTTCGTCCAGTCCTAGTCTTCATCAGCCTCCTTCCATAGCCAATACCATGATATCTCAAGAAAGTGGGAGAATATCAACACTCAAGGAAACAAGGGTTTCCTGAACTTGGGGAAGTGCTTGAAGCACAGGGATACTTCGGACTTGATCAGGGGATAATCTCAGTATAGTAATTCTATCTCTTCTCTCCTCCTTAAGGCCTTCCCATGGAAGTCTTTTTATACTTCTCCCAAATTAGTTTTTTAGTTGGGAAACAGTTGGGAATAGTTGGGCCATGGGCACTAGGAGGTAATCAACAGGTAAAATCCATGAACTCCGCCCATAATTAAGGAAATCTATTTATTTTTTAAGTGTTTTAACACATATACGCAGGTTGGGTATATACTAACCCGTGTGTACACACTTTTATCACAGGGCAAAGTAGCATATAGGGAGTAAAACACTGTTTTTAAAATATTTTGACCAAGCCTAGAAGGAGGGGTTGCCCTAGGCCATAAATCAAGAATCACAAATACCAAGGGTGATATTTGGAGCTATAGCAATCCTTAGAAAATAGGGTGTTCACGATCACCTATGGACAAGTGGCACACATTTTTTATTTTTGATCTAAGGACAATTGTAGCTTTCTCTTTGATTTCAAGCATGTACACCAGAAACCCTAACCTAACCCCATGGGGGCTATATCTATATAATAGACACTTGTATAACTCATTTTCACACTCTACATTAGAGATCTAGCCTTCCCCACAAGATCAGGGAGCTTTGTATTTTGTTTGTAGCGCTTTCTAGGTAATTTTCTCATGCGACACTTTTTGTTTCTTTTTCCGTTTCTTTTATCATTTTTCACTCTCTCAGTGTTATTTTTCTTGCTTCTTTTCACGGTTGTTGGAATTTATATTATTATTAGATTTTACAAGGCTTTTTTTATCCATTGTTCAGTTTTAGTGAGTGGCACATTGCCTTCTTTCTTTTTTTCCTACTAGTAGTTATCACTGCTAGGCCTTTTTGTGCATGCATGCTTTTCCTTTTGCATGATCTTTTCTAGCCCATGATGTTGATTGATTGAAATTAACATGAGGTCAATCTATGCTTATGTTGGGAAAATTAATTGTTCTAAAGAAGAAACTAACTACCAAATATTAAATTTTCAACCCGATGCCTCGTATGGTTATTTCAAGGTTGTCTACAAAGTATATGAAAGAGATAATGTTGAAACTAACAATAATTAATTCTATAAAAATAAGAAAACTGTAAAAAAAGAATAAATTCCTAACTAGAAACACACATTCAAAAGATCTATCTCTCAGATAAAATATACCAACTAGAAACCATTCAGAAATATCAAGTTGTAATTTCTCTTCACAAGAAACAATAAGCAAATTTATATAATAATAAGCTTCTACCTAAGGAATGAAAATCACGTAATTGAAAGAAAAACATTGCAAAACTATACTCTATGAAATAAGAAGAAAAAATAACATGAAAGAAATTGAACTAGTGTAGAAGCATCAGTAATATAGAGATAACCTTCAGGGAGAAACAATTATAAGTCAACTTATCTAAAGAGCAATCCCTCCAAACCAATATCATGGCTACAAATATTATGTCTAATAAAAATAAAGCACGTGATTTGTAATTAATCTAATAGATAAATGATTAACATAAAGAGATAAAAGCAAAGTTAGTGGTACAAAGGAAGATAAAGCCTCATTGAGGAGCGAGACCAAACTACTGAAGTCATATTTCTTTATAGGAGAAATCAAAACCATAAATTAACTCTCAATAGTAGAAAATTCCATTATATTACGAAAGAAAAATTACAATGCTTTAGCTAGTTTACCAAATGTATAAAAATATTACATAAAATAAATCTCTTCTGGGACACAAGCCCACATATTTATACCAAAGTCATAAAATATAAAAATAGTATATCATTTAACAAAGAGCAACCTTGAGAATCTTCAGATTCTCAGGTTGATCATTTTTAGTTGCAAGAGAGTCCTAATATCACCTAGATGAGAGAAATAAGTGATTTCCCCTAACAGATTTACTTAGACAAGAATCAGGCTTGCCTTTCTTCTATAGTTAGCTAAGACAACATTACACTATCCCAATTTTATCATGAACAAATAAGGAAATGACGTCGAGTTCCACTTGTTGCAAAACTCTTGTTCATAATAAGTATTCAATCATGAGAAAATAACACTTTTGCAATTGAAATAGTTCATCGGAAAGGAAAGATAGTAAAATTAAATTAATTCCTTCTAAAACCTATGTTATATAGGTTAAGGTATCGTAAATATAGGAAAAAGGCAAGAAAACAATATTAAAATGAAAAAAATCCTCAATCCGGGTGCGAGCTAGAAGGATCGGGACCCGCAAATGATAGTTTGTAATGATGAAGGTTGAAAGGTGAAAATGTATCATCCTCCACATACACAAGGCACATGGAGCAGTGGCCTCATGCATGAAACCATTTAATGTCAATGAGGAAGGTGGTAGGGAGATTATAGTGCCGAGTTTCTCTAGCTTTTTCACTATTGAGGTAAGCAAGTCTTCTCTTTGCAAAGGTAATTCAGTTTCAACTTCATCTGAGACAAGTTATGACTCTCAGGTGGCACTCATCATTGCCCTCCACCTAGTGTTGGTCAATTTATATTATTCTCTGGTCTCTCTTCTCGGGTATGTTATTTGTCTCAGTATTTTTTACCCTACTCCCATGGCTAGCTACAAATTACTACTTGTTTCTTAGAGGAATGACTATTTTATAAAGTTCAAGATTTGGTGGAAGCACCACCGAGATTTTTTCATGGAAATTGAGAATTTTTATGAGGCTTTCTTTGTCTTCCGTACTCCTATCTCTTTTTACTATCATATTTTTCTTTCTCGCATGGGCACTATCTAGGCATGTCAACTGTGATTCGTGGTTTTCTTTCTATTCCTGTCTTTGGTGCAATGGCTCTAGTATTTTTCTAACTCCCTGCTATTATGGACCTATGATTATATGGTTCTGGAATGTCTATTGCTCATCTCAAACCTTCACCCTCAACTGATCATAGAAAGGTTGGGAATATCATTTAGGGCTCTAGGACTAGCTTCATTCTCGGTTCACTTCCTGCAATAGGTTAAGCAGGTGGTATATTTATAGTTTTTGGCCCTCATGAATTGATAATTTGACAAGTTCTTCAGTCCAGTGCAGTCCTGGGAAGTAGAAATCGCACATGTGTAGGCTCACCTCAACTTAACTATCGGGGTCTCAGATAGTTAATACTAGAATTTTTAGTCATTTTTGTGCCATGGCTCATGTTGCCTCAAGTAAGGGCAATCACACTTGAGATTCCCAAGGCTGTGTTAAGAAATAGATGGAAACTCATGAGGGTGGTCAAGCTAATTCTCATACTGGTAAATCTCGAGGTTGAAAATTAGCTTCTCACATCATAAAAAAATCTACCATTTCTTATCACGAGGGCGGCTCTGCTCAGCTTCGCCATCTTATAGCCGTGTGGGAAGTAGAAATCAATAAGTAAGTTGGTGCAACAAAAATTGACCTGGGAAAGTGGCAGGCCCTGGTCTCTCATGGTCGATCTACTCAGTACAAGAAAACTATCCATTTGTATTAGATTATGAAGAACCTTCTACCTAAAGTTTTGGAGCACATCCATTCTGGTTGTCCCTTGACAACTCAAGGGCTCCTATATTTCAACAAGGATCTACAACAGATTCAGTTACAGCTTCAAATGCAGAATGTCAACTCAGCTGCATCGAGAAAAATATTCCTTATATTCCACAAAATGAGCTCCCATGCTCTAATGCGAAGGATACTTCTCCCATGGAATCATCTGATGATTAGTAGTATGGTGGTTTAATATCTATTTCTTCCTTTATTATATGCATCAGTTACAAACTTTACAATATTTTTTTCAATTATTTAGAGTATAGGAAGTATAAGGAGACTCAAATATATCTAACATTGCCTAAAAGGGTCATAATATTTTGATTTTGGATAGCTTATCATGCAATTAGGTGGCCAATAGATTTGGTTTCCCTCTTGGAAGGATGAGGCCACTTAACCATTTTGATTCTGGCTGTAACTTGCCTATTTTCAAAGAAAATGAATACCAAGGTCTTGCCAAGCTTACAAAAAAGAATATATTAAAATGAAAAGAATAGGATAAAGGAATCATGACAAATGTGAGGCCCAACATCCACCCCAAACTTAGCTTTTTTCATGCCCTCATGCAAATAAATAATTAACATGTAATGCAGTTAAGGAGTAGGCTCCATAGGTTTCTTCTCCTTTGATCTTGAATCCACTCCTAGTTTTGATTTCCTGGAAACCCACATACTTACATGCCTCTGACAATTCATATTAATACTTGTAGTAATACAAAGGACACTAAATCATAATGCATATGTACCTTTTTCCCATCCATTTTATCCCATATTCCATCACAATAGTAACATAATCTTGCACTCTGGACATAATCTTGTTGGAAATTATATAAGCCAAAAGGTTCGTTGTTTTTCTTTCTCTGGATGACACTTGTTATCTCATCTTGGATCCACAGACAGTCTCATCGCTTATGTCTTCCATTTGTTCCCACCCCAACTGTAATACCTCATTATGATATTTCCCAAGTGAGAGAGAAACATCACACTTGTCTATAAAGGAATTATGGCAGAAAAATGTAGAAAATGGATTTTCTGTCTCACTCTAACCCAAAGATCAATATTATGCTCTCTTCCCTAAAATGTCTAGTAGGATTTTCCCATTTTACTTGATTTAGTGCAAAATATGTAAAATCCTAGAATTGGACATATATGATTAATGGAACGATGTTTCCATTTTCATGTTCTTCCAAAATAAATTTGTACATGTAGTATTCACACAAGAGATATCTTATTTTCTCTTCTTTCTTATGGAAAATGGTGATAAAATTCAGCACATTGTTGAATTCATATGGTTGGCCACATTGTAGAGCCTTGTTGTTTAGTATCAAATATTGTTCAAGTAGAAACAAAGCATAACTTTTTGTTGGAGATCTACATACCAAGGCATCTGCGTAAATGGAACAACTTGCATCCCTATGCTATGTGACCTTACAAAGACACTACTTCAAGGCTTGAATTTTCTTTCTGGAAGCTCTGAACATTTCATGTGTTTCACCTTCTATCATTGTTAGTGTTTTGAATTGTTGGAGTAGTTTTTGATATTCCTTCTGAGGCACTACTTCCCTTCAATATCCAGATACGGTCTCTTTATCTTATACCCTGGTTTATTCAGCACCTTTATTATACCATCTACAATCAATACGGTATAAGGGGGTACAAATTTTGTTTGTTCCATTTTCTTAATAAAAACAAGTACATGATCAGTTTGAGTATTAGCTTCAGTAAAAGTAGGTCGAGGATCAATCTTAACCTCTTTGTCAATTAATACAGATGAAAAATCAGTAAGAGCAAGGAAAAAAGTAGTATGAACACATTAGTGGAGTTTTGAGGTCTAAAATGGGACTCCTAAGGAAATTATAAAATAATAGTGGAAATAATAAAATGAGATTCGATTACATCATCAAATTTTAGAAGGAAAAAAGAAAGAACTATTTTTTCAACTCATATTTTAAACTTATCTCCCTATGGGTTTACTCAAACTTCAAGCAGAAACACTCATTGGATGCATAATTAGATTCCTCATCCATGTAGTACCCATGTTTCATACTTTAGATGAACCCTACTACATGAAAAATGAGAAATACATGAGAAATGTGATTGCAATCAGATTTTTTTCATGTATTTCTCATTTTTTTTGTAGAACGGTAAATTGAAAGTATGCAACATGGGTACTCCTTAGATGAGGAATTAAATTTTGCATCCAACAAGTACTCCCGCTCAAAATTTGAGTAAAATCTTAGGGAGATAAGTTGAAAATACGGGTTGAAAATGTAGTTTTATTATTTTATTATTTTTTAATATTTTTACTTTTTTACTCTAAAAATGGTGAATCATTCCCCATGGTTGAAATTCTCATCTTGAATTCTATTGGTTCTTATAAAGTTTATTTTGGTTGTACATTTTTTTAGGAGGCCTATTTTAGACCTCAGAATTCTCCTAATGACCTACTTCAATGGAGACAAGTACAAAATTAGTCTGACTTTATACATTCAGGGCTTCCTTCTTCCTATCACCAAGTTTTTCTACAACTTTCTTTTGATGATCCTCATGAAACTTCTTGTCAGTCTGCAACCATTTTCTCAAATTTTGCACCTTCCTTGTAATCTACCATTTTTTCTCCTTAGTATAATAAATTCCTTGAGAAGTTTATATTTTACTTTATCCTTCACGGCTTTGGTACCTCTAATTCTTTGAGAAACTTCTTTGTTTAGGACTATTGAAGCAACAGGAGGGGAAGAAAACTTTGTTACTGCATAATCTTTAATAGTAGTTGTTTGGGCAGAATCAACTATTAGATGGTCAATGTGTGAGTTACCAACTCCCATTGACACTCTATTAGTCACAAGTTATGAGAAATCATTAACAATAGGGTCAATTTGAGGTCCACTTGGAGGATTAGCTTTAAGTTCACAACTCTCATCAATTAGGTCTTCAAGAGAAAAAATGTGGAGAAATATCTTCCGTAGAAGAGGGTTCTAATATAGTGGTAACAAAATACTAGAAATTTTCTTGAGTAGAAATAGCTTAAGAATCATCAAAAGGCTCTAGAATAATGGTATCTAGGGATCCAATAGAAGGAGTGAAAGTTAGAGAATCACGTGAGGTATTCTAATTGCAATTAGCAAGGCTTCTTAAATGAGTTGTAGGCTATTCCATTGTAATGGATGTTGGCTACCATAAATATATTATTTCAAATAGATTTTCCAATACTTCTAATGCCTGGACCACCTCTATTTTGTGTTCTTCATGGCTTTAATTTGTTTGTTTTAGGACTAATGAATATTTAGCTAGGTTTTCTTTAGCGGTTTTCTATTGTGTCCCTTCCACATCATAAATTTTGTGAATTAAATTTTATGTCGCTAACTACTCAACAGGGAGATTCAAGGGACTTTGTGCCTATTGAATTTTAACTAATTTGATTGACTTTCTTCTCTTTTTGGGAAAAAAGGCCAAAAATAATGCCACTCACTTCTCTGTTCGGGTAAGTTTCTAAGGAGTTGTATTTTTAAGTTGAATGACTTCTTTTGAAGCATCTCATGTCATTGAGGTTTCATTTTGCTTGGTCTCACTATCTTCCCTACCTTCTTATTATTGGTTGAAATATTTCGAGATATTGCAGCAATTGCTTCACCTCCTAAGTGAATTTCCTGTTGACCCCTAAGGCTTCCTAAAAATAAATCCCAACCTTTTTGAATTTGATTCAAATTCCTCCCAACTAGTAACTTAATGAGCCCATGATGTCTAATAGCTAACACTTTATCTTTAAACGTTTTGAATCTACCAACAGTTTCATGCAATAGTGAATACAAAAAATAAGGAAGGTTCAAAACCACCTTTTTTCCTCAAAAACACCAATAACATAAGATGATGGCCTCGCACTAATTCATACATTCCATCACGAATGACGCACTTTTGAATAATTCCTTCTAACTCTTTCCAAATGTTAGAAGAAAATTGGGGTTATACCCTTTCCCTTTCTTTACTAATTCTTCTCCAAGGTTTGAAAATAACAGGGTCGAATTATGTAGTGAGGTATGCACTTCATACCACTTCTCTTCTTCTAAAAGGAGGTATGTTACCTCTGTTATTATTTCTTCTCTTACCTATATCTAGAAATTCGTTATCATTGTTACTCCGACATTCAAATTCTACATGAATTCAAGTGTGACTGCATGATCAAATCCTTGCAATTGTCCAAAATAATCTAACTATCCTACCTGATTCAAAATACTAAGTTCTTCCTCTATGGCATGCAATTGATTTGGTTCATGGCATACTAAATGACCTCCCATCTTATTTGTGAAACAAGGAATGATTTTCAAATGGAAACAGTGGAGCTTAGAGATATAAATACTACACAAAATATGGAAGATCAACAAACATAACATGCAACAACACCTTCTTAGGAAATCAACGAGCATAACATGCAATGACACATTCTCACCCTCAATATATTTTGAGGGTCGTTCATGACCGTCAATTAATTTTGATGAGTTAATAATATTTTTTCATAATTAGATGATAAAGCCCTATTGATTAAGCATGGAAGAGAAATTGTAAAAAACGGTGGTAGAGGATGAGAAATATTTGTAACATTCCCAACAATCATTAGGTCCATCATCAATCATAAAGTGCAATAATAACGAAAATCATCCCAATAAAAAAAAAATACCAATTTCAAAAGGAATAAAGGCATGACAAGATTTAGAAATAATGGATGGTTGGAAACTATGTTCAATTAAGGAGTATCACCGAGAGAAAAAAAATAGGAGTTAATATAGAAGGTTGATAAAAATGTCTTGTTTCTAAATGTCTTGTAGTCTTTATCCTTAATTTGTAGAATTATTATTAGTTCTCATTAGCAATCAACATCATCACTTTATATGGGCTATTTACATAGTACTCCATAACACATTTTAACAAATATAACAATTTTCCCTTGTTGATTATTGATTTTGGGGAGTCAAGGTAGCTAACTAGATTAAAGTATTTAGATAGGATTTAATACCATAGCCATGTCCACTGCTACAAGTAGGAATCCATTGCCTCAAAAAGGTTTCATTTTAACCCTTTGAGATGTCAGTATCCCATCTATTAGAAATAAATCATAGCTTGTAAGTTTACTTTTATTTTATTAAATATCTATACAAGGTCATTGTTTTGGCATTGTAACTAGTTAATAAAAATTCCATTCATGGGAACTAATAAAGTGAACATGTCGGATCGTGAGGAGACCCATTTTCCTACGACTTAAGACCGAAGGCCATTACCATGGCTTGGTGATCAAGAGTGGTAATTTGATTTCACTAGGCCCTATGATCATGGTACAGGAACTTGTGATAAGACCTCCTATTCTCCGTCGACTTTTTATCTTTATCTTTAAAGTAATCATAAAATATTAGTTTAATAGATGGGGCATCACATCAACTCCTTAACAGCTATGAATGGTGTAAAAAGTATTATAATATCTACTTTTTAGTTGGCTAATCTTGTTCCCAAAATTTAATTTCTTCAAAAGAAATTGGTGTGGGAGATGGCTCCTTAAGTGGTGATAAAAGAAATGTATAATTAGTACTTTTATAAATTTATTACAAAATTAGGGAATTAAGGATTTTAGGAGATCCAAAAATCCATATAATAGGATCATCCTTAAAAAAAATTATTCTTTTAAAATTAAATTCTCATGTGATAAATATTAAACAAACCAGTTATCCAACCATGATATTGAAAAAGGGCTTAAAGTGTTCCTTATTCAAGACAAACAAAGATATTGGAAAATAAATCATCAACAATAACCAGATCTAGGAAAACAATAATCATGTCTAAGAAAATGATAGTTGTGGTTAAGGAAACAACAATAGTGATAACGATGTTGTGACTAAGGAAGCAAGAATTGTGATAATGATGTTGTGACTAAGCAAACAACAATTTTGATAACAATGTTGTGACTAAGGAAACAAAAACTATGACAAAAGTGTTGTGAATATGGAGAAAACAACTGTGATAATGTATTTATGATTAAGGAAACAACAACTGTGATGACAATGTTGTGACTAAGAAAAAAACAACTGTGATAGCAATGTTGTTACTAAGGAAACAAAAATTGTGAAAAACAACATTATGACTTAGACACAACAAAAATGTTAGCAACATTTTCTAAAAATAAAGAAAATATACACAAATAAGAAAATAAAAATTATTTACATTATGTACATGGAAATAAAGGGTTTTAAGAAAAATTTCACCTATCATGGTCATGGGGGTAGTCCCCCGATTGGCTGCAACTTGAAAGTTTGCATCATTATCAATTTCATGAAGAAATGACTCTCTTGTAAGTGGTTGGTGTTTTAAACATAGTCGATGACCATTAACGAGGAAACAAATGCTAGATTCATCGATCATAGTAAGGCATACTATCCCATTATCATAATCTTCGTTGACTTTGTAAGGACCCAACCATATCCTTTGAAGTTCACCTGGAAGGTCCTTGATTCTAGAATCATATAACAATGTCGAATCCATTTTCTGAATGGTTTTATTTTTAATCGAATGATCATGCCACTTAAGTCTTTGTTGTTGGACTATTGTTTTACGTTGGAGAGTGGAAAGGTGCATTATATCCATTTTTTTGAGCTATTACAAGAAATATTTATGTGCTTTTGAAAGGTCCATGCCAACTTCCTGAGTAGTCCTAAGAGGCTTAACATCAATTTCGATTGGAAAAAATAGGGTCCTTACCAAAGATAAGTTGATAAGGTGATAATTCAGTAGTATTGCACCAATTCATTTGATAAGCCCCAAGGCTTCAAAGGGTTTAGAGGCCCAGTCTTAGCGATTTTTGGATACTTTCTTGGTTAGGATCCCTTCCAAGACTTCATTTAAGCTTTCCACTTGATTATTTTCTTGTGGATGTTCTGGGGAAGTGATTCTATGCTTGATATGATACCTTTGTAAAGTGGTAGAGATTTTATGGGTTGTAAATTGTGATCCATCATCAGTTACAAGTTTGCGAGGAAATCCATATCAGAAAAACAACTAAAATATAAAATTGATGAGTACCTCTTATGTGGCTCTTATGAAAGCTACTACTTACACCCAATTTTCTACATAGTCTGTGCGGACTAGGATGTATCATTTTTGGTTGGAAGGTGGACTAATGGGACCTAGAAAGTCCATTGCCCATCTCTAGAATGGTTCCAATACGACCTATGGCTAGAGAGGCATTTCCTCGCCCTAAATGGGATGACCCATTCTTTGACAAGTATCACAACTCTAGATGTATTTCTTGGTCTATTTAAATATCATAGGCCAAAAATAGTCTATATGCAATACTTTATACCCAGTTCAACAGTTGGAAACATGTCCTCCATAAGGTTCACCATGGCAAGCCCTGAGGATATCATAGATCTCATCCTCTCTTATGCATCTGTGGACTTGGCGATATTCTCTTGTATGGAAGAGATAACCATTTATACATGAGAATCAAGCAGTCAGCTGAATAATGTGCTTATTTTCTGGGGTGATAGATGTGATGGAAATTTTCCATCCACTAAATAGTTTGAAATATCAGCGTACCATAGTGTTTTGAAAGTCACACAAAACAAATGTTCCTTTGGGAATCGAGATTGCACTAGTGAATAATTTTTTGCAAGTGGAATTCTTGATAGGAAATCTATAACATGGTTCTCCTTACTCGTTTAGTCCTTTATTGTGATGTCAAATTCATATAACAATAGTAACCAATGAGTTACTCTCCCATTAATTACAATTTTATTGGCTAAATATCGAATAGCAGAATTACCAGTATATAAGAAAACTGGATAGCCTATTATAATATGACACATTTGTTTTTAACATAAAAAACAATCAAGAAATATTTTTCTGTCACAGTGTAGTTTAATTATGTAGGTGTTAGGATTTTTTTGATATAATAAATTACATAAGCTTTCTTATCCTCTTCCTATCCTAGAACCACCCCTATCATTGCGTCTGGATATATATGGAATGTGAGACTTTAGTCTAATCCTCATAGTACAGGTGCTATTGAGACCAACTTCTTTAACTCTGTAAAAGAAATATCACACTTATCAGTCCATTTGAGTTCCACATGTCCAATTAATACATGCAACGGTGTTACAATTTTTGAAAATTGTGCTATGAAATGACAATAGTACCTAGAATAACCAAGGAATCTATGTACCTTTGTTGGTGTATGAATAACAAGTATTTTAAGGATTGCCTCAACTTTAGCTTAAACTTCTTGAATACTTGTAGCAAAAATAAATTGTCCTAAGACTACAGCATATATCATTATTGTATGGCATTTCTCATTGCTAAGGCACAATATAGTAGTTATACATGATACAAGGACCTTTTCTAAATTATACAAAGATTCATCAAATACCATAAGGAATAAAATCATCTATATAAAGCTCAATTCCACCATTGACTAAATTAGAAAATATACTCAAAATTTCCCTCTGAAAGGTAGCTGGTGCATTACACAACCCAAATGGTGTAGGTTTTAACCCCGTACAGAAATTACCTGCATACGAATTCTAAAACACAAAAAATAAACAATGTGAAAGCATAACACATAAAACACATATACACAGAGATTTTCCCCTGGATCCCAAAACTGGGACTACCAGCTTGATCTTTCATTATGTTCCTTTCAATGTTACAATACATATTTATACATGTTGAAGCATCCAATACGATGGATCGAAAACCATCGTGTCCAAAACCACGGACCGAAAACCATCGCGTCCAAAACCATGTGCGAAAAATCATGCAATCTGCCCCCCTTCTAACCCCTGGGTAACTACGTGGGCTAGTCATGGAAAGAATATAACACAACCCAACATTCTCCCACTTGTCATTTTCTTTCCACAGTGGGCCACAAGAGAGCTTAGTCATTTATCCAGCCCTGTAATGCCCATTGTTTCTCTACACCAAGAGAACTTCTCAGAGCTCATAGATTTTGTCAGTGCATCTGTAGTATTCTTCAAAGTGTCCACCTTTACCAACAACACCTTTTTGTCTTCTATCATATCCCATACAAAGTGATACTGAACATCAATGTGCTTTGTCTTTGAATGATATGCAGGGTTCTTTGCCAAGAAAATTGCACTTTGGTTGTCACAGTCTATCCTTATAGCTCCCTGTACTAACCCCATACTTGAACACAATGCCTGCAACCAAATTGCTTCCTTGATTGCATGCGTGGCTGCCATGTATTCTACCTCTGTAGTTGATAGTGCCATTACAGATTATTCCTTACTCATCCAACTGACTGCACCTCCAAATAGGTTAAACACATACCCACTTGTAGATCTTCTTTGATCCAGATCTCTAGCCTAGTCTACATCAACAAAGCCATGAATATCCAACACTCTGTCGAATACTGGTCTTCCTTGGTAGCACAAACCATAATCTCTAGTGCCACACAAAAATCTGAAAACCTGCTTGACGGCTGTCCAGTGCTCCTTCCCTTGTTTTGACATAAACCTGCTCAATACTCCCACTGCATGTGCAATGTCTGGTCTAGTATAGACCATTGCATACATCAAGCTACCGACTACACTTGCATATGGAACAAGGGACATGTCCTCTTCCTCTTCTTATGTCTCAGGACACTATTTAGCAGATAACCTCACACCTACAAGAATAGGAACCTTCACTGGTTTACTATCCTGCATATTAAACCTTTGTAGTATTGTCTTGACATACTTCCTCTAGTTTAACTAGAGCTTCCTCTTTTCCCAATTTCTTTTAATTTCCATGCCCAAAATATAGTTTGCAGTACCAAGATCTTTCATGTCAAATTTGGAGGACAATTGGGTCTTCAAATCCTGGATAATTCTTTGTCATTTCCTACCAGCAACATACGATCCACATACAAGATCAGATAAATAACATGGTCTTCAACTAATTTAAAATACACACAGTGATCTGCTTTTCTTCTGGTGAAGCCAAGTCCCCGTATAAATGTATCAAATTTCTGATACCACATCCTTGGTGATTGTTTTAACCCATACAGAGACTTCTTTAACTTGCATACCATTTTTTCCTTACCCTTCACCAAAAAGCCTTTAGGTTTCTTCATGTAGATTTCCTTTTCCAGATCCCCGTGAAGAAATGTTTTATTCACATCCATCTATTCTACCTCATAATCAAAAGCAGTAACAATAGATAAAAGTAATCTAATATAATTTACCTTGGCAACAGGAGAAAAAATGTCACCAAAATCAATTCCCAGCACCTGGGAATAACCTTTTGCAACCAATTGAGATTTTTATTTCTCCACCATTCCTTCTACATTTGTCTTCTTCTTAAACATCCATTTGCTGCCAATGGGTTTCCTTCCAGCTAGCAACTCCACTAGATCACAAGCCTCATTTTTGTGCAAAGATTCAATTTCATCAACCATGGCCTCTTTCCAAAGTTTTCCATCCTCTGAATCTACTACTTCCTTCACATTTCTGGGATCATCATTAGTAATAGATAAAGAAAAATTTGAATAGATAGTAGATGGACTATGCCTTTCTGGCTACCTTCTTTCTCGAGCTGATCTTCTCACTCTCGGAGTTTGTGGCTCTTCATATTCTGATTCCTCCTCTACTGTAGAGTCTGATTCTTCCTCCTTTGGCTCAAACTCTATCTTCTTTGGTTCCTTTGGTTGGACTTCATGTTTAATAACATCTTTCACCTCCCTGAACACCACATCTCAGTTGTACACAACCTTCATCTTTACTGGGTTCCAAAGCTTATAACCCTTTAAAGCATCCTTATACCTAATAAAGATGCACGTTTTAGATTTACTATCCAACTTGGTTCATTTCTCCTTTGGAACATGTAAATATGCATCACATCCAAATACCCTCAGATGTGAAAGGGAGGGTTTCTTACCAGTCCATACCTCTTGTGGAGTCTTATCCTCCAACGCTAATGAAGGTGATCTGTTGACCAAGTAACATGTTGTCTCTACCGCCTCTGCCCAGAATTCTTGTCATAACCTAGCACCACTGAGCATGCTTCTTTCCCTTTCCATCAATATCTTATTCATTCCTTCTTCAACTCCATTTTTCTTAGGTGTGTATGGAGTAGTCTTCTGTCATGCTATACCACACTTCTTATAGAATTCTTCAAATTCCATACTACAAAACTCTCCACAGTTATCTATCCTGAACACCTTTATCTTCTTCTCTGTCTAGTTTTCCACCAGAGCCATAAATTCTTTAAACCTATCAAAGACTTCAGATTTCTTCTTAAGGAAATATATCCATGTATTCCTTGAGAAATCATCTATAAATGATACATAGTACACAAACTTACCTAGTGATGGAACCTTCACAATTCCAAACACATCACTATGAACAAGTTCTAATATCTGTTTCACCCTCCTACAACCAGAGGGGAAACTCACCCAATTTTGCTTCCCATATACACAATTTTCACAAAAATCAAAATCCGAAGAGCTATTACTCATACCTTCTACCATACTTTTACCATGAAGTATTCGAAGTCTCCCAAATATGTCCAAGGCTTTGATGCCATAGCATGGTCTTCTCTCCAGATACCACTAGATTTTCTGCTCCTCTTTCAGGAACCAAAGAATTGTTGCATCCATAAACAACAGTGCTACCTTGCAGCTTGTATAGAGTTCTAATCTGAACTCCTCGCATCAATACCAGTGCTCCCCGAACCATTTTGTAGGTATCCTTCTTGAACATTGTTTTTACACCTGCATCATCTAGCTTGGTTACGAAAATTAAATTTCTGGCCAATTCAGGAATATACAGAATACCCGGAAGTGTTCTAACCCTTCCACCTTGCAACTTCAACTTTAATTTTCCATGACCAATGATTCTAGCCTTCCTATCATCCCCTAAGAAGATATCACCACCATCGTATTTCTCATACTCACAAAAGCACTCTCTATGGGGAGTGAAGTGAAATGATGCATCTGAGTCAATCAACCATGCCTCATAATCTACATGTGTACTTGAAGAAGCCAAGTACACATCCCCACCTTCATTTGAGGTGGTTTTCGCCTCTGCAAAAGGAGAATCATTAGATCCATTTCCTTTGTCAGGAGATTTAGATTTACATCCTGTTATAGACATTTTTTGGCACTGCAACCCCAATCATAAATGTCTGTAAATGAAGGTCTCCTAAGTCCCTAAAAGTGTTGTTCTAACCCCTAAAGGAACAAGGTCAATTGATTACATCATCTCCGAGAAGTTCTCCATGAAAAACTACTCAGAACTGGTCAAAACTAGACCATCTCACCTGCTCCATGGTCAAAGTGTGCTGCATCCCACCTAAGTGCACACAAGAGGTACGATGCATACTGAAAAGCCCTCCTATGGGGTGCGATGGGTGAGAGTGGACAAATGGCAGGGTCAATTTGCGAGGTGGAAGATCATGGAATCTTCCAGAAACTTCTCCTGTGACACTTGTCTCTCTGCATTTGCCCAAGGATGAGTAAGAGATCATCAATCTCCAAGTGGAATCAAGAACTATCATAGAGAGGACACTAATCAAATCTCAATAGTTGACTCACCCCCCTTGCAAACATCTACATATGGATCCCTCATCCCAGAGATCTAGGAGGCTAGAATTTTGCATCTTGTAAGGAAGTGCTGGTGGTTTCTTGGTGTAACATCATAGTGTTGGGTGATCTAAGCTTTTCATGAGGTGAAGAAGGGCTTTCTTGCTGAGAGGATGATGATGGGTCAGAACAATTGGTTGTAATCCTCTTTGTTATTCTTGATTATTAATAAAGCTATTCAAGTTTTCCTCCACATTCTTGTATGATTGATGATATATGCATTTGTGTGGTCAATATATATCTGTTCCTATATTGTTTATGATAGTAGATCTCTGTTCTTGGATAGTGTTATGCTGCTTTGATTCTACATGTGCTCTTTGAAGCTGGGTAGACGAGGAAGCGAGTGGCAAAGATCTACCAGAAGGGAGAGGAATCAAACAAGGAACCAAGCGCAAGACAGAGGTTGGTCTCCTTTGTTCCCCTATTATCTACTTCTTATAAAGGAAAATGAAAGTGGTTTTAGTTTGTTTGTTTCTAAGGTATCTACCAGTGTTAGTGGGACTAGCAGCTCTGCAAAGACACTAGATTTCCCGATAGCAAAATGGCGACTCCACTGGGGAGTGAATAGATTGTTTGTTTTTCTATATTTGTTTGCTTTATAAACTTACAGACGAAGCCTGAAGTCAAGGTAGCTAGCCTTCGAACTGCATTTGCTATGCAAGTGCAATGTAGATCAATGCTGCTTAAGTCTATCTCTGGGTTTTGTTTATGAACTAAACAATCGATTTACAAACTCTCTAGTTGCCCTCGTGGTGGCTCTAGTAACCTCCTTAGATCTACCCCTGTGATTTATTTACTGATTACCACTTGCTCGGCCTAAATCCCTGAACTGTGCTACAAACTGTGATCAAGAACTAGATCAAAAGTCTCGCATTGTACCATCGCACCCTCTCTTCAAGGATATCAGTATGCATCGCACTTCTCGTGTGATGTAGGTGGGATGCATACTGGAATCCCTGTGTAACAGGTGCACTGATCAGAAAGGGCTAATTTTGCCTTCAGACTTTGGTTTTTTCACTCTTTTCAGCTCTATTCAGGAATTTTGTTGTCTGTAGTCAGTATACCTATGTTGGAAACTCCCTTCCTTGCCATTATTCCACCTCTATTTTGCAAAGAACTGTAAATGTTTTTATGTATTGTGATCCATTTTCAGTTCTCTTTTACAAAGAAGTAGCGTAATTGAACTGTCGTTTCTTGATTTGGAAGTGTCGCAAGTGTCGTTTTCAGTCATAGAAGAGAATCCGATTGTTCTTGATAGTTGATTACACTGTTACTCTTGTATTTGATTTGAATTACTTGTTTTTCAAGTGTCGAAAGCAAGTTTTCAATTCCATATAACAAAGTGCCATCATTGTCTTCATTTTGTCTTGAAAAGAAACTTGTTAGTAATGTCGCTTTGAAAAATAATTCAGATTTGCGCTTAGCTTTCTTTCTATCATTCACACATTAAGAATGCTGAAAACAAATACATACATGTGCATTTTCATTTAGACTATTTGTTGGTTTGATTTAGGGCAGTGCATATAGTGTGTGCTCTTTGCTCTATTTTGAAAAAATATCATCTCTCTTTCCGTAGTAGCTAGGATTTTCATTGCAAAAATAAGATTAAACGATTGTTTATCATCTTAGATTGCATTTTAGGAAATTGCATATCTACATCACGCGGTGAACCTGAAAGGCAATTTTCTTAAGCAAGATCAACTATAAAATAAATTTAATGAATTTAAAAACGCTTTGGAACCTAACGCACAACATTTAGAAGTCTAGGCTAGAGATGTATTTCGGCATCGTAAAGCCTGGTAATTGTTGTTTTCATTGCTGGTTGGGTGATTCCTCCACTTTGAGATGATAAGTCCCAGTACGGACTTGTGCTCCCACGTATCGTCGAGTATATACTGGGAGACCACAATAGGCTACATCCTTTATCCATAGGAAGCCATGTCTACCGCCCTATCGATCACAATGCACTGAATACAGCATTCGGGAAGATTGACTACCGTACCGTAAAAAGTATTCCATAGTTTTGCGATTGGTTTGGTAATCCCTCTGTCTAGATTTCTAGAGTAGTTTCTTTCGTTCCTTTTCAGACTCCTTAAAGGAAAAGTTCCATCTGAGCACTTGTCACTTCAAGCTCATTAAAAATCGAAGGCACCTATAGTCATCTTTTGTTTTTTCTCGACTCTTAAAAATTGAAAAAACAAGTTGTGTCAAAGCGTCTAAAATTTATTTTAATCAGAATAAACATCACCTTTCCTACGTTGGTCTTAGGTTGAGAAAAATGGAGTCCACCAACCAAGGATTTCCCCTTGGAGGAAATCCTAGTCCTTTCTCCTCTTGGGGAGATGTTGGTGCACCCCATATGGCCACATTGTCGCTTCCAGGATTGACAATCGGCTTGCCCGTATGGCTCTTCTCGACCTCTATCGTTCAGAACACTGTGATTCCTGAACAATCAAGTCAGTAACTAAACGATACCAAAGTTACCCCCCAACCTTCTACTTCGTCCAATTCTCCCTCTCCTCCTTCCTGTTCACTTGATGAAGCTGGTAAAGCCAAAAATCAAGTAACTGAGAAGAAGAAGGAGAAGAAGAAGAAAGAGAAGAAGAAGAAGGAGCCAAAGGCGAAAAGGGGCAACCAGGCACCATCTAGCGAAAATCCACACACTGCACCGTCCAGGCCTCAATCGCCATGTGTCATTTGCAAAGGAGACCACTATCATCGAGATTGTCCTTACATCCCTCGGATCTTAAGGGACTGGTCTCCTCGTTTGCACAATCCGGTGTCATCAACCTCTGATGATCATGTTGAGAATACACCGTCAACTAGTGAAAGTGAAGCCCCTGGACAAAAAGGAAAATGTAAATTTCCTTGTAAACTATGTGAAGGCGATCACACCATCCACTGTTGTCCCTTCTTATACGAGGCTAAAAGAGTTTTGGATGACCGTCCGGTTTCACCGTTACGGCTTCCTCCTGGATATAAGAAACTCTTTCCAAGTCCGTCACTAGTTGAGAATCCGACTGACACGTCATTATGGTCGGCTGAAGCATCTATCATTGAAGATGAACCCTCTGAATCCACACCAGATGAAAGTCAAAAGGTTGAGGCGACAGTTGACCCGGTCTTGCCTTCAAAAGGTCCATCTTCAGATGATACAGTCACCGGAGAGAACAAGAACGACAACGTTCAAATTCTTTTCATAAACACAGACTCCGATGAACATGGGGGCAGTCTACCCGTTCCTTTACCACAGGAAGGAAGTTCATCAAAGTCATATCCAGCCGTCTATTCAGTCCCACCTCCAAGCAACCTAGTTGTTTCCTTCAATTTGAATCTACTAGGCAGACCCCATTTACTGGCTACTGTACCATTTTGAATCATTTCTCAAATATATAGAATGGTCATGGCTGGTACCATCATAGATGAAGGGGCTTCTGTGAGTATCCTTTCCTCAACAGCTTGGAAAGCGCTTGGTTCGCCATTGCTTTTACCTGAAATGAGAAATCTAGCAGGCTTTGACAAAGGAACCAGTCGACCGTTAGGGATCCTTCCCAATGTGCCGATAACATTGAGAAGGAAAACTGTTCACATGAACGTAATGGTAGTCCAAGGACCCCTGGATTATAATCTACTCTTCGGACGCGACTATATTTATTGCATGGGAGCCATTGTCTCCTCACTCTTTAGAGTAATGTGTTTTCTGCATGTGGGAAGAATGGTCAAGCTCGTAGACCAGCTTTCATTCCCCGGTTCACACATAGAAAATAGTCAAATACCATCTTTGAATGGTCTTTTCACACAAGGAATGTATCATCAATACCAAGTCCATCCACCTGATGAGCGCGAGTGATTCGGAGGACATGACTGAAACCCAGGGGGCATCCACCCTGGCCTGTTTCGACAGGAAAACCTTGGGTATAGGGTAGGTTTCCGCGAAGGATATATGACTAGTTTGTGAGATTAGACTAGAATAAGATTCCTTCGTCAAAGTTATGTGAGTGGAGCCAGTTGCGCCACTCACCTTTGTTTATTTTGGTAGACATCGCTGAGGAAGTGTTTTGTTTGAAGTGTGGATAGAACAGTGTTTGGTAACCCGGAAATTTTTCACTATACCTAGGGGCATGCAAACCTTTTGGCGTGCAAGCGAAGAGCGACCATTTATTTTTTAAATTTGTAGGTCCTCTAACCCTTTAAACTCATAGGATTGGTCGTTTCCTAACTTGCATAAAGAAAGGATGCAGGGCAAAGCTTTGAAAAAATGCCATTTTAGATGAGACATCATTATTATACGACTGGATCGAGCAGTTTTAACGCAGAATTCAAGCTCGTTAAAAAATAAACTTAAGAAATGAGCAAACGTTCCCCCAGAGTTTAAGCTCATTAAAAAATGAACCAATTTCCGGTAAATAACCATCGTGAATGCATTATCATCAGCCTTTTAAGCCTTGGTCGTGTTCTCATCATCACCTCCACTCTATATTGGCCGATCATTCACCTCCATTTGATTGTTTACCTTTTTTGAGGAACACCTGCGAAGAGTGATCCTGTTAGCCATCCTTGTGACACTGCCATGATTGGAAAATTCCAAACATTACCTGGAATTAGTTGCTACCCAAACTTATCACTCGTTCCTTGAAAAACGAGTCTCCTTTAAGCTCTTTTCATCTAACTCGTAAAATATGAAAATATTTCCAAGCAATTGGCCTCTCCAGCTCGTTAAAGTGACCGAAAGTGATATCCCTCCTTTAGATTTTAATCTTTTTGGACCTGAGGGATTATTACACAAAAAGATCGAGCGCTTGTCTTGTTCAGCTCTTTAAAATTACCGAAAATCCATCTCTTTTGTATTATTTTATACTTTTTCAGACTCAAGGGATTATATGATGAAAAAGATTGTTGGAGTTTTCTTTACGTCCCTTTCAGACTCTGTAAAATTGAAAAGGACCGAGTTATCTTTGTCGTTAAACTCGTTAAAACTGAATAGTGACAAACTTGTCCATACAGTCAAGAACGAGTTTCACTATCGCTAGGGTCGTTAAAACATAGCGATGGGCTTGCCTGAAGGGAAAATTATAGAAAAAGCATATGTTATCCTCCTCAAGCTTGACAAAAATAAAGAGGTACTGGTCAGCAATGACTGGGGAAAAATTGGGAAGAAAACTTGAAGAAACTTTATTGGTAGCAAGTCGCTCTTGAACATGACACTTTCACTCTGCATCCGAGTAGGGTTAGGTTGTTCCGTTCACTAGTCATATCACCATTGGTCCATCACACCATCGATATTTGGGGTTAACACTACCGATCCATCATTTCAGTGTCGCCGAAATGTTCAAGAGAAGTTGCTCAGAGAATTCACCTGTGTCTCATCCACTGCAATACATTTACGCTCCATTCTTTCATGACCGCCACCCTGAACCGTATATCATCAGATCGTTTTCACCTCCATTAAAATCATTTGCTCCGTTCCGTGTCATTGATTTGGGATTCACTAAGGCCATCCTATGATGGATTGCTTCTTGTCGACCTCAGCTCATTATCCAGGAAGTCGATCTAGGAACAACCCTTTCAGTAGTTTGAAGCTTGCATGCCTGAATGGCAAGTTTCTCACTTCCGGCGACAGGTTTACATCAATGGCCTTCGACCGAAAGATTTTGCATGGTGTTCAATGCCAAGTCCCTTATTCACACCACATGAATTGTACTGTAGTACCTTGAGGGTCATCATCATTATCGTTGATTCCTCTCGTGCCTGTTAATAGCTTACATCATTGGCTGGTAATCAAGCAATGTCTTTCCATGTTTGACTCCAGAACATCTCTCACATGGATCGACTTGTACTTTGAGTGAAGATCGAACGAGATTAAAGACCCCGGATCTAGTTTCATCCATCCAGGCTGCCATATATATTCAAGAAAATAAATACATCAAATGTATATCATTGCTGCACAGATAATCATCCAGCCTAAGGGATGATGGCTCTACCAGAATCATTAGTCTGTATACAGACAATTGTCTGTCTTATGTACATGAAAATAAATTTATAAAGCTGAGCATGGGAATGACCGCCTCAAATAGATCATGAAATTATTATGAAGATAATGTATTGTATTGTATCTTATTACAGGTCACCTTCCAGCTCGAAGAAAACTTCAGATCCTCATGATAAAGCATTTCACCCGACATCAAAAGATTAACGACCTCATGCTTTAGGGGGCAACTGTTATAGACATTTTTGGGAACTGCAACCCCAATCATAAATGTACATAAACCAAGGGCTCCTAAGTCCCTAAAAGTGTTGTTCCAACCCCTAAAGGAACAAGGTCAGCTGATTACATCATCTCCCAGAAGTTCTCCATGAAAAACTACTCAGAACTGGTCAAAACTGGACCATCTCACCTACTCCATGGTCAAAGTGCATTGCATCCCACCTAAATACACATGGGAGGTGTGATTCATACTGAAAGGCCCTTCTATGGGGTGCGATGGGTGAGAGTGGACAAATGGCAAGGCCAATTTGCGAGGTGGAAGATCATGGAATCTTCCAGAAACTTCTCCTGTGACACTTGCCTCTCTGCATTCGCCCAAGGATGAGTAAGAGATCATCAATCTCCAAGTGGAATCAAGAACTATCAAAGAGAGGACACTAATCAAATCTCAAAAGCTGACTCACCCCCCTTGCAAACATCTATATATGGATCCCTCATCCCAGAGATCCAGGAGGCTAGAATTTTGTATCATAGTGTTGGGTGATCTAAGCTTTTCATGAGGTGAAGAAGGGCTTTCTTGCTGAGAGGATGACGATGGGTTAGAACAATTGGTTGTAATCCTCTTTGCTATTCTTGATTATTAATAGAGCTATTCAAGTTTTCCTCCACATTCTTGTATGATTGATGATATATGCATTTGTGTGGTCAATATATATCTGGTCCTATATTGTTTATGATAGTAGATCTTTGTTCTTGGATAGTTTTATGCTTCTTTGATTCTACAGGTGCTCTTTGAAGATGCGTAGACGAGGAAGCAAGTAGAAAAGATCTACTAGAAGGGAGAGGAATCAAACAAGGAACCAAGCGCAAGACAGAGGTTGGTCTCCTTTGTTCCCCTCTTATCTACTTCTTATAAAGGAAAACGAAAGTGGTTTTAGTTTGTTTGTTTCTAAGGTAGTTACCAGCCTTAGTGGAACTAGCAGCTTTGCATAGACACTAGATTTCCCGATAACAAATCCCTTTTGTAGTGCCCCTCCTTTCCGCATTTCCAGCACACCACCTTTATAGGTTTTCCTGGAGATTTAGATCTCCCTCTAGATTTAGATCTCCCACTTGATGACTTATTTTTGTTTATGTTCTGGGACAATCATTGTACAGGAAAGGCATTACCATTCTCACTCTCCATATTTTTCTGTGTCATATCCTCCATCAACAAGGATGATACTATTTCATCAAACTGCAAGGCAGTTACGTTACTACCGATTGCAATAACCTGACTATCCCACGAATCTGGTAGAGAACAGAACAAACTGATGCACTTATCTTCATCTGAAATTTTAATATCAACAGATAATAACTGACTTACCATATTATTAAATGTGTTCAGATGTTCTGTCACCAAGTCTCCATCTTTCATCCTCAGGTTATATAGCTTTTTTCGTAGGAACAGTTTATTGACCAAAGACTTATATTGGTACAAAGTCCCTAACTTGTCCCACAAAGCCTTTGCCGTAGCTTCCCCTGATACATTCAGCAATACTAAATCTGAGACACACAATCGTATTGTGCTCTTAGCCTTCCGATCCAACTTCTTCCATTCTTCATCATACACTCCCGTTGGTTTAGTACCTGGATCTACCGCAATCCACTAATCTTTATCCACCAACAAATCCTCCATCTTGAGTTTCCACAACTCAAATCTCTGACCATTAAATTTCTCAATCTCTATCCTTCCACTACTCGCCATCTTCTTTCACCACCAGAATCGATCTCACAGATCTCCCACCGAACAGGGTCTACCACAAGCCCGAGCGAAACCCCTCAACAACAAAGGTGTCCCCTTGAAGCCAAAACAACTCAGATACCAAATGTAGGTTTTAACCCTATACAGAAATTACCTGCATACAAATTCTGAAACACAAAAAATAAAAAATGTGAGAGCATAACACATAAAACACATATAAACAGTGATTTTCCCCTAGATCCTAAAACCGGGACTACCAGCTTTATTTTTCATTATGTTCCTTTCAATGTTAGAATACATATTTATACATGCCGAAGCATCCAAAACCATGGACCGAAAACCATCGTGTCCAAAACCATGTGTGAAAAATCATGCACAAAACCATAGGTAGGTCCGCCCAACCTAATATAGGGTCCAAAAACAAAATTTTCTAGGGTGCTACCCCAGATCCCATAGAGTGGGGTTACCTGCACCCCTCAAACCCCCTGTGACCCCCCCCCCCCCCCCCCCCCCCCCCCCCCCCCCACAATACGCAATCGGTGCAACAAAGGGGGGATCCACCCCCCGATTAACTACGTGGGCTATTCGTGGAAAGAATATAACACAACCCAAAAAATGGTAAAACTCTATATGCAAATGTTCCCCATGGATAGTTGAATGTAGTTTTTTTTAATCCTTAGGAGAAATCTGAATTTGATTGTATCCACTAAACCCATATAGGAAGGAAAAGTATTTCTTCCTAGCAAGTGTATCAAAGAATTGGTCTACAAAAAGGAGAGGAAAATGATCTTTCTATGTTTCTTTGTTCAATTCTCTGTAATATATGTAAATACTCCATTTTCCATTCTTTTTAGGGACTACCAGCAATGGTGAAAGACATTGCTTTTCAGATATAGGGTGTATAAAGTTGAAGTCGAGTAGTTTTTAGAGTTCTTGCTTCACTATGTACCTAAGATGTGCATCCAATCTCCTTTGTCATTGACAAATAGCCCAAGCATCTTTTCAAATGTAAATGTGTTGCGTACATAGTTGTGGATCAATTCCTTTCATGCCTAATCCCAGGTAGAGGCTTGTTTGTATTTTTGAAGGATTTGGATCAATTTCTCATGTTGAAGGTCATTAAGGCTAGCATTAACATTCAACTTTTTTCCTGGTTCAATCTGAACAAGGTTGCTATCAAATGTAGTTGTAGGTATGTGATAATTGTTTCTCCTTCATTGGATCACCTTGGGCTTGTTTATTGAGCACATATATTCAACATTTGACATGTTGGATACCCTATGATGGAGGGTTTGCTAATGAAACCATTGATTGTGCCATCCTCACTATGTCTCTTGAAAATGCGGGCATTACCAATGATGAGGGGAGAATGTAGTCTTCCTTCTTCGTACTTGGGATTAAGCCAATTGATATTATTAGATGACATGTTGGATTTAACAAGCAGATATAGAATAATGTTTTTGATGGTAGTTACTTTGGTAATAGTCATACTTCCAATTCAACACACAATATATACATCCATGGTGATGAAACATGGTCTACCCAATAGGAGAGGGTGTCCTTCCAACTTATTTCTAAGGTTCATAATTAATAATTCTACTAGATATTCCCATGAATCCACAAAGATGACAATATCATGCAGGGTTCCTTATGGCTTTACAATGGATCTGTGAGCCAACTCCATGATAGTTGGGGTTGGTTTTAAAGTGGTTATTCCTAGAAGGGAATAGGTTTCAAGTTCTATGATATTTATAATAGCTCCTAAGTCCACTAAAGTATTTAGATATCTAAGTCTCTAAATACGAACAGTGACCACTTAGTTTTCAGGATCATTGTCTTTGTTGGGTATCTACTAGCCTAAAATAATATTAGAAAATTTTCCAAGGACATGGACTGTAGGATGGTATTTTTATTTTCTTCCAGGTTTCTTGAAACATAGGTCTTTGATAGTTTTAACATAAATAAGCATATCTCGGATAGCTTGGAGAAAGGAATTTTTAGTAAAAAGAAATTGTAGTATCCCTACAAGATCAAATTCAGGATATGTGGATAGTTTTACTATGGAAAATATTTATAGAAATGGAGTGTCATCTATAATTTTACTAGATTCTTGATTCTTAGTCAGTTTACTAGGTGATTCGGTCTTAGTGATAACCATAGTAAAATGGATTTTTTCTAACTGATGTTGCTCTTTACCATATTTTTATCTTATAGATGCTCTAAGTTCCTTGGCGGTTCGTCTGGAAAAATGGTCTAGCCAAATATTAAGCGAAGTTCATTACATTCTAAGGATAGAGGAAAAAAGTTAGAATTATCAATAATTTCTAAAAATTTCACACACCTATTGCTTGTATTTGAATTTGGTTTTGTAGGTAGCTGAGGGAACAACATATGTGAAGTGTTTGGGGGTGACTAAAGTGTTGGTTGTAATGGTTGGAGTGGTGGTCGTGATTGAGGAAACATTCTTGTTGATTGATCGATGGATCTAGAGGGCCATTGCCAGTTTTGGAACCACACTAGCCCCTTAGTGGACTGGTTTGAACATTACAAAAGATATGTATTACTCTATCAACTCTACAATGGGGGTGGAGAATATTGTCAGTTTGACCAAGAAGGTCTAGGAAATGAATGATTTGACGAAATTAATGGGGGACATCACTGGGACTTCCAGAGTATTGGAATTTTATTTACCCTACCAAGTTAGTCCAGGAAACTACTATTGACTATATTGTCTGGAAAAGAACATGGAAGGGTCTTGAACCATATTTCTATGGTGATTTTACCATTGTCATCACTTTTCCATGAAAAATGTAGGTTCTAGCTCTTCCTCGACTTCTTTAAATACGACCTTTAACCCATGGAGAGAGGGACAATAACTAGTTAAATGATATTTGTTACAAATAGCATAGATTTTGACTGTATCAAGTGGGTATTCCTTATGACCATGCTTCCATCACCAATTACGACAAAATATTTGCAATGCCTCTTATGATTAATCATGCTTCTACTTTACCTACAGGACATCTAATAATGATTTTAGTGTCCTTAATATATCGATTTTAAATTTTTTTAGTAGATTACCAATTTTTTCACGTGTGACTCCTCTACTTGTAGTTATATTGGTTCTATTGAGGAGATCACGAATCCCAAGCTTAGTCTGTGTACTCCCACACAAACACATGATACATAATTTCACAGTATCATTATACTATTCTTTCAAAATTTCACCTTGTCCCATTAGGTTAAGTGTTTCTATCCATTTTTCCTCCATTTCTGTAATTAAGGAAATTTTCAGTACTTCTTTAAGTAGAGTAATGTATGGTGAACATTGAAAGTTGTAATTGAAACTCTCAATATATTCCTCTAAGGTCTCATCTTCCTTAAATGTCATTTTGAATATTTCTTCCATTAAGTCTCAAGGTCGACACTAATATTGATATATAGTAAGGAAGGATTGTTTCATCTTGTCCCATGAGTTAATAGTACTTCCCCCTAGTCCCATAAACCAGCTTAGTGCAACTGTTTTTAGAGTGGAAGGGAACAAATTTAATTTTTGGGGGTCAATAATGTCATCATATCCCCAACATAGAATGTCAAATTTGATTAGGAACGCCTTTGGCTCTTAAAAGGCCATCACAGGCGAATTTGGGAGGTTTTGAAGTGGAATAGCCTTCATAGGTGCATTATTTATGGATTGATGAAATGGTATTCTATGGTCGAAGTTTGTATGCCTGATAGTTTTATTAGAAACATATTAGGAATCATTATCAAGTTCCATATTTTGCAAAATCCATGTTCATCGTAAGGTTGCAATTATGAGAAAATAATGCTTTTGTAATCAATATAGTTCATCAGAAAGGTGAAATAGTTAATGTAAATTAATTCCTTCTAAAACCTATGTTATGTAGGTTAAGGTAACATAAATATAGGAAAAAGATAAGAAAACAATATTAAACAAAGAAATAGGATAAGGGAATCATGCCAGTTGTGAGGCACAACAACATACACATGCCCCAACTATAGATCTAGAAGTTTATATCTTTCTTTTGGAAAAAATTGCACAATCATTTAAAAGTTGTTGCATTCCCAACGATGCATTTTACAATCTCAAGCATCAACATCACCTCTTGACCTGTAAGACTACAAAATGTGCAATCACTAGCTTGTCGGGTTGTGCATTACACACATCCATCCCTTAGTGCCTAGCCTAGGCCTCTGAGACTACACATTTCACAATCCCTTCTCTTTCCTACCTATTAGTGTCAGTGTCTTCACACTGCCATCAGTGATCAAAATCTACTATTTTGCATTTCATAGGAGTCCCACACTGATGAGTTTGCATTCCATTAGATCATGGATTCGCTGATGGTAGGGTTTTCTTTCAACTTTTCCCTCATGATTTTTACTTCCTTATCCTCTTTCATATATTTCAGTCATAGTTCATGTTCACTTTGCAATTCATTTCATTAGGTTTTAGGGTTTGGTATCACTAGGTTTTAGGGTCCCACCATTTTCAAATCCAGTTATTACATGCCAATAATGATTAGCGAGGACATGAGGAAGCCAATAATGATTGGTAAAGTCATAATTTATCATTTTGAGAGCCAAATGTAGTTCTCACCTCAAAATCGGTTTTGAGGTGAAAATAGAGTATTTTGTTTTTATCTTCATTTATGATGTAATTTTATCTTTTCATATGTAATATTTTTTCCCAGCTACTCCTAAGCATCTTGTGATGTTGCCAAGCACCTTCCACTACGAAAATCAAGTTATCTAGAGCATCAATCCACCTGCAAGAGAAAAAGAGAATAAACCTGAAAAATAGGGCATTTAAAAGGACAAGGAGACATTACAAAAATAGGTTTTTAAAAAGAAAAAATTAAAGGGAAGTTCATATATAAACTCATTCTCTTCTATTTTCATGCCACTGTGTCATTTTTCAAATCGAAGGAGCCAAAGAGAGAAGAAAAATCAATTTTCTAAGCGTTCTTGAGCAAAACAGGGGTGGCACTACGCTTAGAGAGAAAGGCGTTGCGCTTCTAGAAGTTTTGTATCGGCGCTGTGATCTTGGGAAATGGCACTAAGCTTATAGACCAATGTTGTGCTTAGAGACCTTTTGCACAGTTCAGAATACAACAAGCGCTGCACTCCAGGGGTGGCACTGCGCTCCTGGGTGATGGTGTTGCGCTTAGGCCAGCCAAGCCAAAAAACGTTCCAAACTTAAAATTTATGCTAGATTTCTTCCAAATCCACATTTTTCAAGTAGGTATCACTCCTATCCCTAACATTTGGTTTGCACTTATTGAGATTTTCATAAATTTCCACTCATTTTCATAAAACCCTAAATCTCACTATAAACCCTAAAACAGTTGGTTTATTTCAATACATCCTTTCATATATCATATCTTCCATCCTCACCTATTTCTCATCCCTGGTTTTTCATCCCACTACCTTCATTCTCATAATTTGTGCCCTAGCTATAAATACACACAGTGACTCATAAACCCTAGAGCCTACCACCATTCCATTCACATTGGTCTCCCCGCACTGTAAATTTTTGTGAAATTAAATAGTGAAACCATGGACAAAGGTAGTGATTTTGAGTATGAGGAGGAGACAGCCAGTGACAATTCTGTAGAGAGACATAGGTAGAGAAAGCCTCACAAGGGAGGAAAAATCACAAGCGAAGAGCCCACCAGTTTAAGAGAATTATAGGCTTGCCCACTTGCAGTCTCTTATTTTAGACACCAAGGGTGTTTTGAATTTTGTGAACTAGTGGAAAGAGCTCATTTTCACCATGTGTTGGCCAGACTTTTTGTGGCTCGTTTACATAACTATGAGGTGACGCTTGTCGGAGTAACCTTCACAATATCACCAACTGTCATTTCAGAGGCTACTAGAACCCCTAATGTTGGTGAGAAATGGTACAAGGGTCAGGACTTTTATGAGCATTACTATGAGCCTTACATCAAGCCTCAGTATAGGAAACAGGTGAAGAGGCTTTTCCCCTCTAAATTTTTGGAGAGCGGGTATGTTCATTTGATGAGAATTATAATCAAATATTTCACTTGTGAAGCCAAATTCTCCTGGTTGTATGCTTACCATATCAGACTCCTCATGAACTTCACCAGGGTAAAGATGATGAATCTCCCATACTTCTTGTTTAGAAATATTGACAAAATAGCTTACCTTGTGTATAAAAAGCCATACCCTCAATAGTGGAACATCATCTATCATTAATCCTCGATCAAAACCATTGGTATTCACCATATCAGTCTTCTTAACATTCCTTGGGAGACTTTCATTACTCATGAGATGTTCAGACGTCCACAGATCCCTTCACCAGTGCATCAAGAAAAAGGTGGGCCTTCTAGCCATGAGGAAACAAGGGAAGAGTTCAAGGAAACCAAAACTGCTGAGGTGCCAGTGTACCTGACATATCAAAGAGGCACAAGGAGACTTTTTGTAGCTGCTAGGCAAGTTTTTACTCCATGGGATGTCGAAGGGACCTTGCCTCCTTCATCAGTCCACCAAAAAATGTTATCTCCACAAGGTGTGGAAGGGCTTTGCCTTTTACATTGAAAAAACAGGTACAGGTTGAGTAACTGAGAAAAGGCAAGGAAAAAGTGCAGGAGGATAACCTTGATGATGAGGAGGAAATAGATTTTGACTTCATTGAGCATGAGGAGCTGTAGCAGTGCTATACTCATCATGGAGTTAACATAATTGACTTAGAGGCTCAGGATGAAGTAACGATTAAAGACATTATCATACAAGAAAAGGAAGCTCAAATACAAGCCTTGGCAGGCAACTTAGAGAGAGCCAAGTTCATCATCAAATACTTGGAATAGGGAAACAAACAATTGAGTGACAAACAAGTCCTCATGAAGCTGGAAATGATCAAAGCAAATAGGCAAATTGTCAAAGAGGCTCATGTCACATTGACTCCTATTGAGCAGGAGATTGAAAATGATAGGGAGACTTGGCTTGAGAGAGTCAACATACATCTTGAAGGGCTCATTGAGAAGGCGAACAGGGATAAGAAAATGCTCAGACATATGGCATACCATTATATGACCCATAACAAAATTTGTAACATAAGGATTAAAAGGTTAATAGCTAGGCTAAGGAGAGATTTGGAAGGAAAAAAGAAACAAGATAGATTGAATATGTTGGCTGAAGCCTCCCTAGAACATCAAAGCACTTGATGGTGGTGGTCCATGACAAATTTGGGAAAATTTTGAGGAGTTTTTGTCTTTTTGAAAATTTGAAATTCTTAACATAGAAAATTTTCCCAGAAGCATAGCACCATCGGTGCTGCGCTTTTTCCAGGGGCATCCATTGGAGAAAAGGTTGGAATTTTTTGATTCATAATGATAAGGACATGCACCCTAGAAATTTTTAGAAGTTTTGGAGCAGATTTGTTTCACCAAAGGGTCCAAAAAATACCAAAAAATGACCTTTTTGCCTCTTTTTGGATACACAGAAGCAATATTGGGAGATTCAAGTTTTGAGGGGACAAATGACCTCCAAATTCCAAAATTCTAGGTGTTCCAGAAACTAAACCTGAATACCTTTCCAATGAGCTATCATGGACTCAATTTGGATAAGGATAAGGCCTCCAAAATTAAGTGGAAAGTGGCATTGTGCTTAGGACCAGTGGCGCTGCGGTTAGGGCCGTTTTGCTCAAGAAACTAAAATTCACCTATTTTGACTATGAATTTGACTTCTCTCTCCTCATGGATGATTTCATTGATGTAATTGATGACATCACATGTAAATGTAATGGTAAAATAGTGTTATAGGGTAGATTCATTAGTTAGAGGTGGTTTTGAGGCAAATGAATCAGTTTCCATTCCTTTAGAGGCAAGTTGTTTGACTACCTAGATTATTGGTCCTTGTTTGGAAATTGTTGAAACAACTCTTCTTCTCATGGTTTCGACCCTTGATGGTTAGGATGAGGGACAAAAATGTTTATATCATGTATTTTCTTTCTCATTTGCAAGGGTTGGACTCACTTGGATGCTTTGAGCCTGATTGTACACCATTATAAGTAGTTTGGCAAGGAAATTAATAGGATTTGTAGCTATTTTTATGGGATCCCTGTGGTATGTTGTTTTATCATAGTTTCTTCTCTTTTTATCAATTGTTTACATATTTTATGTATGCCATCATCTATTTCACTGCTTCTAATTGAATGATATCAAGATAGATAGGTAGAATCCATTGTTTGTAGTGCTCTACCTTGGGAAATCATTTAGTATTCTATGTTTTCTGCTATTTGAGAAGGATCCATGATTGCCACATGCCCTCCTCAGCTCCTCACCAGTCTTAGATACCTCACCTCACTCAATTTAAAGTGCTAAAGCCTATACCCACCTTGCCCCATAGAACACCCCGCATTCTAACCTAATTTCCCAGACCTAAACAGCCCAGCTCCACCTGATCCAACCAACACCAAACAAATTCAATCAAAACATTTCAAGCTACTATACCTAGCCTAAAATATTTACCTAATTCAGTCATCTCAACTGATTTATTAGGAGAGATCCCTCTCCCAACCTGCTAGGGCTAGCTACTAGGTTAAGCTTGGTTTGTGGTTACCCTAGAATTGACTTCTTTCAGCCTGAGGTCAATCTAGGCGATAACATAGTGGCAACCATACTGGGGAACGAAAGACCAATCACCTCGGTAATATATTTCAACCAAATTCTTGAACTTCGGATGATGAGTTTTAGAATTTGTTAGGTTGAAACAGAAAGTTGTAAAGAAAAATAAAAACTCTAAAATTTGAACACACTAACTTCAAGAAGGTACACTAGGTCCAATCCTGATCCAAATCCTCCCCCTGTATTTGAAAATGCCATTCTCATTTTGAGAATAATCAGAAAAGAAAGTTCAATAAGCCCTAGACCTATTTTTAGATCCAATTCTTGTCCCAACGAGTGGTTGTTTATTGAAGATCTCCCTTTTGATGAGTATTTCGATCTTTCTCTGTTTGAAACCAAATCTAAAACTGCACTTGATAATATAGTTCTAAATTTGGAATTTTTTGCAAATCTCGAAAAAGAAAGGGTGAATAGATTAATTGATGAATATATCCTAAATTCTCTTCAATCGACATCCACTACTCTCGGTTCATGAGTATTCCCATCAATTTCCGAAGTCCATTCTCAACCTCAGTTTATACCTACTCTTCCCCTTCAACCTATCATATCTGATCAAAAACCTATCACCCCTACTCCTCCATCAACCACTCCATTAAACCCAAGTAGTCCAACCGTTGTTTCAAATCCACCTCGAGTCATGGCTGCCCGATATGCACCCCTCGTTCTGCCTCAGAATTTGGATGATATGCCCGCTGATTACCAAAGTAAAATACCTCTTTTTGATGCCACTCAAAGCATTACAGTGCAACAACATGTTGACAGAATGAATGACTTCTTCGACCTTCATGAGGTAGATGAAGAAACTATGAGGTTATTTGTGTAAATCTTTGGAGGCGAGGTTCGAAAATGGTTCCGGGATTTACCAATGGCCTCTATTAACACATTTCTAGTTCTACATGGACATTTCCTAGATCGATGGGAGGTAAAGAAGAACCCACTCCAAATTTTATCTAAGTATGAAAATATCAAAAGGAATGCGGGTGAAAGTGTGCAAGATTACTGTGTGATGTTCAACGCAGTATATAATGCTATTCCGATTGACATTAAACCACCAATGGGGTTAGCATTTCTCAAGTTTCTAGATGGTTTTGATGCTGATATGGCATATCAGTTACGAGAAAGAGATCCTACCACACTTGAAGATATGCAGAAGTATGTTGTATGTGTAGAAGCAAATCTGCTAGCCAAAAGAGCGAGGATGAAATCTAAAAAGAAGGTGACTATAAAGGAAGAAGCATCTACCTCAGATATTAAGACAGATACTTTGCTCTGAAAAATTGAGAAGATGTTTGACCGGATGACTATTGCAAATAAACCTGAAACACCAATCAAGAATCCAAATTTCAGAGGACAGCTGCAGCCCCAATTCTAGATTAAACAAAGGGAGCAAAAGGCACAATATCAGATAGCACAACAACAGCAGGTCACGACTCCTTTGCAACAGAACTATGTGCACGGACTGGAGGAGGATGATGATGATGATCCAGTGGTTGAGGAAAACCATATCTTTACTACCGATGGTATGCCCATTTTTCTGATGGAAGATGACGAATATGCGAAGGTTCTAGATACCCAAAGGGATGAAGATTACATACTAGCAAATGAGACAGTTTTGGAGGATGTGTTGGATGATTATCAGTGAGGGTATATGAATGCCTTGATAGCACAACAGAAGCAATATTCATTGAGAAGAAGAGATGTACCAATCAATCCAATTCAAAAAGGAAAGGAAGCATAATCCAAAAATGACTCCACAAAAATTCAGAAGAAAGGGAAAGAGCCTGCTGATGTGACTTCTAGCAAAGGACCATCAGCAAATAGTGATGCAAACGAGAAGAAAAATCAGCAAAGTGCAGCAAAAGAAAGAGCAGAAAAGAAGGACCTTCCTGTCAAAGAGGTATATAGAGTTTTAGCTTTTAGTTTAGAAAATGAAATTGCTAAATTAAAAGTTTTGATTCCTTTGACTGAGTTAATAAAAAACAGCAGCTACAAACATCAGGTTTCCAAAATTTTTCATATAGATCCTTTATATGATATGGTCAATGTAGAAGATGATCATCCTAAGCTCATTTTTGGACCTAACTTAGAAGGTCAGTCTGAAGATAGTGAAGTTCCTCCATTTTATATAAGCGTTAGACTACACAAGTATGTTCTCCATAATGCCATGTTCGACTTCGGGGCTTCCCATAATCTGATACCAAAAGTCATTATTGAGAAATTGGGCCTTGAAATTACTCGAAAATATCATGACCTGTATTCTTTTGATTTCGGTAGGGTTTGATGTATTTGTCTTATCAAAGACTTGGTGGTATCTTTAGACCAAATTCCAGCCAAGAATGTTATGATGGATGTGGTTGTTGCTGACATTCCACCACGGTTTGGTATGCTTTTTTCTAGATCGTGGGGTGCAAAACTTAAAGGAACTTTACAACTTGATTTCTCTTATGCTACCATTCCTGTGTTTGGCCAATTGAGAAAACTATACAGGGAGAAGAAAATGAAATACATCATTACTAGCAAGGAGAAACCACTTAATCATCCAATTAATGTTGTACATACCAATTTAGAATCTTTTGTACTATATTCAGATAGTGGTTTGAATGATGTCGATAGTCAGTTAGTTGAAGTAGAAGATGTTCTGGAAATTTCAGAAAAATTTAGAGTAGCCCTTGATCAAGAAAGACAAAATATAGCAAGTTCTTCTAAGCAGTCCACATACCAGCAGTAAAAATACAGTGAACAGCAGAAAAATGAAGAGATTAGTCAAGGTAAGGAAGAGAAGAAACAAAATTTCAGCATCTAGAAGAAGAGGCAAGTCTTTGGAGCATGGATTTTGACGTAGCCATGGGTAAGGATGGTGCTGGCATAAGGATTTGAATTCGAAGCCCTACTTTCTAGCCTGACAATGTTCCTAGTAATGTTAAAGTATGTTCTTACAAATTGGCTTTTGATTGCTCTAACAATGAAGTGGATTATGAAGCTTTGATTGCAGGTCTAAAAATTTTGAAGAAGCTAAATGCTAAAAGAATTTCAGTCTATGGAGATTCAGAGATGGTAATCAAACAGGTAAAGGGAGAATATAAAGCAAAGCACTGGCGGATGAGAGCCTACAGAAATGCAGTTCTAGACATCTTGTGAATCTTTCCTGATTATACTTTGATAGCTGTACCCTGGACTAAGAATATTATTATAGATTCACTCACCATTGCTGCAAGAAATTTGAAGATCCCAATGAACTCGAGCAACAAGTTTGAAATTCATGTCAAACACTGGCCTACTGTTCCGGATAATTTAAGGTATTGGCAAGTGTTTTGGAATGATAATGGAATCAATACTTTTTTGTAGAATGAAGGAAATTACAAGGATGCTTCCATAGAGGATGACTGTGATATCGATGAAAAAGAGATTGAGGTGAACTAGATGGAGATATGGTAGCTGAAAGACATTATTCCTAAAGGTCTCATACCTTTAGATGAACTTTTTGATCAAGATGATGTGGCTAGAAAGCCGAGCTTTGTGCCTACAGATAAAGGAGTTGATGATGTCAATCTTAGAACAGCAGATAAGCCCAAGTTTGTGAAGTTGTCCAAAGAATTGTCTCCCGAGGTAAAGACTAAATATGTTAGATTGTTATCTAAATTTTCTGATGTGTTTGCTTGGGATTATTCAGATCTAAAGGTGTATGACAAAGATATAATTCAACACACTATTCCCATCAAGCCAAATCAGAAACCGTTCAGGTAGAAGTTGAGAAGAATTAACCCAAAGTTGTTGCCTTCCATTGAAAAAGAGGTAAATAGATTATTTAAAGCTGGTATAACTGTGCCAATCAGATTTTCTGATTGGATTTCAAATATGGTTCCAGTACAAAAGTATACCGGAGAAATGAGAATGTGTATTAATTGTCGGAACCTTAACAAGGTATATTTAAAGGACAATTACCAACTTCTGAAGATGGATCATATCCTACAAAGAGTGGTTGGAGCATCGTGCATGTCACTACTCGATGGGTATTCAGGGTATAATCAGATCCTGGAGAATGAAAAGGATCGGGACAAAACTACATTTACAACACCTTGGGGAACTTTTCATTATCCTAAAATTCCATTCAGTTTGAAGAATGATGGAGCCATGTTTCAGCAAGCTATGGACATCGATTTTTCCAATGAAAAGGATGTATTTATGGTTGTATATTTAGATGATTTGATAGTTTTTTCAGGTTCTGATGATGAGCATCTACACCATTTAAAGATTGTTTTTCAGAGATGTAGGAAGTTCGGGATATCTCTTAATCTAAAGAGAGGTCTTTTCGCCATGGATGAAGGAAAGATGCTTGGTCATATTATCTCCAAAGAAGGAATTCGCATTGATCCTTCAAGGGTGGAGGCAATTTAGCAAATAGATTTTCCCTGGAACAAGAAGGAGATACAAGCTTTCAATGGTAAGATGAATTCCTTATGCAGATTCATACCCAATCTAGCTAAACATTTAAGAGAAATAACTAACATGTTGAAAAAGGATAGCATGCTAAAATTGACAGAGGATGACATGAAGTCATTTAATCTGGTAAAGTACGTTTTAGCTACAGCCCCGGTTTTGATTAGTCTTGATTACACTCAATATTTCATTATATTTTCATTTGGATCTGAGCATACCATGGCAGCAGTATTGATGCAAAAGAGAGATCAACTGGAGAAGCCCAATGCCTTTTTCAGCAGGATTATCTGAGATCCTGCCTTGTGGTACAATATAATTGAAAAACAAGCTCTTCCTCTTGTCAAAGCACTAAAGGATTTCAGAGTGTACATTCTACACTCACACATTATAGCATATGTTCCCAATGTAGCAGTAAAGGATGTGTTGATACAAACTGATCTAGAAGGAAGGCGAGGAAAATGGATTGCAGAAATGTTGGAGTACGATCTAGAGATTAAACCCACAAAGTTGATCAAAGGACAAGGCTTGGCGAGACTAATGGCTGAATAAAATCTGCATGCTTTAGATATCAATCTCATCACATCCATGTCAGAAGATGAAGAAGAAGGCTCACTCATTCAAGTGTCTGAAATGTTCTTTCAGTCACCTTGGTATTTAAACATAGTGTATGTACTTCAACACCTTTCACCACCTCTGGGAATGACAAAGAACAAAGGTAGATTACTCAAACTGAAAGCTAGAAAATTCTGCATTCTAAATAATGCCCTTTATTGGAAAAATCTGGGAGATTTGTTACTTAACTGTTTGGTTGAAGATAAAGCTTAGCAGGTGATGTATGACTTTCATAAAGGTGATTTTGGTGGTCACTTGTTCTAGAAGTAAACAGAAAACAAAGTGTTGAGAGCAGGTTATTACTGTCCGACTCTATTTTCAGATGTTTACAAAACAGTCATGAGTTGTCATGAATGTCAGGTCTTTCAAGGGAAAACAAAATTGTTTCCTCTTCCTCTAAAACCTGTCAAAGTCAATGCACCATTTCAGTAGTGGGGACTCGATTTCATCAGGGAAATCCATCCAACATCATCCGCATAGCACAAATGGATCCTAACAGCAACCAACTACTTTACCAAGTGGATTGAAGCAATTCCGACCAGACAAGCCACAGATACAGTAATCATCCAATTTCTAGAGTCAAATATTTTATCTCAATTCGGTTTCCCTAATAAAATTATCACAGATAATGCAGCCACCTTCAAATCAATGAGGATGATCAAATTTTGTAGCAAGTATAACATTATTTTGGCTCATTCTACAGCATATTACCCGTAGGGAAATGGTTTGGTTGAATTATCAAATAAATCTTTGGTAAACATGATCAAGAAGATGCTGGAAAAAAATAGGAAAATTTGGCACATGAAGTTGGTTAATGCCTTATGGGATGACAGAGTGAGCCAAAAGAAATCCATAAGTATGTCTCCATTTTAAATAGTTTATGGCATTGACATAGTTTTTCCAACATCTCTTGCAGTTCTGGTTATGAGATTGTTACAGGAGGTCGGCAGTGAAGAGGATGATTTTCAGTGAAGAATCAATTAGATGATTCATTTACAACAAACAAAGGATGAAGTTTTCCAAAAAACTTTTAGATTATAGGAAAATATAAAGAAGATCTATGATCGGAAAACTAAAATAGACAAATTTCAGCTAGAGGGTGTAGTGATGCGGTGGGATGCTCAGAATGAGGACAAAGGAAAGCACGGTAAGTTTGATAACTTATGGAAAGGACCCTATAATATTGCAGCATAAAGAGGACAGAATGACTTTCTGCTCAAGGAGATGGATGGTCAGGATTGTCCAGGAGGGCCAGTTAATGGTAGGCTCCTGAAGCACTACTACTTCTGAGGTGATTTCTAAAATTATAACATGACCATTTTACATACCATTTTCCCTTTCATTGCAAGATTTAAAGGTACACAGTCATTCCTGCTTGGGGCCCGAGGTGAAGGCTATAAAGTTTGAATGATTTTTGTAAGGTTTGTCGGTTCTAATTTAGTTTCTAGTCACAGTTTGAGTCACGAGTCAGTTTCAGTTTGTATAGTGTCAGTTTTTAGTTTTTGAGGAGTTTTGACTCCGTTTCCAAATGGATAAGGCTACTAGATCTACGGTGTTCTTGGCACCTCCAAGGAGCTACCATTCGCATTGGAGCCAATGTTAGTGTTAGTGTCTTCACACTACCATCAATGATCAAATCTGCTCTTTTTCATTTCATAGTAAGAGTCCCATACTGATGAGTTTGCATTCCATTAGGTCATGGATTCATTGATGGTAGGGTTTTCTTTCAATTTTTCCCTCATGATCTGTACTTGCTGATCCTCTTTCATATATTTCAGTCATAGTTCATGTTCACTTTGCAATTCATTTGATTAGGTTTTAGGGTCCCACCATGGTCAAAACCAGTTATTAGATGCCAATAATGATCAGCACGGACATGAGGAAGCCAATAATGATTGGTAAAGTCATAATTTATCATTTTGAGAGCCGAATGTAGTTCTCACCTCAAAACTGGTTTTGAGGTGAAAATAGAGTCTTTTGTCTTTATCTTCATTTATGATGTAATTTTATCTTTTTCATATGTAATATTTGCTCCCAGCTGCTCCTAAGCATCTTTTGATGTTTCCAAGCACATGCCATTGCAAAAATCAAGTTATCTAGAGCATCAATCCACCTGCAAGAGAAAAAGAGAATAAACCTGAAAAACAGAGCAATTAAAAGGACAAAGGGACATTACAAAAATAGGTTTTTAAAAAGTAAAAATTAAAGGGAAGTTCATATATAAACTCATTCTCTTCTATTTTCATGCCATTATGTCATTTTGCAAATCAGAGGAGCCAAGGAGAGAAGAAAAATCGATTTTCTAAGTGTTATTGAGCAAAACAGGGGTGGCGCTACGCTTAGAGAGAAAGGCACTGCACTTCTAGATGTTTTGGACCGGCGTTGCGCTCCTGGGAAGTGGCACTGTGATTAGAGACTTTTTGCACAGTTCAAAATACGATGGGCACTGCACTCCTGGGGTGTTGCTACGCTCTTGGGTGATGGTGCTGCACTTAGGCCAGCCAAGCCAAAAAACGTTCCAAACTTCAAATTTATGCTACATTTCTTCCAAATCCACATTTTTCAAGTATCACTCCTATTCCTCACATTTCGTTTGCACTTGATGAGATTTTCATAAATTTCCACTCATTTTCATAAAACCTTAAATCTCACTATAAACCCTAAAACAGTTGGTTTGTTTCACTACATCCTTTCATATATCATCTCTTCCATCCTCACCTGTTTCTCATCCCTAGTTTTTCATCCCACTCCTTTCATTCTCATAATTTGTGCCCTAGCTATAAATACACACAGTCACTCATAAACCCTAGAGCCTACCCCCATTCCATTCACATTGGTCTCCCCACACTGTAATTTTTTGTGAAATTAAACAATGAAACCATGGACAGAGGTAGTGATTTTGAGTATAAGGAGGAGACAGCTAGTGACAATTCTGTAGAGAGACATAGGCAGAGAAAGCCTCACAAGGGAGGAATAATCATAAGAGAAGAGCCCACAAGTTTAAGAGAATTGCAGGCTTTCCCACTTGCAGTCTCTTGTTTTAGACATCAAGGATGTTTTGAATTCTATGAACTAGTGGAAAGAGCTCATTTTCAACATGAGTTGGCCAGACTTTTTGTGGCTCATTTACATAACTATGAGGTGACACTTGCCAAAGTAACCTTCATAATATCACCAGCTGCCATTTCAAAGGCCACTAAAATCCCTAATGTTAAAGGCTAGGCTAAGGTTAAAGGCTAGGCTAAGTGGAGCTTTGGAAGGCAAAAAAAGAAAGATAGATTGAAGATGTTGGCTGAAGCCTCCCTAGCACATCAAAGAACTTGATGGTGCTGCTCCATGCCAAATTTGGGAAAATTTTGAGGAGTTTTTGTCTTTTTGAAATTTTGAAATTCTTAACACAGCTTTTTCCAGGGGCATCCGTTGGAGAAAAAATTGGCATTTTTGGATTTATAATGATGAGGAAATTCACACTGGAAATTTTCAGAAGTTTTAGAGCAGATCTAGTTCACCAAAAGGTCCAAAAACTACCAAAAAATGACCTTTTGGCCTCTTTTTGGACACACAGAAGTAGTCTTGGGAGATTCAAGTTTTGAGGGGAAAAGTGACCTCCAAATTCAAAAATTCTAAGTGTTCCAGAAATTGGTCTTGGAGCCCTTTCCAATGAGCTATCATGGACTCATTTTCACTAAGGGGAAGACCTCCAAAATCAGGGGGAAAGTGGCACTGTGCTTAGGACCAGTGGCGTTGCACTTAGGGCCATTTTGCTCAGGAAACTAGAATTCGCCTGTTTTGACTGTGAATTTGACTTCTCCCTCGTCGTGGATGATTTCACTGATGTAGTTGATGACATGACATGTAAATGTAATGGTAAAATAGTGTTAGAGGGTAGATTCACTAGTTAGGGGTGGTTTTGAGGCAAATGAATAAGTTTCCCTTCTTTTAGAGGCAACTTGTTTGACTGCCTAGATTCCTGGTCCTTGTTTGGAAATTATTGAAACAGCTCCTCTTATCATGGTTTCAACCCCTGATGGTTAGGATGAGGGATTGCAGTTTTTATATCATGCATTTTATTTCTCACTTGCAAGGGTTGGACTCACTTGGATGATTTGAGCCTCATTGTACACCATTGTAATTAGTTTGGCAAGGAAATTAATATGATTTGTAGCTATTTTTATGGGATCCCTGTGGTATGGTGTTTTAGCATAGTTTATTCTTTTGTTATCAGTTGTTTACATATTTTATGTATGCCATCATCTATTTCACTACTTCTAATTGAATGATATCAAGATAGATAGGTAGAATCCATTGTTTGTAGTGCTCTACTTTTAGAAATCATTTAGTATTCTATGTTCTTTGTTGTTTGGGAAGGATCCATGATCTCCACATGCCCTCCTCATCTCCTCACCAATCTTAGACACCTCACCTCACTTAATTTCAAGTGCTAAAGCCTATACCTACCTTGCCCCATAGAACACCCTGCATTCTGACCTAATTTCCTAGACCTAAACTGCCCAGCTCCACCTGATCCAGCAAACACCAAACAAATTCAATCAAAACCTTTCAAGCTACTGTACCTAGCATAAAATATTTACCTAATTCAGTCATCTCAACTGAGATTCATTAGGATAGAGCCCTCTCCCGACCTTGTAGGGCTAGCTACCAGGTTAAGCTTAGTTTGTGGTTACCCTAGAATTGCCTTCTTTCAGCCTGAGGTCAATCTAGGTGATAACACTACCAAGCTGAGACTATGAATTTTTCAGTATCCACCCTCAAGATTCCTCCAAATCTACTAAGATTGGGCAGTGCGCAATTTTAGAACCCATTTTGCCTCCCATGGCCTAGCAACTATGCAATCCTCCTCCTTAGTCAGTGTGTTGATGGTTTAAGTTTGATTGATGAATTGATATTCTTAATCTAACTTGTTTTTCGATGAGTTCATCTCTTATTATAGGTATTTTAGGTTTTTACCTCGCCTTCATCAATAGCCATCACCATGCCTCCCAAGAGATTGGCCTCATAAGAAAAAAGATAGAACAATACCGATGAAGTGGTTGAGAGCCCTCTAGTTACTGTTCAATTTTCTATCTGATACTCAAATCTTCATTGGAAAGGACCCTGACATCACATTACATATGGTTAAATATGCGTTCATAGCTACAAAATTTAAGGCAGATCTGGAGGACAAATACATGGTCATTAACATTCAGTGATCAATTTTTCATAGAGTTGCTTGCAGGTTCCCATTCCTACCTTGTATACATGTCATCAAATGGATTTTGTAGCACTTGGATAACAATAACACGACCCTCAATAATGTCATTGGGTAGAAACTTGCTTACTATTTAGCCCATGATATTCACCCAATGTATCACTTTCCTAAGACAGATAAATTTATGGATTCACACTCCTATGGAGTCATTGGCTATTTAAACAATAAGGATGTTATCAAGACATGCATAAAAAATCCAGCTAGGTTTTTCCAGACACCTCATAATACTTACAAAATTATATATCTCAGAAAGATGTTTTAGTAACTGATTATGTTATGTTGCCAAATATATCGACATAAGAATATTGAATTCTTCCCTGAAGGATGGGTTTACATGTTGCATCAAATTATCATGGAGGGGAATATGTTTAATTGGTGTGATCTATTGGCTCAACAACTAAGGATTAATGTAAACAATGCAAATAATCCACCTATCAACAATAAAGCTAAATTCTACATGTTTTAATACCAGTTGGATGGTATATGTGCTTGAAATTCTTTTCCTGACATGAATTGGAAATGGACACCCAAAGAACATCATTTTCACATTCATTACAAACTAATTTCATATTGTAGTTACATAGGATTCATTGAGAAGTTGGTTGATAACTTCTTCAAAGTATTGTACCAAATGATATTTGAAGAAGAACCCCCTTGCATGTCTCATGGTGTGATGGACTCAATATAAAAATCTGTTGATTGGTTTGCCTCACCATATCGAACTTACCTGAGGGTGTTTGGTTTCCATAAACCATCACATTTGTTATTGATCTGAATTGGATCCAAGAAGAGTTATCAGAGAACCATGACTATATCAGGTCAGGACGGACTTCAAAGAATTAAGAGCAGTGATCAGAAAGACCTCTAAATAGTGGCAGTTAGCAGCCAGCGTCGAACGACGAGGACCTCACTCAAAGTGCACTGACCGAGGCCCATGGAGACTGCACAGGAGGCGAAACTAGCCGTTGGGAAGCCTGGATCGGGAAAAGGAGGTAGTTTTTGATGCGGAATTAGTTCTTAGCACTAATCGTGCATTGTTTGGAAAAACCCCTAAAGACGGAGAGGCCCCAAGTGCTCGATCGCATGAGAGCTGGGAAAACCATGGGGAAAATGCTAAAGGCTAAGGCAGGACCCACGCTCCAAAAACTGGCGGTATTTATCGGGGGCACTCTTGGGTGGTAAGCAGTTTTGGTGAAAAAAGAATGATTCTGCTTAGCGCCCGACACGTGGCAAGTAGAGAAGAGAGAAAACTGTCGCTCATCGCGTGCTAACAGTTGAGCAAATCAACTGCGCAAAATGTGCAAATGGCGTCGAATCTAGAGGCTCCAGATCTAACGGCTGAGATCATGCCCTATGCGAAAGACAGAATCGACAGGGTATTAAGCCGCGATCTATAAGAATTTGATGTCCGATTTGACCGCCAAGGTGGCAGATGATTCATTCCATGACGTAACTGAAAAAAAACTGAACCGAAGAAGCAAGCTAGCATAGTTGTAGGAGGACAAGTGGCCACTCCCTGGGAGCTTGATGATGACGTCGAGACAGGGAACTCCAAGCAAAGCTGCAGCAGGCGATCCAATGGGAAGTGGAAGGGGAATCGAATAGCCATGAGAATGAATGGTTTTAAAGCCATGAACAAGCAAGGCAGAAGACACGGGAAGACAAAAGATGGGGAAAGAGAAGAAAGGGAACAAGACAGAGAAAACAAAGAAAAGACAGTGAAGCAAAAAGAAAGCAGAAAGAAGACAGATGACCGAGCTGACCAAAGGCAGTGTCGAGTACTAGAGAGCTTGAGAGATTCAAGCCACCCTTTAGGGAACTTGTCAAGACTGAGCACCACACCGGGCTCCTTTCATTAAAGACCAAAGAGGTCAAGAAGCTAGTAATGAAAAGAGTCTATGCACTCTAATGGCTTGGGGCATCCAAGAACCACCCCACCAAGAAAATTATGTTTTAGGAGACTCATATTGAGCTCCTTCATTGTAATTCTCTGCTTCAAGACACAATAAAATAAGGCCACCACTGAGAGCTAGACTGGAGATGTAGCCCTGGAGGATAGGGTGAACTCCTTATTAATTTCTTCTGTTCTTGCCTTTGCTTATTGTATTTCTCTACTATTTTCTATTTCAAGTGTCTGTGTATTTTCAATCTGATTGATCAGTTGCCTAAATAATATAGACACACACTAGCACATGAGTCTGTAATACCTTAATTTAATCAATCTTTAACTGAGATCACTCATAGGGTGATTTTTAGATCAAGTGGTATCAGAGCACTAGGCTGTTAAGGTTAGACAAGCTTGTGTTGGTTTAGTTGTTGAATGCTCACTAGATCAAAGCTCAAATTAGGAGAAGGAGAGTTGTTCGAAACAAATCTTGAAATTGGGAGAGTCTATCCTTGGAAGAGAATGTCAGAGGAAGGTTCTGTGGGGCCAGACCCTCAATTCATAGAATGTTTCCTAGCTATAAAGTCTATGGTAGAAGAAATGTATAGGGACTTTAGAAAGCATAAGGATGAAGGTTCATCAGGTTCTAAACAAGACAAAGAAGAAGATGAGTCTCACTTCCATGACCACTCCAAAGGAAAAGGGAAAGAGAAAAACTTCCTCACACCTCTTAATAGCCCTATGCATAATAAGAAAGCATCTTTGATTAAGCTAGATGTTAAATTTGATTTGCCTATGTATAATGGAGAATTTAATGTTGAAAAGTTGGACAATTGGATTAGACAAATTTAGGTTTATTGCAGAGTACAGAACATCGACTCAGATAAGAGAAAAATTTCAGCTGGCAAGCCTATGCCTAGAAGGCATTGCCTTGGTTTGGTGGGAAGGAAAAACCCAAGCTGGCATAAAAATACATGGTAAGACCATCTCTGTCTGGAGTGAGTTTGTTTCTGTAATCAAGAAGCAGTTCTATCCATTGTCCTACATGCAACAAGCCATGATGAGTTGGAAAACTCTTCGGCAGTTGAAAGGGAAAAGTGTGCAAGGGTACACTCAAGAATTTATAAAGAGAGAATTGATTCTAGGAATCTCATTAGACTCACCAGAGACTCTTTTGAAGTACATTGGTGGTCTACACAGCTACATGAGGCATACCATCGTCATGTTTAATCCCACTAGTGTAGATGAGGTATCTGTACAAGCTACTCATCTAGAAGCTAGAGGAAAGAATGGAAATCCAGAAGTTGGGGAACCATCCCAACCCATTGCAAGAAAGAGCAAGCAAAAAGGAAAGCAGGAGTGGAAAGCAAGGAAGGCTAACACTGCATAGAAGAGAAAAGCTTCATGTACTCACTATAAAAAGGATGGGCATGATGATGAGGATTGTTGGATTCTGCATCCAGAGCTAAAACCTAAGAAGTTCGAAGGCAAGAAGAAGAAGACTGTTGCAGCTATTCAGAAATATTTGGGGCTAGACTCGGGAGATGAAACAACTATTGCAGCCACAGGTATAAAAGGTAAGAATTTTGAGGCATCTACTAGTAATTCTGCCCAATCTATTACTGATGAAGAAAATGAGAGAAAAAGACATGAACTTTTCCATATTCGAGTTGTTTCCAAATATCAAAAGATTGATACTTTGTTTGGTATTGGCTCACAAGTAAATTTAATTTCTGAAGCAATTGTAAAGAAATTTGGATTAGCAACTACACCTCACAAGAAATCATACCCATTAGGATGGTTGAATGATAAAGCACAACTACAAGTGACTAGACAGTGAAAACTCAAGTTTTCTTTTGGGTCAGCATTTGTAGATGAGGTTGAGTTAGACATAATTCCTTTGGATATATGTCGGATTGTTTTAGGAAGTGCTTACTTGTATGATAGGAAAGCTATTTTCTATAGAGCTAAGAATAATTATCTACTTGTTAAAGATGGAATCAAATACCTTTTAAGAGCTCATAAGCTCAAGAATAATTATACTCTCATAAACTCAGGGCAAATGAAAAGAATGATAAATTCATGCAAACAATTCTTACAGATGGTTGTAAAGGAAAAGAAACCCGATAAAACCAATGTATTTGAGGGCTGTGATGCTAAACAATAGGCTAATATAGAAAAGGTTGTTTCAAAGTATGATGTCTTGTTTCAAGAACCTAAAGGTCTGCCACCCAAAAAGGAAATAGTACATGATATTATTTTGCAACAAGATGCTCCATTTCCTAACATTGGAATGTACAGGTTGTCTTCTTTAGAGAATGTTGAAATCAAGAAGCTAGTGTAGGAGTTTCTCAAGAAAGGGTTCATCAGGCCTAGCACATCACCATGTGGGTCACCAATTGTTTTGTTGATAAAGAAAGATGGCTCATGGAGAATGTGCATTGACTACCGAGCACTAAATAAGATAACCATAAAAAATTGTTATCCCCTTCCTCGCATAGATGATCTTTTAGATCAATTGAAGGAAGCCGTTTATTTCACCAAGCTAGACTTGCACAGTGGATACCATTAGGTCAGAGTTGCAGAGCAAGATGCATGGAAGACTACATTCAAAACAAAGCAGGGATTGTATGAGTGGTTGGTTATGCCTTTTGGCGTAACTAATGCTCCTACTACTTTCATGAGATTAATGAATGATGTACTTAGACCTTTTCTTTATGATTTTGTTATTGTGTATCTAGATGACATTCTGATTTTTAATAAAATGTGGGAAGAATACTTAAAGCATGTTAAGCAGAAATTATATGTTTTGAAAAGAGAAAAACTTCATGTTAAACTCTCAAAGTGTGAATTTGGAAAAACATCACTAAATTATTTGGGTCACATAGTAGGGGGCAGTGAATTGAAAATAGAGCCCTCTAAAGTGGCAGTCATTGTAAACTGGTCTAAACCCAAGTCTGTTACAGAATTGAGAAGCTTCTTAGGAGCAGCATAGTATTGGAGGAAGTTCATTTCTAACTTTTCCTCAATTGTAGCTCCCTTACATGCTTTAACAAGATTGAACAAGGTGTTTCAGTGGGGAGGCAAACATCAAAAAGACTTCGACACCTTGAAAGAAAAGATTAGTACAGCACCTATACTAGCACTGCCTAATCTACAAAGACCATTTGAGATCCAAACAGATGCCAGTGACTATGCCATGGGAGTAGTGTTGACATAGCACGAGAAATGCATATGTTATCATTCTGAGACTTTTAATCCTGTAGTAGTTAACTATCCTACTTATGATAAAGAATTGTATGCACTAGTTCAGAGTGTGAAAAAGTGGAAACATTAATTAATGGGAAAAGAGATGATAATACATGCTGATAATCCATCTACAACAGTTTCATTTAGTCATCAGATATAAAAAGGGCATACATAACAAATTTGCAGACATGTTATCTAGACCCATTATAAATGCATCTACTATACTTAAGCATAATTCTGTGCTACATGAAAGTTACATTGAACAATGTGCTCAAGATTAGACTTTAAAGATGTATATGCAACTTTGAGTCAAGGCAAAAGAGTAGAATAATTGGACTATCATGTAAAGGACCGACTCTTATACCATTTTGGGAAACTTTGCATCCCACAAACTGAGAGAGTAAAGATAATTAGAGAAGCACACACTTCTCTAATATAAGGTCACTTTGGGGTAAATAAAACAGTTGCACAGCTGCAAAGATTTTGTTATTGGCCAAAAATGAATGAGACAATTTCTAGATATGTAAGAGGATGTACTACGTGTGCTAAAAGCAAGCCGAGCAATAGAAAACTAGGTTGGTACAGTCCATTACCAGTACCTTCTCACCCTTGGGAAAGTGTTTCCATGGATTTGTTATAGGACCGCCTAAATCTAGAAAAGGTCATGATTATCTATGTGTTATTATGGATAGGTTCAGCAAAATGTGTATTTTGATACCTTGTAATAAACAGATTACAACTGAACAAAATGCAAAACTGTTCTTTGAACATGTATGGGTTCATTTTGGATTACCCACTTCTGTTGTATCTGATCGAGATACCCGATTTGTAGGGAAGTTTTGGTCAAGTCTGTGGGAACTGATGGACACCAAACTAAAGAAAAGCATAGATTTTCATCCACAAACTGATGGCCAGACATAAGTAGTTAACAGGACAATGATCTAGTTACTTAGAGGATATTGCAGCAAACATCCTAAGCTTTGGGATGAACATTTGTGTTATGTGCAACATGCTTACAACAAAGCAAAACATTCTTCTACACAGAGATCTCCTTTTGAGACCTGTTTTGGTTTCACACCAAGGTCTCCTTTGGATTTTGCCTTTGGTAAAGATACCATAGTTGATGGACATAGTGATGTGGACAAGGCAACTAGGTTCATTGAACAAATCCAGGAGATCCACCATGTAGTACAAGAACAACTGGGAAAGATCCAAGCTAAATACAAGGCTAGGAATGACAAGCATTGGATGGAGCATAGTTTTCAAGTTGGTGACTAGGTATGTCTGTATATCAGCAAGGACAGGATGCAAGGTGAAGGTAAGAAGCTAAAGCGTATCAAGTATGGACCTTTCAAAATACTTGAGAAGATTGGTGAGAATTCTTTTCGCCTTGATCTACCAGCTTACATGCACATCTACTCAGTCGTAAATGCAGATTTGTTGAGATTATTTGAACCTTCAATGATTGAGGATCCTGAAGAGCAGAGTCAATTGCCTTCTATTGATGACATGCTACCTAAATATTTTAATGAATTGCAGGAAGACACAGCGCTGGACAGGAAGTTGAGGATGACACGCAGAGGAGATGTTGAGTACGTTAGAATAGGGCTCAAAGGTTCAAAGCTGAACAGTGTAAAGTGGATTGAGATTAGACAAGTGAGAAAATAGTACCCTCACTTAGTCGATGCTTGAAAACCAACTTTTGGTGGTCCAAAAGCCTTTCAGTGGGAAGGTTGTGATCCAAATTGGATCCAAGAAGAGTTATCAGAGAACCATGACTGTATCAAGTCAGGACAGACTTCAAAGAATTAAGAGCAGTGATCAGAAACACCTCTAAGCAGTGGCAGTTAGTAGCCAGCGTGCAACGACGAGGACCTCGATAAAAGCACGTTGACCGAGGCCATGGAGACTGTGCAGGAGGCGAAACTAGCCCTTAGGAAGCTAGGATAGGGAAAAAGAGGCAGTTTTTGATGCGCGATTAACGCTTAGCGCTAATCATGCATCGCTGGGAAAAACCCCTTGTTATAGACATTTTTGGGCCCTACAACCCCAAGCATGAAATGTCCATAAACCAAGGGCTCCTAAGTCCCTAAAAGTGTTGTTCTAACCCCTAAAGGAACAAGGTCAACAGATTACAGCTTCTCCCAGAAGTTCTCCATGAGACACTGCTCAGAATTGGTCAAAAAAGGATCATTGCAGCTGCTCCACTGGCTAAGTGCGTTGCATCCCACCTAAATACACTGTGAGGGTGCGTTGCATTTCAAAAGTCCCTTCTGTGGGGTGCGATGGGCGAGAAATGACAAATGGCAGTGTCATTCCGCGAGGTGGAGAGGCAATGGAAGCTTCGAGAATCTTCTCCTGTGACACTTGCCTCACTGAATTCGACCAAGGATGAGTAAGAGACCATCAGTCTCCAAGTGGAAGCAAGAACTATCAGAGAGAAGACACTAATCAAATCACAAGCTGACTCATCCCCCTTACAGATATCTATATATGGATCCCTCATCGCAGAGATCCAGAGGCTGGAATTTTGCATATTGTAAGGAATTGTTGTTGGTTTCTTGAGACAAACATCAGATTATTGGGTGATCTAAGCTTTGTTTCAGGTGAAGAGGGGCTTCTTTGCTGGGAGGTTGATGCTGGGTCAGAACAACTGGTTGTAACTCCTCTTGGCTCTTTTCTTGTTTATCAATAAAAGCTATTTGAGTTTTCCTCCATGCTTTTGTGTCATTGATGCTTGTTACATTTGTATGATCAATTTACATCTGATCCTAGATTGTTTATGATTATAGATCTATGTCTTTGTATAGTGCTATGCTTCTGTGATCTTACAAGTACTTTGTGAAGCTGGGCGTGCAAGGGAGCAGGTAGCTGAGGACTATCAAAGAAGAGAGGGATCAAATCAGGAGATTAGCGCAAGACAGAGGTTGGTCTTTCTGTTCCTCTCTATCTATAATTCATAAAGGAAAAATGAAAGTAGCTTTTCTCTGTTTGTTTCTAAGGCAACTGTCACACCTTAGTGGGATAGAGCAGTTCTATATAGACACTTTTCCCTGTAACAAAATGGCGACTCCGCTGGGGAGCTAATTAGTTTGTTTGTTTATCATTCTTTGTTGTTTGTTTCATAAACTTACAAGTAGTGTTCGAACTGCATTTTCCATAACAAATGCAAAGTAGATAACTCCTACTTCAATCCATCTACTAGATCTGTTTATGATTTAAACAACTAATTCAGAAACTATCTAATTGCCCTTGTGATAGCTCTTAGATCCTCCTTAGATCTACCCCTGATTGTTGCATTACTGATTGCTTTTTGCTCGGCCAAAACCCAAGAACTGAACTGCAAACTGTGACCCAGAACCCGAATAGAGTCTCGTTTCTAGCCCAGCGCAGGTACTGTTCAGAGATTCTGAATTTTAGTGCACTTCCTGAGTGGACAACCTGGGCTGGACTTCAGATTCTCTGTGTTACAGGTGCGCTGATCAGACTAGATCTCTGCAGTTGTGGCTTCTGTGGTTCATTCTTTGTAGTTCTATTCCTGAATTTTGCTGCCTGTGATCAGTATATGTCTGTTTGAAACCCCTTTTCCTTGTTGTTATTCTGCCTCCTTTGTACAAAAGAACTGTAGATGTTTTTGTGTGTTTGTTGAGTCATTTTCAGTTCTCCTTTGCAAAAGTAGCGTAATCATACAGTCGTCCTTTGATTTGAAACTGTTGCAAGTGTCGATTTCAATCATAGGAAAGAGTTTGATTGCTGTTGATGGTTGATTATCCTGTTACTGTTGTGTTTGGTCTGAATTTGTAACTTTCTAGTGTCGAAAAGAAACTTGTTGATATTTGTTGCTTGAAACAAAATTCAGATTTGTACATCAACTTTCTTTTTAGCATTCATACACTGAGAAAGTCGAAAACAAATACATGCATGTGCATTTGCATATAGACAATCTGATTGGCTTGATTTAGGAAAGTGCATTTAGAGTGTGTTCTTTGCTCTTGGTGAAAAGATTATGTCTTTCTTTTCCCTAGTAGCTAGGATTTTGATTGCATAAAGGAGATAAAAAGTTTTTTTATCATCTTAGATTGCATTTTCGGAATTACATCTACATCTCATGGTGAACCCGAAAAGAAAACTTCATAAACAATATCAACTTAAAATAAATTCAATGAATCTAACAACACTTTGGAACTTAACGCACAACATTTAGAAGTCTAGGCTAGAGACGTATTCCGGCATCGTAAAGCCTGGTAACTGTTGTTCTCACTGATGGTTGGGTGATTCCTCCACTTTGAAACGATAAGTGCCAGTACGGACTTGTGCTCCCACCTACCGTCGAGTATATTTTGGGAGACCCCAATAGGCTTAATCCTTTATCCATAGGAAGTCGTGTCTGCCACCCTATCGATCGTAATGCACTGAACACAGCATTTGGGAAGATTGGCTGCCGTACCGTAAAAAGTATTCTGCAGTTTTGTGATTGGTTTGGTAATCCCTCTACCTAGATTTCCAGAGCAGTCCCTTTCTTTCCTTTTCAGACTCCTTGACGGAAAAGGTCCATCTGAGCACTTGTCACTTCAGGCTTATTAAAAATCGAAGGAGACTAGAGTCATCTTTTGTTTTTTCTCGACTCTTAAAAATTGAAAAAACAAGTTGTGTCAAAGCGTCTAAAATTTATTTTAAACGGAATATTCATTACCCTTTCCTACGTTGATCTTGGGTTGAGAAAATGGAATCCACCAACCAAGGAATTCCCCTTGAAGGAAATCCTAGTCCCTTCTCCTCTTGGGGAGATGTTGGTGCACCCCATATGGCCACATTGTCGCTTCCAGGACTGACAATTGGTTTGCTTGTATCGCTCTTCTCAACCTCTGTCGTTCAGAACACCACTATTCCTGAACAATCGAATCAGCAACTAGACGAGTCCAAAGTTACCCACCAACCTTCTACTTCCTCTAATTCTTCCTCTCCTCCTTCCTCTTCGCTTGATGGGGCTGGTAAAGCCAAAAGTCGAGTACCTAAGGAGAAGAAGGAAAAGAAGAAGAAAGAGAAGAAGAAGAAGCAGCCAAAAGCAAATGGGGGCAAACGAGTGTCATCTACCGAAAATCCACACACTGCACCGACCAAGCCTTAATCGCCATGTGTCATTTGCAAAGGAGACCACTATCACAGAGATTTTCCTTGCATCCCTCGGATCTTAAGGGACTGGTCTCCTCGTTTGCACAACCCGGTGTCGCCAACCTCTGATGATCATGTTGAAAACACATCGTTGACTAGTGAAAGTGAAGCCCCAGGACAAAAAGGGAAATATAGATTTCCTTGTAAACTGTGTGAAGGCGATCATGCCGTCCACCGTTGTCCCTTCTTAGACGAAGCTAAAAGAGTTTTGGACGATCGTCTGGTTTCTCCGTTACGACTTCCTCCTGGATATAAAAAAACTCTTATCGAGTCCGTCACTAGTTGAAAATCTGGCTGGCCCGCTCAGGTGGTCGGCCGAAGCATCTATCGTTGAAGATAAACCATCTGAACCCATACCAGATGAAAGTCAAAAGGTTGAGGCGGCAGTTGACCCCGTCTTGCCTTCAGAGGTTCCATCTTCAGATGATACAGTCACGGAAGAGAACAAGGATGACACCGTCCAAATTCTTTTCATAAGCACAGACTCCAACGAACATGGGGGCAATTTACCCGTTCCTTTACTGTGGGAAGGAAGTTCGTCAGAGTCATACCCGGCCGTCTATTCGGTCCCACCTCGAAGCAACCTAGTTGTCTCCTTCGACTGGAATCAACTAGGCAGACCCCGTTTACCAGCTAGTATACCATTCCAAATTATTGTTCAAATATATAGAATGGTTATGGCTGGTACCATCATAGATGAGGGGGCTTCTGCGAGTATCCTTTCCTCAACTGCTTGGAAAGCGCTTGGTTCGCCATCGCTTTTGCCTGAGATGAGAAATCTAACAGGCTTTGATAAAGGAACCAGTCGAATGTTAGGGATCCTTCCCAATGTGCCCATAACATTGAGAGGGAAAATAGTTCACATGAATGTGATGGTAGTTCAAGGACCCCTGGATTACAATCTACTCCTTGGACGAGACTATATTTATTGCATGAGAGCCATTGTCTCATCACTCTCTAGAGTGATGTGTTTTCCGCACGAAGGAAGAGTGGTCAAGCTCGTGGACCAGCTTTCATTTCCCGGATTACGCATAGCAAATAGTCATATACCATCCCTGAATGGTATTTTCACGCAAGAAATGTCTCAATCTCCAGTCCATCCACCCGATGAGCGTGAGTGATTCGGGGGCACATGACTGAAACCCAGGGGGCATGCACCCTGGTCTGCTTCGGCAGGAAAACTTTGGGTATAGGGTAGGTTTCCGCGAGAGAATATGACTAGTCTGTACCCCCGTCTGTGATTGGAAGAGGGGGTTATTCTAGAACAAGATTTTCTTGTCAAAGTTATGTGAGTGGAGTAGCCTCCTTCACTCACCTTTGTCTATTTCGGTAGACATCGCCAAAGAAGTGTTTTGTTTGCACTGTGAATAGAACGATCTTTGGGTAACCTGTAAAAGGTAGGCCTCTCTCGGTAAAACAAATGTTTTAACGGACTAAAGAAGGGGTAACCTTGAAACTCTGTTTTATGCCTGGGGGCATGCAAACCTTTTGGCTTGCAAGCGAAGAGCAACTATTTATTTTTTTAAATTTGCAGGTCCTCTAACCCTTTAAACTCGTAGGATTGGTCGTTTCCTAACTTGCATAAAGAAAGGATGTGGGGAGAAACTCTAAAAGTTGCCGTTTTATATGAGACATTCTTATCACACGACTGGATTAATCGAGCAGTTTTAGCACATAGTTCAAGCTCGTTAAAAAATAAACATAAGACATGAGCAAATGTTTCCCCCCACGTTTAAGCTCATTAAAAAATGAAATATTCTCCGGTAAATAACCATCGTGAATGTAGTACTTCAGCCATTAAAACCTTGGTCGTGTTTGCACCGTCACCTCCACTTTTTCACTGGCCGATCATTCACCTCCATTAGATTGTTTACCCATTTTGAGGAACAACTGTGAAGAGTGATCTCACTAGCCATCCTTGTGACACTGCCGTGATTGGAAAATTCCAAACCTTACCTGGAATCAGCTGCTACCCATTTTATCACTCGTTCCTCAAAAGACGAGTCTCCTTTAAGCTCTTTTCAACTGACTCGTAAAATATGAAAAGATTGTCGAGCCATTGGCCTCTCCAGCTCGTTAAAGGGACAGGAAGTGCTATCCCTCCTCTAGATTTTAATTTTTGGACCTGAGGGATTATTACACAAAAAGATCGAGTGCTTGTTTTGTTCGGCTCATTAAAAGTATCGAAGATTCATCCCTTCTGTATTGTTTTATACGTTTTTAGACTTAAGGGATTAGATGGCAAAAAAGGAATTTTGGAGTTACCTTTACGTTCCTTTTCAGACTCTCTAAAATTGAAAAGGACTGAGTTATCTTTGTTGTTAAACTCGTTAAAAAGATTAATAGTGATAAACTTGTCTATAGACGAGAACGAGTTTCACTATCGCTAGGCTCGTTAAAACATAGCGATGGGTTTGCCCGAAGGGCAAATTATTGAACAAGCACATGTTATCCTCCTCAAGCTTGACAAAAATAAAGAGGTACTGGTCAGCAATGATAGGGGAAAATTGGGAAGAAAACTTGAAGAAACTTTGTTGGTAGCAAGTCACTCTTGAACATGACAATTCCACTCCGTGTCTGAGTCAGGTTGGGTTGTTTCATTCACTGGTCACATCACCATGGTCATGCCATACCATCCACATTTGGGGTTAATGCTACCAATCCATCACATCAGTGTCACCGATATGTTCAAGAGAAGTCATTCGGAGAATTCACCTGTGTCTCACCCACTACGATACATTATACTCCATTCTTTCATGATCGCCACCTTGAACCTTATATCACCAGATCGTTTTCACCTCCATTAAAATCATTTGCTCCATTCTGTGTCATTGATGTGGGATTCATTAAGGCCCTCCTATGATGGATCACTTCTTGTCGACATCAGCTCATTATCCAAGAATTTGATCTAGGAACACCCCATTCAGTACTTTGAAGCTTGCATGCCTCAATGGCAAGTTTCTCACTTCCGGCGATAGGTTTACATCAATGGCCTTTGACCGAAAGATTTTGTGTGGTGTTTGACGCCAAGTCCTTTATTCACACCACGTGTATTGTACTGCAGTACCTTGAGGGTCATTATCATTATCGGTGATTCCTCTCGCGCTTGTTAACAGTTTACATCATTGGCTGGTAATAAAGCGATGTCTTTCCATGTTCGACTTCAGAACATTTCTCACATGGATCGACTTGTACTTCGAGTAAAGATCGGACGAGATTGAAGACCCCGGATCTAGTTTCATCCATTCGGGCTGCGATATATATTCAGGGAAATAAAGACATTAAATGTACATCATTGCTGCACAGATAATCATCCACTCAAAAGCATGATGGCTCTATCACAATCATCAGTCTACACTCAGACGATTGTCTGTCCTATGTACATGAAAATGAATTTATAAAGCTAAGCATGGGAATGCCCACCTCAGCTAGATCATGAAAATATTATGAAGATAATGTATTGTATTGTATCTTATTACAGGTCTCCTCCCAACATTGAAAGAACTTCGGATCCTCATAATAAAGCATTTCACCCGACATCAAAAGATTAACGGCCTCTTACTTTAGGGGGCAACTGTTATAGACATTTTTGGGCCCTACAACCCCAAGCATGAAATGTCCATAAAACAAGGGCTCCTAAGCCCCTAAAAGTGTTGTTCTAACCCCTAAAGGAACAAGGTCAACAGATTACAGCTTCTCCCAGAAGTTCTCCATGAGAAACTGCTCAGAATTGGTCAAAATAGGATCATTGCAGCTGCTCCACTGGCTAAGTGTGTTGTATCCCACCTAAATACACTGTGAGGGTGCATTTCATTTCAAAAGTCCCTTCTGTGGGGTGCGATGGGCGAGAAATGACAAATGGCAGTGTCATTCCGCGAGGTGGAGAGGCAATGGAAGCTTCCAGAACCTTCTCCTGTGACACTTGCCTCACTGAATTCGACCAAGGATGAGTAAGAGACCATCAGTCTCCAAGTGGAAGCAAGAACTATCAGAGAGAAGACACTAATCAAATCACAAGCTGACTCATCCCCCTTACAGATATCTATATATGGATCCCTCATCCCAGAGATCCAGAGGCTGGAATTTTGCATATTGTAAGGAATTGTTGTTGGTTTCTTGAGACAAACATCAGATTATTGGGTGATCTAAGCTTTGTTTGAGGTGAAGAGGGGCTCCTTTGCTGGGAGGTTGATGCTGGGTCAGAACAACTGGTTGTAACTCCTCTTTGCTCTTTTCTTGTTTATCAATAAAAGCTATTTGCGTTTTCCTCCATGCTTTTGTGTCATTGATGCTTGCTACATTTGTATGGTCAATTTACATCTGATCCTAGATTGTTTATGATTAAAGATCCATGTCTTTGTATAGTGCTATGCTTTTGTGATCTTACAGGCACTTTGTGAAGTTGGGCGTGCAAGGGAGCAGGTAGCTGAGGACTATCAAAGAAGAGAGGGATCAAATCAGGATATTAGCGCAAGATAGAGGTTGGTCTTTCTGTTCCTCTCTATCTATAATTCATAAAGGAGAAACAAAAGTAGCTTTTCTCTATTTGTTTCTAAGGCAGCTGTCACACTTTAGTGGGATAGAGCAGTTCTATATAGACACTTTTCCCTGTAACACCCCTCGAGAAGGAGAAGCCCCAAGCGCTAAGTCGCATGAGAGCCGAGAAAAATATGGGGAAAAGCTAAAGGCTAAGGCAGGACCTGCGCTCCAAAAACCGGTGGTATTTATCGGGGGCACTCTTGGGCGGTAAGAAGTTTTGGAAACAAAGGAGTGATTCCACTCAGTGCCCGATGCGTGGCAAGCGTAGGAGAGAGAAAATTGTCACTCATCGCGTGCTAACAGTCGAGCAAGTCAACCGCGTGAAATGTGCGAATGGCATCGGATCTGGAGGCTCCAGATCTAACAACTGAGACCATGCCCGATGGGAAATCCGAAATCAACAGTGGATTAAGCCATGATCTATAAGAATTTGATGTCCACTTTGACCGCCAAGGTGTCATATGACTCATTCCACAACGTAACAAAAAAAACTGAACCGACGAAGCAAGCTAGCGTAGTTGCAGGAGGACAAGTGGTCACTCCCTGTGAGCTTGATGATGATGCCAAGATAGAGAACTCCAAGCAAAGTTGCAAGAGGTGATCCGACAGGAAGTGGAAGGGGAATTGAACAGCCATGAGAACGAATGACTTTAAAGCCATGAACAAACAAATCATAAGACACGGGAAGACAGAAAATGGGGAAAGAGAAGAAAGGAAGGAGACAGAGAAAACGAAGAAAAGATAGTGAAGCAAAAAGAAAGCAGAAAGAAGACATAGGGCCGAGCTGGCCAAAGGTAGCATTGAGTACCAAAGAGTTTGAGAGATTGAAGCCACCACTGAGGGGATCTATCAGGACTGAGCAACACACTGGGCTCCTTCCATTAAAGATCAGAGAGGTCAAGAAGTTGGTAAGAAAAAAATTCTATGCACTCTAGTGGCTTGGGGCATCCAAGAACCACCCTGCCAAGCAAATTCTGTTTCAGGAGACTCAAATTGAGCTCCTTCATTGTAATTCTCTGCTTCAGGACAGAATAAAAGAAGTCCACCACCGAGAGCTGGACCAAAGTTGTAGCCCTGGAGGATAGGGTGAACTCCTTATTAATTTCTTCTGTTCTTGCATTTGCTTACTGTGTTTCTCTGTTGTTTTCCATTTCAAGTGTCTGTATATTTGCAATCTAATCGATTCGTTGCCTAAATGACATAGACACACACCAACACATGAGTCTGTAATACCTTCATTTAATAAATATTTAACCGAGATCACTCATAGGGTAATTTTTAGATAAGTTACTGAGGTATGCCATAGATAAGTTGGCCATGCAGGATATTGCAGATCATCTTGCAACAGGCTTGTAATTAGTACTGCAGAGGAAAAAGAAGGCACTCTGGCATGTGTTTCCTTTGCAAGTGGGATCCTACAAAATCAAGAACCTAAGGGTTGCAAAAGTTGACGTTAAAGACTTCAAGAAGTTCAGGTTTGGCATGATATATTATCATCAATACTATCCCAAAATTATTTGCAAGCAACATTGTGCCAAGTTGCATTTTAAATAGCCATGTGAAACGTACCATATCCATCGTAGGAGAAGATAAAGAACTATCATAATGATTTTAGGCCCTTCCCATGTGGCTCTAGAGAGGCATACCACTCCGGAAGCAAGACAACCTCAAAAGTGTAGCCTACTGAATATTAAATATAAAAGGAAGGTTGCTCACAACACAATAGAGGAGAAAAGCCACAAGTGCAAAGTAGATACAACTATTCTGAAAGTGGTTATGGTAGTAGAAAGAAAGAGGAATCAACAATGAAAAGAGCAGAAACAGAAGGAAGAGGAGCTAGTGTAGAAGAATAAAAAAGAAAGGAGAGAATAGGAAGAAAGGTGGATGCAAGAATAATTGAAAAGGAAGGAGGAAGAAGAAGCAAGGTTGAAGCTAGAAGAAGAGGAAAGACAAAATAAATACAGGAAGAAGAGAATAAACAAAAGTAGGTGTTATCAATTTTTAGTTTAAGTCTGAAAATATTCTCTGTAAACACTGACAATTTTAGTGTCAGTAAAAACAATTTGTAATAAACATGAGAATGTCGATAATTCAATTATCAACATTTATCAGCTGTAAAAAAATGATTAACAGGAATATGCTGACAATGAGAGTGTCATCATTATCAAGCATTGGCTAATAGTATGAATATCAACGCCAAAAATAAATTTGAATTTCTATTTTTTACAACGCATTGACACATTCCACATCATCGATATGGTAATTATTGCTCAGTCACACCACGATTTACCTGGAGGTGAAAGGTATGTATTGAAAGTGAAAAGTTCCGCCACCAAAGGAATATGGTGTGAGTTGTAATTATCAAAGGGTCATAGTAATCATTTAACCTGTGAATCAATTATTCTGCTTAAAAATTTCTCATTGTTTTTACCGCATGTTATTTTCACCTTCATCATTTTCATAGTTGTGTCAGTTCGAGAGTTGGAGGGATGTTTGTTTCAATTTTATTAGAGGGGATACATCGTTCGATCCCAGTTCCATGTTTTTGTAATCACCAAATGGTAGGAAAATGGGAAGGAGCGGTAAGCTAAACCAAAATGAGCCCAAAGTCCCCAACCTTCTGGATATTTATCCAGACATTCAGCAACAATATCAGAAAGCTGGGTGGCAGGAATTTCTCCACCGGTGCATCGACTAGCATGATGTTGTAGCTCGAGCATTCAACTAGGGATTTGATATATAGTGGGTGGAATTAGGAGGAATTGATCGCATAAGTTACAACATTGCCGTTGGATAGGGAAAAATTCTTCAGAAGCCATGTTCTAGCTAGGATTGATGTCGCATTTTTCCTTAAGACAAAATTCAAACACAAAAATTGGAAGATGGGGATGTAGATATCATCGCTGGAGAATAAATGGTATGGGTAGCTATGCATTAACCAACAATACTTTACGTGTGAAGGGAATTTTAACTGGGTAAATCTTTACCATTTTCATTTCCTAGCTCATCTAGCAGGGAAAGTAAGAATGAGCATTATTTTTTATTTACAGGAGAGTAAACATCGGGTTGTTCACTTTCACGCCAAGAAAATCCTATATCCTCATTTTCTTTACCACAAGGCTTTAATCAAAATTTTAATTGAGAATTAGTTTGAAAAAACGGCAAGGCTTGGAGCCATTTCCTTTTTTGGGGAGGGTTTCAACCTCATCCCCCTAAAGCCAAACTAGGGAGGCAAAAGGGTACTAAGAATGGTAATAAATCTCAGGAAGAAACCTCTACTCAGGATGCTTCTACTAAAGCCTAAAGTGGAGAACAGATAGAGATCCCCTCATCCTCTGAATTATCCCTAAGGTGTATGCCAAAAGAATTTATAGACTGAAGAAAACCCAACATACTATTGAAAGCCCTCCTGCTGAAGACCTACCTCATTTTTTGAATCCCCCTAAAGAGCCACCCACTAAGGTTTCCCAGGAAGAAACTCACCCACCTAAATAGACCAAGGGAAAAAAATTGAAACTGAGCCCTAGAATGAAGCAAAACCCTCTTTGTTTTAGATGTTCAAAGGAGGGAAGAAACCTCACACCAAGCCTTTAAAAAAATTAAGGCTGAAAATAAAATTAAAGAAAAATCCTAGCCTCACCAAGCAAGTGATAGATTTTAGATTCTAGACTTTTGTGATTAGTTTTTTATTGTACTGAGGCTTTTGGATCCATCACATCTGTTACGCTTTTCATCGACGTTTTGAACCTTCTACATAGGTTCATTATCACGATGTCAAAAAGATGAGAAAGAATGATCTCAAGAATGTCAAATAAATAGGTTTGTGATAGGTTTAGAATAGAATGAACCGACAGAAAAAAAACTAAATAACTAAGAGGAGAGTGTTAATATTAATTGAAAAAAATTAATATATTATTAGATTTAATGTTTAAAAGAAATTTTTTAATTATTATCTTATGTTATTGTGTTATATTTTATTAATACAAAAATTAATAGAATAAAATTTTATATTAATGTTAATTTCACATTTTGTTTATTATACATGTATTGTTAACAAGTGATAGATTTTTTATTTAATTGTGCAATTTTTTTAGAATGTAGTATTTTATTAGAGTTACAATCTTAGGTCATATTATAGTTCATTTTATGGTATTAGAGTTACATAAACAATGGTATGTGAAAAATGGAAATTTTAAACTTTTATTATATAAAATCTAAATAATATTACTTACATATTTTTTTAAGGAGGATTACTTATTAAAATTATATTAATTCTTTATTTGTTCTAGATGGGTAGGATTGGGTTTATTTTTATGTGAAATAAATTAGTTATGTTAAGGGTAATGAGCTATAAAAGAATGTTAGATGGATGTGTGATTGAACAATAGACTTAGAGGTTAATGTGAGAATCTAATTCTCACTGATTTTGCACCCATCGTCTCAGTGAAAAGTTATTGGGATGTTTTTTTTATTTCTATGGCCTCTTTGAATTTCCTATGAAAATAAAGCTGAATATTGACTATGATGCAGGAATTTTTAATGTAGATATAATGTTTAATGTTGTTAGAATGATCAACTAGAGAAGAGGTTTTGGAGCGATTATGTTGTTTCCAGAGTGTTCTTGGATCCTAATTCTAATGGAACAACCAATTTCCCCAATGTCTGGCTTACCACATGATAACGAGATCATATAAACACCTTTTTGACACTTAGGGTCAAGGGGGTCTTTGACAGATTTTAGGTTACTGCAAATGGTGTTAATGGATCTGAAAGTGGCCAAGATGTTGTTTTTCTTAGGATATTGGCAATCTTATCAGTGGTGCCTAGAATGTATGGTAAGTTTATCTTTCCAATGGTGTTATATTTATTATTATTGTTATTTTTTGGTTTGTTAGCATTGTGGAAGGCCTTAATAGCTTGATGTTTATTATACCCATTTCATAGAAACACATCCATTATATATGCCTTTTTTATTATAGGTGTTCTTTATAAGAAAGTCTTATAGCTCTGGCTGCTAGGGTGTTGAGGACTCCAAAATTTTAGGCCAGATGATGGTGTGAAGTGGCATGGAGATATTGCTTAGTACGAGTCTTCTTCATGTATACTTGGTGGGATAGGTATCCATTAGGGTTTCATGAGAGGAGGATATTTAAAAAAGGAAGGCTTGCATTGATCTCCGTTTCCACAGTGAATTTGATAGAGTTTGATATACTATTGAGGTGATGTTTAAAGATTTCTAATTTATCATGCCCATGTGGCTAGATGATAAAGGTGTCATCAACAAATCGTTTCCACCATTTACGTTTTAGGGGGGCAAAATTCAAGGCTTTGGTTTCGAAGTCTTAGATAAACAAATTGGAAATGATAGGGGATAAATGAGAGCCCATAGTAACACCACAAGTTTGTTCATACATGTCTCACATAAAGCTTAAGAAAGTGGACTTTAGGAAAGTTTCAATGAGTTTACAAGTCTGAAGATCAATTAATTTTATAACCACCTCCATGGCTTCATTAATAGGTATATTGGTGTAAAGATAAGTTACATAAAATCTATCTAATATGTCATTTTTATCAAGTTTGATGCTTTTTATTTCATTGATGAAATGAATAGAGTCTTTAACAAATGAATAAGTTTTACCAACTAGAGGTTTAATATAATTTTAATAAGTAATCCTCCTTAAAAAAACATGTAAGTAATATTATTTATATTTTATATAACAAAACTTTAAATTTTCCATTATTCACATACCATTATTTATGTAACTCTAATAACATAAAATAAACTATAATATAACCTAACATTGTAACTCTAATAAAACACTACATTCTAAAAAAAATTCACAATTAAATAAAAGATCTATCGCATGTTAACACTACATATATAATAAACAAAATATGAAATTAACATTAATATAAAATTTTATTTTATTAATTTTGTATTAATATAATATAACATGTCAGGGTATTTCGACACATAGGAAATAATTAAGTACAACTTGGTATAGTTTATAGTTAGGTAAAGCGTGTTTCTTTTGTATGTACTTTTTGTAACTTACAATCTGATGGTCACGATATGTTCTAGACATTAAGTGATCAGACAATTCATTCTCTCCTTGGTATTACCGAAACTTGATCCATGGATTAACACCTAATTGGTCCATGATCTCTATTTAAAGTGCATGGAGAATAATTTGTTAGGTGATCGTTCATGAAAGAAGCTTATGTAAAATTTGTTTCTTTTGCATTAATAAATTTCCTAAAGTGGCCAAGTTGGCTCAGGTCCTGGACTATTTCCCTCTTTGAGGTTTTTAACCACATCAAGAATACTAGTGTACTAATATGTGATCTGTTTGTGAGTAGTGTCCTTAGGTTTTCTATCTAAGGAACTTACCCTGTAAATTCATACATGGTATCAGAGAAAAGATCACATATCAGTACACTAGTACTCTTGAAATGGTTAAAACACTCAAAGAGGGAAATATTCCATGGCCTAAGCCAATGCAACCACTTCAGGAAATATATTATTGTAAAACAAATAAAATTTACATAATCTTCTCTCATGAACGGTCACCTAACAAATGACCCTTTCTGTTTTTTAAATAGAGATCATGGACCAAATGTTTGTTAAGCCATAGATCAAGTGTCGATAATATCTAGGAGAGAATGAACTCTCGGATCACTTCATGTTTGGAAGATATCATGACCATCGAATTGTAAGTTACAAAAATTACATACTAAATAAACAAACTTTACCTATCTATACATTAGACCAAGTTGTACTTATTTATCTCCTATGTGTCAAAATATCCTAACATCCCCCCTTAAAAACAATTTGGGATAGTATTGAAGGATGTACAAATATGGCACAATAGGAGAATCAAGGAGGCATTAGAGCTTATCCCCCCTTAGTGTCAACTTCTTGAGCTGCAACCATAAATCAAAGTTTAGTAAACTTTGCCTCTATGAGACCCTTTGTAAAGATGTCTACAACTTGATCATCGATTGAACAATATTTCACTTCAAGAACATGGTCATGAAAGAGCTTTCTAATGAAGGGAATGTGTAGTTCAATTTTTTTGTTGCACTGATGTTGGACTAGATATTTGAATAATTGAATGGCACTTTGATTATCACACCAAAGTGTAGTCAGATGCTGCTGCTGAAAGCCAAACTCTCACAGGATCTGTTGAAGCCACAAGGCTTCCTTACTAGCTTCAAAGGTGCCACAATACTCTACATCTCCTGAAGAAAGAGAAATGACACTTTGTTTCTTGCAAGGCCATGTAATAGGTCCAAAATAAAGAGTTAAAAAATAACCCACATTAGACTTCTAATCATCAGGGTCACGAACCCAATCAAAATCAGTGAAATGAACCAATAGAGGTGATGCTTCTGCACTATAATGAATCCCAAACTGAAATTTACCTTGAACATAATGAAGTATTATTTTATATGCTTTCCAATGAATTTCATGTGGGTTTTTCATAAACCAAGAAACAAGGCCAGCAACAAAAAAAAGGTTAGGACGAGTATGGGTTAGATACAAAAGTTTTCAACAAGATGACAGTATAAGGTAGCATCAATGTCAGGGGAAGTACAAGTGACTGAAAGTTTTGCTTTAGTCTGATAGGGAGAAGGGGCTGGCTTATAGTCTTCCATGTGAAAGTGGCATAGAAGATCACAGGCATACTTGGACTGGGAAAGGGAAATACCTTCTTTGGATTGAAAGACTTGAAGACCAAGAAAATAATGCAAGTGTCCTAAGTCTGTCATTTCAACCTGCTTTTTAAGGTTGGAATTCACATGGTTTATAAGGTTGGGATCAATACTAGTAAGGGTAAGATCATCAACATAAAGAATAATAATGATAAGAGACTTACCCACTTTCTTAGTATAGACAATATTGTCAAAATGACACCTAGAAAAGGTAGTATCTAAAAGAAAGCTATCCATTTTGGCATACCAAGCTTGAGGGGCTTGCTTGAGACCATAAAGGAATTTCTTAAGCCGACATACAAGGTTCGAGTCCATTTGTATAAAGCCAGGAGGTCTTTCCATATACATTTCTTCATGCAAGTCCCTATGCAAGAAGGAAAATTAAACATCCATCTGATCGGCTTCCCATTTGAAAGACGCAGTAAGTGAAAGAACAAGGTAGATAGAGTTCCTTTTGGAAAGAGGGGAGAAGGTTTCAGTATCGTCAACTCCTTCAACTTGTGAAAAACCCTTAATAACAAGACAAGCTTTATGCTTATCAACTTTTCCATCAGGTCCAAACATGGTTCTGTAAACCCATTTTCATCTAACAAGTTATTGTCCCTTTGGAGGAGGAACAAGGTCCCATGTATCATTTTCCAATAGTGAACGATATTCTTCATTCATAGTTGCGTCCCAATATGAATGTCCTGAAGCTTATGCAAAGGTGTAAGTATCATAATTTGTTGAAGCTTGAGCTAGTAAAGAAGAGGCTCTGTCAAACTAAGAACATGTATGAAGCAGGTTTGTAGGATTACTTGCAAGAGCACCTGCTGCATCACGAGTAGCACATACCCATTTTGGAAGCTGAGGAGAAGAAGGAGGATCCTGAGAAGGTGGGGGGGGATTTTTATCCTCATTGTCATCATGTGAAGAAGGAATATTTTCGGAAGTAGAAGGGATAGAGAGAGGTGGCACATCTGCCAAACTAGGCTCGTACACTGATATATTTTCAGCAAAATTTACATCTCTTCTAATGATAACATTTTTAGATTTAGGTTGAAGAAGTCTATACCCTTTGACATCTTTAAAATATCCAACAAAAATATATTTTTCACTCTTAGGTTCTAAGGCTTTATGTTTCTCATCTAGAATATGGGCCCATGCTTCACTTCCAAAAACACCAAAGTTACTTAAATCTAGTTTAATTGAACTCCATGCCTCTTCTAGGGTGATATTCTTCAAAAACCTTAGTAGGTGTACGATTTACTATGTAATTTTCACAGTTAATTGCTTCTGAAAAAAAATTAAGACCGAGTCCTTTATATTGAAGCATACAGTTAGCCATTTCCTTTAAGGTGTGATTCTTTCTTTTAGCTACAAAATTTTGTTGTGGAGTATATGGAATATCATGTGGCAGTTGAATTCCATGCTCAGTGAAAAAATTGATGAATTTGTTGTTAACATATTCTCTGCCATTATCAGATCTTATCTTAAGAATTTGATGTCCAGATTGTTTCTCAACAAAGGTCTTAAAGGCCAAGAACATGTTAAACACTTCACTTGAGTTTTAAGAAGTATACCCAAGTGCATCTGGAGAAATCATCAATGAAGGTTAAGAAACAGTTGTAGCCAGAGAATGAAACAACTTGAAGTGGACCACATAAATCACTATGCACAAGCTATAAAGGGTCTAAGGCATGCCAAGAGGTGCATTTTTCAAAACTATCTTGATGATGTTTTCCAAGTAGACATCTAAAACAAACACCATCTCTACAAGATACCATAGGAAGACCTATCACCATATTTTCTTTACATATATTTTGAAGGGAGAAATAGTTTAAGTGATCAAATCTCTCATTCCAAAGTTTTCTCACTTCATCGTTATGAGAAAAAAATACCGAGGGAAGATTTGATGACCCAAAGTTGTTAAACTTATACAACCTTGTAGAATCATTGGCAATGCTAGTAGCTAAAATATTTCTAGGATTTCTTAGGCACTTAATTACAACATCATGAGGTGAAAATTCAGCAGTTTTACCTTCACCTGAATGAGTTATCTGATATACAGATAGGAGGTTGCAAGATAAGGTAGGAACACATAATACATCATTAAATTGGCCATTTTCTAGATGAATAGTTCCAGTCCCTACAACAATAAGAGGTATATCATCACCAACATATATATGTTTGGTGTTACAGTCATTTAAAAAAGAAAACATGGCCTTGTTTTTGGCCATGTGATAAGAAGATCTAGAATAAATGAGCCACTCATGAGAATGAGAAGAAGAAGAAGATACATAGTGCATAACGAGACTGAGATGCTTGATAACCACATGCATAAAGTGTTATTCTTGAAGATGAAGTTGAAATTGAAGAGTGCTCCAAATGGATGTTACCTTCTTCATTGCTCCTTTCAAGGCTTCCATATTCTTAAAGAATTTGGATTCTAAGTGGCCATCACGATTACAAAAGTTGCAATGTCTACCTGTCTTCTTCCCTTTGTTTTTAGTTGCCTTATCATTTTGTTGAGTTAATTTTTCATTTTGAGATTGAAATTTCTTAGGACCCTTTCTTGGTTTAGGACCATTATTTTTAGGATGTTACTTCTTATAATTCTTTGAATTTGGTTGTTGTTGGGATGCTAAGGCTTTCTTAGAATATATTCTAGTATTAAGAAGAACAAGATGTAAGAGTTATTCTTGTTCTCCTATTAAAGAATCAAAAAAGGCATCAAAAGAGGGGTACTTGTAGTCTTGTCCTTGAGAAATAAAGGCTTCTCTAGTAGAATTGAAGATGGAAACAAACACAGAGTATGCTAGTCCTAACTTAGTAAGAATGGAATAGATAAGGCTTCCATCTTCTTTCTTAACCTTAACAACTTCCAAGAGAAGTCTAAGGGTATTTAACTTGGACAAAAAATATTCAACGAAAGAGAAATTATTGTGGTCCAATGTAAGCAACTCATTTTTGAGTTGACGGGCTCTAATTTCATTTTTAATTCCAAAAACTTTATTGAGTTGTTTCATTGTTTCATCGGGGGTATCAATTTCTGCGATATGGAATCTTAGTTCTGGAGAAATAGACATCCCTATCAACCCATGTTCTTGATATTTCTTACAAAAAAAAAAGCCACACAAACCAAAATGAACTCGCAAAAGTAATCTAGGTCTTACGGCTTAAAGTTAGATTTGGCCAGAAACTATATATTTTCCTCAATGTTTCTAGTTTTCCAAGATCACACTAAGGCATGATGGAAAAGAGCATATGAAGAAATGAAAGGTATGGATCCAGTAATAAAAAGAGAGATATAAATAAACCAAAATAAACAGAGAGATAAATAACTAAAATTGCAAATAAAGACTGTATACCTCCAAACCTTAAAAATGACGTAGGTAGGGCTACCAGAAACCTTTTCGCGTGAAACGGAAGGGGTTCCTCACTGGAACAGATGATCCGAACACAATAGAGCAATCCTATCAGCCTGAAAGTAGTCAAAAATAGTAGATCTAGGAAAGGAAAACTGAATGCAGTTGTATCGGCTTTGAATTTCGATCACCAACAAATGCGGCCCTCGAATAGCTCTGATACCATGTAAATTCCTGCATAAAACAATAAAATAAGATAAGAATTAACAAATTGCTTTTTAAGATTAAATATAATAATATATTAATTGTTTTCAATTAAGATTAAAACTCTCCTCTTAGTTATTTAGGTTTTTTTTTCTATCTTTTAATTCTATTCTAAACCTATCACAAACCTATTTATTTGACATTCCTAAGATCATTCTTTCTCATATTTTTGACATCTTGATAATGAACCTCAGTAGAAGGTTCGAAACGTCGATGAAAAAATTCATAGATGTGATGGATCTGGAAACCAGAGTACAACAAAAGTGATAGATATGGACAATGTCCCATTAAAGAACTTGATAATAATCAAAAGGAAGATTGCAAGTTCTAAAAGGTCAGGGGCCAAGGAAACTAAAAACAAAATCCCTATGGAGACCAAGTAGAGTTAGAATAAGGGAATGGACAAGGTGGATGTTATTTTAGAGACGACCAACACCCTTAGTTGGGAAGTTGATGACCATTCTTTGAGTTTTAATCAAGTCACTGCTACAGTGAGTTTTTGGTGACATATCATTGATCACACACTTGTCAACTATTTATATACAAAAAAATACAGAGCCTAGCTAACATTTCCCTTGTCTGCATATTTTTCACAGAAAACACGGACATTTCCATTGTCAAGAATTTTTGAAAAAATAAGCAGTTTGGAAAAGGCGTTGAAAGTTAGATTATCAGTGAAACCATTAGTTTAGGGAACTACAAGAATGGAAACAATAATATCAGTGTATTGTAGCAAGGATAACTGAGAAGAAACCAATAAATCAAAACCCATTTTTGGAGGATGATGAGGTTGATCTACAACAAGGGGAACATGATCATGATAGACTTTCTGAGCATCTTTTTTAGCATATTTTCAGCAAGTTATTATGAATTTTTTGATATATTTAAAAGATATTTTCACGATGCATGTACCTAGAATATTTATTCCATTTCTAGATTACTATAATTATTTTTTGAGCTAGAAATATCTTATATTTATTGTATTATCTGTATATGTAAAAAATGTAGAAGAAGAAAGGGTTGGATTTTATTTTAAATATATCATCCTTTGTGTATTTTTTTCGCAATTTTCAAGGAAAGCAGTGTTCATGAGTAGGTTACAGAAATTCTCATGTTACGATTCCCTATTTGTCTTTTCTTCGTTTTATACTTCCTCATGTCTGAAAAAAAGAGTATGAAATTAGGATTCATGTTTTATGCTTCTTTTTCTTTTTTTTATCAGGCATTAATAAATATTTTAACACTTCACTATTGCACTGATCTCCTTCATTTTCTTTCCAAATTCCTTGAAGTGTGAAAGGAATTATCACTACCCTGCTTTTATGTTTTTCTCATCAAAAATTTAGTTATATGCTTGGGTTAGACTCCCTAACCAATGGTAGTATTTTTAATTTATCCCAACCAAACTTCATTTTTTTTATAAATATGGCCAGATAATGCAATTGTAATACCTATTACTATAGTGACTTAGAGTAGTTTATTTTTAGCTAGAGATCCCTCTCTAGGTTGAAAGGCTAGCTTTCAACCTCAAAGAGGTTAGAGGTTACCTTAGAGGTTTTTAGCTGTTAGGTTTCCTCTAAGAGACAATAACATGACCAGGTCTTGCTTAAGATATTGAAGAGCTAATAGTTGTCCAAGACATGGAGCTTGAATAAGGGCATTAGAACCAAGATATGGACCTAATTCCCAATACAAAAATATCATGACTCAGTCTCTACCTCCTCCTACATATGGGAAAGCTCTAAGAGATGAAGCAGAAATTGCTCCTTTAGATGATAGTCTAATCATGGATATTTGGATCCTGACTTTCAATTAGATTCAGAAAATAATTGTGCAAGGATGAATCCCAATGACCTCACACATCCTTCCTTCATTAATATAGAAACGTGGATTTTCATGGATACCAGAAGGAATAATCAAACCATTGTCGTATCTAACTTGGCCCTTGTAGGAGCTTTGAAGGAAAATAAAGATTATCAAATGGTAGAAAACAAATAATTGGAAAAGGATCTGGAAGCTGTAAGATAAAAATAGAAAAACGCCTAGGAGAAACTTAGAAGTTCTCTTCAACACATGTTTAGTTGAAGGAGCTTCATATATGGTGAAATTCAAGCATTGGATGACACTATAATGAATCTTTATGAGGAGTTGGTGACCATGCATAATGTAGTTATTCCCTTGCATGATATGCGAAAGAAATCATGGGAGAATTCAAAATATCTAAAATTCATTCATGCAACCATCACCACAATTCATGAATGGGGAATGAAGTACAAAGGCACACCACTAGAAGTTTCAAAATACTTGGACCAACTAAAGTAGATAGCTACAAAGGAATAACTGGAGATTAATACAAACACCATGTGGAAATTTGTTGGTTTTCGTGATAAGATCAATACTATGGTGTTCTTGTTAAAGAAGGAGACACATACCAGTTCCAAAATTATCTCCCCATATGCAATGGAAGCTAGAATCTGCTATCAGCCTAATCTTCTTGCAAATATTGAGGATACCATCAGATAATACAAATCTTGGCATCACTATGTAACTAAGTATCTATAAATTGAAGTTGATGAGCTAGAGATTCCTCAAACTCTAGCTTAATGTGTTTAGTTTTTCTTATTAGGCTTGTCTTATTAGGTTCTACCCATTTTGTCCTATATGATTTTTTGTATTACTATATTGGAAATAAAATATGTAAGTGGAAGTCCAAGTGTCAATTGTGGAATATGAAAAATCATTAGTTAGGAAAAGACGAAGGAAGTCAAAGAGTCATGAGAGTAGCTCAAAGGTCAGAATGGTAGATGAAGAGTCATCTCATTTGTTATAAACAAATGCTCATAACTCAAACAAAGGGCTTGGAATTGAAGGATTGGAAGATTTATTTTGAAGCCTTGGCTTCCCTAGTTCAACATAGGTGGAATATAATTTTTAGGAGAAGAATTGTTGGTTTCATCTTCCACTATTGGGGTTAGTGTCTTGTTAATGTAATTGCATGCTTGCAAGTTTCGCTCTATAATAAAAGATTAGTACCAACACGTCTTCATGCATATGTTGTGGATATAGTAGAACTATTATTTTTTTATTTGTGATATGTGTTGTTTCATTTATGCTAATGCTTATGAACTAATTCGTTTTCTTTAGTATGAATCTTGTTGACTGTGTGATATTTATGTTATTGTGATCATTGTTATCTTGTGAATGATTTTTCATGTTAACGAACGATTCTCTTATATTGTTCCTGAGTCTCTTTTAAGCTAGTACTATTAATTTCTTCTAAGGGGCTCACTTATTTCCCTTCGATCTAATGGAACCTTTCATGCATTACATTTGATAGTTCACAAAGTTCATCCACATGTTTTCACCAAAGATATGTTTATATCATTATATGTGTTTATCACAACCAAGGCACATCTTTCAAACCACTACTTTGGAAACCAGACATATTTCGCTTGGGGATCCTACTCCAAATGATGTGGGTATATTGGGACTTCAGATTGGGGAGACCCCCTTCCTTGCTGGTACCTTCCAGTACCGTCAACAGGATTTTTGGTGCTAGAAGGAGGGCTGGATGACAAGTTCAGCCCATGAATTTTTTTTCAACCTTGCTTATCTTAACTGGCTTATTCCCAAATCTTAACCCCAACATGTTTTTCTAGAGTCACAAATATGAAATTTCCTTTAGGGATAATCTTTGAATTATTGAATCTTAAATTTGATAGTGAGGGTGGAAAAATCATTCTTGAGCACACCCTCCACTTTATTGGATTTTTCACTTATCATGAAATTAATAGTGAGGATACTACTTGTAGGTTGTTCATCCTTACTTTTGAAGCGCCTGCTAAATAATGATGTTAAACATTTCCCACCACCTCGATTCATTCCTTACAATATCTTGTAAAGGAGATTCATCAATACTTTGACAGGTATAATTAGGAATGTGCTTATGAGAAAATTATTCATCTCAGATAGGAACCTGATGAATATGTTGAATATTTTCATGATCGTTTCATTCACTTCTATTATGAGTTTTTTGAGGATAACATATAATGGAATTTTATGAAATATAAATTTGAGTATATTGTTAAGATTTCTTTGAATCCATCTGAATATGAATCCTTAGAATGTCTCCCAACATTTCTTAGTTATGGATATTTCAAATCTGCAAAAGGAGAAATTGTAGTTCCATGTATCTTTTCATCTTCTTGTGATTAAGAAGCTCCGTGTACCTAAGTTGAGTTTGGAAAATCTGATTGTCCATTTGTTGATCTAACACCATTTTATTTCTGCCCTCGTATTCAATATTTGAACTCAAGTTTCGATTTTGAATATGATTTAATCAGTGACACTATTTATTATTATTCTCTGATCCTCCCAATTTTGAGCTATCATGTCAACCTGTTATAATTGTTTCTTTTGATTGTCAAGAGGATCAACTTCAAGACGGAGTCAATGGAGACCAAGAAAAATGCCACATCTTTCATAATGATTATATGTGGGATTTTAATTATGAACAAAAATGTGAAATTAAATATGACATTTCACCCGATATTTCCATTTTTTCTCTTTTCACTGATTGTCCTAACATTTTCATTGAATCCATAACACCTATCACATCTTTCGATGATACGGTTTTCAATGGCATTGAATCTAATTATAGTCAGGATTAGTGGAATGTTGATTTCGTATCAAAGGAAAGAGAATTTAATTTCATGTTTTTAATTAGCCCATCTCTATGATTCATCAGATCATGAGGAATCCCTTATCTCAAATAAAAAATCAAACTTTGATCATGGTGATCTTAATATATTCATTGATTTGTCTAGTAATTATTATGTGTCTTTAATTGTTGATTATTCCAAGCCACAAGTTTTTTATGGTCTACCTTCACATACCTTGGAACAATGTCAAGATTTCAAGACACTTCATCCTATGTTGATTGTTATGTCAGGATCTCACAATCTTGATGGTTGTTCCAAGCATGATTAGGTTGACATTATTCATTAGAAGAGTCCTCATTAGTCGATAAAAAATACTGGAAATGAAATTATCTCTTAGTATTAAGATCCTTCACCCATTTATTCGGATCCCATTATTGAATGGTTCGAGGAATCATACTTAGAAATCCCATATCCTAAACACAAGTTTCTCTCTTTCTTCATATGTTCCAAGACTAAGAGTCAAAATGGATGCTTTGATGTGAGAGTCTGTCATGATGTATGTAAACATCAGGGTGCATCAGTAGAATATTTAGAGCATTCTTTCTTGTTGTAATCTTCTTCTCATGTTTTGTGTCTTCAAAATTCTGGAGCACATGATGTTTTATCTTTATTGTCATGTGGTCGTCTTGATGAAATTTCTTGTTCTTTATTCCCTCACCCATATAGGCCAGTTAATGTTCCATTGGTTGCATTAGAATTTTTATTTTACATAAGCCTGGCCTATCCTTTGTTATGTTATGAGTAGTGTTAGTTTAGTTAAGTGTTTTTATTTTCTTATTTGTCTTTTGTTTCACTCTTTCTTTCCCGTCTTTGTGCAATAATGCATCTATGAAACTATGCTTTGGTTTTGAAATAGGCATGGTGAAGTTCAAGAGGACATTGTACAACTATCGATGCTTGGAGTTTTGTCTATTCCTTTCTTTGCATGGGCCTTGTATCTTTTAGTTTGTGATTCTCAGCTAGAAAATACATTCTTTCTCAAAGAAAACCTTAGTGGAATTATGATGCTCGAATCTATAACTAGCACCCTCTTATTTAATTAGATTTTTATGCTTGATCAATTTTAACTTGTCAACTTAGTCGACTAGAGTAAGGAGGGGAGGAAACTTAAACATGTGGACTATATTTCAGAGGTATATATATATATATATATATATATATATATATATATATATATATATATATATATATATATATATATATATATATATATATATCCTTCTTTGAAGGGACAACCTCCTCTACTCTCAATAAGTCAGGATCCCTCTTCTGCCCCATAAAATAACAAGTACCAAAGCACAATTATATAAATAAATAAATAAAGGGTGAAAGAAGAGAAAGGATTCATGTAGGGAGGCAAAGAAAGCAACTTCATCAAGGTACAATTTACGCTCATTGGCAATGAAGCAATGTTTGTCTTCCTATCGTGACTATGTCAAGGTACTATGCAGGCCTACTAGCAGTGGACCAAAACAGGAGATGAAAACTAATTTCTTTTGTTAGTGTGATACTGATGAAGAGAATGAAGGAACTATATCTTTAACTCAAACTAAGTAAAAACACCATGGGAATCGATGAGATGAGAAATAATTCATGAAAGGCTAGACTTAGATTATAGATTTATAAACATACAAAGAGCTATAATTCTAACAGTGTGTCACCACATGTTGTATCTTCTACAACCTCCCTCCAAATGTTTTCCTATGCCTTCAATTTGGAGCCTACCTTCTGTTCATAAGAACTTATCTCTCATGGTTGTCACGTGTTCCTGTTGTTTTTTACCATTGATTTCAATTTTATTTGCATCTAGTGATTTTGATGGCTTCAATACGTTATCTCAATGATGATTAAGTCTTGTCAACAACAACTAAACAACTTCTTTAGACAAGCCAACTTTTGCGATGATCTTGCACCAATTGTCATTCTTCTATAGGAATCATGCAATCCCCTGCGAGTAGAGACTGAGCAAGCCCTTGAGGATTTCAATTATGTGATTCCTTGTATATCAAAACTATACAACCCTAAGAGAGTGGCAACCATTGAGTATGTTAACTACACAATCACAAACTGAGAGTCAAGACCATGCAACTCACCGAATCAGTGAATTGTGCAATCCTTTGTCCTTAGGAATTGCGCAATCCCTTTTTCCAGTGACACTCTGAAGTTCCCTAGAGAAACCAACTGCATATCCCTAGAAAATATGGAGTTTGAAATCACCTATGGACATGTGGCACAAAGTTTATATTTTTTATCTTATGACTAGCGTCGCTTTCTCCTTGATTTTAAGCATGAACATCATAATTCCTAACCTATTCTCATGGGGGTTATATATATATAATATATGTTTCTAGAGCTCATTTTCACACTTGGAATTGGATCTCTAGCCTTCCATATGAGATCAAGGACATTTGGATTATGTTTGTAATGATTTTCCGAGTAAGTTTCTCATGTGTCTCTTTTTGCTGTTTTTCTATAGATTTTTTCATTTTTTTCTTTATGAGTTATTTTTCCCATTTATTTTCATGGTTGTTGGAGTTTCTATTAATATTAGCTTGTATAACTATAGTTTCAATTAATCATTCAGATTTTGTAAGTGTCGCATCGCCTTCTTATTTTTTTGCCTACCAGTAATTTTTGTGGTCAGGTCTTTTTGTGCATGCATGTTTTTCATTTTTAATGATATTTTCTAGCCCCTGAGGTTGATTTATTTAACTTATCCTGAGGCTGATATATACTTACACCTACTCCAGCTTTAGATATGGAAGTTTCTCTCACTCTCTCCTAGACAGAACTACGCAATCGTTTAGCAGTTGTTGCCTCCCCAACTATGCATTTCACAAACTCAAGAATCAAGCTCACCTCTTGACCTCTAAGACTATTTAGTTTGTAATCAATGGCTTTCCCAGCTATGAATTGTGAAAATTGAGCCCTCAATGCCTAACCTTGGTCTTTGAGACTATGCATTGCACAATCCCTTCTCTCTCCTACCCAAATCAGATTGAGCATTACACAATCTCAAGCCTCGCAATTCTTCCCTATCTGCTAGACTACGCAAAACAAATTTTAGATACTAGTTTGCCTCCCAGAGCCCAGAAACTATGCAATCCTCCTCCTTAGTTTGTGTCTTTCTTATTTAAGTTTTATTAATGAACTAATGTGCTTAATCTAACTTATCTCACCATGATTGCATCTCTTGTTACATATACTACAAATATTGAGCTTATCTCCTCTTCATCAGTAGCCATCATCATGCCTCCCAAGAGATCAACCTCAAAAGAAAAAACAAAGAGCATTATTGATGAAGTGGTTGAGAACCCTCCAGTTACCATTCTTATTCTATATAATACTCAACTCTTCATTAAAAAGGACTATGGCATCACATGGCATATGCTTAAAGATGAATTCACAACTATATAATTTAAGGTGGATTTGGAGGATAGACAAATGTACATTAACATACAACAATAAAATTTTCATAGAGTTTATTGTAGGTTCCTAGTCATACATTATACAAATGTCATCAAATGGATTCTACAACACTTGGATACTAAGAGCATGACCCTCAATAGTGTTAGTGAGCAGTAACCTACTTCCTGTTTAGCCTATGATATTCACTCGATGTATCACTTGCTTAAGTCAGAGGGATATATGGACTCACAATTCTATGTAGTCACTAGTTATTCAAACACCAAGGATGTTATCAAGACATGCGTAAAAGAGCCAGCTAAGTTCCGTCAGACACCAGTAGTACCTACAAAACCATATCTCTCAGAAAGGTGTTTCAATACCTAATTGTGTTATGCTATCAAATATATCGATATAATTATAATGAATCCTTCCCTGAAGGATGGGTTTACATGTTGCATCAAATTGTCACAAAGGGGAAGATATTTAAGTAGACTAATCTCTTGGATGAATAACTTAGGATTAAAGCAAACAATGCAAATAATCCACCTAACGTCAAGAAAACTAAATTATACATGTCTGCATACATATTGGATGGTATATTTGCTCAAAATTATTTTCCTGGCATGGATTGGAAATGGACGCCTAGACAACCTCATGTTCACATTCATTACAAACTTCTTTTAGAGTGAAGTTACAAAGGAGTCATTAATAAGTTTCTTGATTAGTTCTTCAATGTATTGTACTATATGATATTTGAAGAATGACCCCCTTGCATGTCCCGTGAGGTGATGGACTTAGTATTAAAAGCTATAGATTGGTTTGCCTCACAAGATTGCCTTTAACTCAGGGTGTTTGTATGCCAAAAACCATCACATTTTTACCAAGGTATGACATAGATAAGTTGGTCATGTAGGAGGTTTCATATCTTATTTCCACATGCTTATTAGTACTACTATAGAGGAAAAGGAAGGCACTCTATCCTGCTTTTGCTCTACAGGTGGGATCTTATGAATCAAGAACTTGGATTCTACAGAAGATAAGATTAAAGAGTTGGACAACTTTAGGTTTGGCACAATAGATTATCAGCAGTACAATCCCGGAGATATTTGTAAACATCACTGTGCCAAGTTGCATTTTAATTGCCCATGTGGAACCTACAGTAGACCAATGGTGGAGAAGATCAAGAACTATTATAATGCTTCTAAGCCCCACACACCAAGTAGATATGTTGGGCCTTCCCATGTGGCTCCAGAGAAGGATACTACTCCAAAAGCAAGACAACCATAAAACCACAACCCAATGAGTATTAAATATAAAAGGAAGGTTCCTCGCAACACAATATTTGACAAAATTTGAAAGTTCAGAGTGGGTCTAGCTATTTTGAAAGTGGCTATGGCAACAAAAAGGAAGTGGAAGCAACATCAATAAGAGAAGAAAAGGAAGGAAGAGGTGTGAGTGGAGAAAGAGGAATAGGAAAAGAGTGAAAAGAAATAAAGGTGGGTGAAATAATAATTAAGAAGGAAGGAGGAAGAAGAAGCAATATCAAAGCAAGTAGAAGCATAAAGACAGAATCAACTACAGAAAGAAGAGAATAAACTACAACAGGATCAAGAGATTTCTCATGATATTGAAGAGCTAATAGTTGTCCAAGACATGGAGGTAGAACAAGGGTAGTTGAACCAAGATGTTTACCTTATGTCCAATACAGAATAGATCATAACTCAGTCTCTACCTCCTACTATAGATGGGAAAGCTCTAGGAGATGAAGAAGAAATTTCTCTTTTGGATGATAGCCCAGTCATGGATATTTGAATCTTGACTTTCAATCAGCTTTAGAGAAAAATTATGCAAGCCAGGAAGAAGAATTTCCTAATGGCCTCACACATCATGGCTTCATTAAAGAATAAAACATGATTTCCATGGATTCCAAAAGGAATCCTCAAACCATTCTTGTAGATTATCTAATGGCAGAAAACAAACAAATGGAAAAGGATTTGGAAGTTGAAAGACAACAAATAGAAAACTCCAAGTAGAAACTTATAAGTTTTCTTCCACGGATGTTTACTTGAAGGAGCATCAGGAAGCTATATATGGTGAAGTTCAAGCATTGGTAGACACTATGATGAATATTTATGAGGATTTATTCACTATGCATAAAGAAGTTGTCATCTTGCATGATATGTAGAAAAAATCACGAGAGAATGAAAAATATTTAAAAGTCATTCATCCATCCATCACTATAATTCATGAATGGGGAATGAAGTATAGAGGTGCACTACTAGAATTGTCTAGGTAAACAAGGTTGCAAGCTAAGATGGAGAAATTTGAAGTCATAATTCTTATACAAAGTAATAAACAACCCAACACTTTCATAACCAACACCTTATCTTCTTATGCACATTTGTACAATGGTGTGGACTCCCTGGTGAAATCTTATAAGGTCCGTTAAATCGGGTCATTTACAAAGGTGAAGGGTAGAAAATGCAGTCAGGAAAGAAGTTTCAAAATACATTGACCAACTGACGTAGATTACCACCAAAGAAAGCTTGGAGATCAATAGACACACCATGCAAAAAAATATTGGTGGCCCTACTAAGATCAATACTATGTTGTTATTGTTAAAGAAGGAGACACATACTATTTCCAAAACCATCTACCTAGATGCAATGGAAGCTAGAGTCTACCATCAGTCTAATCTTCTTGCAAAGTCTGAGGAGACTATCACATAGTAAAAAATCTTGGCATCACTATGTAACTGGATATCTACAAATTGAACTTGATGAGCTAGAGTTTCCTCAAACTCACACCTAATGTGTCTAGTTTGTCTTATTATGCTTGTTTTATTAGGCTCTACCCATCTTTTCCTATTTGGGATTTTTTATTATTGTATTGGAAATAAAATATGTGAGTGGAATTCCAAGTGTCAATTATGGAATATGAGAATTCATTTGTTATGAAAAGACAAACGAAGTAAAAGAGTCATGAGGGTAACTCAAAGTTCACAATGGGAGATGAAGATTCATCTCATTTGTTATAAATAATCCCTCATAACTAAATCAAAGGGATTGTAACTAGAGGCTTGGAGGCCTTACTTCTGAGCCTAGACTTCTCTAGTTCAGCATAGGAGGAATGTCATTCTTCGGAGAACCAAGTGTTGGCTTCATGTTCCACTATTGGGGATAGTGCCTTGTCAATGTAATTATATGCTTGGAACTTTCACTCTATGATAAAATCTCAAAGCCTTAACATATTCATGCATATGTCATGAATGTAGTAAGATTATTATTTTTATATTTGTGATATGCATTGTTTCATTTACACTAATGCTTATGAAATAATTTGTTTGCTTTAGTATAAATCCTGGTGAATGTTTTCTATTTTTGTTATTGCAATCGTTATCTTATGAAATATTTTGTAGGTTAACTAAAGATTCTCTTGTATTGTTTGTTTTATTCTTTTAAGCTAATATTATTACTTTCTTATAAGGGTCTCTCTTATTTTCGTTCAATGTGATTGAACCTTTCATGCATTACATTTGATACTTCACAAAGTTCATACACTTTCTTTCACCAAATTTATGTTATATCATTTTATGTCTTTATCGCAGCCAAGCCACATGTTTGACATCGCCACTTTGGCAACAAATCATTTTCTGGTTGGGGCTCCTACTCCAAACGATGTTGGCTCTAATTGGGATTTCACATTGGGGAGACCGCCTTCCCTGTGGGCGTCTTCGAGCACTGTCAATAGGCTTCTACGTGATTTAATTTAATCCTTCTACTGAGTGCATCAAAAAACTTGTTTTATTTTCCCTTGATGTACTTAATTTCGTAGTTGAACTCGTTATGTATGGCCAACCATCTATATTTTCTTACATCAACTTAGGTTGATCAAACAAATACTTTAGTCCCTTGGGATATGTTTTAAGCATAAATTGTTTGTTGAGGAGGTAGTTCCTCCACTTTTTTAATGCATGGATGATGGTACCTAAATCCAAATCATGCATTACATAGTTTGCCTCATGTTCATTTAGATTTTGTGACTCATATGAAACTACATGTCCTTCCTGCATCAAGACTCCACTGAACCCATCTTAATAGGATTCTACAAAAATCACAAAACCTTTGTTTCGATCTGTAATTCTTAACAATAGTGAATTAGTGAGAAACTATTTCAACTATTTAGACCTTGTTGCACATTGGACTGTCCACTCAAATATATTTCCTTACTTTTGCAAGGAAGTGACTAGATAACCTATCTTCGATTGTTTTTTTATGAGCCTTATGTAGTTTCCGTTCAACCGCATGAATGATCTAATCTCATTCACATTTTTTAGTGCTGGTCAATCCATCATTGCATTGATCTTTTTTGGATCAATTACTATCCATTCCTTATCAATGATGTGTCCCAAATAGTGTTTTTGTGATTGGAAGAAATCACACTTGTTGACATTTTCATAAGCTTGTGTTCCTTTAGTAGTTGTAGCACTAATCTAGGTTATTTTCATGTTCTTTTTCCATCGTTGAATATCATCAAAGAAGAAAACCAAAAATTTATCCAAGTAATGATGCAACACACTGTTCATTAAACACATGAAGTTTGTAGGGATATTAGTAAGCCCAAAGGGTACCACTATCAACTCGTAATGTCCATACCTCATTCAAAATGTCGTCTTGTTGATATCTTCCTCCTTGATGTGCACTTGATGATACCCTAACCTCAAATTGATCTTGGAAAACATCGTTGTTCCCCTTATTTGATTGAACAAGTCATCAATCCTTACCAAAGGGTGATTATTTTTTATACTTGTCTTGTTCAATTTCTTGTATTCGATACATATCCATAGTGTATCATCCTTTTTATTCACAAATAACATTGATACTCCCCATGCATACACACTCAACCTTGTGTAACCATTATCAAGTGTGTCCTTGAGTTGTAGATTTAGCTTGACAACCTATGGAGTTCTCATTTGATATGGTGCCTTTGATGCTAGATTTGCTCCTAATATCAATTCTATTGAGAAGTCCACCTCTCCATGAGGATGTAATATAGGAATATCTTCAGGGAAGACATCTTGGAACTACTTCAAGACGGGATATTTGGTTAATATGTTGTTGTCATTACTCACAATGTTACGGTTAGCCTCAACTCTACTTTATATTTTCATAGAAAATAAGATGCATCCCTTCATGCTACTTCTCTTGGCTTGCATGGTTGAAATTAGCCTCACATCTAAGGGATTCAAATTTCCCTCCAATACCCTTCTTTCGCCATGCTAATATAAGCACTTGATTTCCTTTTCAAAACAGTATACCTTGGTGTGGTGCTTGTACAACCAATCCATGCCCAAGAATATGTTATATGCTCCTAGTGGCAACACATTGAGTTTTTCCATAGTGTTCATTCCATTTAACTCAATTAGGCAACCCTTCACCCAATGATCGACCATTTTCTTTATTCATATGGCTAGTTGAAATAGCTAGAATTCCTCATGTGGTTCTTGTTTCAACTAGCATCATTCCACAAGCATTGGGCTAACGCAGTTATAATTAGAACAAGGGTAAATGAAAATAGAAATAGTTTGATCACAAACCTTACCTTCCATCTTGATTATGGAAGACTGATGGTATGCTTTCTGATTATCTAGTGCCACGTAGAGCATATTATGTGCCACATTTCCCATACTTTGTGCTTTTTTGTGTTGTATAGTTTTGGGAAAGCGCACGTCTGTTGTGTGAATATTGTCTCAAGTGATTTTCTCCATAAATCTAGCACTTATATGGATCATTTCTATGAGTTTTGGCTCCTTCTTACGTAAAACAATCTTTTCCAACAATTTTGAGCACTAATTTACTTTGTTGAGTAGCAGAGGTTGTATGTAATTCATTGATCACTTTCTTCCCTTTTCCTGTGAACTTGGCACTGCTTTTAGATTTCCAATCAGGTTTAAACTTAGGCCTATGCTTGGACTACTCACAACAATGTTTCATCTTTCAGATTTCATCCTCCAATGTTTTGGGCTTATTTAACTCAATCCTATCCTTAAAGGATGGTGTAATTCTAATGAAATATCTTTGAATCTTTGGTTTTTCCTATTTAAGGTAAGGAACATACCTTAATATCTCTAAAAATTTGGTGTTATATTCATCATCTATCATATGGCCCAATTTAAGATCACATAATTGCTTCGCCTTGTTTTCAAAGTATCTCTCATATAGATACATGTTCTTGAAATAATCCTCAAACTCTCTCAAAGATAAATCCTCCTCTTTTGAATTTTACATTGTTTATGTCTTCCCACCATATGTCTTTTTTTCCCTTTAAATTATAGGTGGCTACCTTTTCTTTCATGTTTACAGGATAGTTGGGGATTCTAGATGATGTCTTCATCCAAATAATTGAGAATTTTCATCTTCCAATTTCTTTATTTATCCATAAACTTTGGGTGGCTTAGCCTTCCTAAATTTCTCCAGCATATAGTCCCTTTCTATCCTTCCTTGATGATGATGACAATGATATTTCTCCTAGTAGTGGAACCAAAATGTCTACTAGAGTGATATTCATAAGTCCTAGTTCTTACCTTTCGGGTTCTCAATGGTATATTTCCTCTCATGATGTCTTCATCTTTCCTTTCGTTCCTCTTCCTAGATCTACTATCATTTTCCCCATTTTCTCTCTCTTTTGGCTCTAAACAACTCTTCATGTCTCTATGAGTAGCCCCTAGCTCATAATGCTTTTGTCTCTATAAGTCAAAAAGGATTTGCAATATGATTGCATTTACCTCAAATTTAATTTCCTATGCCCTTACCAACCTTTCATTATCTACCTTATAGTTACTAATCTCAGCCCTTTTGCTCCACAAGTTATCTATATAGTTGGGAGAGCTTGCTTCTCCCCTCTTTCCAACTAAATTTTCTTTAACTATCATTGCTTGTGATTGTTTAGAGCTGTACCACATCATTCCTATCCTCATCTCTTTAATCCTGAGTCTCTTACTATCTAATGTGTTCTCAAACACACATAATTGTTAGATTTAAGAAAAATTCAAATACATAATACATGTCATCACCTTGGATTTTTGTCAGAAAGCTACTGGTGCAAGGCTAACTAAATAATACATTACATGTTATGTTAAGTCCCTGTAATACTAGTGTAGCCCCATTATTGTTGTTTTTGTGCCCATATAGCCCCCATATTTTTGTTTTTTTGCCCCATAGAAGCTTAATACTTTTATCGGTGTGCCCTTACATTATTATTGTTTTGTAGGCTTTGATTATATTATGAGCCATTAGACTCCTATATATACAAAGGAGGTATTATCATTTGAATCATCGAAGAATTTTTCATTGATGTAATGTAAAGGAGGTTTCCCCCTTGAAAAGGATAATTTTTTAGTTGTTGATCTATCTTTTCTTCTATTTTGTGAGCTGGTTGCATAACATTCGGTATGATAGCTTTGGATTTTAGAGTTTTACTGCTTCAAACAAGTCATCTTTGTATCTTCACTCTAACATTTTTTATACGAAGTCGTAGAAGCTAAAATTTTGACCACGTGGATCCATAGTCATGATGAACATCATGTAAGCATTTTAGAGCTTGGTTCGCTATATTTTTGTCGACATTATCTGAGGAAGCTATGGTTTTTGCAAGCTCCTGAATTCAATCTAAAATAGGTTACCTAGAGAAAATCATCATAACTTTCTCTTCGACCATCAGATTGGGATTTCATAAGAAGTGGTTGAAATTACACAAACGCTAGTTTCTTGTGTATTATTTTTAGGGCCTAAGGTTAAAAATGTAACACGTGGAGATCCATACAAGTTTCTTATATTGAATTAGTTTATAATCAGGTCACCATGGGATATCAGGCATAACTGTTTATTGGAGAATCCAATATCGGTCTAACTTGTGGGGTTGTAAAGAAGACTTAGAGGGCTACCACAAGATGAAAATTTAGACATTGGAAATCCAAATTTACGGAGCTAAAATAGATTCAATATCGATCTCCTACAAAATAAGAAAAATGTGCGTATTGTTTTTAAATTTGCATAAGTTTTGTTTGAAAAATAAGATTGAAGTGATTCAAGGGGCATAGTGAATCATAAATATCATTGTTTGATTCCAAAATTCCTCAAATCAAGAAAATGGAAACACCTACTAAGAAAATTGAAAGCTTGACTATGACGCATGAAGAAGAGGAAGAAATGAAACATGATATATCGAAATTACGAGACCAAGTGCATCAAATTTCGCTCGCGCAAAGAGTAACCAGAAATGAAATGGAAGCTAAGATGGATGGTTTGAAGAATGACTTAAAAGAAGATATGGAAGGTTTGAAGGATGGCATGGAAGATAATATGGATGGTATAGAAGCAAAATGAAAGGCAACGTGGAAGACTTGAAAAATGTTTAAAATTAGACATGCAAGGTTTGAAGGAAGGTTTGACAAAGTTGCTACAAGAAAAGATTCCTAATAGAAAAAAGGTATTAGATGAAACTCATCACCAAATGAATTTTTAATCACGATTTCATAGACTCTAACTTTGGATAAAATACCCACCATATTCAAAACATCGATATGGGAAAGTTTTATGGCAAGGATCTTGTAACATGGATACTACAAATAGAGAAAAATTTTGATCTCTATAATGTGCTACACACACTAAAGTTATGCATTGCATCTTTATATTTAGAATCTAATCATTCTTTCTGGTATCGATGGTTTTTTTGTTGTAAAAAACTGGTCAGTTGGTCAATTTTCATGGAGGGAATGACAACACACTATGAGGATACAAAGAGCAAGACCCTCTTTAGCCAATTGATAAATCTCAAATAAAGGGGTTCAATGTTAGAGCACAATGAGGACTTCAAAAAATTGAATATCATGGTAAATTATATTCCAGAGTAGCATAGGATTGATGTCTTCCTAGTTAATTTAAAGCATAACATCCACCATGAGGTTCTCCTTTGGGAAATTGATTCATTGGAGAAGGCATTTAGGGTAGCAAGAAAAGTTGAAAGAAACATTATGGCAATAAGGAAGTCCAGTAGTCACAACTATAAATATGGAAGTGTTGTTGCTTCTAGCCTTCCACAACCTACAAGGTTGGCATCAAATCAATTGGAGGAAAACACAGAAAAAGGGCTTTGTTACAGTTGTGATAGAAAATAAACTAAGGGTCATAAGTGTTCTGAGAAGTAATTGTTTTACATATATTATGAAGAGGATGAATAAAAGGTACAAGAAACATCAAAAGAGTAGGATATACACCAGGAACTAACCCCAAAGAAAGAAGAAATGAATCCAACCATATCTTGTAATGAATTGGTAGGAATTACGGCTCCTCAAACTCTCAATATAGAAGGACATATCAAGAATAAAAAGGTAATAATGTTGATTGATTCAGGTGATACCCATAATCTTATTCATTTTAATATAGCCAAGGAATTCAATTGCTTCCTATATCCAACACCAGTGTGTCGAGTGATGGTTTTAAATGGAGGAATTATAAATTTATCTGGAAAGTGCCATAATATTAAGCTATCCATGGGGTAATATGTATTGAATAGTCCAATGATTTCCATTCCAATGGGTGTTGTTAATGTTGTACTAGGAGTCCAATGGTTAAAATATTTGGGGATGGTAGCTTTTAATTTTCAATAACTTTTCTTGAATTTCTTTTGGGAAGGAAAGGAATTTTAATTAAGGGGTATCGTAGGGAAACCAAGAAAGATAATCAGCTATAATGGCATGATAAATTTTATAAATAAATAAAAGGGTGGCGTAATTGCATGATTATGATCATTAAGGGTTCAAGCATCGAAATCATCTATTTCCCCAGATCTCCAAAAAGTCTTGGACAATCATTCTAAGGTATTTGAGATTTCCAAAGGCCTCCCACCTATTCGTGGTAATGATCATGCCATTCATTTTATTCCAAGAAGTGTTCCTCCAAACATCAAGCCTTACAAATATCCCTATGCTGAAAAGCATGAAATTGAACATATGACTACAGAAATGCTAGTAGAGGTCGGTATAATTCATCCTAGTCAAAGTTATTCCTCTGCTCCAATAGTATTCATGCACAAGAAGGATGGATCATGGTGCATGTGTTTGTATTATAGGGAGCTCAACAAGCTCACTATTAAAGATAAATTTCACATTCCTATCATTGATGAATTGTTGGATGAATTACATGGAGCAATTTACTTCACCAAGTTGGATCTTCATTCAGGATATCATCAAATTAGAATGAAGAATGAAGAAATTTTGAAAAAAACATTCAGAACTAATGAGGGTCATTATGAATTTTTGGTCATGCCATTTGGCCTTGCTAATGCACCTTCCACATTTCAAGGTTTGATGAATTGCATTTTCAAAGCCTTCCATAGAAAATTTATGTTAGTATTTTTTGATGATATACTAATCTACAAGAAGTCTTCAAAAGATCATGTTCAACGTGTTGATAGGGTGCTCAAACTATTGGAGGATAAATAATTATATGCAAAAGCTACCAAATGTATCTTTGGAGTACATGGGGTGGAATATTTGTGTCATATTTCATCTCATGAGGGTCTTAAGGTAGACTCTAAAAAATTAAAGCCATTAAGGAATGGAAAATCTGCACAACCATAAAGCATCTTCAATGATTTCTCAGGTTGAAGGGGTATAATAACAAGTTTTTCAATAATTATAGGAGAATAGTGGCACCTATGACATCATTAATGAGGAAATATGCATTTTCTTGGACTCCAGAAGCAACTAAGGCTTTTGAACATCTTAAAGAGGTAATGTGCCAATCACTGGTCTTAGCTACACCAGACTTCACAAAAAACTTTTATTGTGGAAAGTGCTATCTTAGGAAATGTAATTGGTGTTGTTTTAATGTGAGAAGGAAGACCCACTTCTTTTGAAAGTCATCCAATCAAAGGAAAGTATTCACACAAAGCTATTTATGAGAAGGAAATGTTGGCAATACTACATACACTAAAGAAATGATGGCCTTACCTAATGGGAAGACACTTCAAGGCAAAAATAGATCACGATAGTCTTAAATACTTTTTAGAACAAAGATTATATTTAGAAGAGTATCAAAAATGGGTCATAAAGATGTTGGGTTATAACTTTGAAATCATCTACAAAAAAGGCAAGCAAAATGTTGTTGCATATGCACTCTCAAGGAAAGATGAGGATGTGGAAGTGTTGCTTTGTGCCATTTCTATTATCCAACCTGAGTGGATAACAGAAGCATAGGATGAATGGAAGAATGATGAAGAGGTGTGGACACTCATTCCAAAGTTTTACCAAGATACGAGTACATCAGACACATTTAGCTAAAAAAATGATTCATTATGGTACAAATATAGTTTATGTATTTGTAAGAATTCCCAACTCAAAAAGAAGATTCTTTTGGAATTGCACACCTCTCCCTTAGGAGGGAATTCATTATTTTTAAAAACTTACAAGAGAGTAAAGAAAGATTTTTTTGGGTTGCCCTTATATATGATATTCATAAGTTTGTGGAAGAATGTTTGGTTTTTCAAAAAAATAAAGTTGAGACAGTTAAGACCCTGGATCTATTACAACCTTTAGACATTCCATGATAGCATTGGTAGGAGGTCTCAATGGATTTTATCACATGTTTACACAATTCATAAGGAAATTTTTCATCATGGTGGTAGTTGATAGACTTACCAAGTATGTGATGGGCCTCCAAATTAGACATAAATTAAGGCCCATATGACCATCCTTAAGCACACTAAACCTCTCTTTTTTCCTTAGATGAAATTATTTTAACTTTAATATGTTCATTAGGAACGTTTATGGATAATTGCATATTTGTTCCTAATATTATTTATTTTTGAAGAATATTGTGAGAATTTTAGGCAGATTATGAGGCTTTCGAGGAGGAGATAATCTAGGGACTTGATTCCTACTACAGGAGGATAAATATTGGATAATAAATCAACATGGTATTATGAAATTATTGCTCAAATTCTATAACGCTAATGATTGAGAAAATCTAGGAATGTGTTCCTTGTCATTTAATGTAGATTCTTAGTGTTAGGAACCAAATCCACTATTTGAGAGATTTTGGAGGGAAAATATTCCTCCTTTCAAGGATAATTCTTCCTCGTCATTTTATATAAGTGAACATTTGAATTTTCCTATAGGGGAGGGTATTCTTTAGTCTTATTGTGGAGAAAACTTGTATTTTTGCAGCTCCGCTTTCATTTCTAGTAAGGATGTACTTAGATTGATTCAAATAATGAAGATTGGTGCCATTTTTAACTTCTAAATATTGGTCTCCTTCATAGTAATATGAGTATCGTTGGGCTTTTTCATCCCAGGATCCTCGACGCCCTTTCGTATAATTTACTTTTCTTCTTTTCACTTCTTATTCACATGCATATCATGTTCTTGTTTTTCCTATTTTTGCATTTAGTATTGATGATATTTTGTTGTAGGATTGTGTTAAATGGTTGAAATGAGTTCTTATGCAGGTTATTTATAAATTTGCAAGAATTATTGCATCCTTGGAGAAACTTTGGAAGGTAATATTTATCATTTACCTACTTGGATTAGTTTACTTATTCACAAATATGGAATTTTTGTAAGTGCCTTGTAGTGAATAGTAGTAATTTTCTGCTATTTTTTAGAACATGTTAATGAGCTTCATTTGAGTTTATTCCACTTGCATTAGGTCTTAAAAGCATTCACTTCAACAAAAATTTTTACCCCATTTCATTTTCACTTTATTATCTGAGGAATTTAATAGGTTAACTAGGTCAATAGTTCTCGAATTTGCATATTTTGGACTAGTAACTTTCTGCTACTTCTTAGCACGTGTGAACAAGGGTATTTTGAAGTGATTCCACTTGGAATAGAGACCTAAGACATCCTACTCAATAAATAAAAATTTCCCATCCCATTTTAATTTGATTTCCTTTGTAATTCAGTGTGTTATCTCTTTCTCTAGAAAAATTATAACTTCCTATAGCAACCCTGTAACTTCTTGTAGCAAACTTGTAACACCACTTTCCTTCATCAATTTTGACCCCCACTGCAACTATGACTTATTCTAGATGAATAATGACCCCCAAATATTATTTTATGATCATGGGAAGCTCGTAAGTCACTCCAAACCTTCCTTTCATGAATTCATTAGTTAACATTTACAAGTTGAGCAAGTAGAAAAATTGCATTCTTGCAAATAGAGTAACACTTCCATTTTTGCAATTAGTTTAGGCGTATATTCCATGACATTCACTCTGTTATATCATATCAACAAAAGAAGGACACATTATATGCTAGACATATAGTTTCGATACCTCTTATGTTTATACGAACCTTGGGTTGATAACTAAAGTTGGTAGCCTTGGGAGTTGCAGCATTCTTGCTGCAATACTGAAGCTCATCACTTTTTGGCACCATTTCCAGCTAAGTGTCAAAGTATGAATTTATTTCTTCCCTAGTTGATTCATTTCTTTTATTTTCTACAAAAAGAAAAAAAATATTTGTATTAGGCATAATTCATTTCAAAAATTGGAAATTGCATTGCATTAGAATTCTTATTCAAAAAAAAAAAAAAATACTTCTCCAAAACCAACCCCCCCCCCCCATTTGATCACGTGGTGTAGTAACAGTCACATCACCATCCACTTTTTCAGGTAGAAGAAAAGGTTGTGATAGAGAAGGTAGAGGAAATGGATGGAGATGATGACAATGAGGAACATCTTCTTGGATTTCCCATTCAAGATACTGATGTCAGTGTCCATATGAAGAACATCCTTAGACTTTTCCTTCTCAACTTCCATGGTATGAGGTTAAAGGATCCAGTAACCTTTCACTTTGAATTTTAAATTGTTTGTAGATCTTATGGTTACTTATTAAACAATCAAAAATTGAGATTGATTCCAAAAACATTGAAGGATGGAGCTATTAAATGGTTCACGAGTTTAGGGACTAATTCAATAAGATCATGGAATGACATGCAAAAGATATTTCTAGAAAAATAGAAAGATCATGATCTTAAAGAAGAAATCATTAGGATGAATCAAAAACAAGATGAGAGCCTTGAGGATATAATAAGGAGGTTGTATAATGTTAAGAGGAAAAATTACATCATCTAGGATCTGACAGACTAAAAACCCTCTTACTTAGAATAATTAGGGATGAGTGGATTGATCTCCTTGATCTTATGAGTAGAGGTGATGTATACCAATTATCATTTGAAAAAATTTGTGAAACATGCAAGCTCTTATCAAGAGGAAGGGCAAGAGTAAGTAAATCAACATCAATATTTCTTCATAACTTTAAAAAATAAATTCGTAGAAATCTAAGTTCAAAAGTAGAAATGTTAAGAATGAAAAATGAGGAAATAAAAGATGATGATATGCGTATTTTCCATGCAGAATCACATGTTAAATATTCTCATCATTACCAAGTTTGAAGGAAGTTTACCAAGAGGACAATGGAGCAAGTCAATCGCCAAAGCAACTATGTTATGTAGCTCCAAGAGGACCATGGAAGCCTAGTCAAACTGGTATGATGCAAGAACCTAATTCAGAATTTCAATGTTATGCACATCCATCTGAAAGTAATTGGAACACACCCTTTTCTCAGAAACCTTGTCCATCTCAACCATAAAACCAATCTTGGAAACAAGATTGGAAAGAACCTTATGAGAGAATTCCACAATATCCTCAATATTTTCAACAATATCCTCCATATCTAACTCCATGTTATCCCTACCATCTACCTCCACCAACACTACTACCCCAACCACATCCATCTTAAAGATCCACTCCCACTAAAGTACCTATACCATTTCCAAACCCACACTAGGAAGCAACTCAAACCACTTACAATGCTATGGTATAACACTTCCTAACATCTCCTTTTGATCTCAATGGTATTCATCTTAGCTTAGAAAGAGTATTGCAAAAAAGAGAGTCTCTTCATGCCATTCAATGAGAAAACCAAAGAAGCATTGGTTGCACTTTGTTATAGACATTTTTGTGCCTTGCAACTCCAAGCATGAAATGTCCATAAACCAAGGGCTCCTAAGTCCCTAAAACTGTTGTTCTAACCCCTAAAGGAACAAGGTCAACAAATTACAGCTTCTCCCAGAAGTTCTCCACCAGAAACTGCTCAGAATAAGTCAAAACAGGATCATTTCAGCTGCTCCACTGGCTAGGTGCGTTGCATTGCACCTAAATACACTGTCTAGGTGCGTTGAAATGCACCCAAATGCACTATGAGGGTGCGTTGGGCGAGAAATGACAAATGGCAGTGTCATTCCACGAGGTGGAGAGACAATGGAAGCTTCCAGAATCTTCTCCTATGACACTAGCCTCACTGAATTCGACCAAGGATGAGTAATATTCCTTCAGTCTCCAAGTGGAAGCAAGAACTGATAGAGAGAAGACACTAATCAAATCACAAGATGACTCATCCTCCTTACACATATCTATATATGGATCCCTCATCCCAGAGATCCAGAGGCTGGAATTTTGCACATTGTAAGGAATTGCTGTTGGTTTTGAGACAAACATCAGAGTATTGGGTGATCCATGCTTTGTTGGAGGTGAAGAGGGGCTTCTTTGCTGGGAGGTTGATGCTGGGTCAGAAATCATCGGTTGTAACTCCTCCTGGACCTTTTCTTGTTTATCAATAAAAACTATTTGAGTTTTTCCTCCATGCTTTTGTATCATTGATGCTTGTTACATTTGTATGGTTAACTTAAATCTGATCCTAAGTTGTTTATGAATATAGATCCATGTCTTTGTATAGTGTTCTTCTTCTGTGATCTTACAGGTACTTGGTGAAGCTGGGCAAGTAAGGGAGCAGGTAGCTGGAAGCTGTCAAAGAAGAGAGAGATTGGATCAAAGAATTAGCGCAAGACACAGGTTGGTTCTTCCTATTCCTCTCTATCTATAGTTCATAAAGGAAATACAAAAGTAGTTTTTCTCTGTTTGTTTCTAAGGCAGCTGTCACACCTTAGTGGGATAGAGCAGTTCTAAATAGACACTTTTCCCGGTAACAAAATGGCGACTCCGCCGGGGAGAATGTCTAATTAGTTTGTTTGTGTATCTCTTTGTTGTTTGTTTCATAAACTTATAAGTAGCATTCGAACTGCATTTTCCATAACAAATGCAAAGTAGACATCTGCTGCTTCAATCCATTCACTGGATCTGTTTATGATTTGAACAACTGATTCACAAACTATCTGATTGCCCTTGTGATAGCTCTTAGACCCTCCTTAGATCTACCCCTGATTGTGCATTACTGATTGCTTTCACTCGGCCAAAAACCAAAGACTGAACTGCAAACTGTGACCCAGAATCCGGAGAGATTCTCGTTTCTGGCCCAGCGCAGGTACTATTAAGAGATCCTGCATTTCAACGCACTTCTCGAAAGGGAAACCTGCGCTACAATTCAGTTTCTCTGTGTTACAGGTGCGCTGATCAGACTAGCCCTGTGCAGCTGAGGTTCTTGTGCTTCATTCTTTCCAGTTCTGTCTCTGAATTTTGCTGCCTATGATCAGTATATGTCTGTTTAAAACCCCTTTTCCTTGCTATTATTCCGCCTCCTTTGTACAAAAGAACTATAGGCATTTTTATGTGTTTGTTGAGTCGTTTACAGTTTTCCATTGCAAAAGTAGAATAGTCGTACTATCGTCCTTTGATTTAGATCTGTCGCAAGTGTCGATTTCGATCATAAGAGAAATTTTGATTGCTGTTGATGGTCAATTATACTTTTACTATTGCCTTTGGTCTGAATTTGTGATCTTCTAGTGTCAAAAACGAGTATTCATTTCAAAATCGTAAACTGTCGTAATCGTCTTTATCTTTTGATTTCGAAAAGAATCTTGTTTGTGTTTTTCGCTTGAAAGTAAATTCAGATTTGTACATCAACTTTCCTTTTAGCATCAATACTAAGAAAGTCGAAAACAAATACATGCATGTGCATTTGCATATAGACAGTCTGTTTGGCTTGATTTAGGAAAGTGCATTTACAGTGTGCTCTTTGCTCTTTGTGAAATGATTGTGTCCTTCTTTTCCTCTAGTAGCTAGGATTTTCATTGCACAAAAGAGATAAAAGTTTGTTTATCATCTTTAGATTGCATTTTAGGAATTACATCTACATCTCATGGTGAACCCAAAAGGAAAACTTCATAAGCAAGATCAACTTAAAATAAATTCAATGAATCTAACAACGCTTTTGGAACTTAATGCACAACATTTAGAGGTCTAGGCTAGAGACGTATTCCGGTGTCGTAAAGCCTGGTAACTATTGTCCTCACTGATGGTTGGGTTATTCCTCCACTTTGAGACGATAAGTGCCAGTACGGACTTGTTCTCCCACGTACCGTCGAGTATATTTTGGGAGACCCCTATAGGCTTAAATCCTTTATCCTTAGGAAGCTGTGTCTGCCGCCCTACCCATCACAATGCACTGAACACAGCATTCGGGAAGATTGACTGCCTTACCGTAAAAAGTATTATGTAGTTTTGCGATTGGTTTGGCACTCCCTCTACCTAGATCTCCAGAGTAGTCCCTTTTGTTCCTTTTCAGACTCCTTAACGGAAAAGGTCCATCTGAGCACTTGTCACTTCAGGCTCATTAAAAATCGAAGGCGACTAGAGTCATCTTTTGTTTTTTCTCGACTCTTAAAAACTGAAAAAACAAGTTGTGTCAAAGCGTCTAAAAATTTATTTTAAACGGAATATTCATTACCCCTTTCCTACGTTGATCTTGGGTTGAGAAAATGGAGTCCACCAACCAAGGAATTCCCCTTGGAGGAAATCCTAATCCCTTCTCCTCTTGGGGAGATGTTGGTGCACCCCATATGGCCACATTGTCGCTTCCAGGACTGACAATTGGTTTTCCTGTATGGCTCTTCTCAACCTCTGTCGTTCAGAACACCACTATTCCTGAACAATCGAATCAGCAATTAGACGAGTCCAAAGTTACCCACCAACCTTCTACTTCCTCTAATTCTTCCTCTACTCCTTCCTCTTCGCTTGATGGGGCTGGTCAAGACAAAAGTTAAGTTCCTAAGGACAAGAAGGAAAAGAAGAAGAAAGAGAAGAAGAAGAAGGAGCCAAAAGCGAATGGGGGCAAACGAGTGTCGTCTAACGAAAATCCACACACTGCACCGACCAGGCCTAAATCGCCATGTGTCATTTGCAAAGGAGACCATTTTCACAGAGATTGTCCCTGCATCCCTCGGATCTTAAGGGACTGGTCTCCTCGTTTGCACAACCTGGTGTCGTCAACCTCTGATGATCATGTTGAAAACACACCGTCAACTAGTGAAAGTGAAGCCCCAGGACAAAAAGGAAAATATAGATTTCCTTGTAAACTGTGTGAAGGCGATCATGCCGTTCACCGTTGTCCCTTCTTAAACGAAGCTAAAAGAGTTTTGGATGATCGTCTGGTTTCACTGTTACGACTTCCTCCTGGATATAAAAAACTCTTGCCGAGTCCGTCACTAGTAGAAAATCCGGCTAACCCGCTCAGGTGGTCGGCTGAAGCATCTGTCATTGAAGATGAACCATCTGAATCCATACCAGACGAAAGTCAAAAGGTCGAGGTGGCAGTTGAACCGATCTTGCCTTCAGAGGTTCCATCTTCAGATGATACAATCACTGAAGAGAACAAGGATGACACCGTCCAAATTCTCTTCATAAGCACAGACTCCAACGAACATGGGGGAAATTTACCCGTTCCTTTACCGCAGGAAGGAAGTTCGTCAGAGTCGTACCCGGCCGTCTATTCGGTCCCACCTCCAAGCAACCTAGTTGTCTCCTTCGACTGGAATCAACTAGGCAGACCCCATTTACCAGCTAGTGTACCATTCCGAATTATTGTTCAAATATATAGAATGGTTATGGCTGGTACCATCATAGATGAGGGGGCTTCTGTGAGTATCCTTTCCTCAACTACTTGGAAAGCGCTTGGTTCGCCATCGCTTTTGCCTAAGATGAGAAATCTGATAGGCTTTGATAAAGGAACCAGTCAACCGTTAGGGATCCTTCCCGATGTGCCCATTACATTGAGAGGGAAAACCGTTCACATGAATGTAATGGTAGTTCAAGGACCCCTGGATTACAATCTACTCCTTGGGCGAGACTATATTTATTGCATGAGAGCCATTGTCTCATCACTCTTTAGAGTGATGTGTTTTCCGCACAAAGGAAGAGTGGTCAAGCTCGTGGACCAGCTTTCATTTCCCAGATCACGCATAGCAAATAGTCATATGCCATCCCTGAATGGTCTTTTCACGCAAGAAATGTCTCAATCTCCAGTCCGTCCTCCCGATGAGCGCAAGTGATTCAGAGGGACATGACTGAAACCCAGGGGGCATGCACCCTCGTCTACTTCGGCAGGAAAACTTCGGGTATAGGGTAGGTTTCCGCGGGAGAATATGACTAGTCTGTACCCCCGTCCGTGATTGGAAGAGGGGGTTATTCTAGAACAAGATTCTTTTGTCAAAGTTATGTGAGTTAGCGGGCATCGCCGCTCACCTTTGTTTATTTCGGTAGACATCGCCAGAGGTAAATAGAACTATCTTTGGGTAACCTGTAAGAGGTAGGCCTCTCCCGGTAAAACAAATGTTTTAGCGGAGAGAAGTAGAGGTAACATTGAAACTCTGTCTTATACCTGGGGGCATGCAAACCTTTTGGAATGCAAGCGAAGAGCGACTATTTATTTTTTAAATTTTTAGGACCTCTAACCCTTTAAACTCGTAGGATTGGTCGTTTCCTAACTTGCATAAAGAAAGGATGTGGGACAAAACTCTAAAAGTTGCCGTTTTTATGTGAGACATTCTTATCACAAGACTGGATTAATCGAGCAGTTTTAGCACATAGTTCAAGCTCGTTAAAAAATAAACACAAGACATGAGCAAATGCTTCCACCTGCGTTTAAGCTCATTAAAAAAATGAACTATTCCCCGGTAAATAATCATCGTGAATGTAGTACTTCAGCCGTTAAAACCTTGGTCGTGTTTGCACCGTCACCTCCATTTTTCATTGGCCGATCATTCACCTCCACTTGATTGTTTACCCATTTTGAGGAACAGCTGTGAAGAGTGATTTCACTAGCCATCCTTGTGACACTGCCGTGATTGGAAAATTCCAAACCTTACCTGGAATCAGCTGCTACCCATTTTATCACTCGCTCCTCAAAAGACGAGTCTTCTTTAAGCTCTTTTCAATTGACTCGTAAAATATGAAAAGATTGCCGAGCCATTGGCCTCTCCAGCTCGTTAAAGGGACAATAAGTGCTATCCCTCCTCTAGATTTTAAACTTTTTGGACCTGAGGGATTATTGCACAAAAAGATCGAGCGCTTGTTTTGTTCGGCTCGTTAAAACTATCGAAAATTCATCCCTTCTGTATTGTTTTATACTTTTTCGGACTTAAGGGATTAGATGACGAAAAAGGAATTTTGGAGTTACCTTTACGTACCTTTTCAGACTCTCTAAAATTGAAAAGGACCGAGTTATCTTTGTCGTTAAACTTGTTAAAAAGATTAATAGCGACAAACTTGTCTTTAGACGAGAACGAGTTTCACTATCGCTAGGCTCGTTAAAACATAGCGATGGGTTTGCCCGAAGGGAAAATTATAGAACAAGCATATGTTATCCTCCTCAAGCTTAACAAAAATAAATAGGTACTGGTCAGCAATGACTGGGGAAAAATTGGGAAGAAAACTCAAAAGAATCTTTATTGGTAGCAAGTCGCTCTTGAACATGACACTTCCACTCCGTGTCCGAGTCGGGTTGGGTTGTTTCATTCACTGGTCACATCGCCATGGTCACACCATACCATCCACATTTGGGGTTAATGCTACCAATCCATCACATCAGTGTCGCCAACATGTTCAAGAGAAGTCATCCAGAGAAGCCACCTGTGTCCCACCCACTACCATACATTATACTCCATTTTTTCATGACCGCCACCCTGAACCGTATATCATCAGATCATCTTCACCTCCATCAAAATCATTTGCTCCGTTCCGTGTCATTGATGTGGGATTCATTAAGGCCCTCCTGTGATGGATCACTTCTTGTCGACATCAGCTCATTATCCAAGAAGTTGGTCTAGGAACACCCCATTCAGTACTTTGAAGCTTGCATGCCTCAATGGCAAGTTTCTCACTTCCGGCGACAGGTTTACATCAATGACCTTCGACCAAAAGATTTTGCGTGGTGTTCGATGCCAAGTCCTTTATTCACACAACGTGAGTTGTACTGCAGTACCTTGAGGATCATTATCCTTATCGGTGATTCCTCTCGTGCTTGTTAATAGTTTACATCATTGACTGGTAATCAAGCGATGTCTTTCCATGTTCGACTTCAAGACATTTCTCACATGGATCGACTTGTACTTTGAGTGAAGATCGGACGAGATTGAAGACCTCGGATCTAATTTCATCCATTCGGGCTATGATATATATTCAGGGAAATAAAGACATTAAATGTACAAGCATTGCAGCACAGATAATCATCCTACCAAAAGGATGATGGCTCTATCAGAATCATCAGTCTACACTCAGATGATTGTCTGTCCTATGTACATAAAAATGAATTTATAAAGCTGAGCATGGGAATGCCCGCCTTAGCTAGGTCATGAAAATAGTATGAAGATAATGTATTGTATTGTATCTTATTACAGGTCTCCTCCCAGCATTGAAAGAACTTTGGATCCTCATAATAAAGCATTTCACCCGATTAACAACCTCAAGCTTTAGGGGGCAACTTTTATAGACATTTTTGTGCCTTGCAACTCCAAGCATGAAATGTCCATAAACCAAGGACTCCTAAGTCCCTAAAGGTGTTGTTCTAACCCCTAAAGGAACAAGGTCAACAAATTACAGCTTCTCCCAGAAGTTCTCCACCAGAAACTGCTCAGAATAAGTCAAAACAAGATCATTTCAGCTACTCCACTGGCTAGGTGCGTTGCATTGCACCTAAATACACTAGATAGGTGCGTTGCAATGCACCCAAATGCACTATGAGGGTGCGTTGGGCGAGAAATGACAAATGGAGTGTCATTCCGCGAGGTGGAGAGACAATGGAAGCTTCCAGAATCTTCTCCTATGACACTTGCCTCACTGAATTCGACCAAGGATGAGTAAGAGGCCTTCAGTCTCCAAGTGGAAACAAAAACTGATAGAGAGAAGATACTAATCAAATCACAAGCTGACTCATCCTCCTTATACATATCTATATATGGATCCCTCATCCCAGAGACCCAGAGGCTGGAATTTTGCACATTGTAAGGAATTGTTGTTGGTTTTGAGACAAACATCAGAGTATTGGGTGATCCATGCTTTGTTGGAGGTGAAGAGGGGCTTCTTTGCTGGGAGGTTGATGCTGGGTCAGGAATCATCAGTTGTAACTCCTCCTGGATCCTTTCTTGTTTATCAATAAAAACTATTTGAGTTTTTCCTCCATGCTTTTGTATCATTGATGCTTGTTACATTTGTATGGTTAACTTAAATCTGATCCTAAGTTGTTTATGAATATAGATCCATGTCTTTGTATAGTGTTCTTCTTTTGTGATCTTACAGGTACTTGGTGAAGCTGGGCAAGTAAGGGGGCAGGTAGCTGGAAGCTGTCAAAGAAGAGAGAGATTGGATCAAAGAATTAGCGCAAGACACAGGTTGGTTCTTCCTATTCCTCTCTATCTATAGTTCATAAAGGAAATACAAAAGTAGTTTTTCTCTGTTTGTTTCTAAGGCAGCTGTCACACCTTAGTGGGATAGAGCAGTTCTAAATAGACACTTTTCCCGGTAACACACTTGATGAAGAGAAGACATCAGAATTATTGATTGAGAAAGTCCTCTCATGTTCCCCATCAGATCCTCCATGCATTCAAAAGAATAATTTGTAAAAAGAGGAATATTTGAATGTCATGGTAGAAGAAAACATGAAGAATGATCTAGATACGTAGGTAAACCAATGGCATCAAAGATATATTGAGGTTTGGTTCTAGAAAATCAACAAGATGGAGCATCACTCTCTTCTTCAATTGTTCTTGATATTTGTTATAGCTCCAAATCTCACTCTTATGGTTTGTGATGCTGCACTTATGGCCTAGGGCAACCCCTCCTTCCAGACCTGGTCCAAAAATTTAAAAAACAGTGTTTTATTCCCTGTACGCGACTTTGCCCTGTGTTAAACGCGTGTACACGCGGGTCTGTCATACCCAACCCGCGTGTATCTATTAAAACGCTTAAAAAAATATAATTTCCTCTTTTTCGGGCGGTGATCGCGGGTTTACCTGCTGGATCACCTGTTAGTGCCCGTGGCCCAACTGTTCCCAACCAACTCCTAACTAAAAAACTACTTTGGAGAGGGTATAAAAAGACATCAAAGGGAAGGCCAAGGGGAGAGAGAAAGGAGAGCAAGATTATTATGCTGAGATTTTTCCCTTAGACCAGGTCTGAAATCCTTGGTGCATCCTGCACTTCCCCCATTTTGCATAGGAAACCCTTGTTTCCATGTGTATTGGTGATCATTCATCCTTGACATCATCATTGAGTAAGACTTGGAAGGAGCTCTTGTTGGAGGCTGGAGGCTGGAACGAATCTGGGAGGAAGCTTGCTTGGAGCCTGCTGAAGGTGTTCAGGTGATATCTTTCCGATATATGTACTTTATTTGCCTTTATATATAAAGAAACACGTCTTTGTTCCCGAATAATCTTTCTTTATGCTTATGAGATTCTTGTGTTGAATTCTTATGAAAGTGGTTACTTAAAGATTTTTTATAACTAACTTTATAGCATAAAGATGATTTATACATAAACTTCTATACATGTACTGTTGTGTTCTTCGATTTGTTTGTCTTGCAGGTCAGAGAAAGAAGAAGGGAACTCCAAGAAGGGTTTGCACCCTAACGGTCTTCTCGAACGTAGGACCTTAGGTATGTACCCTAAACATTAGAATTTGCTTAAAAGTAAAAAAGATGGCTGTGTGTGTGTGTTTCTTTGTATAAGCAATTTTCAGTCTGGTAGAGTCTCAGCCCAAAGGACTCTAGGGGTACTTTCCCTTCAACCAGAATTGGCGACTCCGCTGGGGACAACACTCTTGTTGTTCCTAGTTTGGGTAGTCCTCAAGCCAATCAAGGCTCAGTCCCTTTGTTTGTTGGTTCTGACTGTCTGATATTTTCTTGAACTCCAAGCTTTTCCAGTTTTTCAGTTTGTGTTTTTTATTTTTCTTGAAACACTTCATATACGCACTTTTTCTGGATTACAGAAGCGTATATACGCAAGTTGCACTAAGTAAACCCGCGTATACGCAGGTTTCCTTAGTTACAGTCGCGTGTACACGCATTCTGCAAATAATTGCAGGCGCGTATATCACATAATTTTCAAGATTTATAATTTTTCTTTTGCTGAATGTCTGTTTGGTGGTTTGGGTCAGTTTAAAGCAGTCAAGTCCCAGTGACAGTTCTCTGTTTAACAGGGGGCATCTTGTTTCGAACTCTTTCTAGGAGTGCTAGTCTTGTTTTTCGTTGATTGCAAGCGTCATTGATTTTTGACACACAAGGTTTCTGTTTAAGAATCTTGATTGCTCTGTTTCGGCAGAGTGGGAAGATTGTCTTAAAATCTTTGTGTCCATTTTGTTTTCATGACATTTGTGTTTGCTTAACGAAATCATTTTTATGACCATTTGCTCCTTCATTTCGGGAAAGTTGTTTGTTACCATTTCCTTGAAACTTGTCTTTTGATTTCTTGGACTTTCATTGCTGCTTTTGATTGTCAAAAGCGATTTCGAACACATTTTATTTTTGTTGAGTTCTCATCATTTGGAAGGTGTCAATTCACAAAAGTGTTTGGTGGCTTGTTTATCAATCATTAGTGTCAGTTTTTTTTGAGAGTTTTCCTTTGAAAAAGACTTTTTGGTTTGATTGAAAGAAAATCTTTTGAAAGTTTTTGAGTTTCGCTTTCTTAAACTTGCTTCTCATCTGATTTCCTTTTTTGCGAAGTGAAAGTGCTTTGTTTTTTATCTTAAAACTTGTTTTTATTGTTTGGACGAAATGATTAGTAACAAATCATCTTCTATCTAAGCATTTCAGTGGCAAGACAAAATTTGGTAAAGCAGCAACTTTCCTTCTTTGTTTTTAGAGTAGTCTTTGAATCGTGCATCCACATTTAGTTCTTGCATTAGGGAAAGATTTGCATCTCTTTTTAGGCATATTTAGTTTTGTTAGTTTTTGTGAGTGTGGAGTCTGAAAAGAAAAAGAAAAAAAAAATTTTTTACATTACAAGTGCCTTCTGAACCTCATAGAAATTGCTATTCATCGAAAACAAAAGTGCATGTGCATGTAGCTAGGTTTTATTAATTTCTTTTGCGTCCATAAAACACCACAAGTTTCACCTCCATTACCTTTGACTTAAAGAACAGCCTAATAAAATCAAGCGCTTAATTAAAATCCACTAGAACTTTTTGTTTTAGTTATTACACCAACAAGTTTAGGATTTTAGGGCCTTGGATTAGGCGAGTGGAGAGTTAACTCTCCAAGGCCACACAAAACGTCAAACATAAGAGTCTGATTAAAGAGAGTAAATCCAATAGCGTTAGGGAGACCAGGAAAGCTCCGGATCTGGGAGTTAAGCACGAGGGTCTGTGAAGACAGGGAAGAGAGATACCCCCTCTCCTACTTGTCCGAACTTACCTCACGACTGTTCCGCCTGGCTTCTGCGACGAGTTGGTACCCATAGTTGCCTCTCATAGGGATCTGCATAGGTGGCTGCGGAGGGGAATCCCGTGGCACCTGAGGTCGACGTTGTATCACTCTCGACAGTACTTCCGGAGGGCACCCTTGCGAAGCTTGGGGGCTTGCACCGGCGCAGACTGTTGTTAGGAGGTCAGCGTAACTTCCTCTGATACCTTCGCTGATAGGACTGGGCCCTCATCATCCCAGACTATCCTCGGAAGGCCCTTTGATTCACTTTCTCGTATTTTGGTGTCCGGTCTCAATCACCCGGAGCGGAAATACTTGAAAGTTGTTTGACTGGCTGTATCTTTAGGAACTTTTTAGTGTGTGCTCTGTGCTCCTAGTTGGCCTAGCTTTTAATTTTTTGAGTCTTTAGATAAGATCATAACAAAAAATTCAAAGTGGCTGACCGGTCTCCAAGACGGTCTCGAAGACTTCGTGGTCTCTCGCCACCTAGTTTAGAGCCTTCTCCTAGAAGGCGCAGAGGGAATACTACCGGTGGGGTCCGTCCCACGCCGGCTGACGCATCGGGGATTGATCCTCCTCTCGGGGATATTAGCGGCCAAGCAAGGCCTGGTACTTTTGAACAAGAGAGAGACGCTCCAGTCTTTTCTCAAGTTCGCTTTCAAGCGGAGGATAACGTAGAGGTAGAAGAACTTTCAGAATCATTAGTGATTCCAAATTCTCCACTACCATCTAGTTACCCAGACGTATTGCAATACGTTGGGCCTCCATTATATAGACCAGCGAGTCCAGGTTACGCTACGCGCTTACCATTTATGATCACTACTGGAAGCATGGCTTCCACGAGTGCTGCGACTCTGCAAACCCCAACATCGGTGCAAGGGGGAGGAACCATTTCCATCCCCTCCGCTTCCTTGTTCGGATCATTTGCTAGCACATCTTTGGTTGGGTCTACCTCCATTCCGTCCACGAGTGGAAATGCCCAAACCAATGCTTTTAGTACTGGTTCCTTCCTTTTTGGCACCCAATCACAGGGTATTCCGTCAGTTCCGTTCAATGCCGCTACGTCCATGATGGGCGGATCGGCTTCATTTCAGGGTTTTCCTTTTGGAAGTGGTCATATTCCACATTCCAACCCAACGGTAGGATCCATGCCTTTTTCTTCAATAGGACAAAGCAGCAATCCTTTCCAAGGTTGGAATAACCCTGGGGCTAGTAACGCAGGAACTGCGAATCCATTCATTGGCCAACAAGGAAGTAGGCCGTATTCCACGGTTAGCATGTTTCAAAGTATTCCTCCCCTCGCTTCGGCTTGGAACCCATATCAGGGGTTATCGACTCCTTACAATTCTTTAAGAGGAAACTTTGCAAGCTATGGAGCTTATACGGCAGGAGTTGGTCAAACTCCGAATTTTGCTGGACCACAAGGCTTGCCCTTTGGTTCAGCTGGTTCTACTGGTCACTTGGGGCAGCCTGGTGCCTCTCAAATCCCAGGACAATCTTTTCAGAACTTGGGGAGTTCTGCCCAGTCTGGGTGGAATCCCCTAGGTCCTCCTAGGCTTCCATTTCTGGCAACGTTAAACTTGCCAGATCTCACTAAGCTAACGAACGACCCTATCAGATACAATCCAGCCTGGCCTCCGGTCCCAACCAAACTCCCTTCGGACATCCCAAAATTCGAAGGGAAGAGTGGTGAAGATCCGGGCGATCATGTAACCACATTCCATTTGTGGTGCTCATCTAACTCCCTCATCGAAGATTCGGTTAGGTTGAGACTTTTTCAGCGCACCTTGACTGGTAATGCGGCTAAATGGTACATAGAGTTGCCAGGGGGCAGCTTTACATCGTTCGCAGACTTAGCTAATATCTTCTTGAATCACTTTCAGTTGCCTGTCCGCTATGATGCCGGAACTGAACTTCTGGCTACCTTTCGTCAGGATAAGGCAACCCACATTTCTGATCACATACAGGAATGGAGACGGAGAAAAAGGCTCATTAAAGCCGAAATCCCTCCGGAGTACCGTCTAGAGTGGTTTTTGAAGTCTTTGCAACCTGAGATCTCCAAGGATGTCTCCATGTCTGGGGTCTATTCTGAGGAGCAAGCCATTTTCAGGGCCCAGCAGTTAGAACTGATCTACTCTCAGTCTGGGATCCTCCAAAAGTACTTGCCAGATGCTCCTGGATCTAAGGTTGATTTAGCTAAGCCAAAGCCAGGTCCGCATGCGGATGGTATCGTGGGGTCTGTAGACTCGACTACAGTGAACTTGTTGAATCAATTGCAGCAGTTGTCATTACAAACTGCTCCTAACAACCAAGTCACAATGTCTAATCCTCCTGCTTCCCAAAATTCTTCCATTAACGCCGTCCAATCCGATAACCCCAAAGGAAATCAAAATTCCAATGGGAAAAAGAAAGGACATGGTAAAAAGAAGAACTCGGATGGGAAGCCCGATGCAAATAAATCCGGCAACAACGCTGGTGGTGGTAAGGGTGAGTCGAGAAAGAAAGTCAAGTTTCCTTGCAAGTTATGCAGTGGGGACCATCTAACTCATCTTTGCCCTAGAATCGAAGACGCTCAGCGCTTGTTAGCACAGCAAGGGACTTCTAGTTCGCAAGCTGTGTTGACTAACCCGTTTCCCCAAGGGCAGCAACTTCTTGCTGGCGCAAATTCGAATCCTGGTACCTCCTCAGGGGGCAACCAGGAAGGGGAAAAAGCATCAAATGTTTTTATGATGGGTTCAAACGTTAACGTGACTACTCGGTCACGTGATTATGGTGAAGCCGAAACATCTAAGGATAAAACGGTTCCCGGAAGTAATGACCTTCATATTGAGCGACCTCCTGTTGAGACTGTACCTAGGATACCGAAAGGTTCCGCCAAACGCGCGACAATTAACCCCAATGCTAGAGCTGCTCAAAATTACTCCATTGTGGAGGATTTGGCTCAAAGCCCATGTGCTATGTCCGCTTTGGAAGTTCTCCAGTCGTGTCCGTCTCAGAGAAGTGCTTTACTCTCCGCCATTGGAGCAGTCGATTCAGCTAACTCTCTAGTGCTCTCTTTTGACATGTCAAATGTCAAAAAGAGACTCCCTCATCATATGGCTTTTCAAGTAAAGTCAACATACCGGAAAATCAATATTTTTCGCACCGTTATAGATGAAGGAGCTTCCACATGCGTCATGTCCATGTCTTGTTGGAAGGCTATTGGTTCACCTTCGGCTGTTCCTTCACCAACCGTCTTAACTGCATTTGATGGCCATTCTCACAAGCCGCATGGGATTATCCCGGCCTTTCCTATATGTGTTGGAGGGAAGGTCGTTAATATCGAAGTTGAAGTCGTAGATGCTAACCTAGACTATAATCTCCTATTAGGAAGGAACTGGGTGTACGAGATGGAAGCCGTTGTTTCGACTTTGTTTCGTGTCATTTGCTTTCCTCATGAGGGGAAAATCGTTAAGGTTGATCAATTGGACTATGCTCCAATCGATCCTCAAGCAACCTCCGACTCTACTGTTCCTTTGGTGGATAACCCTCGCCCGCCAACTGAGAATTTAGGAGTAGGGATGTATTCCTCATTGATGGGTACGTTTGATCTTCCCTCTCCTTTTGCAAGAATCAATGCTATTTCATCATCCAAGGAATCTTCTCGAGAGGGGTTCTTCCGAACTCATCATTTTTCCGACCCTTGGACCTTGCCTTCACCTACGACCACATTAGTTGAAGGGCAGGTTAATGGAATGGCGTTTCCTATATCTGCAGCTGAGCTTAGATATCAGGCTATCGTAGACTCTGCAGATAACCATTCTACTCCCTTTTCCGAAGAGGAGCTAGATGGTCATGTGGCCCCCGCTTGGAGCTTTGATTCTAACTCTGCCTTGGACTGCTTAGATTCGGTTCTACCTTCTGAAGAAGCAATCCTCGAAATTATGATGGGTATAGATCGACCTTGGGAAGACTTACACCATCGCTCATATTTTCTTCCTCCATTGCAGGAAGTAGAATCTAGATTCTCCGAGCTCGTTGGTAGTGATGTTTGTACGGTATCGAACCCTTTGGCTCCAACACACACACGTGCTGAAGGTAATATGTCGGTAATCTCAAAAACGATACCTATAAACATCTCTAAAAATCCTAACATCATCGAGAATATCTTCATCGGAAGTGAGTGTTCCCCTGAAGAAATTCAAATTTACACCGACCTATTCAAGGAATATCGTGATGTATTTGCTTGGTCTTATGAGGAAATGCCCGGCATTGATCCTTCTATAGTCCAACATGAGATCAAGACGTACGAAAACGCAAAACCGATTCGTCAAAGGCTTCGGCCGGTTAACCCTAGGAAAGCAGCGGCTATCAAAGCTGAGGTTGAGAAGCTGCTAAGGGCGAGTTTTATATACCCTGTTCCTCTTACGGATTGGGTTTCGAATCCAGTCCCTGTGGACAAAAAGCAAGGAACAATCCGCGTATGCATCGATTTTAGGGACTTAAACAAGGCTTGTCCAAAAGACAATTACCCCACGCCATTTATTGATCAAATTATTGACGAGTGTGCGGGTAATGCGATTTTCTCCTTTATGGATGGTTTCTCAGGTTATAATCAAATCTCTATTCGTCCTGAGGATCAGCATAAGACTGCCTTCATATGTCCCTGGGGTACCTTTGCATATCGAAAGATGCCCTTCGGTCTTAAAAATGCTGGAGCCACCTTTCAGCGGGCCATGTCTTACGCTTTCCACGACATCAAACATATCATCGAGGCATACTTAGATGATCTCGCTGCTCGTTCTCGAAAGAGAACTGATCATCCTAGTCATCTTCGATTAGTCTTTGAGCGATGTCGTTTTTACAAAATCCGATTGAATCCTAATAAGTGCGTTTTCGCGGTTACATCAGGTCGGTTGTTAGGGTTTATAGTTTCCAATGAAGGGATTCGGGTTGATCCCTTCAAGGTTGAGGCAATAGTTCAGTTGCCTCCCCCGTCTTCAATTCGTCAACTTCAAAGTCTTCAAGGGAAGGCCAATTTCTTAAGAAGGTTTATAGCAAACTATGCCGAGATCACTAAAGGGTTCATGTGTTTGCTACGGAAAGGAGTTCCATTCCTGTGGGACGACTTTGCGCAGCGGTCGTTTGATGCTTTGAAAAAGGCATTAGTCTCTGCCCCGCTTTTGAGTCCACCGGATTACGGTAGAGACTTCCTCTTATATCTCGCTGCAGCAGAATCTACCATTGGTATGGTTCTAGTTCAGGAAGACGATGCTCTTGTCGAGCACGTGATTTATTATTTGAGCCGAGGCTTGATATGCCCTGAACTCCGCTATTCTCCTGTTGAGAAGTTGGCCTTGGCAGCAGTCCATGCTGTCCAGAGGCTCCGTCATTACATTTTGCTACGCAAAACTTTTGTCTTAGCGGCGGTCAATCCATTCCAATTTGTCCTCAGTAGGCGAGTGATTGGGGGCAAATATAATAGATGGATAGTCATTTTACAAGAATTCGACCTCGAGTTCTTGTCTGCCAAGTCTAAGAAATCTATGGTCTTCGCGGAGCTAATTTCTGAGCTTCCTTGTGGAGAGGATGTTGTTTATGAGGAAAGTTTACCCGACGAACATATATTCCTCATCTCTTCACAAGACCCTTGGTATGGAGATATCATTGTTTATCTCCAGACTTCGAAGTTTCCCTCTACTTCCTCCAAGGATGAACGTCGCAAGTTACGTCACCTGGCTAAAAACTATGTTATCATTGGTGACACTTTATACCGTCGAGGGGTTGATTCAATTCTTCGACGTTGTTTAACCTTAGAGGAAGCAGAGTCTGTTCTTAATGATTGCCACAGTGGAGCTTGTGGTGGTCATCTATCCGGGCTTGCCACAGCCCAGCGCATCTTACGTGCCGGCTACTTTTGGCCTTCACTCTTTAAGGACTGTGTGGAAGCGGTAAAACGCTGTCACCCATGTCAAATTTTTACTCGCAAGATGCGCGCGCATCCAGCTCCCCTTTTTCCCGTTGTCACCGTCGGTCCCTTTACTAAGTGGGGTATTGATTTTACGACTTGTAATCCGCCTTCAGCGGCAAATCACAAGTACATTATCGTGGCTGTAGACTACTTCACGAAGTGGGCTGAAGCCATGCCTACTTATAAGAACGACAGTGACACGGCAGCTTTGTTTCTTTTCAATCAAGTTATCTCAAGATTCGGTATCCCAAGAGAGATTGTCACTGACCATGGCGGTCATTTCCAAAATCAGCTAATGTCCGAATTGGCTTTTAAATTAGGTTTCCGTCAAGAGCATTCGTCTCCTTACTATCCTCAGGCCAATGGACAGGTCGAGGCGGTCAATAAAACTCTTAAGACGATACTCCAACGGACAATCGATAAAAATCGGTCCAATTGGCACATTATGTTGTATCCGGCTCTTTGGGCATACCGAACCTCCGTTAAAACGGCTACTGGTTTTACTCCTTTTCAGTTAGTTTACGGGGTGGAATCTATCTTCCCGGTCGAATGTGAAATTCCATCTCTGAAATTGGCTGTCGAGCTTCTTCCTGAGACTTCGAGTCTCGAGGAGCGCCTAGTTCATCTGGAACATCTCGATGAGCAGCGTCGAGATGCCGCCACGACGAATGAGGCCCATAAGAAAAGGGTCAAAACTCAGTATGATAAGTCTGTCAGACCTCGTGTTTTTTCTGAAGGTGACCTTGTCTTGGTCTATGACCAAGATAAGGACGCCTTGGGGGCAGGCAAATTCAAGCCTATGTGGTACGGTCCTTTCATTATCAAACGAGTCTTAGAAAAAGGATCGTATGAGTTAATTGATTTCGAAGGAAACAAGCTGGCGGAGCCCCGAAATGGGCTCTATTTAAAGAAGTATTTTGCTTAGTTTTACCAGGCAATGGCTTCTTTGTATTTTATGTATATTTGTACATATCTTATCGAGCGTTTTTCTGATATCAGCACTTTTGGTCTGCTTTGGCAGGTGTTGATGGATGATTTGGTTTATTTTGGATTCGCCGATGGTGCTAGTCGGCACACTCGGAATCTTGCTTCCGCAGCTTGGGTACTTTATTACCCAACTGGTCAGTTGATGACATCGAGAGGCGTGTGTATCGGTCCTGCTTCAAACAATATGGCCGAGTATACAGCTGTTATCAATTTATTATCCGAGGCAATCTCTCATGGGATCAACTCGTTGGTAGTGTATCTTGATTCTCAATTGATAGTGTCTCAGTTAAATAACATTTATCGGGTTAGAGATCCATCATTATATCGCCAATATTTAAGGGTGAGGTTGTTGCAAAGATCATTTATTTACATTAATTATTTGCACATTCCAAGATCTCAAAATTGGTTAGCTGATTCTATCGCTAATCAAGCATTAGACTGGCATATCAATCATTCATCATCATAAAATCATGCATCAAAAAGTCAAACTGTATATATATATATATCGCAAAGCGTCTCGAGTGTACATATGTGTGTCCAAAAATATACAAAATTGGGACTCAAATGCCCATAATCATGTCAGGCATATCTAATGCCTCGGCTCTGGATGAGCAGCTAAATAACTAACTATAGCATTGGCCACGCGCCGAAAAACGCGAACCCAGTCACGTGGCATCCCAACCACATGACGCTGCATATCTGGAGGAAGGTCCTCTATCTCGGCCATCGGTACTTGATAGCTCAATCTCGCCAAGTGTCGCTGGACATTGGCGAGGGTCCTTTCCGCATCCGCAGCCGCCTCTTCGGCTCCTCGGCCACGCCGTCCGTCATTTGAATCTCATCAAAAAAAATATATTTTTCAAAGTTCATCATTATGCTTGAAAAATCCTAAAAATCATAAAAATCAAAAAAAAAAAAAAAAAAAAAAAAAAAAAAAAAAAAAAAAATCTTACCGATCTCGCCCCATGCTGCATCTGGTGGCAGCACTAGGTCAGGATCTCCTCGAAAATCCAGTCCAGCATAGGGGTAGTCATCTATGGCGATGATCTGTTGCTCCCACCAAGCAAAAAAGTCGTCGTCGAATGCATTCCTGGGCACTTCCCCACCCCCCAGACGTTTCATCAAGTCAGCCCACCGGCCCATACGTGGATCACGTGGACTACTGATGGGAACAGCTACCCTGGGGCGGAGTGCAGGAACCTTCTCGAAGAAAAACGTGCATAAAATGGTTCCGTACCCAAAGTTCTTGGTCTGTCCCTTCCTGATAGAAGCAAGCTGCTCCTTCATGTTGGCAAGTAGAGGAGTACACCAGTCAAACACCGTGGTGAGACAGTCCACTGCTACGCTCATGTTTACCCGTGATGCCTGATGTAGCGAAGATGACCCGTTCACTCGAGCTATGGTGAACAGGATTATCCGCAGTGACAAACTCGCCACGTGTGGGATCGAGATCTGACTCCCGACCTTCCGATGACCTGGGCAGTAAAGTTGTACATAGTCGTCTACGCTGAGACTATTCCGGGTCCTGCCCCGGGAGTGGACTACCTCTCCCCTTCGGGAAAGGCCCGTGATGAAATATATATCTTCCACTTCTATCCTGAGTGGCATTTGATCAATCATAAAAGCTTCTTCCTCGACATCCCAATAATCAATAAGTCTCTCGAGCAGACGCACATTTGCTTTCATATTCGGCAACTTGAAGAATTTTAACAATCCGCATCCCCGTAAGGCATCTAATGCCTCATCATTGTCCATAACTTCATTATCTACAGCTGAGTGCTCTCTTTCACGCCATGTGAGAGTCATCCTGGAAGAAAAAATCATTTTCATCCATTAGTTTTTTGTATAAAAAATTTTCGCTGCGCACACGCGGTTTACCCTATACACAGTCGCGTGTAGGGCCGTCGTATACGCGATTTATATACATCCAACCCGCGTGTACGCCGCAGAGCAATTTTTTGCAAAAATCTAACGGTGAAACATTAATTAAACTTCCTAAAAACTATCACAATTGATTGCAAGACAAGTTTAGTGCTTACCTGGAAGTTTTCGGCAAGTTTGAACGGTTGAATAAGTCACGGGGAAAGTTTGCTCCTTTTGCTCCACAATTTGCTCTCCAAGTCAAACGGTGAAAATGGTAAGTCCAAAATTTCTTTTTATAAGTTTTGAAAATGCAAAATTTTTTCAAAATTTTATTTTGTTTGGTTTCATGTCACTTTTAACTTGGGAGCTTGGAATGTCGAGATTGAGTTGTTTTTCAGGACATTTTGGACATTTTTCGACGGTTCGAGACGGTTCCATGACTGCTGACCCGTCATGGCAGGTATCGTGTTCTCACTGGCATATAGGTTAGGGACACCATTTTTCCGTTGCATTATGCATACTAGCCTCCATCTGACCGATACATCTGCCGTAGGGTCGACCCCATCATGTTATGGTTCGCAAGCCATTTTCACTCGCCGATTCTTTAAATCATGACATGATGGTAGAGCCATCCTTTTACATGGGCATCCTAGTTAGCACCTCACTGACATTTGTTGCCCATGCTGCTTCGTTTTGAGTAGGCTCGGGAGTCCTCTGTAGTCCCGCCATGACTTATGCGTTGAAGACTCATTCTTCCTTGCTTCTTCGCTTCGTTCTGGCCTTATACCCTAGAGGCTCCTATGTGTGTTGAGTTGTACTTCTGCATTGCATGTTGACCATTTGCACCTTTTGGCCTATAGCCGGCTTCACTTGGACTCGTGTTTAAGCCCACTTTTGACCATGACGTCTGCAAAAATCAACCTTGCATACCCTTGACCTCTGCAGCTTGGCATACCCAGATCCGTGGAAGGGACATACCTCTGAGTGTCACTGACCAGTTTTTCACCTCCCTGCATTGAGCATAGGAACGTTCCGTTCCCAGGAACTAGAGCATCTGTTTCACCGACACTCGTTCTTTCCACTGTACCATAGCATTCTTTTATTCTTTTTCCGGCTTATCAGAAAAAGACAAAAAAATTAAATATTCCAAAAAGAGCGGGAACAGGGACATTACTTCCATTTATTGTTGGCAGCTAGAGTCAGTCATGTCGCCCTTGAACAAAGCACTCAAAACAAAGTCTCCTCCGCATGGGTGGGATTTAGTTTCACTTAGGTAAGCCATAACCTTGTTATCGAGTCAGTTCTCCCCCGATTGGTTATCTCTTCCAATCATATGGAGGGTTCGTTCGTGCCTCCTGCATGACGAACTTATACAGATTCATTATATGCTGCCACATAGTCACATTGAGTCGTGCTTTTGTTCAAGGGAAGTTAGCCTGAGTCGGCCTTTCTGCGGTGTCTCTTGACTCATTTTTCAGTCGGCCATCCCTGGTTGTCAGTGTCATGTCTATCATCACATCAGTTATATTGGTCCTTCACTCGTGCCGGTTTGAGAAGGTCCCCATTGACTTCTTGCTGGCGGGTCTTGTCCTTATCGACGACGACACATTGCTTTGAGGGCAGACCTAGAGACCGCACCCTGGCCCTATTTTCATTATTGATAGGTCACCTTGTGCTCAGCATCGATCAGTATCATGGGTCTTTGACTGAGTGGTTTCCCTTGTGTTCGACATCAGCGTACATTATCACACATTGGGATTCATGCAGTACCTTGGTTTCCATTTGACCCTATTGGTGGATACCTCGCCTCTGTGTCAGCTTTCATTATTGGTTGGTTCAGAGGGTTTCTGCCGTGCGCTAGCCACATCTTGTGTACGCCGGAAACGTACTTCGGTTGGGTTACTACATCTTTTTCGTCCGATTCCTTCCACATTATTGGCCTACGGGTTACACTCGCGCTAGATTGATGGAGGATGCCTTAATGCCTTCCTTCTAGCGGATCTTTCCCTATCGACTCCGACTCATTGCTCTGGGGCAAAGATCTAGAGTCCATTTGGCAGTACCTTGGGGTTTGCAGTCATTAGTGGCAGATTCCTCGCTATCGACAGTGGGAAACCATCATTGTCTCCTGATTGATAGATTCTTACAAGTGTTCGACTTCAGCTCATCTATTCACACTTGTTAGATTGTACTGGGTACCTTGACGCTCATTATCATTATCGGTGGGTAGTCTCGCGTTTGTTAACGGTATACATCAATGACCGGTAATCAAACGATTTCTGACATGGTCGACTTCAGATCATTTATTCCCATGGTGTAGAAATGTACCACGGCGGTCGGTGAAGACCTCAGGTTGTATCAGCATTCATTGGTTCACTTGACAGTTGCTCCTGTTGCTGCTAGTTGATACCATTCCACCTTATATGTTGCAGTCAGTCATGGCGACATTCTATATGCTGGCACCTGAGTTTGCAGTGTAGTGCCATCCTATTCCATCATGTTCAGTTGGTACCTTATGGGATCAGTCTTTGATTTCAGTGATCCGTTGCATCTTTCAGCATCATTGACAGTTTTATATGTGATATTCAGACATGTACTTACTCATTATGATCAGATGATCCATTATGTATTTTTACAGTCATTTATACTTGTATACTTAGTGGATCCGCTTGTACTTGATATGCGGACATGCTTTACTTTTCCTGAGTATGGGTATGCCCGCCTCAGACAGTGTTTCTTTCTGATCTCCTTTCGGTGGCTTGGCAGGCTGAATTCTGGTGAAGTCCTCCTCGGTTTTTCGGCAGAGTTCTTTTCCTTGTACTTACTTAATGTATTTCGGCCATCATGTTCCCCTTCTAACCTCATACATTAGGGGGCATCTGTTATAGCTCCAAATCTCACTCTTATGGTTTGTGATGCTACACTTATGGCCTAGGGCAACCCCTCCTTCCAGACCTGGTCCAAAAATTTAAAAAACAGTGTTTTATTCCCTGGTCAAAGTCAAAGCATTTGGTCTTTGAAATTTAGGTACATGTCAAAACATATATTTCAAGCCTACATATTAGTATATCTGTCATCCTGATGTGCACTTGGCTCCATTGGAAGTATTCTTATATTTGAAAGAGACTTTGTTTTTCAAGTAGAGTAGGATAGAAAAAGAAATTAAAAATGAAAAATAAGAGGAAAAAATATCAGGTGAAAAACTCATTTGAGGCACGTAATATTGACTCATTGATTGAAAACCTCCATGAGGCAGTTAATGGGTTGGAAAAAATAAAAAGAAGAGAAAAAGAAAAGATCCTTGCTGAATACCTCCGTTGAGGCACCTAGGCATGCCTACTAGTTGAAAACCTCATTGAGGCAGCTAGTAGGCCTAAAAGAAAAAAGAATGGGAAAATGAAAAGAAAAAATTATTTTCTCCATGTATCTCTCTCTAATTAATGCAAGTTCTCTCCAACATTTGCAAGAAACAAGAAGAATTTAGCACCAAAGGGAAAAACATTGATAAAAAAGATAGTCGAAGAAAGTCAAACTTGGACTTTCTCCACCTTTTCTCAGATGCTACAATAAGACCAAGGCAATGCCAATCCATCACCCTCATCTATTTCCACTATCCATCCAACATTCCCAATATTTTCCCATTCATTTTCCTCATAGTCCTAAAATGGTAGAGGAGGGCCTGCTTTGCTACAGGAAGACAAAATACACAAAGAAGACAATTATTTTTATCATATCTTTAAAAACATGCATACATTTGTCAATATTGTCCATGGGGAGATGCATATGGATAATGGTAACATGTTCAAGAAATTTCAGAAAATTTCAGTGTAAACTTTTCAATAAATCGGCCTCCATCACCTACAACTATTTTTAATTTTTCTCCAGATTCGTGCATTCAATGTTCATGATTGTTTTTGGGGAGTTACATAATAATTATGGCAACATTCTCAAAAAATTTCTAGTCAATCCAATATACCATTTGAGATATATGGACAAAACAAGTTTGCTACAAGAGGTTGACTTGAAAGGCTACAACAAGGAACATAATTGCTACAGGAGGCGGATTTGATTGGATGAAGGGGTCAAAAGGTCCTTTGTTTTTTAGAAAAGGTTGAGAGAGGTCCCCCAACACCACTTCCATCACCCATACACTCCATCTAGCCAAAATTCATCTTCAAATTCCAATTCCTTATGAAAAAAAAAAGAGAAAATGCTTTGTCACCAATGTTTCCACCACCTACACCACATATTGATGAATTTAACCCTATCCTTATACCTCCTATGAATTTCCATCAATCCCACATGAAGTAATGAGGTCTCGAAGATGAATTAAAGTACTGCTATAGGAAGAGGATTCCTCCTGTAGTAGTATGTACAGTTCCAACATAACTCAACAACAATTCCTTTTTTCACTCACATAGCAGAAGATCTAGCCACCTTGAGCATCATGAAGCCATTTTTTAAGTTGAGAACTGGCACACCCTCATTAGGAAGAATTCCATCCACTTCACCAGTAGCATATTGGACACTAGAAATAAAATTGCACACAACAACCTCATCAATCAAAGAATCATCAAGTTATCAAGACATGTGCAGAAGTAAACACAAGAAACTATCACCTCTACAGAAGCATGGATCTATCAAAAACTCAAAAGTAGTATGCATGCCTCTCTGGCAACCATCAGGTAAGTACAGGTATGTAATATTCTTCACCTCTTCTCTTTAGCGTATTATAGCTAGAAATTTGTTGTCAATGCACGAGAGGTGAAGTTTTATAAGCTAAGGATGGGTCAACAGTCTTGACCACCCTGAACTAGTTAAGTGCAACTAACACACTCACTCATGCAATGTGTAATTTCAAAATTAAGAAGGGATATGATTATGAGGAGTGCGGAAAATAGTTAAAAGAGGAAATATGTGCAGAGGGCAAGTCACCAAAGCACTCTGAGCCACTACCACAAAAGGGAACAAAAGTACAAGGGTTATCAGACATACAAAAGGAAAAGCTAAATGTTATCAGACACTTCCTAGAGTAACACCGAGCTACTTCGAATAATTTTTGTAGTTGTTACATGAAGAGTTACACGAGAAAACAAGGCTGCTATAGGAAAAATATGGTTGCTATAGGAGACAGAGTAGGTGGTACAGGAGGCAGTTTTCTTGCTACAATATTGTACCAAGATGAAAAAATGGGTCCTATCTTGAGAATTATTGGCCATAAAACCCCAGACCTTTGAAGGAGTCTTGAAAGAAGGGGTAAGTACTTGATCTATCATCTCTTGCAAACAAAAATTTTGTGAATGTTTACAAAATTTCTCCACTAAACATCTTGTAGTAAAACCATAAAAAAATTGAATTCTGGATTTTTATTATGAGGATGATCATTATGTGGGAGAATAAACTTGTTTTGAAATTGGCATACCATTTTTAACATCAATCATCAATAGGAGGCACTCCTCCTCTTGTCATATGTTAAAATGCTAAGTGTTATGAGGATGAGCATTATGTGGGAGAATAAACTTGTTTTGAAATTGGCATACCATTTTTAACGTCAATCATCAAAAGGAGGCACTCCTCCTCTTGTCATATGTTAAAATGCTAAGTGCTCTGAAATTGATAATTGGCAGTAGGGTTCCCTTGCACACATGGACATATTTTGTTGACATGGATAGAGAATCTTTTCTAGACTTGAAGAGACAGTCATGGATGGCTCTAAAGAAGAAAAATAAGGTGTTAAAGAAAAAGGAAAGGTTAGAACATAAGGAAAAGTGCCTGAAAATCAGAACAAAGGATAAAAGGAGAATAAGAAGCAAACTAAAGAGATAACCTCCCTCCAATCCAAAAGAAACGAGCTCCAAGCCTCTTAGAAGAAGCCAAGCACTATGGAAGCCATTACCAAACAACTAAAAGAAGAATATTCCCTATGATAGGAAGGAAAAAAGTTTCTGCAAGAAGGAAGAAAGTTGCTACACGAAAGCAGAAAGTTTCTACGGAGAGTGTTGGAAAGCTACAGAACATATCAGAAAGGCCACCAAGGCCATGAATGAGGCACAACTAGGTGACTAATTTTCTTAGAGGGTTAGCAACACTTTCAACAGGTGTTATGATGGGCCTCCAAATTAGACATAAATTAAGGCCCATCTAACCATCCTTCAGCAAATTAAACCTATCTTTTTGCATTAGATGCCATATTTTTAACTTTAATATGTTCATAATGAATGGTTATGGATAATTGTATATTGGTACTTAATATTATTTGTTTTTGAAGAATAGTGTGATAATATTTTTCATATTATGAAGATTTGGAGGAGGATATAATCTAGGGACTTTCTCCCTGCTACAGGAGGATAAAGATTGGATAGTAAATCAACATGATATTATAAAATTATTGCACAAATTCTGGAGCTTAAATGATTGAGAAAATCTAGGAATGTGTTCCGTGTCATTTCATGCAGATTCCTAGCGTTGGGAACCAGATCCACTATTTGAGAGATTTTGGAGGGGAAAACCTCCTTCTTTTAAGGAGAAGTTCTCCTCATCATTTTTTATAAGTACCAATTCGAATTTTCCTCTAGGGGATGGTATTATTTAGTCTTCTTGTGGAGAAAACTTGTACTTTTGTAGCTCCAATTTCTTTTATGGCAGGGATATACTTAGATTGATTAAAATAATGAAGATTGGTACCATTTTTAGGTTCCAAATCTTGGTCTCCTTCATATGACTCTGAATATCCTTAGGATTTTCCATCCCAGGAGCATTGGATCCATTTTTTATAATTTACTTTTCTTCTTTTCACTTCTTATTCACATGCATCTCTTATTCTGATTTTTCCAATTTCTGCATTTAGTATTAATAATTTTTTGTTGTAGGATTGGGTTAAATGGTTGAAGTGAGTTCCTATGCTGATTATTTATAGAGTCAAAAGCATGATTTCATCCATGGAACAACTTTTAAAGGTTAGAGTCATCATTGAGCTACTTGGATTAGTTTACTAATTTACAAATCTAGAATTTCTGGAAGTCCCTTGTAGTAAATAGTAGTAATTTTCTACTATTTTTTAGAACATGTTAATGAGCTTCATATGAGTTTATTCCACTTGAATTAGATCATAAAAAAATTCAAGTAAAAAAAAAAATTACGCCATTGCATTTGTGCTTTATCAGGTTAGGAATTTGATAGGGTAACTAGCTCACTAGTTCTCGAATTTCTATATTTTAGACTAGTAATTTTCTGCTATTTGTTAGCACATGTGAACAAGGGTATTTTTGAGTGATTACACTTGGAATAGAGGCCTAAGACATACTAATCAATAAAAAAAGTTGTCCCATCCCATTTTCATTTTCTTTGCTTGGTCATTAGGTGAGTTAGCGCTTACTATAGCAAATTTTTAACTTCTTGTAGCAAACCTGTAACTTCCTGTAGCAAACATGTAACACCACTTTCGTTCATCAATTTTGATCCCCAATACAACTATGAATTAGTTTATATGAATAATGACCCCCAAATATGATTTTATTATCAAGTGATGCTCCTAAGTCACTCCAACCCTTCCTTTTATTCACTGCAAAAATAGAGTAGCCTTAGCTTCTTTATCACAAGTATGATGCAAGTAGATTAACCTTTCTCCTTTCATGAATTGATCAGTTAGAATTTACAAGTTGATAAAATAGCATTCTGATTTCTTTAAAATAGAGTAGCAATTCCATTTTTTCAATTAGTTTAGGCTTTCATTTCATGACATTCACTCCACTACATCAAATCAACAAAACAATGACACATTGTATGTTGCACATATAGTGTCGATACCTATTAAATTTTTATTAACCCCCAATTTATAATTAAAGTTGGTAGCCTTAGGAGTTGCAATATTCTTGTTGCAATATCGAGGCTCATCACTTTCTGACACCATTTCTGGGGAGATGCCAAAGTATGTATTGTTTTATTCCCTAGTTGATTCGTTTATTTTAGCTTTTGCAGAAACAAAAAAGATTTGCATTAGGCATATTTCATTTCAAAAATAGAAAATTACATTGAATTGTCATTCTCATTCTATATGTATATATATATATATATATATATATATATATATATATATATATATATATATATATATATATATATCCAACACCAACACCACCCCCCTCCCCCATTTGATCACATTGTATAGTAAGAGCCACATCACCATCCACTTTTGTAGGTAGGATAAGCGTAGGTGATAGAGAATGTAGAAGAAATGCATGGAGATGATGAAAATGATGAATATCCTCTTGGATTTCCCATTCAAGATACTCATGTCAGTGCACATATGAATAACATCCCTCCATATCTCCTTCCCAACTTCCATGGTATGAGGTCAAGGGATCTATAAACCTTTCTCTTTGAATTTGAAATTGTTTGTAGATCTTATGGTTACTTATTAGACTCTAAAAAATTGAGATTATTTCCAGAAACGTTGAAGGATAGAGCTCTTAAATGATTCATGAGTTTAGGGACTAATTCAATAAGATCATGGAATGATATGCAGAAGCTGTTTTTAGAAAAATATAAAGATCATGATCTTAAATAAGAAATCATTAGAATGAATAAAAAATAGGATGAGAGCCTTGAGGATCTAATAGAAAGGTTCATGTATAATGTTAATAGGGAAAACTTACATCATCTAGGATCTAAAACACTAAAAAAACCTTTTACTTAGAACAATTAGGGATGAGTGGATTGAACTTCTTGATCTCATGAGTAGAGTTGATCTTATACCAATTATCATTTGAAGAAATCGGTGAAACATGCAAGCACTTATCAAGAGGAAGGGGAAGAGTAAGTAAATCAACATCAAGATTGGTAAGTCAAGTCAAACTTGGAAATTTTCTTCATAACTTAAAAAAAAAAATTCTTAGCAATTTAAGTGAATAAGTAGAAATTTTATGAATTAAAGATGAGGAAAAGAAGATGTTGATATGTGTGTTGTCAATGTAGAATCACATGTTGTTAAATATTTCCCATAATTACAAATGTTGAAGGAAGTTTACCAAGAGGACAATGGAGGATGTCAATCACCAAATCATCTATGTTATGTAGCTCTAAGAGGCCACGGCATCCTAGTGAACCTTCTATGATGCAAGAGCCTAATTCATAATTTCAAGGTTATGCATATGCATCTCAAAGTAATTGGAACACACCCTTTACTTGGCAACCTTGGCCATATCAACCCAAAAACCAATATTGGCAACAACGTTGGCAAGAGCCTTATAAGAGAAATCCATAACATCCTCAATAATTTCCGCAATATCCTCAATACCTAACTCCATGTTATCCCTACCATCTACCTCCACCAAAACCACAACCCCAAGCAAATCCATCTCAAATATTCACTCCCACTAAACTACCTGTACCACAATTTCCAAACCCACACAAGGAAGTAGCTCAACCCATTTACAATGCTGAGGTACAAAACTTCCTAACATCTCCTATTGATCTCAATGGTATTCATCTTAGCTCAAGAAGAGTGCTAGAAAAAAGATTCTCTTCATGCCGTTGAAGGACAACATGCAAAAAAATAATATTCAAATGAGAAGACCAAAGAATCATGGGTTGAACTTGATGAAGATTAGACATCAGAATCAGAGACTGAGAAAGTTATCTCATGTTTAGCATGAGATCCTCCATGTATTCAAGAGAATAATCTGCAAAAAGAGGAAGATTTTAATATCATGGTAGAAGAAGACATGAAGACTGATCCAGATAAGCAAGTGAACTAAGGGCATCAAAGTTATATTGAGGTTTGGCTATGAAAAATCAACAAGATGGAGCATCACTCTCTTATTCAATTGTGCTTAATATTGTCAAAGTCAAAGCATTTGGTCTCTGAAATTCACGTACATGTCAAAGCATATATTTCAAAACTATACATCAATTTATATGTCATCCTGATGTGCACATGGCTCCATTGGAAGTATTCCTATACTTGTAAGAGATTTTGTTTTTCAATTATAGTAGGATAGAAAAAGAAATAAAAAATTAAAAATAAGGGAAAAAGTAAATTCTCATGTGAAGGCCTCATTTGAGGCACCTGAGATTGTGTCATTGATTGGAAACCTCCACGACGCATCCAATGGGTTGGAAAAATTGAAATGAAGAGAAAAAGAAAAGATACTAGGTGAAAACCTCCTTTGAGGCACCTAGGCAGACATACTATTTGAAAACCTCATTAAGGAAACTAGTAGGCCTAAAAGAGAAAAAAATGAGAAATATAAAAGAAAAAAATATTTTCTCCATGTATCTCTCTCTGATGAATGTAGGTTCTCTCCAAAATTTGGAAGGAACAAGAACACTTTAGCACCAAAAGAAAAAAAATTGATCAAAAATATAGTCAGAGAAATTCAAACTTGGACTTTCTTCTCCTTTGCTCAGATGCTACAACAAGACCAAGGCCATGCCAATTCATCACCGTCATATATTTCCACCATCTGCCCATCATTACCAATATTTTCCCATTCATTTTTCGTGTTGTCCTAAAATGCTACAGGAGGCAATGTTTTGCTACAAGAAGCCAAAATATAGAGAGCAGAAAATTGATTTTATGATATCTTGAAAACCGTGCATCCATTTGCCACATTCCTTCATGGGGAGATGTATATGGATGATGGTAACATGATAGAGCAATTTTAGAAAACTCCAGTGCACACGGTTCAATAAATTGGCCTCCATCACCTACAACCACTTTTATTTTTTCTCACGATTTGTGCATCCATTAGAAAACAGTTTTTATTGGGAGGTGCATAAGGATTATGGAAGCACGCTAAAAATATTTTAGTTCAATCGAGTATACCATTTGGAAGATATGGAAAAAACAAGTTTTCTATAGGAGGTTGTCCTAAAATGCTACAGGAAGGACCATAATTGCAACATGAGGTAGATCCGATTGGATGAAGAGGTCAAAAGGTTATTTATTTTTTAGGGAAGCCTGAGATAGGTCCCCTAGCACCACTTCCATCACTTATGCACTCCATCTAGCCAAAATTCATCTTCAAATTCCACTCTGCCTTACATCAAAAAAATGAGAAAAAGCTTTGTCATCAACTTTTCCACCACCTACACCACCTCTTGATGATTTCAACTCTGTCATTATACCTCCTATGAATTTCCATCAATCCCACATGAAATAATGAGGTCTCAAAGAATTAAATGGCTGCTATAGGAAGAGGATTCCTCCTGTAGCGGCCTATATAGTTCCAACAGAACTCAACATCACTTTTTTTTTATCACTCACACAGCAGAAGATCTAGCCAGCTTGAGCATCATGAAGCCAGTTTTGAAGTTGAGAAGCGGCATACCCTCCTAAGGAAGAAATCCATCCACTACACCAATAACATATTGGACACTAGAAAGAAACTTGCACACAACAACCTTATTAGTCAAAATATCATCAAACTTTGAAGACCTCTGTAGTAGAAAACAAAGGAAATTATCACCTCTAGAGAAGCATGGATCTATCAACAACTCAACAGTAATATGCATGCCTCTCTAGCAACCATCAGGTATGTACAGGTATGCAATATTCTTCACCTCTTCTCTTGAGTATATTATAGCTAGAAATTTGTTGTCAATGCATGAGAGATGAGGTTTTGTAAGCTAAGGATGGGTGAGATGTCTCACCCACCCTCAACCAGTTATGTGAGACTAACTCCCTCACTCATGCAACGTGTAAAATCCAAATTAAGAAGGGTTATGATTATGAGGAGTGGAGACAATGGTTAAAAGAGGAAATTTGTGTAGAGGCCAAGTCACCAAAGCACTCTGAGCCACTACCAAAAAAGGGAACAAAAGCATGAGGCTCAAATTCACTTGCACACTTACTCATTCCCAAGAAATAGTTGGAGAAGCCCATAAAGATAAAAAAGGACGAGCTAGATGCTATCAGATACTACCTAGGGTTCAACCAAGCTGCTTTGAATAACCTTTTCAGGTGCTACAGGAAGAGCTACATGAGAAAACATGGTTGCTATAGTAAAAATAAGGCTGCTACAGGAGACAATTTGCTTGCTACAGGATTGTCCCAAGAGGAAAAAATGGGTCATATATTGAGAAATATTGGCCACAAAGGCTTTGAAATTTGAAGGAGTCTTCAAAGAAGGGGTAAGTGCTTGATCTAGCACCTCTTCCAAACAAAAATTTTGTGATTTTTTTTCAAAATTCCTCCACTAAACATCCTGTAGAAGAACCATAAAAAAATTGAATTGTGAAGTTTTCTTGTGAGTATGAGCATTATGATGGGATAGTAAACTTATTTTAAAATTGGCATACCATTTTTCACCTCACCCATCAACAATAATCACTCCTCCTCTTGCCATAATTTAAAAGCCTCAGTACTCTGAAATTGATAGTTGGCAGTAGGGTTCCCTAGCACAAACCTTGAGAACACATGGAGAAATTTTGTTGACATGGATAGAGAATCTCTTATGGACTTGAAGAGACAATCATGGATGTCTATGAAGAGGAAGAAGAGGGTGGTAAAGAAAAAGAAAAGGTTGAAACATAAGAAAAAGTGACTAAAAATCACAATAAAGGATAAAACAAGAATAAGAAGGAAACTGAAGAGATATCCTCCCTCCAATCCAAACGAAATGAGCCCGAAGCCTCTTAGAAGAAGGCAAGCACTAGGGGATCCATGACCAACAACTAAAAGTAGAATATGCCTTGCTATAGGAGTGTAGAAGGCTTCTACAAGAAGGATGAAACTTGTTATAGGCAAACAAAAAGTTTCTATAGGAAAGTGTTGGACAGTTACAGGACATATCAGGAAGGCCACTAGGTCCATGAATGAGGCACAATTAGGTCACTAAGTTGCTGAGAGGGTGAGTAACACTCTCAGTAGGGGGGTATGATGGGCCTCGAAATTCGGCATAAATTAAGGCCCGCCTGACTATCCTTCAACACATTAAACCTCTCTTCTTGCATTAGATGACATATTTTTAACTTTAATATGTTCATTAGGAAGGTTTATGGATAATTTCATATTTGTGCCTAATATTATTTATTATTGAAGAATATTGTGAGAATATTGGGCAGGTTATGAAGATTTGGAGGAGGAGATAATCTAGGGACTTGGTCCATACTGTAGGAGGATAAAGATTGGATAATAAATCAAGAGGTTATTATGAAATTATTGCACAAATTCTAGAGCTCCAATGATTGAGAAAATCTAGGAATGTGCTCCCTGTCATTTAATGTAGATTCCTAGTGTTGGGAACCAGAACCACTATTTGAGGGATTTTGGAGGGCAAATCTCCCTTCTTTCAAGGAGAATGATTCCTCATCATTTTGTATAAGTACAAATTCAAATTTTCCTCTGGGGTAGGTGTTATAGGTCTCTTTGGGCACATCACTCTCGATGATCAAATCAGTGTAAATAGGGTCTATTAAACCCTAATTCATTTTCTATATGCCCCAGACATGCCACTTCCTTAAGTGCTTTCATCCATAAATGTTTCCTAGTTTGAAACCCTCCTAAAATGCCTCCTTGGGACACCAACACACCCCTGGTCAGGGGCAATCGCTCTGCATAGCAGGTAGGCCCATTTAGACCTGCATTGTATAGCACTGAGGCCCACTTAAGCCTGAACTAGGCGAGGATGACCAAAATTGGCATAGGATTTTGGGAATATTCTTTGATTCTATAAAATTCTAGAAGGAACCCAGCTCCTATCCTATCAAGATGAGCTTGACTTAGGATAGCCTTGGATAATCTAATCCTCTATCTTCCCATCTAATTATGGAAAACCATTCAATACCATATTAATGACAAAACCATTTGCATTCATCTATAAATTGGCCTCCCATCATAGAGCCAAAAGGGGCTAGAGCTTGGATATTATAGAGAAATATTGTTGGTTTACAGACTTGAAATCATTGTCAAGTAATGTTATGCTACTGGATTGATTTTGCTATTGGTGTGATGAGGGTTTGGACTAAGCCGGATGAGTGACATGAGATCAAATCACATTGGGTGTAACTTCTTCTTCTATCAATCAATAAAGTTGTTTGTTCCTTTTCCAATACTACTATCTATATCTATGATGAGTGTATGTTCAAATGTTGTCGATTCCATTTGTTTACAGTAAATAGATCATATTATTTGATTGTTGTCGTCTTCTATTTATGTTGGCAGGTACAAATTGAGTGAATTCGGTCTGAGTGGGAGTGACAGGAGCAACTCAAAGGAGATCAAAGGAAGTGAAGGATCACAAGTAGGTTCCTTTATCTTTTTTTGTTTATTGTACGAAAACGTTAAACATCTTTACTTCATTTGTTCTAAGTGTAACTACTGGCTTAGGGAAGATATACTTATCCATAGGTATAAATTATGTATAACAAATTTGAGACCATACTAAGGAACGAACTTCATTCCTCATAGTTACCCCTTGTATTAGGAGCACCAGTAGACTTTGCTTGAGTTCATTTACCCATATTTAGTCATTTTGAAGCTTGTTCGGTCAAAATGTGTCCTTATTTGTGTGTTGATAGTGCTCTCTGGCATCAACACACCGTTGTTCTTGACACAGTCCTCTACATAGCAGCCTTAGCCTAGAGGAAGTGCTCTACAATGCATTGTCTCCCACTTAGAGCTCTGTTGGTCCCTATCAAGCCAAAAATCCATCTTCTTTCTTGATTTTTTCTAAACTATTTCACATCTTGTTTGTTGAATGGTCAATATTTCTCTGTCTCTAAAGTCCAAATTAACATCTCTCTTCCATGCCCACTTTGGCTTTGTTTGTTCAATGTTTCTTTATTTCTTATTTATCATTGTCAAATCAAACCCAAAGTTAGCTTACATTGATTAGTCTTTATTTTTCTGAAAAAGAATTGTCGTAAAGTCTTCATTTCTTTGAAAAAGAAACTGCTGTAAAGTCTTCGTTTCTTGTCAAAAGAATTGATTGATTGTTTGTGCATTTAGTTTCTTTATGTTAATCTAAACTTTAAAGGAATTAAAAGAAAAACATGCATAATTCATTTATATGTTTGTGTGTGCTTGTAGGAATGGTATAGGGAAAGCTACATTAGATGTGCTTTATGCTCTTTGTTTAGAGATTTTGATTGCTCTATCCCTTTTAGTTATGATTTTCATTGTTTAAATAAAATGAAAAGAATATTTCTCATCATAGTTGAATTCTAGGAGTTTCAAAAACATCATGCGGTGAACCTGAAAGGAAAACTTTTAAATAAGATCAACTAAAATTTATCTCAATTAACATAATGGAGCATTGTAACTTAATGTATAACATTTATAGGTCTAGGATAGAGACATGTTCCGACATCGTTAAACATAGCAGCTATTGCTAACAGTCTGTGATACATTCTGATTGTAATACCTTATTCCGTGTACATAAGTATATCGCATCTCATCCATGTACTTTCGTGTATATCGGGCAGTGTTATAGTACGAAAAGTATAAGGGAATGCTCTCACTGTGTGGTTTCGCATTAGACAACGCTAACATGGATTGGGCCTCCATGTACTTTTGGGTATATTTGGGAGGACTACATTAGGTTGCTATCCATCCATAGGTAACCAAGTCGGCCACCTTGTATACTATGATATGCCAAAAAAAACATTCGGGGATATTGCCTACATGTATGTTAAGTCCTTGGTTCACTGAGGCACTATATTACAGTTCACAGTTACCTGGTAATCCTTTTGCCTAGATTATCCCTCTTTTGTTTTGTTATGTTATTTTTATTAAAATAAAATTAACTGATCGTGGATAACATCGTCCACATCATTCCTTAGTTGATCTTAGTTTGAGACATATAGCAACAACTCCAGTGTCCACCAATCAAGGAATTCCTTTTGATGGGAATCCTAGTCCTTTTCCTCGTTTCGGAAATATTAGTGCTCCTTATATGGTTCGATTGTCGCTTTCAGGACTTACCATCGGCTTGCCAATATGGTTGTTCTCAACCTCCTTGGCCCCGCAACTGAATATTCCTACAACTAGACAAAATAAACCTCCAATTGATCCTAAAGTTGACCCTTTACCTTCTTCGTCGGTTGTTTCTTCCTCCCCTTCTTCCTCTTCGCCTTGTGAAAGTACTGACACTAGTAACTAGGTGGATAAGAAGAAGAAGAAAGGGAAGAAGAAGAATAAGAAGAAAATTCGGCGAGGGGGAAACCAAGCAACCATTACTTCAAATGCAACCTCTAATGAGAAACCATCCGATAAGCCTCACAAACTTCGATATCCTTGCAAACTTTGTACGGGAGACCATCTTCATTGAAATTTTTCTAGTATTCCTCAGATTTTAGACTAATGGTCTTCTCGTTCGCATCATCTTGTGTCATCAACTTCTAGAGATCATGCTGGCAACACACCATCAACTATTGGTAGTAAATTTCATGGAAAGAATGGTAAAGTTAAGTTTCCCTGTAGGTTATGTGAAGGGAATCACCCCATTCACCTTTGTCCCTATCTAGATGAAGCCCAAAATGTGTTTGATAATCGTCCTGCTTCTCCACAGTGACTTCCATTTGGTTACATGAGACTCTTCCTTAATCCTTCACTAGTTGATGAAGTGACTGACCCAAATCAATCGTCATTCAAACCCACTCTCTCTGAATGTGAATCCCATTAGTCTATACTTGACCAATCACAGGTCAAGGAAAGAGTTGACCCCATTTCAGCTTCAGTTAATCATACCTTTCCCGTAGAGAGTGAGTATGATACCACTCAAGTTCTTTTCTTCTCTTCAAATTCCAATGAACTTGGATAAAACCATCCTGTTCCATCAAGACAGGAGGAAATCCTCCCGTTTTCGTAACTGAAGGGGGTAATTATCCCATTCTTATGGTACCCCCTCTAAGTAGTTTGGTCAGTTCCTTTGATTCGAATCGACTGGGAGGATGTCATCTTCCTTATTATGTGCTTTTCCAGATCATAGTATAGGTTTATAATATGATTGTATCTGGCACTATTATAAATGAAGGTGCATGAGTGAGTATCCTTTCCTCCACTACTTGGCAGGTGCTTGGTTTGCCACCACTTGCTCATGTTACCTATTAGGGATCCTTTTGCTTTTAATAGGGGAACAAGTCAACCATTAGGGATCCTTCCTCAGTTGCCTATTACTTTGGTACAAAAAATTATTTATCTCAATGTGATGGTACTCCTAGTCCCTTTAGATAAAAATTTACTTCTTGGGTGCGCCTATGTTTATGACATGGGAGCTATTGTTTCAACACTCTTTCAAGTGATGTGTTTCCGATATGGAGGCAAAATTGTCACTGTTGACTAGCTTTCATTTCCCGGCCCAAATATGGCTTCTAGACACCCATCTTCCCTAAATGGTCCTTTTGTCCCAATGGTATCTTCCCCGCCATGAGTCAGTTATGTGGTAACCAATTCGATGCCTACATCAACTGATGATCAATTCCGTGATGTTGTGCATTATGTATTGGGGGCATTCGAACCAGATCGCTATGTATCCCTTCCAGAGCATTATTCTCCCATATGATGAGATCCTCTTGGAAGTCATGACCTATTATGGGTCATGATCAAGGAATCATAAGCATAGTTCCTTGTCTTGTGTCAAGCTCGTTAAAAAATGAAACAAGGAATTCGAGCAGAGTTCCTTGTCTTGTGTCAAGCTCATTAAAAATGAAACAAAGTTCCCTGGATCAAAGTTCCAATTTGAGGCTTTGATGAGATCTCATAAAATCCAAGTCAAGTCCTTGACATGATCTCGTAAATGAACCTTCATTCCATCCACCTGATAGCCACGATTAGTCTACTTAGGTGAATGTAATGAAGCTTGGGGACATGCACCTAGAATCGAGTCATCATGTTGGGGGCATGTAAACTAGTCTCAAGCATAGTTTTTTCATGGTTCAAGCTTGTGTAAAAATTAATCCAACTTGTGTAAAATTGAAATTGAATCTAAGGTACATTTCCATATGTTTCAAGCTTGTCTAAAAATGAACCCATCTCCATTTTAACCCTCATGATTTCCATTCTATCATCCTCTTTTGTTAGATGAGCCTTGGTTTTTCTCCTTCCATCATCACTCTCTGCTTGGCTGATCATACATTTTCACTTCGTTGTTTTACCCTTTTTGAGGAATAGTTGCAATGAGTGGTATTATTAGGTAGCCTCTTCACATAAATCAACATGTTTTGAGAAGTTCCAACATCATTGGAACCCGTTTCTCTTCTAGACACCACTCGTTCCTCTAAGTGGAGTCCTCTTTAAGCTCTTTTCAGACTCTTGAAACATGAAAAGGTTGTCGAGAGGTTGTCCTTTTCAGCTCGTAAATGGATTGGAAATGACATCTACTCAGTATAAGTTTAACCCTTTTTCCGACTAAGATAGATTACTTACAAAAAAGGAATATGTTGATTGAAAATGGTCAATCGGTTCTCTCTTCTATTATTTTACACTTTTTTGGACTTGAGAGACAAATTTATGAAAAATAACTTGTGGAGTTTTCTTTTTGTCCCTTTTCAAACTCTCTAAACATGAAAATGACCGAGTTCTCATTGTTATTAAACTCTTTAAAGCATTAAATAGTGACAAATTTGTCCATCACGACAAAACCGAGTTTCACCTTTTCTAGACTCATTAAAAAATCACATAGCGATGGATTCACCCGAAGGGTAGAATTATACATCAATATTTTATCCTCCTCGAGCTTGTTAAAAAAATAAAGGGGTACTAGTCAGCCATGACTGGGGAAAATGGGAAAAGGGACAAATCACTTTATGGTAGCAAGTCGCTCTTGAACATGACACTTTCACTTAATCTTTGTGACTATTTGGGTTAGCTTATTTGATTGATGGTTATCATACCTACAGTCTATCACACCATCCATCACATTAGTTTTGGGTCAATGCTACCAATTGATTCAGTGTCACTGACATGTTCAAGAGAAGTCACTCAGTGAACTTCATCCTTTGCAATACTCATAAACCTTCATTTTCACGACCGCCATTCCTGAACATTGTGGTATTAGTCACATTCTATCTTCAAAATCATTACAATCGTTTTGTATCCTTGGTGGGGGATACATCAAGGCCCTCCTGCGACAAGTTTCTTCTTATCGGCATCAACACATTATCCAGGAAGAAAACTTCGAAACACACTTCCACTACCTTGAGGCTTGCATACATCAATGACAAGTTTCTTGCTTCCGGCGACAAGTTGACATCACAGGCCTTCGACTGAAAGACTTAGTATGGTTTTTGACATAAAAACATCTATTCACACCATGTAGATTGTATTGTAGTACCTTGAGAATCATTATCATTATTGGTGATTTCTCTCGCATCTATTAACAACTTACATCGTTGGCTAGTAATTAGATAGTGTCTTCTGATGTTCGACTTTAGATCACATTTTCACATGGTTACACTCGTACTTGAGAAAATGGTTGGACGAGATAGAAGGCCACGAATCTAGTTTCATCCATTTGGGTTGCAACTTTAGGAGAGTACTAAATCATTTGTATGATGGATTTACACAAATAGTCATGGATCTATATTTGTAGACGACTATCTAATTTATGTACATGTAATGAAAAGTTTATATGTTGAGCATGGGTATGAATTCCCTCAGCAATTCATGAAATATTCAAAGATATCATGATATTTGTATTTTAATTGATGCAGGTCACCATCTACTTCAGATCCTCCTCATCACATCATAAAGCATATCACTCAACATTATCATTTTTGACTTCATTCTTTAGGGGGGATGTTGTTACTGCTATATTTGGGCACATCACTCTCGATGATCAAATTAGTGTAAATAGGGTCTATCAAACCCTAATTCATTTTCTACATGCCCTAGACATGCCACTTCATTGAGTGGTTTCATCCATAAAATTTTCCTAGTTTGAAACCATGCAGAAATGCCTTCTTGGGACACCAATGCACCCTTGGTCAGGGGCAACTACTCTACATAGCAGATAGGCCCATTCAAACCTATGTTGCATAGCATTTAGGCCCACTTAATCCTACTCTAGGCGAGGATGAGCGAAATTGGCATAGGATTATGGGAATATTCGTTGATTCTAGAGAATTCTAGAAGGAACCTAGCTCCTGTCCTATCAAGATGAGCTTGACTTAGGATAGACTTGGATCATCTAATCCTTTATCCTCTTATCCCTTTGAACATGGAAGCTAATCATCCAATTATGAAAAACCATTCAATGCCATATTAATAACAAAACCACTTACATTCATCTATAAATTGGCCTCCCATCATAGAGCCAAAAGGGGCTAGAGCTTGGATATTATAGAGAAACATTGTTGGTTTAGAGACTTGAAATCATTTTAAAGTAATGTTATGTTACTAGATTGATGTTTCTATTGGTGTGATGAGGGTTTTGACTAAGTTGGATGAGTTACATGAGATCAACCCACATTGGGTGTAACTTCTCCTTCTATCAATCAATAAAGTTGTTCATTCCTTTTCCAATACTTTTGTCTATATCTATGATGGATGTATGTTCAAATGTTGTTGATTCCAATTGTTTATAATAAGTATATCGTATGCTTTGATTGTTGCCATATTGTGTTTATGTTGGTAGGTACTAATTTAGTGAATTTAGTTTGAGCGGGAGTAACGGGAGCAACTCAAAGAAGATCAAAGGAAGCGAAGGATCACAAGTAGGTTCCTCTATATTATCTGTTTATTGTAGGAAAAGGTTAAAAATCTTTACTTTAGTTGTTCTAAGTGTAACTACCCACTTAGGGAAGATATACTTATCTGTAGGTATAAATTTTGTATAGCAGCAGGGTATTCTTTAGTCTTCTTGTGGAGAAAACTTGTATTTTTGCAGCTCCATTTTCATTTCTAGCATCGACATGCTTAGATTGATTCAAGTAATGAAGGTTGGTGCCATTTTTAGCTTCTAAATCTTGGTCTACTTCATAGGAAAATGAGAATAATTGGGCTTGTCCATCCCAGGTGCCTCAGATCCCTTTTGTATAATTTAGTTTTCTTCTTTTCACTTCTTATTCACATGCATATCTTGTTCTTCTTTTTTTCCTATTTTTGCATTTAGTATTAATGATTTTTTGTTGTATAATTGGGTTAAATGTCTGAAAAGAGTTCTTATGCAGGTTATTTACAGATTCAAAATCATGATTTCATTGTTGAAACACTTTGGAAGGTCATAGAAATCATTGAGCTACGTGGATTAGTTTGCTTATTAACAAATCTAGAATTTCTAGAATTCCCTTGTAGCAAATAGTAGAAATTTTCTACTCTCTTTTAGAATATGTTAATTAGTTTAATTTGAGTTTATTACAGTTGCATTAGATCATAAAAACATTCAAGTCAATAAAGAAATTTACCTGATTTCATTTTTACTTAATTAGGTTAGGAATTTGATAGGTTAACTAGCTCACTAGTTCTCAAATTTCTAGATTTTAGACTAGTAATTTTCTGTTATTTTTTAGCACGTGTGAACAAAGGTATTTTGGATTGACTCCACTTGGATTGGAGACCTAAGACATTCTAATAAATAAAAAAAATGTTTCCCATCCAGTTTTCATTTGATTTACTTGGTCATTCGGTGAGTTATCTCTTCCTGTTGGAGAGGTAAATCCCCTCTGCAGACAGAGGCGATCCCACTAGCCCAAAATGGGTCTAGCAACAATCAAATCACACTACTATGCAAGTTCCTAGTTGCATAATGAAAGTGGATTACGATAACCAACCTGGAGTCCAACGCTAATGTCGAAGAAGAGTTGATACTCCCATTCCCTTGCTCCGGCAGGTCACAATCCTAGCGATCCCCGCGTATGGATACCTGCACATGTAAAGAACGAAACGAGAACAAGCATAAAATCCACTATATACAACTATATTTCAGTCAGAAAGGAAATAAATCAAACATTATCATGATGAACAATGAGATTGGAACCATAATAGTAGTCGTTTATTAATGAATAATAAACAGAGAAAGATACAACCAAGGTTCTGACGTTGAGCCTCTCCTCTGGCTGGGCAAGCAGCTATGTATGTCTTGCAATAGACCTTCTCTCTAAGGATAATTTTAGGGGCGAATGTTCGCCCTTTGGCGAAATTAAGGGGTTTTAAATTTTAAGTGGGCGAATATTTTGTATCGTAGTACATTTTTACAAAAAACCTCAAATAGCCCACCTTATTTTAAGGGAGAGAGTAAAAAAGGTAAATTTAGCCCTTGAAGTTAGGACTTACAACCTTCCATTCGCCCATTTTCAAGAATAGGTTTTATTTAAGTGAATCCTATGGACCAAATACCATATTTATAAAAGAGGTATGGTAAATTAATAAAAATATAAATAAATGAGAGGTATGGTAAATAAATAAAATGTTTTTTATATTTACTCCATAAGTCACCTTATATACATGTAAGGGTGTAAATAAATAAAAATATAAGTAAAGTGGAGGTATGGTAAATAAATAAAACGTCTTTTTATACTTACTCAAAAGGTATGGTAAATAAATAAAAATGTAAATAAACTAGACGTATCGTAAATAAATAAAACCTCTTTTTATATTTAGTCCATAACCCTCGTTCTATTTATGAAGGCTCAAGAAAGAGGTTTTATTTAAGTGAATCTTATGGGCCAAATACCATATTTGTAAAAGAGGTATGGTAAATTAATAAAAATATAAATAAATGAGAGGTATGGTAAACAAATAAAACATTTTTTTATATTTACTCCATAAGTCACCTTATATTTACGAACACTCAAAAAATGGGTTATATTTAGGTGAAACCTATGGCCAAAATACTATGGGACAAATACCATGGACTAGATTGTTATTAATACCATGAAAAAAACCATTATTAACCCTAATATTAGAATTAATAAAAATAAAAATGGCACATGGTATTGACCCATGGTATTCACCAAAATGGCACATGGTATTGACCCATGGTATTCACCTGGAATGTAGCCTATTTAAATGGGGGAATTAAACTAGCATGTAGCCTATGCTAAGATTCACTAGGACTTTACAAAGTTTTATTATTTAGTGAAAGACTCGCCAAGATCTTACAAGATTTTATAATTGAGTAAAATATTCGCCATGCCTGGTGAGAGATTCGCCAAAAAATTATATATACATATTATATTATTGATAAAATCGCCTTCCATTTTTCCTATATACCATGGAGATTCGCCCATTTATTATATTTATAAATTTAGGGGGGGTTCTTAAAATTTTCCCTTCTTCTCTCTCTCAGACTTCCGGCAGCATAACCTCCCTATGCTTCAAGACTCTTACTATCACTCAAGACAAGCATAATCACCACTAGCATTACTCAAAAACTAGCTTGTCAAATGCATGAGGACAGACTCTTATAGATGGAGAAGGGAGGAAGATACAATGCACCAGGACACCCATTGTGGATTGGCATTATCTCCGAAAAGCCGTTGTGGATAGATGTCAAGGATAGATGATGACTCTCGACCTCTATCAGATGGATTTTATCCTCAAAAGACTTCGTGATCTGAAGGGAAAAAACATATGGGTGCGCGTTTGTCAAAAATCATTACCAAACTTGGTTGGCGCGGGTGTTGTTCTAAGACAGAGCGCCAATGGTCGCACCCCCTTTGTCGCACCCCCTTTATGTCACTGTTCACAGGTCCCAGAATGCGTCCTGCAACGTACGGAAACAGGGGTAACAGGGACGGTGACCAATGGTGACAAATTACTGTGTAACAGATGCCCCCTAAAGCATGAGGCCCGAGAGAGAGAGAGGGGTGAAATGCTTTACAAGAACACATGTAGCTGCCGCCGAGAATCTGCATTAAGAGATACAACTGATAGCTCAAGTACATGATGTATGTGGTATGGTCACAGCCATCCATAAGAGAGTACATAATAATCTAGATCCATAGTATGGACGCAGCCATCTGGTTAGGATCAATGAATTGACTCAGGTATGGTCGCAACCATCCAGTGAAAGAGTCATGTATCAAGAATCACGCCTGGATTACAACAGACACAATCCAGGGTCTTGGGCTCCATCTCTACCCGAACAAAAGTACAAGTTCAAGCATGCGAATATGTGAGCTGAAGTCGAACATGCATGAGCATCGCCTGATTACCAGTCAATATTGAAAACCGTTAACAGACGCGAGAGGTACCACCAATAATGACAATGGCCCTCAAGGTACTACAGGTACAATCTATGGCGTGCGAATTAGTGATCTGATGTCGAACACCCGTAGAATCATTCGATCGGAGGCCAATGATGAAAACCTCACGTCGAACACGAAGAACCTGCCATTGAGGCATGCAGGCTCCAAGGCACCGGAAGGGAGTCTCTAGATCAGCTTCCTGGATAATGAGCTGAAGTCGACAGGAAGTGACCTTGATCGAAGGTGGGCCATAATTTTTCCCACATCATCGACATGAGACAGAGAGATAATGTTGTGAATCAAGATTGTGCGAGCTATCAGAGGGAGGTTGTTTCTTTGCAGAGGTCAACTTCTCTTGAACATATCGGCGGCACAATAGTGGAATTGGCAGTATTTGACATCAATGTATCAATGGTCATGATGACGAGGCAATGAGCAGATGAGAGGTAAAATAGGATTATCCAAATCCACGGAGGCAAGTGAAAAATGAGATGAGATATCCCCACCCAGACACGAAAGCAGACAAGTGCCATGTTCAAGAGCGACATACTGCTGACACAACAATAATTATGGTTCCATTTTTTCCCCGCCATTTCTGGCGAGTACCCCAATTATTTTTAACAAGCTTGATGGGGATAGCATATGCTTGTGGTGCGTCATTTCGACAGAATCCGATGTCATCAGGTTTTAACGAGTCTGACAAAGGAAGAACTCGGCGTCTTTTCATGTTTAGAGAGTTTGAAAAGACAGCAGAAAAGGAAACTCTAGGGGTGTCCTTTTTCATAAAGTTGTGTCTCGTGAGCCCGAAAAAGTATAAAACAATGCTCGAAAGAACCGCCCGACCATTACGATCGAGGAGTACTTTTCATAAATAGTGATTTCGACCTAAAAAAGTAAAAAAGCGATCAAAACCATGTCGTTTCGTAACCGTTAACGAACCTGAAACGACAAGGGTCCGACGATCTTTTCGTTTTTACACGGTCGGAAAAGAGTTTAAAGATGACCGCCTCTTATTTACGTTTAACGAGACAAGAGGGAAAGCTCGGCAATCTTTTTGTCTTTAAACGGTCAGAAAAGAGCTAGAAGTAGACCTCCATTTTTATTCTCTTTAACGAGTCAAAAAAGGAAAAATACTCGGCTATCTTTTCATCTTTTACGAGTCAGAAAAGAGCATAAAGGCGACTCGTCCTGTAGGAACGAGTGGTATAAAGGGTAGCAACTGGTTCCGGTAATGGTGGAACTGCTCAAAACATGTAATGGTCAAGAGGCTGGCTAATAAAACCACTCATCGCTGCGGTTCCTCAGGAAAGGATAAACAACCAAGTGAAAGCATATGATCGGCCAAAGAGATGGTGGCGATGGAATGAAACAACCAAGGCTCATCTAGCAGAATTTAGCGGATAAACGGCAATCACAAGATGTGAATCGGGTATGGGTTCATTTTTACACAAGCTTGAACCATGGAGAACTCTGCTTGGATTCGGTTTCATGTTTACACAAGCTTGAAACGAAAAACTATGCTTGTTATAAGTTCGCATGCCCCCAGCATAATAACGCAAATCGAGGTACATGCCCCCCAAGCTTCATTGCATTCAACGAGGTGGATGGAATGAAGGTTCACTTTCAAGATCTTGGAAAGACTCGACTTGGATTTTACGAGATCTTAATCAAAGACTCGATTTGGAAAGGAGGAGATGTTTCATTTTTTAATGAGGTTGACTTAGGAAAAGAACTATCCTCATAGCCCTTATTTCATTTTTTAATGAGCTTGACACAAGATCAGGAACTATGCTCGGCCCAAACTTCATCATAATGAATAGGAAGTCGGGGCTTCCAAGAGTGACACTCTGGGTGGAAGGGTAACATCTCGGAAGTCAGGACCCAATGCCCCCAGGACACTGTGCATGATGGCGGCATCGCTGGATACAGGCACGGGATAGGTGGCCACGTAGTTGATCTGTGGTGGGGCAGATGCAACTGGTGGATGAAAACCAGGAGGGGATGACGACTGCGCAGGAGGGACCCGTGGACGAACGAACGATAATTGATCGATAGTCACAATTCTTCCATCGTGTGGAAAGCAAACCACATGGAAAAGTGAAGAGACAAGGGCCCCCATGGCATAAACATAGTCACGGCCAAGGAGAAGACTGAAATCTAAAGCACCTTGGGTAAACGATACGTCTATATAGACGGTTTTGCCACCCAAAGTAATAGGGAACTTTGGAAGGATCCCTAATGGTTGACTAGTTCCTCAGTCAAAAGCCGTCAGATTCGGTGCGACTGGCACAAGCTGTGGGGAACCCAAAGCTTTCCAAGTAGTGGCAGGCATAAGACTGACAGATGCACCCTCATCCAAAACAGTGCCAGGTATCGCCTTATTATAGGCGTGTAACGTAACCCAGAAAGGCACATGGGATGGAAGGCGGGAGGTGGTCAAACGACTCCAGTCGAAGGAAACGAATGAACTACTTGGTGGAGGAATCGTATGATTGCCCCCCTGCCCTAAAGGAACCGAAGCAAGACTCTCGGGAACAGCTGGGATAGGAGAGTCATTTCCGAATTCAGGAGAATCTGAGGAGACGAGAAGAACATGGGAATTATTCTCTTTCGAAACAGAGTGGTCAACAGGTGGTGAACTCAAGTCGACACTCTTTCCGACCAATGGTTGGTCTGGAACAGGCTTGGCAGAGCCAGGTTCAGGAAGAGGAGGTTGGACAAGAGAGGAATCTTGGTCGATCTCTTTGTCAGCAGGGCAACGATCTGCGGCTGCAGAGAGACGTTGATAACCAACGGGAAGTTGGGGTGAGGGAGCTGTAAGACTTTCCTAGACAACAGAGGCTTCATCCATGAGCGGACAAAGGTGAAGGGAATGATTGCCTTCACAAAGTCTACAGGGGATTCGAATCTTCCCTTTTCCCTTAACATTTCCAGCTGATAGGGTAACATCGCCATGATCTCCAGAGGACGATGAGGGGTGGGCCGGATCGTGAGACCATACTTCTAAAACCCTGGGAATGCTAGGATAATCGCGAAGAAGATGGTCCTCCTTGCACAACTTACAAGGAAATTTGACCTTCCGCGGAGGAGCAGAAGGTGGCTCGACTTGAGTTGTACTTTTAACCTCTCGCTTAGGAGTCTTTTTCTTCTTCGTCTTCTTCTTCTTCTTCTTAGCCACCTGGTTACTTGAATCCAGACTTTCGCCAGGCAAAGTAGAAGATGAGGATGGAGAAACAGGTGAAGAAGGGGAGAGGTCCACCTTGGAATCAACATGATGTTGTTCGGGTGGAGGAGACGGTGGAACAGGAGTCATCACACTCGGGACTACCGAGGTCAAAAACAACCATACGGGCAAACCGATGGTTAACCCAGGCAAAGACAAAGTTGCCATATACGAAGCACCGACATTTCCAAAAGAAGGAAATGGACTAGGGTTTCCATCCAGGGGAACACCTTGGCCGGTAGACTCAGGGAAGGATGCCATTGAAGACGAGAAAGAACCCTACTCAAGCTAACGCAAACAAGATCTAACTGGGTAAATGTGAATCGTGGCCGAATAAATTTTAAGACAAAGGAACTGAACTTGACCTTTTCATGTTTTAAGAGTCGAGAAAAGGACAAAAAGGTGACTCTAGTCTCCTTCGAATGTTTAATGAGCACGAAGTGACAAGACGCTCACTGGCACCTTTTCTTTTAAGGAGTCTGAAAAGGATCAAAAGTGACTACTCTGGAGACTCTAGGCAAAGGATTTACCAAACAATCCGTAAAACTGCTTATACACCTTGGCAATCAGATGAAAACCAAGGACTTCCCGTACTGCAGTCAATCTTCCCGAATGCTGTGTTCAGTGCATTACAGCTTGTAAGGCGGCAGACTCGACTTCCTATGGATAAAGGATGATAGCCTAGTGGGGTCTCCTGTATATACGCGACGGTACGTGGGAGCTCAGTCCGTACTGGTACTTATTGTCTCTCAGGAGGAATCACCCAACCATCAGTGAGGCAATAGTTACCAGGTTTTACGACGCCAGAACACGTCTCTAGCCTAGACCTCTAGAATATGTGCGTTAGGTTCCAATGCGTTGTTAGGTTCATTCAGTTTATTTTACAGTTGATCTTCAATTAAGTTTCAGTTTTTTGGTCCTACCGTATGTGATCTCTCAAAACTTCCTAAATGCAAACTATATGCCAAAATTATATCATTTCGTTCAATGAATTCTAACTACAGGAGAGTTGAGATTTTCAAACAAACAAGATGAACAATAAACAAACAACAAAGATCCTAATGCAGCTAATAACAAGAAATGAAACTTTTTCTTTTCTTTTCTTTTTAAAAGCAACAAATAACAATAAATGCTAACTAATATAATGCAAAAAGATCTTTTGTTTTTTCTCTTTTTAAAATGGCATAATGCATTTAAACAAATCTCAAGAGATATTAACAAGCATGAACAAACAAAATTCACTCAATGCAAAGAGAACCAAATCTAAAACACCAAGATGAACTGTCAAAACAAGGAAAAGCGCAAAGACCTTCAATGAACCGTGTGATCTAAGTTCAAATGAAGTCAAGCAAAATCCAAACAAGCTATAGGTGAATTGCTCGAAGCACAGAATAACAAGCTTTAACAACCACTAGACAGGTGCGGAAAACAACCAAAAAGTTGACTGGACAATTAAAAACCAAAACTTCCCACAGAAGGCTCGACATGCAAAGCCACTAGATGCTCTAGGGCTGGGATACCAAATCGATAGAGATAAGCAAACAACTGAAGGATAAAGGTAACAACCAGTGAAACAGAGGTCTAACACACTTCCAAAAGCTGCAAAAGATATACAAAGACAAAAATCTGAGTTTAAAGAGCTTCCAACAAACACACTGGCAAAATTCACAGGGCTGGCGCGACTGTCAGCCTGCAACTTGCGCTATTCAGGAATTGGCGCGAGTTGCTGTGGTGCAACATGCGCCAACTGGCGCGACTGTCAGAGATAAAAACGCGCCAACACAGTTTGTTGGCCCAAAAAAATAAATACAACAGCCCAGGGTCTACTCAACAGTACTTAGACAGATCTAATAGCAAGAAACAACTTCAAAGTTGACACAGAAAGCTCATTTATGCAAGCAGGCAAGAGAAAACTAACATGCAAGACAAACTCCAAGCCGTTCGGTTCATAAACCAAACCGGAGATCGACTGAAGTGGCATTGATCTACTCCGCTAATGCAAAGCAATAGCGTTTCAAAGGCTGCCTTGCCGTGCTTAAGACTTTGTCCAAGGTTTATGAATCAAACAACAAATAGCTTCTCCCCAGTGGAGTCGCCAAATTGTTGGAGAGCTAAATCCCCTCTGCGGATAGAGGCGATCCCACTAGCCCAAAATGGGTCTAGCAACAATCAAATCACGCTACTATGCAAGTTCCTAGTTGCATACTGAAAGTGGATTACGATAACCAACCTGGAGTCCAACGCTAATTTCGAAGAAGAGTTGATACTCCCGTTCCCTTGCTCCGGCAGGTCACAATCCTAGCGATCCCGCGTATGGATACCTGCACATGCAAAGAACGAAATGAGAACAAGCATAAAATCCACTATATACAACTATATTTTAGTCAGAAAGGAAATAAATCAAACATTATCATGATGAACAATGAGATTGGAACCATAATAGTAGTCGTTTATTAATGAATAATAAACAGAGAAAGATACAACCAAGGTTCTGACGTTGAGCCTCTCCTCTGGCTGGGCGAGTAGCTATGTATGTCTTGCAATAGACCTTCTCTCTCTCAGACTTCTGGCAGCATAACCTCCCTATGCTTCAAGACTCTTACTATCACTCAAGACAAGCATAATCACCACTAGCATTACTCAAAAACTAGCTTGTCAAATGCATGAGGACAGACTCTTATAGATGGAGAAGGGAGGAAGATACAATGCACCAGGACACCCATTGTGGATTGGCATTATCTCTGAAAAGCCGCTGTGGATAGATGTCAAGGATAGATGATGACTCTCGACCTCTATCAGATGGATTTTATCCTCAAAAGACTTCGTGATCTGAAGGGAAAAAACATATGGGTGCGCGTTTGTCAAAAATCATTACCAAACTTGGTTGGCACGGGTGTTGTTCTAAGACAGAGCGCCAATGGTCGCACCCCCTTTTGAGGACCTCAGTGATTAGCGCGGGTAGGACACTGTGAACCCGCGCTGATGGAAAAAGGGCACTTTTCAGGGATATTTTGCAGAAGGTGTCTTCAGGGAACATGAAGTACATACTCAGGGGAACATAATGCAAGTGTTTTTAGGTTATGTCACTGTTCACAGGTCTCGGAATGCGTCCTCCAACGTACAGAAATAGGGGTAACAGGGACGGTGACCAATGGTGACAAATTACTGTGTAACACTTCCTATGGCAAATTTGTAACTTCCTGTAGCAAACTTCTAACACCACTTTCCTTTATCAGTTTTGATCCCCACTGCAACTATGAATTAGTATAGATGAATAATGACCCTCATATATGATTTTATGTTTAGGGGAAGCTCCTAAGTCACTCCAACACTTCCTTTTATTCCTTCAAAAACAAAGTAGACTTAGTTTCTTTATCACAAGTATGATGCAAGTAGATTAACCTTTGTCCTTTCATGAATTGATTACTTAACATTTACAAGTTGGGAAAGTAGAATTTCTATTTCTTGAAAATAGAGTAAAAAATTCCATTTTTTCAATTAGTTTACGCTTTGATTTCATTACATTCACTCCATTACATAATATCAACAAAAGAAGGACACATTGTATGTTGCAGATATAGTGTTATTACATATTAAGTTTGTACGAACCCTAGGTCGATAATTAAAGTTGGTAGCCTTGGCAACTACAACATTCTTATTGCAATACTAACACTCATCAATATGCACACTTTTGTGCATTATCTCATCCTTTTAAAGCTACTACAGTTGCTACTGCATTTATGGAAACAATTCAAAATCTTCATGGAAACCCAAAGATTATTGTAAGTCACATAGATCCCATTTTCACTGGAATTTTTTGGATGAAATTATTTTCTTGCCTTGGTACTCAATTAGCTCATAGATCATTGTATCATCCTCAATCTAATGGGAAAACTGAGATAGTGAAGAAAAGTTTGTAAGGATATCTTCATTGATTTGTATCTAATAAACAAACACAATGGGTCAAGTGGTTATCTCTATCTGAATGGTGGTATAACACTTCTTTCCATACTGCAGTAAAAATGACCCCATTTATGGAAATTTATTGATATAATCCACCATCCATTACATCATCTTTAAGAGAAAATTATAAGATTCAAGTAGTGGAATACCACACTAAGCATCAAAAACAAGTTCTCCAACTCTTAAAGCATAACCTCACTCTAGTGTGAAATTGAACGAAACAACATGTAGATAAGAATTGCAGTGAAGGAAATTTTGAGATAGGTCACTATGTATTTGTACAACTACAACCATACAAACAAATTTCCCTCAAGTAAGCTAAATGTAACAACCTTGGTGAAAAATCCATGTAATAAAAGTTAATAAATGAAAAATAATAACCACGGTTGATGGGACATGTATTCCAAGTTGAATGTTGGGAAAAAAACATAGTGATGGGGATCACTTGTGATTGATTAATAGCTAAGGAAACTGGCAAAGGCAATGACTAAGGCTTTGGAAAGGAAAAATGGTATTTTAGCACATTTATTTATGGAATTAATGGAAATTAGGAGAAAAGGGAGGTGAAAGGTCACAGTTTGCATATGAGGAGGAAAATGAAGAAAAAAATGGAAAATGAAGAAAATAGAGGCCTCTTGGGGAGTGTTGCATACTTGGAATTTTGGTGCAATAAGGAAAAGGAAGAGCAGGAAAGCACAAGGGGACATCAGGATCAGCAGCTATAACATGGTTTTTTTGTAGGTACTGAGTTTCATGTATGTTTCCTCCCTAGCTTTGGCACGCATGGCATATGCATGTAGTTTATTAGTCATGATCAATCACTGGAATGGAGGATTGCCTGGATTAATAGTGGATTTTCCAAGCCTTTCCATTTACTAGATAGTGATGGTGTTGTGGGTTCATCTATTTGTTTTTCTAGTTGGTTATCTTATTTCATTTAGCTTTGGTTGAGTTACTAGTTCCTAGAGGACATGGTTGGAGAAATTCTCTAGAAGCCCTGTAACAGCTTGGGTCTAGTTACTAATCTTGGAAGCCTTGGTTGGACAAATTATTTGGAAGCCCTTAGTGGGTTGAGTTACTATTCTTGGTAGTCCTAGTTGGAAAAATGCTCTAGAATCCTGATGGAAGTTGTGCATTGGGTTACTAGTCCTAGAAGCCTTGGTTGGAGGAAACACTTTGGAGCCCCAAAGGCCTTGGGTAGAGACCAATCTAATGATGGTTTTATGATGTCTCACCATGAGGTGGACTCACTGTTTTATGGGTTGAGGTGGTTTGGCCTCTGGAAGCCATGGATGGTTTTGATTGATGTGTTTTATGAGATCCCACATGCATGCTTAGAATATGGCATGGGGATGACTAGCTGAAGAGAGATTTGGCTTAGCCATGTCTATGGTCGAGTGGTTTGTGGAAGTCCCACAACTAGTTGGCCTTTGCATAATTAATATGAGGTTATTTCTCCTTGTTATTTCATGAGTATTAAATTGGTTTATATGTGGATTATATGGTTATGTCTTCCTTGGTATTTCTATTTCTATTATGTTGGTTATGAACATGTATTATGATAGTGGCTATGTAATCATGTTTTTACTTGTAAATGAATGAACAATGTATCCATGGCCTAATGGATGAAATTGTAGCTAATGTGTTGAGGCATCAATTCTTCTTAGCGATTCTCAGATGAGTATCAGGCCCTCTGCTCAGATTTCTTGTTTAATCCTATATATTACATATTTGTGACATGTTTGACGAAATTCCTATCGTGGATAGAAGGAGTCCAATCAAGTCCTTATTCAATTAATTTCATTTGTATCATTATTCCATTGCTATCATTATGTTCTAAAGATATCATTTAGTTTTGGGTAGTGACCTGGGCTTTGGGCTTGAAAAAGTGGCTCAAATCCTAGAGACACAAGCACATCACTGGGCAGAAAAGTCCCTGGATGCATGCATAGCCATGTTGTGGGAGTGTTAAGAGCCTCCTGAATGCATGCATGCCCATATCAAGGGAGCATTCGGGAGTTTAATGGTCTAAAGACTCAATGACACCCAGGGGTTAATTACCTTAGAGGTTGGGATGGTTCTTAGGAGTCTTGTTGGTGATGTGGAAGGAATGTATGGTATGTTTTTATCATTCCCACTTCCTTAAGGTGACTTAGGAGGTAAAATCATATCATTGTAGCTTATCATCACATGTTTACCCTAGTTGGCCAGTTACTTAGGTAGATGTCGTGAAAGGGTGTTACAGAGTGGTACCAGAGCATGGTTCACCCCTCGGACTGGATGGGATGTGTGTTGGTCATGTATTCATGTCAGCTGCATATGTGTTTCCCGTGTTGTGAGACCATGTGCTTGTTTCATTCGTTTGGTATGGGTCATGCTTGTCGTGATGTCACCATGGGAAGTTGACGGTGTTGTTGTGGAGTGTGTCTTCATGAGTGTATGATTGATTATGCATTGTTTATGCATGTTAGTATTCACATGTGTTCAATTTTATAGTGGTGTGGTGGTTGTTGTCATGCATGAGGTCATGGTATGCATTGTTGAAAAGGTCATGCATTGGTGACTGGACTCCAGGTCGAATGATGGGTACATGGTTATATGTTTATGTGTTATATTCATATACTCTTCCATGATTATGTTATACATGTATTACGCTAATTTGTTGATAATGAAGATGAGGTATCCTCCCCAAATTATGATAAGGTATGTTGGTTTATTGTGATTTGGTTTAGCTGACATGACATACCTTGCAGGAAGAATATGAAATATGACTAGCAAGATGGTAGACTACAGTTCCCGAGACTCTCCCCATAGATTAAATGAGGAGCATGGTGTTGGGAACTCTTCTGATTTGGAAAACACACTAAGAAGCTTAAAGGAAGAAATAATGAGTTGTAAGGCAAACAATGATAGGATCATATAGGCACAGGAGAAACAAGCAGATGTAAATGAAATGATACTTTAGAGTTTTTCAAAATTGCAAAAACATGGACTACTTCAAATCAGCCATGAGCAAGAGGAAAAAACTAATGGGGCATATGGAAATAGGTCTCATGGTGGTTGTTATCTCAAAATCAGGCCCTGGAAGGCTGCATACCAGGAAGACTTCAAGTAACTTTTTCAGACCAATCTTTTAGCTAAGGCTTAGCCTCCTTAGCCTAAGAGGGCTCTCTCAAAGGGTTTAAGATTTGTGATTGTGATTGAGATGGCTAACTCCTTTATGTAACAAATGGGAATGAGGCTGGTAAAATCTAAATTAACAAGCATCCATTGGGTTCATGGAGTCATATATCATTTAGCATCAACATTGAATTGGTTTTGCAATGAAATCAAGGCATTCAGACTTCAATATATATAAGGTACAGTAGACACAACAAGGACAACATATGAGTACATGAAAGAAGTTAGAACACAGCGTGCGATTTCCAAGTAATCAAGTACTCATCAAACTGTAAATAACTTAAAAGACAAGAAGAGGAATGCATACACTGAAGTCACTATGATTCTTGAGCAGCAAAAGCCATTACTGTATTACTAAAAGAACAGAGTCTTTTACATAAGCTTCACAACAGGCTTTTTTACATAAACTTCCAACCCCTATTACATTTCCCATCCTCCTATATATAGAGTTCTTCTTCCTAACTGAGATTCCTCCTCAAGCATGAGGGGAATTCGAATTCCTCCTTATTTGACACCTATTGACACTTAAACTAACTATTTAATACAAAAGACAGCTAACTAGGAGTCCTAGAGACCTAAAACAATTAGGAGTGTAACTCCTTATTATGATCAAAACAACCTTATCTAGGAATTAAACACTCCTTTTGACACATAAAACTCCATGAAGTCGAATTTTATGAAGCCCATAACCTTCCAGCTGGCCCTTGATGACTCATCCTTTTGTTGTTCCTAGAAACTAGGAAACTGTCCCTTGCTCTGTTCTGGCTGAAAAATAGGTCTTGGGACAGAGCTCATAACTTCTCATAAACAATGTATTTGGAAAAAATGAAGGAGGCTTTTGTGAAACAATCCATGCTTAACAAAAACCTCTCTTGGTTTTTTGAAACACCTTTCCTACCGCCCAAAATATGTCTTTGAAAAACAGGTGTCAAACAGAGAAATATGCCTGTGAAAAACTTGCACCTACAGCAGTTTCGTAGCGCAAGTTTAGTCACCCATTTCTCCAAGCTCATAATTAATTTGAAGAAACTGAAAGAGGTTTTTCTAGTTCAGTATGTTAGGAATAAAAACCTCTTTCAATTTTCAAAAATATGCTTTCAGTTGCTCTAGAGACCTCCTGGAAGTTGACTACCTAAAACAGTTTTTCTCCTGAAAAAGGCTGCTTCAGTGATTTCGTAGCGCAAGGTTTAGCATGTGTATGTATCTTCATTTCTTGAATTTTCCTTTTGATTAGGGCTCAAACATTCTCAAGTGATCTTATTACACCTCTGCAGCAACATCCCTTTCAAAATAATCTTCTTTTTCTTTCAAGGTAGATCCTAAAAAAAAACAAAATTGTCACCTTCAGCAGTTTCATAGCGCAGTTTCAACCCAAAACTTTGCTATTTGAGCACTTTGCTATTAAAACATTCTTTCAACTGTTTCAAGACCTTCCAAAACTGAATGGGAATGTTTGAAAAGATTATTCCAAGCAAAATTACCAAAACTTTGAAGCATATCCTTACTTGAAGTGAGATTTCTTTATGGAGATCCTTTTTGCTGGTTCAATTGTATCTTTAAGTCTTCAACCTATTTCTTCTGCCCTTGGCAGTACCTCCTATACTTGCTTGAATTTCTGCCTCACCTGATAGCTGCCTCGCTTGATGACAATGTTTTTTCAAATTGAAATCTTGCAGATTTGTTTCTCATGCAAGGCTTACAATCATCATTACAACTATGCATATCTGGCTTTCCTTGGAACTTGTATTCTGTATGTACCAACGTACCTAGTGGTTGTGATAATGGAGATAAGTGGTTGGACGTGATATGTGGAGTGCATGAACTGAAAAAGAATGACGCATCCATAGATTAACTTAACGGATTTGACAGTTGGGAAAGATTTGTTGCGGAATGCACGAATCTCCGATTTCGCAGCGCGGTCAGTGTAAATTTTGAATAATGCGCTGCGAAATCACCTAAAACCTATCGCGCTGTGAAAACACCTAAAGTAATTTTGCGTTGCGTAATCACCTAATGGACCTTTGCACTGCGAAACTGCTAAAAGGATTTATGCGCTGCGAAAATACTTCAGAATGGTTACATGCACTACGCAATCACCTAAAAAAGGTTGTGTGGTACATAATGATTTTTTTTATATCAAACTGACACATGGCTATAATATTGGTGATGAATGAGGGTGATCGATGATGGAGGAGAATGCATACTTGACTCAAGAACTCCTAAGACTCAGACTCTAAGGGAAAAATGAAATCAAACTTAGACTAACACTGACCTTTGTCATCAAGCTAGTATGAGAAATTTTGGCATTAGAATTCTTAAGTGATAACAGTGGTCACGGGTCAGGTATAAATGACACAGTGAGAGCTAGAAGGTTATTGGATACTCTGGAAATGAGAGGTGATGGATATAGGTACTACTCTAGTTCTTGTTGTGATAAGCACTATGATCATCATCATTATCATCCTTACAAGAGGAGTGATAAGGGATACTTGTAGGATGAGTTTAAGAAACCAAAGGCACCTACATTTGATGGAGAGATAAGAAATCATAGGATGTAGAGGCATGGTTTCTTGGTATGAGGAACTTCTTGAGGTTGCATGATTATTCAGAAAACATGAAAGCCAAAATAACCACATTTAGTCACAAAGATAAAGAAAATATTTGGTGGGAATATATGACGAATTTCAAAGGCATTCATGAGGAGGAATTGACATGGAATGACCTCAGGAGACTATTCAAGAAGAAGTACCTATCAGAGAGATACTTTAATGAAAGGGAAAAATAATTCTATGAGTTAAAGACGAGATTGATGACATATGAGGACTACAATAGCAAGTTCTTGGATCTACTAAGGTATGTGCCTTAACTCAAGCAGGAGAAGACCAAGGTTTAGAGATTCATTAGTGGATTATTGATTACATGATTGAGTTTGATGAGATTAGATCATTCGAGGAGGCCATCCAAAAGCTAAATCATTTCTATGAACAATCGAAGTGAAGGTCTCAGTCTAAGTAAGATTGGAAGGGAAATGATAAGAATAAAGTAAAATTGGACAAGAAGCGAGAAATACCCCAGGGTATAGGTAATAAAGAGAATGTAGCATTATCTAAGAAGTTCAATGCAACTGACAGAGGACAAGGACTTTGATCTAAGGAGTAGAATAATGATGTAGGCTGGAATCCTATAGAGTGTTGGCCTTGTGGCAAGGAACATTGTACGATCAAGTGTCCAAAACATTAGGGTGGTAGACCAAATATCTATAGTGCTTAAGAGGCACAAACAATGGGAGATGTTGGGCAGAGTATTCCTAGGATCTATGCAGTGCTGGATAATAGATAGGTGGGCCATCAGGCATCTATCAATGGGCTGGATAGTAATATTTGTGATCAATTTGTTTCTATTTTTATTGATCGTGGATCTAATTATAGTTATTTTAATCCTAACCCAGTGGAGAAGTGTGGTTTGAACAAAAAAATGCATGCAGATGCTTGATTAGCACAGTTGGCCATAGGTACAAAGAAGTGAGTTCATCATTAGGTAAGAACTTGTGCATTTGATTTAAATGGTATTCCTACCTCAACACATTTGAATGTATTACTATTGGGATCTTATAGTATGTTGTTGGGCAGAGATTGGTTGTACCTTCATAGAACCAAGATGGATTGTTATGAAAAAGCCATTGAGTTCTTGGATGACAATGGAGAACAAATATTTTTGTGAGGTAAGAAGAAATAAACACCAGCTAGGATGGTGACAACTATGCAAGAAATGTGCAGCCATATAAATTTATGTGTGCTATTTGTAGTGCATATTTATAGCGACAAAGGAAATGAGGTTGAGGATGAAGATGTTTTGAGAAGGTACCGAGTTCTACAGCAGTTTCAAGATGTATTTTCTGCAGATATTTTAGAGTTGCCACCTCACAGGGAACTCGACTTTTCTATTGAGTTGGTGCCATGGTTAGCTCCAACATCAAAAGAACCTTACAGGATGAGCACTCTAGAGTTGGTAGAGTTGATGTTGCAGTTTAAGTAAATATTGGACAAGGGGTACTTTAGGTGAAGTGTATCACCGTGGGGCACATCAATATTGTTTGTGAAGAGAAAGTATGGTACTCTTATGCTATGCATTGAATACAGATAGTTACACAAAGTTATCATCAAGAACATGTATCTGTTACTGAGGATTGGTGATTTTTTTGATAAGTTGAAGGGAGAAACAATGTTCTTGAAGATTGATATGAGATTTGGATATCATCAGGTACACATTAAAGAAGAGGACACATACAAAACAACTTTTTGGACCAGGTATGGGCATTATGAGTTTGTTTTAGTTCCATTTGGTTTAACTAATGCTCCAACTATCTTTATGTGCTTGATGAATAGTGTGTTGCATCTATATTTCGACAAGTTTATTATTATGTTCATTGATGATATATTGATATGTTCTAAAAATGAAGAAAAGCATGTCGAGCATTTAGCAGTAGTGGTGATATTGTTGAGAGAGCATCAATTGTATGCTAAGCTCAACAAGTGCAGTTTATTTCAGACTGACGTACATTACTTGGGAGATGTTGTCCCCAAGGAGGGCACAACAGTGGATCTAGAGAAGGTAAGAGTTATCATGGAGTGGGAAGCTCCCATGAATGTTGATGAGGTGAGATATTTCATGGGGTTAGCAGGTTATTATAAGAGGTTCATCAGGAACTTCTCGTAGATTTCTTATCCTATCACATCATTTCAAAGGAAAGGAAAGAGGTTTGAATAGACAAAGGAGTGTGCAACTAGTTTTGAGTAGTTCAAGGAGTTGTTGACACATGCACTAGTGTTAAATATTGCAGATCTGGAAAAAGAGTTTGTCGTATGTAAAAATTCTTACAAGAGAGGACTTGGTGAAGTCATTATGTAGGATGGACAAGTGGTATGCTATGAGTCATGAAAACTGAATGAGCATAAGTAGAACTACTCCACACATGATATTGAGTTGGCGACAAGCATACATGCATTGAAGATGTGGAGGCACTATCTTCCTGGTAATCTGAGGTTTGTATTAATGAGTGATCACAGTGGGTTGTGGTATCTATTTGACTGACCAAAAATGAAAGGAAGGAAGGCTCTATGGTTGGCAACAATCAGTGAGTTTGATTTCAATATAAGGTATATCCAAGGTAAAGAGAATAGAGTGGCATATGCTCTTAGCAGGAGGATACAAGTAAATCACACAACAACTATGAGATCATTTGGGATAGGTTTACTATATAGGATCTTGCAAGCAGGTCATCAGGATGTCAGGTATATGGATATTGTGCGTAGGTTGTAGCAGAGTACAAGTACAAGTACAAGTAGTGGTACAGGTGTAGGTGCATAGGATGTGGTCTATCATCTCATGGAATATGGATTGGTTAGATTTAGGGACATGATATATGTGCTAGATAGCAGTGAACTTAAGAAGGTGATCTTTAGATAGTTTCATGTGAAACCATATTCAGGTCACGCATGTTATCAGAAGATGCTGACAACAATGAAAAAATTGTATTATTGGCTGAATTTGAAGAGAGCCATAGTAGAGTTTGTGGCTAGGTGCTTGGATTGTCACTAGGTGAAGGTAGAGCATAAGCATCCAGGTGGATTGCTACAACCAATTTCAATTCCAGAGTGGAAATAGGCCATTTATTTGGAATTTATCATAGGTATTATAAGGATAGTGAGACAACATGATTCCATCATGGTAGTGGTGGAAAAGTTGACAAAGATAGTGCACTTCATTACGGTGAATTGAACATTCTTAGTGAGTGATGTAGCACTTGCCTTCACCAGGGACATTGTCATATTGCATGGAGTTTCTAAAAAAAATTGTGTCAGACATGGATGAGAAGTTCACTTCCAAGTTTCGTAAGGATTTATTTGCAGGTTAGGGCACATAGTCTGCCTTCATTACAACTTATCATCTATAGACATATGGATAGACAAAGAGGCTCAAGAGGATATTGGAGGACATGTTAAGGATGTATGTGATGCGTCATCAGTGGAAGTGGGAAGAGTATCTCCCACTGGTAGAGTTTTCTTACAACAATGGGTACCAAGATTCACTGAGAATGATTCTATTTGATGCACTATATGGGTGGAGTTGTAATACTCCCATCAGATATAGCGATCTAGTTAAAAGGGTGTTGATTGTATCGGACATGTTGGCAGACATGGAGTGGGAAATCTAAGTAATCAAGAAGAATTTGAAAGCAGCGTAGGATAGGCAGAAGAGCTATACAGATCAGAATAGGTTGTTCAAGGAGTTATAGGTTGGGGAACAAGTGTACTTCCACATCAAACTGAAGAAGAGATCCTCGTGGATTGGATCATGTTCCAAGTTGGCACCTTGGTTTTATGAACCTTTCAGGATTTTTGAGAGGATTGGGCTAGTAGCCTATCGACTTGCACTATCTTTGATAATAAAATTCCATGAAATTTTCCATGTGTCATTGCTTAAGAAGTATGTCAAATATGTTGATCATGTGATTGACAAGTATTTATAGTAGGTGGAGACAGAAGAAGAATTCTAGCCGAAACCGCATTGCATTTTGTAGAGAAATATTCTCATGCTCTGGAATCGAGAAATCAAGTAGGTTAAAGTGAAATGGAATAACTTTGAACCTGATGAAGCTACATGGGAGATGGTCAATCAGATGTGAGATATGTATCATTCCTTATTCGTTGGTTGAGCGGATGTTTTGGTATATATCTTTGATATATGTTTTTGGTACATCTTTCGGTGATGTTTGGTATATGTAGATATTTATATGGAAGTAAATATCACCATGAGCTATGTTATAAAGCTTCAATAAGCGGTATATGTGTCATGTCATTATGATGTTATACTTGTTATGTTTTCATTTTGGTTTTCTTCTCAATAGGATGATCATTGTAAATAATGCAACGAGCTAAGTTATAAAGCTCCATAGGAAGTATCATTTTCTTACAACAACCTTCTTGGTTGTAGGTGTTGTTGAACACCGAGGAAGTGTTCCCCCAAGGGTAAGGGTTTTGTAACAACCATGGTGAACATTCCATGTAATAAAAGTTAATAAAGGCAAAATAATAACGACAGTTGATGTGACATGTATTCCAAGATGAATGTTGGGTAGAAACATACTAATTAGGATCACTTGTGATTGATTAATGGCTAAGGAAATCGGAAAAGGCAATGGCTAAGGCTTTGGAAAGGAAAAATGGTATTTTGGCACATTTATTTATGAAAATAATGAAAGCTAGAATAAATGGGAGGTGAAAGGTCACTGATTGCATGTGAGGAGGAAAATGAAGAAAATGGACACCTCATTAATAAAAAGTCTTATGAGGATTAGTAAACAAACTTTTTCATTTAATTTTTGGAGCTCTCTCTATTCTATCTCTCTCATACTCTTGGACACTTAGGGATTCTTGGAGAACTCTTGGGGAGTGTGGCCTACTTGGAGTTTTGGAGCAAGAATGCAAAGGAAGAGTAGGAAAGTGCAAGAGGACATCAATATCAACAACTATAGCTTTTTTCTCTTATAGGTACTGAGTTTCATGCATGTTTCCTCACTAGTTTTGGGATGCATGACATATGAATGTGGTTTATTGGTCATGATCTATCACTAGCATGGATGATTTCCTATATTGATAGTGGACTTTCGTAGCCTTTCCATTTCCTAGATAACCATGGTGTTGTGGCTTCATTTCTTTATTTTTCTGGTTGGTTCTCATGTTTCCTTTAGCTTGGGTTGATTTGCTAGTTCCTAGAAGCCATGGTTGGGAAAACACTCTAGAAGCCCTGTAACAACTTAGGTTGAGTTACTAGTCCTGGAAGCCTTGGTTGGAAAAACACTCTGGAAGCCCTTGGTGGGTTGAGTTACTAGTCTTGGAAGCCCTGGGTGGAAAAACGCTCTCGAAGCCCGACAACAACTATGGGTTGAGTTACTAGCCCTAGAAGCCTTGGTTGGAACAAACGCTATGGATACTTGTAAGGCTTGGGTAGAGACGAATCTGATGATGGATTTGTGATGTGCAACTGTGAAGTGGAATCACCATTTGATGGGTTGATGTGTTTTGGCCCTTTTAGGTCCTTGATGGTTTTCATTGAGGTGTTTTAAGTGATCCCACATTCTTGCTTGGAATTTGGCATGTGGGTGACTGCATGAAGAGAGATTTGGCCCAACCATGTCTACAATCAGGTGGTTCATGGAAGTCCAACAACTGGTTGGCCCTTGCATCATTAATATTAGGTTATTTCTCCTTGTTATTTCATTAGTATTATATTGGTTTATATGTGGATTATCTGGTCGGTATTTCCTTAGTATTTTTGTTGCTATTATGTTGATTATGAACATGTATTATGACAGTGCCTATGTATGGATCTTATCATGTTTTTACTTGTAAATTAATGAAAAATTTATCTATGGCCTAATGGATGAAACTGCAGCTAATGTGCTTAAACCTATAAATTACATATTTGTGACATGTTTGGTGAAATGCTTGTTATGGATAATAGGGGTCTAGTCAAGTGCTTATTCAAGTAATTTCATTTGTGTCATTATTCCATTGTTATATTTATGCTATGAAGGTGCCATTTAGTTCTAGGGAGTGACTTGGGCTCTGGGCCTCAAGAATTGGCTCAAATCCTGAAGACACAAGCACAACACTAAGCACAAAATTCCCTGGACGCATGTATACCCATGCTGTGGGAGCATCCAAGGCGTCATAGATGCCTGCATGCCCATATGAAGGGTGTGTGTGGGAGTTTAATGATCTAGGAGCTCAGTGGGACCTAGGGGCTGGTTACCTGAGAGGTTGGGATGGTTCCTGGGAGTCTTGGTTGTGAAGTGGAACGTTTGTATGGTGTGTTTCCATCAGTTCCATTTCCTTATGATGACTTAGGAGGTCGAATCATATCATAGTAACTTCTCATCACATGTTTTCCCCAGTCTGCCAATTACTTGGGTAGATGTGGGAGGAGGGTGTTACAGTAAGAAGGATGAAATATTATCATGCAACTACTATAGTCCTTACAAGGTGTTGAAAAATATGGTACTATGGCATACAAATTGGAACTGCCTAGATCTTCTCGAGTACACACAGTTTTCCATGTTTCATGCATAAAGAAGATTGCCAGTGACAAGCTTCCAATATCAATATCGATCAATTTCATAGTATCTCATTAAGTGGAAGAACTTGCCTGCTGAACATTCCATGTGGGAGGATGAGAATTTTATACCGAAGCATCCAAAACTACTCAAGCATTGAGGAAAACTCATTTTTGAAGTAGAGGGGCATGTGAGGTCCTTATAATATTAGTGTAGCCCTCTTATTGTTATTTTTGTGCCCATTTAGCCCCCATATTGTTATTTTTGTTCCCCATATAAGCCCACTATTGTTATCAATGTGCCCTTAAAATATTATTGTTATGTAGGCTTTGATTATATTGTGATCTTTTAGAATCCTATATATACAAAGGAGATATTTTCATTTGTGTCATCCATTAATTTTTCATTGATGTAGAGGAGGTTTCCCCCTCAAAGAGGATAATTTTTAAGTCTTTGATCTACCTTTTCTTGTATTTTGTGATTTGGTTGCATGACAAGTTAGCACATCAATAACAATAAAATCATGTCAATCATTAGTACCACGCTACCTAGCTAAATCACATTGTATGAATATTAACCATACATTCAATTAATAAATCACAAATCAACTTTTAACTCCTAGACATTTGTTTTATCCATTTTTTAATATTCAATATGAAACCTGTTTGATTTTTTAACTCTGTAACAAAATACTAGCCTATTCCCAAGGGCTTGGAAGGAACCTTGTAATTATTTTTCCCATGATATATCCCATCCAGCCCAAGTGTTGAACCTGAATGCTCTTATACAACTCTCTGATACGCCCCTCATAAGCCCAAGCCCAAACTAGGTTAGAAGAAGGCAATTACTATGCTAACCCAACTTCCAAGGTTCAATTATGGAGGTGGGAACTAAATTTTTTGAACCATTTAAACTTTCTCAAAAATTAAAATAGATGACATCATTATCTTCATTTTGTCAATATCTTTCAAAAAATATAATTTTCACCTCAATCTAAATCATGGATTATAACATATGGCCATTCAAAGATAGTCCATTACAACCTTGCCACATCATTACCAATTTCCACATGGCAATCAGGTGATTACTCACATGGTGCCTTATGTATTTTCTCTGCCACTATTGCACCCCACATGGTTAGGAATTCTTCTTCAAGTAGTTGGAGGTTAGCCCCACCCACCATTCCACAAGTAGATTTCTAACATAATCTCTCAACCCAACCCAACCAACTATTCTAAACCCTAACATGGGCCCACTCTGACGTGGCTCAACTTTGACATGGCCTGATTAACATTCCTTTCTCTAGATTTGAAAAAACCTTTCACCTAAGTAGGCTACCAGGACTAACTAGTCTAACCGCCGGCTAGCAGATCCCACCCAGCTATTTCATAAATACTCCTTTGGTCCAATGTATTCTTATGCCAAGATTCAACCTTTTCAATAAGATCTCTCAACCCCTGACCTGACGTGTCCTACCAGTAATTTGGATCCTATCTAGCAAGATTTTACACTAATAAGAATTCCAAATAATCCCATATAGGCTGAACTTCCATGACTTGCAGACACTTTCCCTTTTGAAATATTAGAGGTGCTTTCCGCAATCTATGTCTATGGAAGTGATGGATTTCTATGCCCATGCAATTAGGAAGGGTGGCTAAACTGCACGTGTAATTTATTCCCACAGTTCACTAGGAACATAATATTTGGTGAAGCCTACATGGCCATTAAAATACATTAAACAAGCATCTTAGTTCCCTTCACTGAACCACAAGGAACTCAACTACTTCCCTTAATCACATCATAGAGATGTTCGTGTTGTTATCAGTCGTACACGCAACCTATACACAAATTTGTCCAAGAAACATGCCAATCACCAATTTCATCAAATCTCAGAAATACACATAGAGATTCATTTAGTCATCTTAACTGAAAATCACTATCATTCATACTTACACAACACATATATAATTTCAACCATCGCTTCAGGCATATATACAAGGAATTTGACATCTACTAGAACACATCAAGCCACATTTCTTAACCTACAGAAGCTTTTTCGAATGTATAGAGGCATAGTTAGATACTTATCTTATGTGGAAAAGAGGGTTGGAAATTGAGAGAGGAGCTTCAAATCTCAACGCAACCATAGACAAGCTATACGCACTATTACTTGCATCTATTACCCTCAAACCAGATTTCAAATATTGAGGTGGAGTGCTTCTCAGAGATTTAAACCAACAAAATAGTTGGAACAAGATGTCACAAGGCCATATTACCTTCATACACCAACAAATCACATTATCATTGACACTTTTCAGGCATATTCACATCCATGCAAAGATACCATAATTCACAGAACTTTAGCTCACTTATAGGAGAAGAGAGACGAAAATAAGGAATATTCATCATTAGTTAAGCTACTGGTGGGTAAAGAAATCACTCTCCAGGTGGTTCATCTATGAGTCGAGCACCAAATATTTAGCCAAAGGTAAATTTTGGAAGTTCTTTAGCCCTCACTAGCACCTCAGCGACTCTTCCCAATCCAGCGGATTCATTAATCCAAAAAATTCAAGTTGGTTCTTCAACCATCACTTGACACTCTGGTGCTGGATATAGGAAGCAATTCAATTCCTTGGCTATCATACAATGAATAAAATTATGGGTACTTCCTGAATCAATCAACACTATTAACTTTTTCTTCTTGATACACCCTTTTATCCTTATAGTTTGAGGAGTGGTAATTCCATCCAATCCATTACAGGATATGGTCGGATTCATTTCTTCTTTTTCTAGGGTTTGTTCCTGGTGTATAACCTCTTCTTTTGACATTTCTTGTTCCTTTTCTTCCTCCTCTTCACCATCTATGTAAAATAATTTATGAGCTTTACTCTATTTGCTATCACAATTGTAACAAAGCCCTTTTGCTCTTTTTTCTTCCAATTGTTGTGGTGTCAACCTTGTAGGTTGTGGATGGCTAGGGGTAGCAACACTTCCATCTTTATGATTGTGAGTGGTAGGCTTCCTTGTTTCCATAATTTTGCTTTCCATTTTTCTTGCCAACCTGAATGCCTTCTCCAATGGATTTGGTTCCCAAAGGCGAACCTCATGTTGGATGTTATCCTTTAAAGTCCCTATGAGCACATCAATCCTATGCTCCTTTGGAACATATTTTACCCTTATATTCAATATTTGGAAGTCCTTAATGTGCTCCATGATTGAACCCTTTTGTTTGAGATTTATCAATTGGCTAAAACAAGTGTTTCTTTTTGTATCCTCATAATGTGCTATCATTTCATCCGTAAAAAATAGCCCAAGTGATAGTTTGTTTACAAGAGAAAAGCCATAGATACCATACAAACTGATTTGTTTCCAAATATAAAGTTGCAATGCATACCTTTTGTGTGTGTTTCACATTATGGATATCAAGAAATTCTCCATCTGTAGTATCCATGTTCCGGGATCCTTTCCTTCAAACTTCCACATATCGATATTTGGAACATGGTGGTTCTTTGATCCAACATTAGAATCTATGAAATCATGATTAACATTTATTTTATTCTCATCATGAGTTTCCTTTACTACCATTTTTCCATTAGTAAGCATTTGTTATAGAAACTTTGTCAAATCTATCTTCAAATCTTCCATTCCTTTCTTTAAATCATCCATCTTAGCTTCCATGCCATCCATATTAGCTTCCATGCCATCCATCTTAGCTTCCATTTCATTCATCTTAGCTTCTACACCTTTCTTTAAACCATCCATTTTAGCTTCCACTCCATACATATTAGCTTCTACATATTTCTTTAAACCATCCATCTTAGCTTCTGTTACTTTTTGTGCGAGTGAAATTTGTTGCGCATGGTCTCGTAATTTTGATATATCATGTTGCATTTCTTCCTCTTCTTCATGAGTCATGTTAGAGCTTTTAGGTTTCTTACTAGGTGTTTCCATTTACTTTCTTCGAGGTATCAATTACTGATAATAATGCTTCACTAAACCCTTTGAATTCCTTCAAACTAATTTTTAAACAAATCTTATGCAAAAATTAAAAAAACTACACACCTTTTTCACTTTGTAGGAGCTCGATATTGAATTTGATGTATCTCCGTAATTTTGCACCTCCAATTTCTGAATTTTTCTCTTATGGTAACCCTCTGAGTAATCTTTCTAACCCCGAAAATCTGATCAAGAATGGATTCTCCAATGAAGAGTTATGCCAAATCTCCCACGATGACCTGAGTATAGACTAGTTTAGTAGAGTGAACTTGTATGACGTGTTGCAGGTCATAGTTTCAACCTTAGGTTCTGAAAATTATACCCAAAAAAATACATTCCATCTTCTTTCTATAACTTCTAATGAAAATTCAATCTGATGCTTAGAGCGAAATTTATGACATTTTTCTCAAGGTCACCTATTTGGAGTGTAATTTGGGGGTCTGCAAAAACCCTAACTTCCTCAGATTATATCTCTGAAAATATAGCGATACAAGATTTGAAATTTAGGCCCGAGGTTTAGACCGATTCCGTCTCAAACAATTTTTTTTTTAGCTTCTGAAACTTCGTAGTGAAAAAGTTATAGTGAAAATGCCACAATGACTTGTTTGGAGTAGTGAAACCCTAGAATCCAAAGCTATGATACCAAATGTTATGAAACCAGCTCACAAAAATATAGAAAAGATAGATCAATGCCTTAGAAATAAGCCTCTTTGAGGGGTCAATCTCCTTTACATTACACAAATGAAAAAATCTTGGATGATACAAATGACAAAACCTCCTTTCTATATATAGGAGTCTAAGGGGTCACAATATGACCAAAGCTGACCTAACAATAATAATATAACAACACAAAAATACCAATAGTGGGATTCTATGGGGCATAATAATAACAATATGAGGACAATAGGGGAAAAACAATAAAAATAAGGGATACAACGACAATAGTAATGGGGGAATCACTAGTATTATAGGGACCTAACAATTTTACCCAAGAAGCCTCTATGAGGCTTCTTCACCTATTTATTTTTAAATTTCTTCCACTTCTTAGCAACAACAATTCTAGATGTTTCCTTCTATGTGCTCTTCCACAACCATTTTTAGATGTTTCCTTCTCTGCACTCTCCCATTGCTTATGTTTATTGAGGAAGATTATTCTCTCTGTGTATTCCTATGTGCATATGTGTGTCAGATAGTATATTAATGGAATGAATGTATGAAGTTACTCCTCCCTTTTCCCAACAAACTAACTAACCATCCTTATCCACAATTCCACATCACTCAACCTCCTTAGATAGTGTAACCAATTTTTCCTTTAATGTTTTGTCTTCTTCCTTGCTTATGGTTGGAGCTAAAGCACACCTAGACCTGTGCTTTCTTCTTTAAAGTAATTTATGGCATAGTTAGAACATTTAAGACAACTTAGCAAACCAAGACAGATATTTAAGGCCATAATTCCCTCAAGCAATCTATAATGGAATTTGTGTCCCTCTCTCATCCATTTAAATAATTACAATTATTTACATGAGAGAAATATTAACTGGGCGATCTCACAATAATCTCACAATTTCAAAAACATTTTTTATAGTTTAGACAAAAGTGACCAAAAAATATACTTGAATAAAATAAACCAAAATGTAGAATGGTGAGTCTGTTAAAATGTTTTAGCCATTAAAAATTATTTTTATGTAATTTTTTTATATAATATATACATATTTATTGAAATATGTCACCTATGAACAACATAAAATTTTATCCATTCTAAAATGTCTTTTTGTTATTAATATAATTGTAAATATATCTTAATATCATTTAATCTTATATATTAAAATATTTTATTCAAGACATTGATTTTTTCTTCCTTATTACTTTTTCTATGTTAACATTGAAATACTTTATTTTGATTATATATATATATATATATATATAGGGAATATACTTATGCTGAAAACACTATCAATATCCAGCATGTGACATATATATATATATAGGGAATATACTTATGCTGAAAACACTATCAATATCCAGCATGTGACATTTGGGAATTGAATTTGGCTTGGGAGGATTCCATTTCTTCCTCCCAATCACGAGAGATAACCCCAATTGATATATATATATATATATATATATGAACATTGATATTCAAATAGTTTATTTAAGTATTGGATTAAAATAATTTGACAAAATATAAAAATTAGACATATTCCTCATACTCCAAGAAGAAAATATAAGATTATTTTACTTTTATTTACTTTAATTATTTTATGGTTGAGAGAAAGAGTGAAATGTTTTTACAACTTCTCATTCATACTAAAAAATGAACTTACTAAATATAGCAAGAATAAGATTACAAATGTTTCATAGTTCTTTTAATTAAAAATAACTAAACATATATTATTTTTATTTTAATTCACGCTTTTTCATTTCATTTAGAAAATATTTTACTTTAATTTTAAAAGGTTGTTTGTCAAAAGATGAAAGGAATTATAAACGCCCTTCATATTGTGCCACTGAGAAAAATGTAATTAATTAAAATGCCTAATTTTATTGATCATGATATAACAAAATTTTAATGGCAGTTGTTAACGAAAAGGAATAAAGAGACTAATTAAACTCTATTAGTATATCTATTACTTATTCATTTTCCTTTATAATTATTCAATTTTTCTTACATTATTTTCAATGTAAGTTTAAATATTTATTATTCTATAGCTAAAAAATAGGTAACCTTGATATGTAAGCCACCCAAAAAAAAAATTACAATTAAAAAATATTGTATTTTTTATGATTTTATTCCCAAAAAAAAAATCTTGATTCTATTTTACTTGAAATAAAAAACAAAATTTCATTTTGTATATGTTGAAAGCATTCAATAAGCTAAGTCTCTTAGCTTATGAGAAATAAGAAGAAAAATTTGTAAAAGTTAAATAAAAAAATTTAAAGTTAAGTATTTTAATAATCACTTAACTTCTCTGTTTTTCCTTTCTTCTTTTGTGTGTTATGCCATCCCCATGAGTTGAGGTCAGTTGAAGCCATTTCCAATTAAATTCCTGATATCTTTGGTGGAATTTCTTTGTCTAATTCTCAACTCTAAAAAACATCTGCTCTCTTTGTACCCCTCATCTCGTTTTCATTGTGCAAGTGTCATGTTTGTTAACATACACCACATCTAAAAGTTGTATTTTCATGATCTAAAAATTGGGTCCATTGAATGATTTTGTGTTTTAGCTTAATGAAATCTAGTATACCTTTGTTAAGGTTTATTTGTACACATATTATGGTGAATGTGAATATACCTATCTTTGTTTTATCAAGATCTATATTTTTGAAATTTCACATGGTGCTCCCAATTTTCTTTAGAACGTTATGGTGCTAGAAAGGAAGGGGGAGGTTTGGTAGTCTCACCCATACAAGCTTTGTTGAGACCACCATTTTTTGTGACATCAAAATCTAAGAACCAAGAGGTGATGAAGAGCCCGCCTCTTCCCCAAAACCATGGAGCATCATTCAATACTTTCTTCAAATCTTCCTGTGTATTAAATTGTGTTGAAATTAGGGCAATGTTAGGAAGAATTTCCAAAGGGAAGCTCTTTTGCCCCAATCAAATTCCATTATTATCTAAATAAGTTTTCATGGGATGAAAGAACATATTTAAAAATTATTATTTGAATTACGTTTTATCGACATTAGGTCAACCTTGTCTATTCTAGGGAAAATCCTTTTATTTCAAATTCAAAAGTTGTCTCTTCAAACTTGGTCGTAACCCTTCACATTTGAAAATTACTATATATACCCAATTGCATTTATCTCCAAAGGAAATATTTTAGATGAGAATTTTTGTAAACATTTTCAGATGACTGAGATTGGTCGAAGATTCACAGGTTCTTCTCTCTTGCTTTAAGCATGTCTGCATTAGGCGCGTTTTCGGGAAAACTAGTGTCTTTTCGATCTGCTAGTCCCACTAAGACAGGTAGCTATCTTAGAAGCAAATAATCAAAGCAATTTATGATTTCCTTTATGTATGACAGATAAGAGAAAATCAAAGGGGACCAACCTGGATCTTCTGCTTGGTTCCTTGCTTCATTTCTCTCTCCCTTGATAGAGCTTGCCACTCCTCTCCTACTTGTCCCACTTCAAAGAATACCTGTAGAGCCAAAGTAAAAAAACACCATCAAAGCATCTCGATCTATAATATCATAAGCAATGCAGAATCAGAAATACATTTACCATACAATTGCATTCACAAATAGCAAGATTCACAAATACACGATTATATGGAGGAAAACTCAAAGAACTTTATTAATAGTAGAAGAGAGGATTACAACCCAGCTGTCTGATCCAGCATCATCCTCCCAGCATCAAAGCCCTCTTAACCTCCTAAAAAGCAAGATCACCCAAAAATACAATGTTTCTTCTCACAGATAAACCAAAAGCACTTCCTTACACAATACAAAATTCCATCCTCCAAATCTCTCAGATGAGGGATCCATTTATAGATGTCTTGCAAGGGTGTGAGTAAGCTCTGGGTTTTTTATTAGTGTCATTCCACTGATAGTTTTTGGTTGCACTTGGAGATTTCATTGATCTCTTACTCATCCCTGGGCGAATTCAGAGAGGCAAGTGTCATATGAGAAGTTTCTCGAAGATTCCATGATCATCCACTTAGCAAACTGTCTCTGCCATTTGTCTATTCTCGGTCATCGTACCCCACAGAAGGATCTTTCAGTATGCATTGCACCTGGCTAGTGTAGCAACTAGTATCCATCGCACCTTGACCATGGAGCAGTCAATATGGTCCAGTTTTGGCCAGTTCTTAGTGGTTTTGCAGGTGGAACTTTTGGGAAATGATGTAATCAGTTGACCATGATCCTTTAAGGTATGAAACAACACTTTTAGGGGTTAAAGATACCTTGGTTTATGGACATATGAGTTTGGGGTTGTAGTGCCCAAATATGTCTATAACAGTTGCCCCCTAAAGCATGAGGTTGTAAATCTTTTGATGTCGGGTGAAATGCTTTATCATGAGGATCCAAGGTATTCGAACTGGAAGGTGACCTGTATAAGATACAATACAATACATCATCATCATATTATTTTCATGATCTAGCTAAGGCAGGCATTCCCATGCTCAGCTTTATAAATTCATTTTCATGTACATAGGAAAGACAATCGTCTGTTGTTGCAGATTGGTGATTCTTTGCACAAAGAGTCATATTTCCTGGCTTAGATGACTATCTGTGCAGCTTCTGTGTACAATTGATGTCTTTATTTTCCCGAATATATCACAGCTCGGATGGATGAAACTAGATCGGTGGTCTTCAAACTCATTTAATCTTCGCCCGATGTATAAGTCGATCCATGTGAAAAGATGTTCTAAAGTTGAACATGGAATGACATCGCCTGATTACCAGCCAATAATGTAAGCTGCTAAAAGGCACGAGAGGAATCACCAATAATGATAATGACCCTTAAGGTACTACAGTACAATTCACGTGGTGTGAATACATGATCTGATGTCGAACACCATGCAAAATCTTTTGGTCAAAGGCCATTGATGTAAACCTATCGCAGAAGTGAGAAACTTGCCATTGAGGCATGGAAGCTTCAAAGTACTAAAAGGGTTGTTTCTAAGTCAACTTCTTGGATAATGAGTTGATATCGACAAGAAGTGATTCACCATAGGAGGGCCTTAACGTATCCCACATCTACGACATGAAACAGAACAAAAAGATCTTCTGGAGGTTAAAAAGATCTGGTGATATAAGGTTGAAGAATGTCAGTCATGAAAAATGAAGGGTGAAGGTATTACAGTGGATGAGGCATTTTCTGGATGGTGAATTCTCTGAATGACTTCTCTTGAACATGTCGGCGACACTGAGATGGATTGGTAGTGTTAACTCCAAAAGATGGATGGTACAAATGACCAATGGTGATCTGACCGGTGAATGGAATAACCCAACCCGACTCAGTCATGGTGATGGAGTGAAAGTGTCATGTTCAAGAGCGACCTGCTACCAATAAAATTCTTCAAGTTTTCTTCCCTTTTTCCCCGGTCATTTCTGACCAGTAACTCTTTATTTTTTTCAAGCTTGAGGAGGATAACATATGCTTGTTTTATAATTTTCCCTTTGGGCAAACCTGTCACTATGTTTTAGCTAGTTTAGCGAGAGTGAAACTCATTCTTGTTTGGGTGGACAAGTTTGTCGCTATTGTTTTAACAAGTTTAATGACAAAGATAACTCGATCATTTTCATGTTTAGAGAGTTTGAAAAGGGATGAAAAGGAAACTCCAGAAGTCCTTTTTTGTAGCATAATACCTTAAGTCTGAAAAAGTATAAAATAATACAAAAGGGATGACTTTTCGATCATTTTAGCGAGCTGAAAAAGACAAACGCTTGATCTTTTTGTGGGATAATCCCTCAGGTCCAAAAATATTAAAATACAGGAGGGATGGCACTTCCCCTTACTTTAACAAGCTAGAAAGGCCAATAGCTTGACAATCTTTTTATATTTAAGGAGTCTAAAAAGAGTTTAAAAGAGACTCTTTTTTTAGGAATGAGTGGTGTTTTTGGGTAGCAACTGGTTCCAGGTAAGTTTGGAACTTCTCAAAACATGGTAATGTGAAGACGGTGGCTAATAGGACCATTGGTTGATCTGATATTCACCCTATGAGTGACATCAATTAAAGATTTATTAAACAAAGGCATTACAGACTCATGTGTTGGTGTGTGTTCTGTGTTATTTAAGCAACAGATCGATCATATTGCCAATACAAAGATGTTAAATGGAAAGATAGCAGAGAACTACAATAAGCAAACACAAAGACATAAGAATTAATAAGGATTGCACCCTATTTTATAGGGCTACATCTCTAGTCCAGCTTTCAGTGGTGGCCTTGTTTTATTGTGTCTTTAGAAGAGAATTATAATACAAGTACTCCATAAGAGTTCTCCTGAAGCAGATTTGCTTGGCAGGGTGGTCCTTGGATTCCCCAAGCCACTTGAGTACATAGACTTCTTCTTCCTACCAGCTCTGTGACCTTCTGGTCTACAGTGGAGAACCCAATGTGGTGCTCAGCAAGGACAGATCCTCTATGAGATAGCTTTAGTCTCAAGCTCTTTGGTGCTCGATGCTGCCCCTGGTCAGCTCGACCCTCTGTCTCTTTCTACTTTGCTTTACTACCTTTTTCTATGGTTTCTGTCTCTCAGTGTTCAGTCCACCTCTCCTGGTTCTCTGACTGACTAACTCCTATGTATTTTGTCTCTGTTCATGGCTTTTAGCCAATCATTCCAAGACCATTCAGTTCTTCTTTCGCCTCCGTTGATTCACCTTCTGCAACTGCGCTTGGAGTTCCCTATTAATCATCATCATCAATGCTCAAGGAGTGGCCACATGTCCTCCTCTAAATAGCACCAACATGCTTCGTCGGTTCGTTTCTTCAGTTACTTCATGGATGCATTCTTTTTCCACCATGGCAGTCAAAAGAATTCCAAATCCTCCTAAAACATGGTGTATTCCTTCATCGATTCCACTTCCTTCATCAGGCGCGATCTCAGTTGTCCGATCTCGGTCCCCTAGATCCAACGTTATATGCACATTTCGCGTGGTTGACTTGCTCGACTGTTAGCGTGCAATCAATGATAGTTTTCTCTCACCTCCACTTGCCACGCGTCGATTGATGAATGGAATCACTCCACTCTCGTCCAAAACCTCTTACCATTTGTGGGCACCCCGATCAATACCACCAGTTTTCCAGAGCGCGGGCCCCGCCTTTGTAAGTTTGGTGCTTTTTCCTTTTCCGCCCACAGTTCTCTGGCTCATCATGCATATGTGTGCTTGGGCTTCCACCTTCACAGCCCTATTCACCCAATCTGAGGCTCCCAGGGGCTACTTTTACCTCCTGCGCAGTCTCCATGGACCTTGGTCAGCGTGCTTTGACCGAGGTCCTCGTTGTTCCACACTAGTTGCCATTGCCACTGGTTCAGGGGTGTTTTTGATTGTTGTTTTGGATTCTTTAGAGATTTGTTATGACCTGATACAATGATGGTTCTTTGATAGTCTTCTATGGATCCAATTTGGATCATGGCCTTCCCACTAAAAAAGCTTTTGGACCACCAAAAGTTGGTTTTCAAGCATCGACTAAGTGAGGGTATTTCTATCTTACTTGTCCAATCTCAATACACGTTGCACTGCTTGGCTTTGAACCTTTGAGCCCAATTCTGAGGTACTCAACATCTCCCCTGTGCGTTGTCCTCACCTTCCTGTCCAGCACTATGTCTTCCTGCAACTCATTAAGATATTCAGGTAGTAGGTCATCAATAGAAGGCAATTGACTCTATTCTTTAGGGTCCTCAATCATTGAAGGTTCAAACAATCTCAAGCAATCTGCATTTACGATTGAGTATATGTGCATGTAAGCTGGTAAATCAAGTCAAAAATCATTCTCACCAATCTTCTCGAGTATCCTAAAGGGTCCATACCTGATAGGCTTTAGCTTTTTACCTTCACCTTGCATCCTGTCCTTGCTGATATAAAGCCAAAATTGGTCTCCAACTTGAAAACTATGCTCCATCTGATGCTTGTCATGCCTAGCCTTGTACTTCGCCTGGCTCTTTTCCAGCTATTCCTGTACTACCTGGTAGATCTCCTGGATCTGTTTGATGAACCTAGTTTCCTTGTCCACATCACTGTGTCCATCAACCGCGCTATCTTTTCCAGAGAAAAAATCCAAAGGAGACCTTGGTGTGAAACCAAAGCAGGTCTTAAAAGGAGATCTCTGTGTAGAAGAGTGCTTGTCTCTATTGTAAGCATGCTACACATAACACAAGTGTTCATCCCAAAGCTTAGGATGTTTGCTGCAATAACCTCTCAGTAACTAGATCACTGTCCTATTTACTACTTCTGTCTGGCCATCTATTTGTGGATGAAAAGTTGTGCTTTTCTTCAGTTTTTTCCATTAGTTCCCACAGACTCGACCAAAATTTCCCCACAAATTGGGTGTCTCGATAAGATACAATGGAAGTGGGTAATCCAAAATGAACCCATACATGTTCAAAGAACAATTTTGCAGTGTATTCAGTTGTGATCTGTTTACTATAAGGTATCAAAATACACATTTTGCTAAACCTATCCACAACAACATATAGATAATCATGACCTTTCCTAGACTTAGGCAGTCCTCCAACAAAATCCATGGAAACACTCTCCCAAGGGTGAGAAGGAACTGGAAATGGAGTGTACAAGCCTAGTTTTCTGTTGTTGGGCTTGCTTTTATCACACATGGCACACCCTCTTACATATCTAGAAACTGTCTCATTTATTTTCAGCTAATAGTAGAATCTTTGCAGCAGTGCAACTACTTTACTTACCCCAAAGTGACTGATATCAGAGAAGTGTGTGCTTCCCTAATTATATTTATCCTCTCAGTTTGTGGAATGCAGAGTTTCCCACAATCGTATAAGAGTCGGTCCTTCACAAGATAGTCCAATTCTTCTACTCTTTTGCCTTGACTCAAAGTTGCATATACATCTTTAAAGTCCATATCCTGAGCATATTGTTCTATGTAGCTTTCATGTAGCATAGAATTATGCTTAAGTATGGTAGATGCATTTATAATGGGTCTAGATAACATGTCTACAACCTATCCATCTGTAATTTCTTGATTGTTGCAACTTAGTTTGGGAGAGTAGACATTGAAGTGGTTGATGATCAGTATGTATTACTATCTCTTTTCCCATTAAGTAATGTTTCCACCTTTTCACAATCTGAACTATTGCATACAATTCTTTATCATATGTAGGATAGTTAACTACTGCAGGATTAAAAGTCTCAGAATGATAACATATGGGTTTTCCATGTTATGAAAACACCGCTCCCATGGCATCGTCACTAGCATCAGTTTGGATCTCAAATGGTCTTTGTAGATCTGGCAGTGCTAGTACAAGTGTTGTACTAATCTTTTCTTTCAAGGTGTTGAAGGCATTCTGATGTTTGCTTCCCCACTGAAACACCTTATTCAATCCTGTTAAAGCATGTAAGGGAGCTGCAATCAAGGAGAAGTTAGAAATGAACTTCCTCTAATATTGTGTTGCTCCTAAGAAGCTTCTCACTTCTGTAGCAAGCCTGGGTTTAGGCCAGTTCACAATGACTACCACTTTAGAGGGATCTATTTCCAATTCACCTCCCCCTACTATATGACCCAAGTAGTTTAGAGATGTTTTGCCAAATTCACATTTTAAGAGTTTAACATAGATTTTTTCTCTTTTCAAAACATCCAATGTCTGCTTAACATTATTTAAATGTTCTTCCCACGTTTTACTAAAAATTAGAATGTCATCCAGATACACAATAAAAAAATCATCAAGAAAAGGTCTGAGTACATCATTCATTAATCTCATGAAAGTAGCAAGAGCATTAGTTAAGCCAAAAGGCATAACCAGCCATTCATACAATCCTTGCTTTGTTTTGAAAGTAGTCTTCCATGCATCTTGCTCTGCAACTCTGACCTGATGGTATCCATTGTGCAAATCCAGCTTGGTGAAATAAACAGCTTCTTTCAATTGATCTAAAATATCATCTATGTGAGGAAGGGGATAACGATTTTTTATTGTTATCTTATTCAGTGCTCGGTAATCAATGCACATTCTCCACGAGCCATCTTTCTTTCTCACCAAAATGATTGGTGACCCACATGGTGATGTGCTAGGCTTGATGAACCCTTTCTCGGGCAACTCCTACACCTGCTTCTTGATTTCAGTATTCTCTAAAGCAAACAACCTGTACATCCCAATGTTAGGCAATGCATCTTGTTGCAAAATAATATCATGTACTATTCCCTTTTTGGGTGGCAGACCTTTAGGTTCTTGAAACAAGACATCATACTCTGAAACAACCTTTTCTATATCAGCTTGTTGTTCAACATTACAACCCTCAAATACATTGGTTTTATCAGGTTTCTTTTCCTTTACAACCATCAGTAAGAATTGTTTGCATGAATTAATCATTCTTTTCATTTGCCCTGAGTTTATGAGAGTATAATTATTCTTGAGATTATGAGCTCTTACAAAGTATTCGATTCCATCTTTAACAAGTAGATACTTCTTCTCAACTCTATAGAAAATAGTCTTTCTATCATACAAGTAAGGACTTCCTAAAACAATTCCACATATATCCAAAGGAATTATGTCTAACTCAACCTCATCTACAAATGCTGACCTAAAAGAAAACTTGAGTTTGCACTGTCTAGTCACTTGTAGTTGTGCTCTATCATTCAACCATCCTAATGGGTATGGTTTCTTGTGAGGTGTAGTTGCTAATCCCAATTTCTTTACAATTGCTTCAAAAATTAGATTTACTTGTGGGCCACTAGCAAACAAAGTATCAATCTTTTGATTTTTGGAAATAACTCGAATATGGAAAAGCTCATGTCCTTTTCTCTCATTTTCTTCATCAATAACAGATTGAGCAGAATTACTAATAGATGCTTCAAACTTCTTACCTTTTATACCTATGGCTTTTATAGTTGTTTCATCTCCCAAGTCTAACCCCAAATCTTTCTGAATAGCTGCAGTTGTCTTCTTCTTCTTGCCCTCGGACTTCTTAGGTCTTAGCTTTGGATGCAGAATCCAATAATGCTCATCGTCGTGCCCCTCCTTTTTATAGTGAGTGCATGAAGCTTTGGATTTCTGTGCAGTGTTAGCCTTCCTTTCTTTCCACTTCTGCTTTCTTTTCTCCTTGCTCTTGCTTACAGTGGGTTGGGATGGTCCCCCAACTTCTGGACTTCCATTCTTTCCTCTAGCTTCTAAATGAGTAGCTTGTACAGATACCTCATCTATGCTTGTGGGATTAAACATGAGGATGGTATGCCTCATGTAGTTGTGTAGACCACCAATGTACTTCAAAAGAGTCTCTGGTGAGTCTAATGAGATACCCAACATCGATGCTCTCTTTCTAAACTCTTGAGTATACCCTTGCACACTTTGCTCCTTCAATTGCCGAAGAGTTTTCCAACTCATCATGGCTTATTGCATGTAGGCCAATGGATAGAACTGCTTTTTGATTATAGCAACAAATTCACTCCAGACATAGATGGTCTAACCATATCTTTTCATACCAGCTTGGGTTCTGCCTTCCCACCAAACCAAGGCAGTGCCTCCTAGGCATAGGCTTGCTAGCTGAATGTTACTCTTGTCTGAGTTTTTTTTTTTTACCCTGCAATATACATCAATTTGTCTAATCCAATTTTCCAACTTTTCAGCATTTAGCTTTCCATCATATATAGGCAAATCAAATTTAACATCTAACTTAATCAAAGATGCTTTATTATTATGCACAGGGCTATTAAGAGGTGTGAGAAAGCTTTCCTCTTTCCTCTTTCCCTTGGAGTGGTCATGGAAGTGAGACTCATCTTCTTCTTTATCTTGCTTAGAGCCTAATGAATCCTCCACCTAATGCTTTCTAATGTCTCTGTATGTTTCTTCAACCATAGACTTTATAGCTAGGAAACTCTCTATGAATTAAGGGTCTGGCCCCATAGAACCTTCCTCTGACATTGTCTTCCAAGGATAGACTCTCCCAATTTCAGGATTAGTTTCCACTAACTCTCCTTCTCCTAATTTGAGCTTTGATCTAGTGAGCATTCACAGCTAAACCAACACAAGTTTGTCTAACCTTACAGCCTAGAGCTCTGATACCACTTGATCTGATATTCACCCTATGAGTGACTTCAATTAAAGATTTAATAAACAAACGTATTACAGACTCATGTGCTGGTGTGTGTTCTGTGTTATTTAATCAATGGATCAATCAGATTGCTAATATATAGACATTAAATGGAGAGACAGCAGAGAACTACAGTAAGCGAACACAAAGACACAAGAATTAATAAGGAGTTCACCCTATTCTCCAGGGCTACATCTCCTGTCCAGCTTCCAATGGTGGCCTTGTTTTATTATGTCTTTAGCAGATAATTACAATACAAGGACTCAATAAGAGTTCTCCTGAAGCAGCTTTGCTTGGCAAGGCAGTCCTTGGATTCCCCAAGCCACTTGAGTACATAGGCTTATTCTTCCTACCAGCTCTGTGACCTTCTAGTCTACAGTGGAGAGCCCAATGTGGTGCTCAGCCCGGACAGATCCTCTATGGGATGGCTTGAGTCTTCAAGTTCTCTGGTGCTCGATGCTGGTGCTAGTCAGCTCGACCCTTTGTCTCTTTCTGCTTTGCTTTACTACCTTCTTCTCTGGTTTCTCTCCATCAGTGTTCAGTCTTCCTCTCCAGGTTCTCTGACTGATTGACTCCTGTGTATTATGTCTCTGTTCATGGATTTTAGCCATCCATTCCTAGACCATTCAGTTCTTCTTCTGCCTCTGTTGATTCACGTTCTGTAGCTGCACTTAGAGTTCGTTGTTCAGCGTCATCATCAGCGCTCAAGGAGTGGCCACATGTCCTCCTCTAAATGGAGCCAGCATGCTTCATCGGTTCATTTCTTTAGTTATCTCGTGGATGCATTCTTCCTCCACCGTGGTAGTCAAACAGATTCCAAATCCTCCTAAAACGCGGCATATTCCTTCGTCGATTCTGCTTCCTTCATTGGGCGTGATATCAATCGTCCGATCTGGGTCCCCCAGATCCAATGTTATACACATGTTTTGCGTGGTTAACTTGCTCGATCATTAGCATGCGATCAATAGCGATTTTCTCTCACCTTCGCTTGCCACGTGTCAATCGATGAATGGAATCACTCCACTCTCGTCCAAAATCTCTTACCGTTGTGGGCACCCCGATCAATATCGCTGGTTTTCTAGAGTGTAGGTCCCGCCTTTGTACGTTTAGCGCTTTTTCCTTTTCCACCCACGGTTCTCCGGCTCACCATGCATCCATGTGCACGGGCTTCCCCCTTCATGGCCCTATTCGCCCAACGATGTGCGATTAGTGTTAAGTGCTAATTGTGCATCAAATTCCACCTCCTTTTCCCGATCCGGAGCTCCCACGGGCTACTTTGACCTCCTGCGCAGTCTCCATGGGCCTCAGTCAGCGCGCTTTGATGGAGATCCTTGTCATTCCATGCTCTTTACCATTGCCACTGGTTCAGGGGTGTTTTTAATCACTGTTTTGGATTCTTTAGATATTTTTTCCGACCTGATACAATCATTGTTTTTTGACAGTCTTCTATGGATCTAATTCGGATCACTCATCGTAGCTGTTCCTCAAAAGAGTAAACAATCACGTGGAAGCATATGATCGGCCAAAATAATTGAGGTGATGGTAAGAAGACAACCAAGACTCAAAAGTTCGATAGCAGGGCAATCAAAAAGGTTATTTACCGAGGGTGGACTCATTTTATAATGAGCTTGAATCGGAAGAAACTATGCTCAGTGGCGGGTTTATTTTTGACGAGCTTGAACCTTGCGGAATCATTGCTCGTAGGCGGGTTTATTTTTTAACGAGCTTGAACCTTGCTGAAACATTGCTCATAGGCGGGTTTATTTTTTAACGAGCTTGAACCTTGCGGAAATATTGCTCATTTTCCTTTTTATGTAAGCTAGGAACGACCAAACTATAAAGCTAAAAAGCTAAAAACTCTGAAAAGCTAAAATTTGAAATTGTTCATTTTTGCTTGCATAAAAAGGTTTGCATGCTCCCAGCTAAAAAAGTCTTCAGTAACCATATGGAAACTTATTGTGGTTAAGCAGGATGATTTTCTGTTAATACTTAGACAAAACACTTCCTACACATTGCCCGCCAAATAGACAAAGGTGAAAGGTCACCTGGACCGATCACATAACTTACAGGGAAACTTATCTCTATAGCTGGGTTTGTCCACAAAATAGACAAGGGTGCATGCCCCCTAAGCTTCGTTACATTCACCAGACTACTTGTAGTAATTAGGTGGATTGAATGAAGGTTGAAGAGTCATACATGACTCAAAGAGACCATTTAGGGATGATGTTTGACTTGGAGCTGTGTTTGAACTAGTAAATGAAAGTTGGTCGATAAGCTAGACAACTTTGCTTTCATGTGGGAAACACGTCACTCAAAAGAGTGTCAAAACAATAGCTTCCATGCTATAAACATAGTCACATCTAAGGAGTAGATTATAATTTAACTTCCCTTGGACCACCATCACATTCGAGTGAACGTTTTTCCTTCTCAAGGTTATTGGTAACTTAGGAAGGATCCCTAATGGTCAACTGGTTCCTTTGTTAAAACTTGATAAATTTTGTGCACCAGGCATAAGCGATGGAAAATTAAGTACTTTCCAAGCAGTTGAGTAAAGGATACTCACTTAAGCCCCTTCATCTATGATAGTGCCAGACACGATCATTTTGTAAACTTGTACTATGATCCAGAATGGTACATTAGATGGAAGGTGGGGTCTTGCTAGTTGATTCCAATCGAAGGAAACGACTAGACTGCTTGGAGGGGTTACTGGATAAATGGTTGAATGAACCCCTTGAACTGGGGAATTTTCCTCCTGTTGTAAAGGAACGGGCAGATTTCCCCCAAGTTCATCGGACTTTGAAGTAACAAAATAATTGAATGGTATCGTTCTCACTTTCTCAGCCACTTGGTTACTAGAATCGCTATCTTCACCAAGCGAAGAGGAAGAAGGGGAGGGAGACAGGTTTCCACTGTGGCCATTTCCACCAGATTACTTGGAGGCGGGAGGCCAGTACCCATTGAGGAAGGGTCTTTTAGGAGTCCTACTTTGACATTTTGAAGCAATTGAGAACTTCCATGGATCAATGGAATGCTTCCAGTAGCTTGTGAACTGTTGGGGAAAAAGGTTAGTTGGTCAACGATTGTGATTTTACCTTGGAACGGAAATGCAATATTTTTAAAATATGTTGACACAATGGTGGCCATAGCATAAATCCAGAACCTTCCTAGCAAGATATTGTAGTCAAGGTTTCCATCAATGACCTTGACTTCAATTTCTACTGTCTTGCCCCCCAGTTCAACTTGCAAGTTACTTAATATCCCATACAGCGTGTGTGTTCTTCCACCGAATGCTTTTAATGTCTTTAGTGATCATGACAAGGGTGGTGAGCCTAAAGTTTTCCAGCAACTCATTGACATAATACAGGTAGATGCCCCCTCATCAATGATTGTTCAATGAATAGTTTTATTGAGGACTTTTACCTGTATGAGGAAAGTGAGTTGTGCCGGTAATTGAGGTTCATATCCTTTATGGTTGAATGCCACAAGATTGAAATCCATTGGGTCAATCCCACCTATTGCTGATAACAAAGCCTGCTTTTGGGAGGGGCAATTTTGCAGCACTTCAAGCGTCGACATAACAGATGGTGATTGAGCCAAATCCTCCACTATATTATAATTTTGTGTTGCTCAAACACGAGGATTAAATGTCGATTTATGTACTACTCCCTTTGGTATCTTTATAGTCAGTTCAGGAATGATGGGCAGAACAACTTCAGGCGAAGTTGTTGTCGAACAACTGGGTTGATCTGTAGCCTTGTTGTTCGACGACTGTGGATTCCCATAATATTTATTCCTTGTCGATATCAAAGCATCATTTTGCTATTTCAAGATGGATAGCATAAGCACTTGGGATGGGCAAGCATGATCGATAGCAACCAGGTTTGTTTCTAGGCTCAGAAACAGATTAGTCAACACTTCTAGGGTATTGAAGTTTTTAAAAATTTCATAACCTCAACTTGATGTGTACAATATTTCGTGAAATTCTCGTCGTCGCATATGTAACATGGATAATGAGGTTTCTTTTGCCCAGTAGGGTTTTCAGAAGATTTTTCAGGAGGTGAATTTTCCTATTTCTTCTAATTATTTTTCCTTTTCTTCTTGTCCCCTGGTTGCTTTGGATTTTTTCCCTTGTCAGATGACACGGAATTAATCTTCGAGGCAAGAGGTTCTTTATTTGCATTTTGACTAGAAACTGCAAGGGATTTTTTAGGTGGAGCCTTTGTAGTTTTCGTGTTTGTGGTACCGATCACACCATCACCAGCATGAGAGTCCTTATTTGATTTAGGAGGGGAGGAACGGAAAATTCTGGTCTAGGAGTGTCGGGAATTTTGTCATAGAGTGTGCCAGACTGAGTATAGATCAAGTCTAAATATTGTGCACGAGTAATGACTTGCTCTTTAATGACAACTCCTCCCTTAGCCACATCCTCTGTGATAAATGGTAATAACGACTTTATAAACCATTACGTTAAAAGTTGATCAGGAACATACGTCTTTACCATTCGACGCCGACGCTGCTACTCATGAATATGATCAGATATGTGAGTGGTTGTCGTTTATTTAAAGTTGGTAACCAGTTTTGTCCCCGTTTCATAACTTATGGGTAATTGAAAATGGGTTAAAAAGGTAGTGGCAAGGGTGCTGAAGTTATCAAACGAGGCTCTAGGAAATTCAATATACCATTTTGCTGCCAGAGTAGTTAGCGTTTGTTGAAAAAGGTGAAGCCTAATCGAATCATCATTGAGGGTGTTTGATGAGCACCAAAAATGAAATTTCATTACGTGATTCGATGGATCTTCACCTGGATTTCCATTGAATTTAGGAATATCAGAGGGAAGTTTATGAGGAATCATTGGCCACCAAGGGGCGTAAGCAATTGGATCATTTTTCAGTCGGTTCAGATCTGGTAATTCTAGAGTTGCCACAAAAGGCAACTGTTGATTCAGGTTTGGTGAAGCATACCCAGGATAAGATGGGATTGCCTGAGTAGTAGGTCTTTGCATACCAGCATAATGTATCTGATGTTGATAACTTTGATAAGGTTGATGGGCATAACCATTATAGTATGGTTGTTGATAACCGTTTTGAAAATGCAGTTGTCCACTACCTACAAAGCCTTGTTGCTCAGGTCCTTGGTAAGCTTTCTAGAATTGCGGTTGTTGATATTGTACCAGCCATGGTTGTTGGACCATTTTCTATTGCTCAATACTGGATGATTGACCAAGATGTGGGGTGATAGTACCCATTTGAGCCTGAGTCATTCCAGGTAAGGAAACACTAACTTGAGATTGTGATTGAGCTGTAGAGACAAGAGGTTGTTGTATTGCAACCTGAGATACTTGAGGTTGACATACAACAGGCAGTGCTTGTACTTGCGACACAATCACAATAGCAGGTGTAGTGGGAATATTCAACACAGGTTGATTTGGTTGCATTAAATATACAACTCTTGGTTGTTGAGGCAGTATCGGTATCCAACCACTGGATGTAATTCCAGTTTGACCTGAATTTTGTTGTGAACTATCATATGGTTGTTCTCTAGGAGGGAACAATGAAAAATCATATTGCCCCCCATATGGCGGCAATCTGGTGCTCAAAGGATAGATCAGCCTTTGAAGATTGGATTGCCCAAATTGACACTAGTATGCAGGATCAATTTGTTGAGTTTGAACAAAAGAAATGCCAGATGGGATTCTGGACGAAAAAGTAGGAATAGACCACGTCGTCGCAACAGTCCCTGGGTGGATTCCATCTAGTAATTGATAACTAGTTGAGATAGATGATATACCAGCAAACATCGTCGGAGTGGCAGCAGGAAGTTCTGCTGTGGTTGTATCAAACGAAACAGTCGTAGAAGTTGATGGTTGTTCAGACATATTTAGCCTATCCAAAAGATCTCCTAGTGATTCAATAGGAACTTGCGATGAAGGATGATTAAAAGAAATAACTTCTATAGTAGAAGGATATAAGTGGATCGCAATTCCAAAATTCAATGGGGTATTGGATGGAAGATCCTCTACAATCTCTTCTATGGCAATCAATCTAGGTGGAAGAGGTAGACCGTCAGGTCCATAAAATATTTTTGGAGCCAAAGAAAGTATAGCTTTTGTAGTGACAAATGCTGGAGGGGTGACACCTTTTGAATTCTGGAACTCAACTTCCAGATGTTCAAGTAAGTGAACTTCAGTTTCTGGATCAGCCCTAGATGGAGCTGTTTCAAGAATAGAAGTGTCTATTGTTACACTAGGATTAGTTCTAATGTCCTCTTGTAACTACGGAACTTCTTCTGTAAAGGAAGATGTACCAGAAATGATTGGAGTAACTAGAGTCTCTGATAATGTTGAAACACAAGTTTCAAGTAAACCAGGAGAATTTGACTGAGTTAAACGAGACCGTTTTTCCCGGATTGGTTTTGTTTCCACAGTCAAAGATGGTTGACTCACTAGTCTCCACGAATGATGAGGTTTTGATTGAATTTCTTCCATGATTGCGGATTACTTGATCAACTCAAAATTAAAAGGAAAAAGTTATTCTGATTTAAATGAATTTTAAGAAACTTTGACGGAACTTTGCTTTTTCAATTTTTAATAGTCGAGAAAAAGCTAAAGATGACTCTAGTTGCCTTCGATTTTTAATGAGCTTGAAGTGACAAGTGCTTAGATGCACCTTTTCTTTTAAGGAGTCGAAAAGGAATGAAAGTGACTACTCCGGAAATCTAGACAGAGGGATTACCAAACCAATCGCAAAACTTCAATATACACCTTGGTGGTAAATTAAAGAGAAATTACCAAGGACTTTATGTACAACAGTCAATCTTCCCGAAAGTTGTGTTCAGTGCATTGCGACTGATAGGGTGGCAGACACGGCTTCCTAAGAATAAAGGATATCAGCCTATTGTGGTCTCCCAATATATACTCAACGGTACGGGGAGCACAAGTCCGTACTGGCACTTGTCATATCAAAGAGGAGGGATCACCCAACCTTCGATTAAAATGATAGTTACCAGGTTTTACGACGCCAGAACACGTCTCTAGCCTAGACTTCTAGATGTGTTGCGTTAGGTTCCAAAGCATTTTTATGTTCATTCAGATTTATTTTAGAGTTGATCATTTTAGAAGTTTGTCTTTCAAGGTTCACCATGTGATGTAGATGTAAAATTCCTAAATATGCAATCTAAAATGATAAACAGTCATTTATTTTGTTTTAGCAATGAAAATCCTAGCTACTAAGGAAAGAAGAGTATGATTCTTTCAACAGAGAGCAAAGAGCACACACTAAATGCACTTTTCCTAAATCATCTTTCGCACACAGTCTAAATGCAAATGCAAATGCATGTATTTGTTTTTTGTTTCCTTAATGTGAGAATGCCCAGAAGGAAACTAAGTACAGATCTGAACTATTTTCTTCAAAGCGAAATTTCGACAATTTCTTTTCAAAATGAAAGGAAGACTAAAACAACGCTTTCAATTTCGAATGGAAAACTACTTTCGACGCTTCAAATATCAACAATTCAAATCAAATACAATGACAAAAGTACAATCGACTATTTAGAAGAGGAAGACTTTACGACACCCTTCTTTTTTGACTCAAAATGACAGTTACAACACTTTTTGCATCAAAAACGACAGTTCGATTAAGCTACTTTCGACAAAGGAGGACAATAAATGATGGACAAATACATAAAAACATTTATGAATCCTAATCAATGGAGGCTGAATAATGTAAAGGAAGGAGGCTTTAGCAATGAGATACTGATCATAAGCAGCAAAACTACTAAATAGAGCTGAAAATAAGGAGAAAAAACCAAATTCAAAAGAGAGAAATAGTATCACTTAATCATCGCACCTGTCCTTCAGGGAAATAGGGATGTATCTCGCCTGCAACACATGGGAGGTGCGATGCATACAGGTTACCAGTTACAAACAGTGTGATGGACCAGGGAGTGAAACTGAGTTTGGTTTTTGCTCAAAATTTGTAGCTAAGTTCAGTTATTTTAGCTGAGCTATGATGGACAGTAAAAACAAATTATAGGGGTATGATCTCAAGAGTTTATTGAGCTACCACAAGGACGCTTAGAATGTTTGTAAGTCAAATGTTCAGTCCATAAACCAACCCGGAGATTGACTGAAGCAACATTCATCTACTTCGCAATTGCATAGCAAAGGCGGTTCGAAGGCTATCTGGCTAACTTCAGGCTCCGTCTGTAGTTTACAAAGCAAACAATAATAACAAACAAACAAACTATTCGCTTCCCAGTGAAGTCACCGTTTGGTTTTTGGGAAAACTAGTGTCTTTTCGATTTGCTAGTCCCACTAAGATGGGTAGCTATCCTAGAAACAAACAATCAAACCAATTTATGATTTCCTTTATGTATGACAGATAAGAGAGAAGAAAAGGATACCAACCTGGATCTTTCGCTTGGCTCCTTGCTTGATTTCTCTCTCCCTTGATAGATCTTGCCATTCCTCTCCTACATGTCCCGCTTCAGAGAATACCTATAGAGTCAAAGTAACAAAACACCATCAAAGCATCTCGATCTATAATGTCATAAACAATTCATAATTAGAAATACATTGACCATACAATTGCATTCACAAATAGCAAGATTCACAAATACATGATTATATGGAGGAAAACTCAAAGAACTTTATTAATAGTAGAAGAGAGGATTACAACCCAGCTGTCTGATCCAGCATCATCCTCCAAGTATCATAGCCCTCTTCACCTCATGAAAAGCAAGATCACCCAACAATACAATGTTTCTTCTCGCAGATAAACCAACAACACTTCCTTACAAAATAAAAAATTCCAGCCTCCAGATCTCTCAGATGAGGGATCCATTTATAGATGTCTTGCAAGGGTGTGATTCAACACTGGGTTTTTGATTAGTGTCATTCCACTGATAGTTTTTGGTTCCACTTGGAGATTTCATTGATCTCTTACTCATCCCTGGGCGAATTCAGAGAGGCAAGTGTCATATGAGAAGTTTTTGGAAGATTCCATGATCATCCACTTAGCAAATTGTCTCTTCCATTTGTCTACTTTCGCTCATCGCACACCATAGAAGGCTCTTTCAGTATGCATTGCACCTGGCTAGTGTAGCAGTCAGTATGGTCCAGTTTTGGCCAGTTCTGAGTTGTTTTTTAAGTGGAACTTCTGGGAAATGATGTAATCAGTTGACCATGATCCTTTAAGGTATGAAACAACACTTTTAGGGGTTAAAGATCCCTTGGTTTATGGACATATGAGTTTGGGGTTGTAGTGCCCAAATATGTATATAACAAGGAGAGGACTCTCAGCATAATGATCTCCCTCTGTATTCTATGGTATAGTAGTCTCGATATAATGCTCGTGCATATGGATACAGGATTGATTTCTTTCGCATAGGAGTACATGTATGCACACTCTTGGCTCCAGAACCCTCACAAAAATTTATACAGGAGTCTCTGTCATGTCTATACTTTCGCACCACATAGTTTCACATCATTGTTTGATAGCCTCAGATCTTTGTTTTAATTCAATCTCTATAATGGAATGGCATGTAATTGATATATCTTTGTAATGACATGGGATTGATATAGATATACCATCATAATCAAATGGCATCATCATATTAATATGTCTGTGTACATAATATCGACACTACTGTTATGCGTTCTTGTTGTCATCGATAAAGAAATGGATGTTGGTCTTGACATTGCCACACATAGTCTCAACGTCATTGAGATATGTAGCTATCGACACAAGGTACAGTCTTTGCAATATATGTATGATTGGTATGGCCCAAACAATGTATGCTCATGATCTTTCTCCTCAATCTGCGGTCACCAACATGTGAGGAAGGATGGTCTATGGTCTCTGCAATGTATAATCTATACTCTGCGATGTATGACTCAATAGTATATATTTAAGTCTCAACACCATAGTTTATGCATGATATTGGCACTCATCTATGGCATCTTTGGCATCACAATTTTCATAGTTGTATGGCCTCATTTCAATTCTAAGTAGTGATGGGATTTATATGTTGCAACCATATTGGTAGTATGACAAGTTATTGTAGAACAATATTGGCATTGGTGTATTTGTATGACATCATAGAACAACAATGGTATGGAACAAGAATATTGGTAGTAGAATATTGGTAAGGCACCATCCTATGTATATATCTAGAGCCCTTGTCTCATGTGACCCTGAAGAGAAACTATCTTTCTGATACAATGATGTTGTAGTAATCCTGCTTCATGATGACAATGATTTTGCTATTATCAATATCAGCATTTGATTCTTGTTCACAAAAGAGGTTATGAACAAGATATTCCTCGGCCTTAGGTAGCTTGATGTATAGGATTATGTCTCATGATATTGCACTTTGTATCTCAGCTGAAAAATTGATGAATATCTAATAGAAGAAGAAGAATTGAATTATGGGTTTTCCCCCTTGTGGGGTTTTTTTCCCTAATCTCTAACCAAACCCTCACATCTCTATTTGTGCATGTTTTTCTTCTTATGTTCCTTTTATTGTTTCGTTGCATTGTTGTTTATATTGTTCTTTCTACATATTTTCTAATGATGTGATGATGTTATGGGGTGAATGCATATGTAAATGATGTAAAGTATAAAATTGAAATTATCTAAAGAAAATAACAATATACCCGCAAGAAAAATAACAAATTGAGCAATAAAGAATTCCTTGGAGCATAAGTAAATATCACAACTTAGGGTGAAGGTTAAGAAGACCCATTAGTGTAAAGCGTCAAATTTAGGCCAGAATCCATTAAACTTAATCTACAGATCACAACCCTAGATTGGAGAGCAGTAAAAGGACAGGTTACCACTTGAAAATTAACTTCTATCCAAAGAACTTGTTTAATTTGTTCTAAAATATAAATTCCTTAGATGAATTGAGAAAAATCCACTAATTTAGAGCCCTTCTTTGCCTTACATCCTTGTAAGAGATGGATATATTAAGATTAGAGTTATTATTTTTGTGATATATAATGCAAAATTTGATTAGTGGATTGAATATAACTTTTATCTTAAAAAAACCATTAAATTTAAATAAGAAAAACTTTAATTAAAAAAATTCAAAAATATAAAATATAAAATAATAAAATTCAAATAAAAATAAGCATAAAAATAAAATTCCAATTGATTATATATATATATATATATATATATATATATATATATATTCTTTTTGAACTGATTTTTTTATATTTAATAAGTTATATATACACCTATAACTAATTAATACATGTGAGATGTTATTAATATAATTATTATAAAATAATTGAATAACTAAAAAATCAAATTTTATTTATTTTAAGTTATATTTATTTTAATGTGGATAATTTAATTACTAATTATTTTTTTTACTAAAAGTATTCCTTTATGTTTTTGTCTAGATAATTAAATCTTTTGATTATCTTCCTTCGTGAAATCATCATAAATATTTTTCAGACTTCTCATTTTCTCTTACCATTACTTGATTCATCACCCGATTGATTGCTCTGAGAATCTTGATCTATTGATCTGCTTGAAAATCCATGTTGCTCCAAAAACTTGGAGGCCTTGTTGGTGTGTCTCTGTTTGGTGTCTTCACTTTTCTTCACCTGTGATTCTTGTTGCTCCTTTTTTGCTACGTTATCTTCTTCCATCAATGACAATTCTTGGACAAGCAGAGGAGACAAAACATAAATTCACACTTCTCTTGATCACACAAAACTTATACTTATAATGAACCCGTGAAGGGTATTTAACCTTTTCAACTAGCATCTCACCTAAAATATCTTGACATGCAACCACACAAGTGATCTATGAATTAACTCGGCTTGACTCAACACTCCAACACTCAATACTTAACACTCAGTTAATTCACTCTCTAAATTTAACCGACTCCTCATAAGAAAGCAATTAACTTATTTTAACAATTATATTAATAATCATAATAAAATAAATAATTAACTCAACTAAATAATTAAATTTATTTATTTTAAATTTTAATTATTTTAAAATAATAATTTAATTACTAATTATTTTTACACTGAAAGTATTCATCTATGGTTTTCCCTAAACATATTTGTCCAATACAATCTTTCGATTTTCCTCCTCCTTCATGAAATCATTTTTTACCACATGGCAAGATCTCAGAACTCAAGACCTCACGATTCCCTCGTGATTGGAGCCACAGTTTTTCCCTACAGTACTGTGGAGTTCAACACTCTCAAAAAATCCACCCGAAAAAAGTATATCAGCTTTTACAACTCCAGCTGTATTTGGGAAACGGCAAAGAGGCGACCTGAGGAACTTCACCGCTAGACCGATAAAATCTGTACATAACAACACCGAGGAACTTTCACCGCAATAAATTCTCGCCATAAATTCCCCTGAGGAACTTTATGTTGCAAGGGAAGAAACTATAATCGAAGGGAAGGAGCGAACGCTGAAGGCGAAGATGGTACATCTGACTCTTGAATTCGGGAGACTTCAAGGGTGTTAGTTTCGATAAATGACTGTAACTTGAAACTTTGCGGGACGCTGGAAGCAACATTGGAGGAAAAGGAAACTGTAGTTTTTAATTCAACCTTGAACGGTGGATAAATATTTTGCCTTTGTTTGCTCAGCAACAAGAGAAACATATTATTAAGCAATGAATTTCGATTCACTTTCGCAACCCAAAAAAAACTCTCATGTGAATATAAGAATTGTGTCCTGCTAATGTGACTGAATGCGAATGTGACTGAGGAGGAATTGCAGGAGATAGCTTCGACTTTTGAGATGTTCGTGGACGAGCTGCCAGAGATGCCCATGCTAAAGGGGTATATCGTCGGCCAAGATGGATATTTAAAGGCGGGCGAGCTTCGGATTGGGATGTTTGAGAAAAAATGGGTACATGACCTTTATATCCCCAATGATACACATTGTATTCCATTGTATTATGCTCTGTGTTCTTTTGACAGAAATTTCACAGAGATTTCCCTTCAAGTACTGTATTTGCATATGGAACATCGAGGGAGAGTGCGAGTGTACCAGGTCCTACGATCGAAGCCATCCAAGGCGTAGAAACGTTCGTGACGTGGGAAAATCATCTGCCTTCTCGACATATTCTTCCGTGGGATCCCACCATTGTGACTGCCCAGCCCAGACACGGCGGAGTCCCAACGGTCGTTCACCTGCATGGTGGAATCCATGAACCGCAGAGCGATGGGAACTCATTGGCGTGGTTTACAGAGGGATTAAATGAGAACGGAGCCTCCCCAATCTTAATATTACTAAGTCAATGTCCAGCAACTCAACAATCTGCCATGACCATGCCCGGGGAGAAAATGGATATTCTTAAGTCGATTGCTGATTCCCGAATATGGACGGACATGAGCGCGGTCAATTATGTTAACCCACTCTGAGATCGCAAATGTCATCATCGGCTTCACTAAGTCATCCACGGATGAGACCATCCTCACAAACAACACGCCCTATACTGACCACTCAGGAAGTGCCGTCGATGAACTCAATAACGAAGTTATGAAATTTGTGATTGATAAGACTAAGGAACCCGACACCTCGATCCCAATGAGATTGGTTTTATACCTGTTGGAAATTTTTCTGAGAAAATCTCAAAAACAAACAATTCAAACACATAGAGGCAATGCTCTGTTTCCTTTACTCCAGGATCTTTTTGCACAGGGAAGTTTTTTTAAAAAAATTCACTGATAACAGAGTATTACACCACCACAAAAGATTTCTTTTCATTAAAACAAAATGTTTGATACAAACTTCATCCTCTTTGCTGAGAGGGATTCATCAAAATACTCTGCCTCTTTTACAAAATGATTTTTACACTGCTCTGTAAAATCTTCATTCACAGTTACTGCTGTAGAAATAAAAATTTCTTACATTGATTTACTGATGTAAAAACATTTTTTTTATATGCAGTTGTAATACCCAAAAAATTTCGTAAACTCTCCAGCACACAAACCATTACATAAAAAAAAATTCTCACGCTGCTACGTATTTCAAAAAGTCTTCTTAAAAATTAATCTCCACTTTGGTTTCAGAACCCTTGCTCTAGTTCCTCAGTGCTATGCTCTCCTTGTTTTATTTGCTGCTGCAAAAACTCTCTGGTTTTCCTCGCTGCTGCGAACACATGTTTTTCTTCTCCTCCCGTGTGCAATACCCAAAAAAAATAAAATGTCAACACTTAAACAAAACTTATTACATACGATTTTTATATTTTTAATACATGCTGTATGAAAAACTTAAAAATTTTACCAACGCATATGACACTGCATTGATAACAGGTATGGTCAACCAAACTTAAATCTTACTCCACGCAAGTTCATAAATGTTGACCGTATGCTTCTTGGAACAATCGACGGCGGAGATCGATGGAGCAGATCGAACGGCGGAGGAGAATATCGGGAGGCCTTACTTGACTGAACGATAGCACCCGAGAAATGACGTCTTCTTACGTATGCTGAGAACCACACGGCAGCACTGTATTATATCGGGCTCAAAAATACGGAAACCACTTTCACGCAAAAGCGGTCCGAGATGAAAGGCGGTTTTGCTGAGTGGTTTGGGTGAGGTACGACTGCGTTGAAATTACATATTCAACACTCCCCTTTAATTTCAACTGTTGGGCATTCGGTCATACCCAGACACTTCCTCAAAAATTCAAAGCTTTTCTGATCCAATGGCTTTGTCAAGATGTCTGCTACCTGTTCTTGTTCTTGAGTCCTGCAATGTTCTAAGACAATTTCTCCATTGTTCACCAATTCTCTGATGTAGTGAAACCTTGTATCAATGTGTTTTGTTCTCTTATGAAACACTGAATTCTTTGACTTGTCACAAAAGATCACTGTCGCTTTTGCCTGCTCTTGGCCTAAGCTCCTCAACATTCTTCTCATCCACACTGCTTGACATGCTGCTGCTGTAGCTGCCACATATTCAGCCTCTACTGTAGACAATGCTACAATGGACTGTTTCTTAGAAGCCCATGAAATGGCTCCTGAACCCATATGAAAAACATAACCGGAAGTGCTTTTCCGATCATCCACACTTCCAGCCCAATCACTATCAGTGTATTCAATTAAATCTGAATGTTCTGAGACATTATATAAAATTCCAAACATTTTGGTACCTTTGACATACCTTAAAATTCTTTTTGCTGCCTGCCAATGTGCCTCCTTTGGCCTCTCCATGAATCTGGAAATTAAACTAACAGCATACATAATGTCAGGCCTAGTTGCTGTTAAATACATAAGGCTGCCTACAATACTCTTGTACAAACTAGGATCAAAATCCTTGTTGCTGTCTTCTCTGCTGAGTTTTAATCCCATTACTGTGGGAGTGATTGCTGCCTTGCATTCTTGCATGTTAAATCTGCCCAACACTTGATTTACATATCTAGCTTGTGAGATAAAAATTCCTTTTTCATTTTGATCTACTTCTATGCCTAAGAAGTATCTCAAGAAACCCATGTCAGTTATTTCAAATTCCTCTTTCATGACTGATTTAAAATTCTCAATGAACTGATCATCATTACCTGTGAAAATCACATCATCAACATACAAGACAACAATTAAAATTTTACCATCTTTTTCTTTGATGTAGACTGTGGGTTCTCCTTCACACTTGTCAAATTCATTATCCAATAGATAAGAATCTATCCTGCTGTACCATGCTCTTGGCGCTTGCTTTAGCCCATAAAGAGCTTTCTTCAATTTGCACACTTTGTGCTCTTCACCTTTCTTCTCATAGCCTAGAGGCTGTTCAATGTAAACCTCTTCCTTTAACACTCCATTTAGGAATGCTGACTTCACGTCCATTTGGTAGACTTTCCATTTGTTTTGTGCTGCTATAGACAGCACGGCTCTCACGGTTTCCATTCTTGCAACCGGTGCGAAAATCTCCTCATAATCTCTCCCATATTGTTGCTTGTACCCTTTGACAACCAGCCTTGCCTTGTGTCTTTCTATTTTACCTTCAGCATTGTTTTTAGTCTTGTAAACCCATTTGACTCCAATGACTTCTTTACCTTTTGGTAGCTCAACCAAATCCCATGTTTTGTTTCTCTCTATGGCATTCATCTCCTCATCCATAGCTTCTATCCATTTCTTATCTTTAATTGCATCTTCGAAATGAATAGGATCATCAACATGACAATACAAGACAAATAAGGAATTCATTCCTTCATCATAAATGTCACTTAGATTCCTAAATTTCTTACCTCTTTCATTTGGTGTGCAAGTGCATGAAGATGCACTTGAATTTCCTCCTTGTGGTGTGCTTGGAGAAGCACTCTCATTTATCCTCAATGGTGTCCCTTGCTGTCCTTGTGATGGCGCTGCTGTTTGGGGATGCATTTCAGCCACCTCCTCATCATCTTCATCATGAGACAAATAGTTTTTAACATTCACTGTTTTCTCTATGCTTCCATCCCAAGCTTCCTCTTCAATGAATTGAACATCTCTGCTGACAAGAAACTTCTTGGTGGATGGGATATACAACCTGTAGGCTTTGGATTCCTCACTGTATCCAATGAAGATACATTTCTCCCCTTTGCTATCCAACTTCCTCTTTAGCTGATCTGGAATGTGTGCATAGGCCACACATCCAAAAACTTTCAAGTGGGTGACACCTTGCTTTCTCCCACTCCATGCTTCTTCCGGCACTTTGTTCAACACTGCTTTTGTAGGACACCTGTTCAAAATGTAAACTGCACAATTTACAGCTTCAGCCCAATAATCATTTGGCAAATGCTTTGCCTTCAACATGCTCCTCGCCATATCCATGATGGTCCTGTTCTTCCTTTCAGCAACTCCATTTTGCTGTGGGGTGTACCTTGCTGTAAATTGTTTATGAATTCCATTTTCTCTACAAAATCGTAGGAATTCCTTGGAGATATACTCACCTCCTCTATCAGTTCTCAAAACTTTAATATGCAGTCTGCTTTGGTTTTCCACAAGTGCCTTGAAATTTCGGAATTTCTCATACACTTCACTTTTGTTTTTAAGGAAATATACCCAAGTTTTTCTTGTAAAATCATCAATAAATGTTAGGAAATATTGGCTGCCTACTAATGATGGAGCTTGCATCGGTCCACATAAATCTGAGTGGATGATCTCTAAGGGTGCCTTTGTTCTTATGCTCTTCCCTGATGGAAAACTTTCTCTGTGTTGTTTTCCCAAAATGCAACCTTCACAAAGGCTGTCTGGTTTCTCTATCAATGGTAGTCCTCTTACCATTCCTTTCCTACTCAACAAATTTAGACCTCCAAAATTGAGATGTCCAAATCTCAAGTGCCACAACCAATTTTCATCCTTTGGCATGCTTTGGAAAGTCTCTTGGGTGACTGCTGCAGTTTCTCCTTTGTTTTCCAAATCTGTCCTTATTCTAAGAGGGAACATCCTATTCCTTGTCATCTTTACTTCAGCAATGCATCTTTTGCTGGGTGCTATATCCATGATGGTGCATACATCATTTTTAAAGAAAACATTGTACCCCTTATGGACAAGCTGTCCAATACTCAAGAGGTTACATCTCATTCCAGGGACATAGTAGACATCTGCTATGGTTTTCTTTTCTCCCTGCTTTGTAAATATTTTTACCTCTCCTTTTCCCATAACAGAAATTTTGCTATCAGTTCCTAGTGTGACTTCTGATTTCACATTTTTATCTAGGGCAGAAAAGAAGGCTATGTTTCCTGTCATATGGTTGCTGCAACCTGAGTCTAAAAACCATATGTCTTCACTGTTTGTTTCAGCCATGTTACAGGCTAACAACACATTATTTTGGCTGATGTTTTCTCTAGTGACATTTGCATTTGGTCTATTATTTATATCATGCTCCTTCTTCCTACATTCACTGGCATAGTGCCCATATTTTCTACAATAATAGCATTGGACATTGGATTTTTCATACCTTTGTCCTTGAGCATGATATTGTCCTCTTTGTTGGCTGCTGCCTTGGCCTTGATTTTGATTTGGATTGCTGCCTCTTCCTTGAGCATTTGCTGGGCTGTTCCTTCCACCTCTGTTTTGACATCTACCTCTTCCTCTCTTGTTTCCTCTGCCTTGACCTCTTCCTCTTCCAAAGGACATCTGGGTCTTGAAGGCTTGCTCTAGAGATGAGTTTTCATTTCTACTCAACCTCTGCTCATGTGTTATCAGTGATGCATGAAGCTCATCAACTGAAAAGTTTGAGAGATTCTTTGTCTTCTCAATGGTGGTGACAATCGCATCAAACTTTGAGGGTAAGACCCTCAATATTTTCTCCACAATCCTCCTTTCTTCAATGGTTTCTCCATGAGTCCTCATCTGTGTGATCAGACCAATCACATGTGTGAATAATGAGTCAATGTTGTCTGACTCCTTCATGCACAGATTCTCAAAATCTTTCCTCAGCAACTGTAGTTCTGTTGTCTTCACTCTCTCCATGCCTTGATAGGCTGTCTTGAGGGTTTGCCATGCTTCATTGGATGTCTTAGCTGCTGCTAACCTTGGAAACACACTCTGGTCTACTGCTAGATACAACAACACACGGGCTTTTGAATCCTTCTTCCTATTGCTCTTCAGGAGATCTCTCTCTCCCTGAGTTAATGCATTGAACTCATTTTCATCTGCTGGTTCTTCAAAACCATCTTCAACTATTTCCCATAAATCTTGAGAGGCAAACAGGGCTGTCATGGTTATTGCCCAATAGTCATAGTTTTTCCCATTGAACTGTGGGAGCTGGGTATTAAACATACCCATGCTAGTGCTTGTGCTAGCCATTCCTTGACTGTGTATTTAAAACACTGACTGTCTCTTCAGCAGTAACAAAAAGAAAACTTTGAGGAATACCTGAATCTTTTGCCTGAGACTTCACTTTGCTGGAGAAGATTTACTGCTGCAACAACTCCTTCCTTTAGCTTCTTTGTCACCTTCAAAGAGCCTAAGCCTGCTCTGATACCACTGTTGGGGATTTTTCTGAGAAAATCCCAAAAACAAACAATTCAAACACACAGAGGCAATGCTCTGTTTCCTTTACTCCAGGATCTTTTTGCACAGGGAAGCTTTTTAAAAAAAATTTACTGAGAACAGAGTATTACACCACCACAAAAGATTTCTTTTCATTAAAACAAAATGTCTGATACAAACTTCATCCTCTTTGCTGAGAGGGATTCACCAAAATACTCTGCCTCTTTTACAAAATGATTTTTACACTGCTGTGTAAAATCTTCATTCACAGTTACTGCTGTAAAAAGGTTTTTACATTTACTGCTGTAGAAATAAAAATTTCTTACATTGATTTACTGATGTAAAAACATTTTTTTTATATGCAGTTGTAATACCCAAAAAAATTCGTAAACTCTCCAACACACAAACCATTACATAAAAAAAATTCTCACGCTACTGCGTATTTCAAAAAGTCTTCTTAAAAATTAATCTCCACTTTGGTTTCGGAACCCTTGCTCTAGTTCCTTAGTGCTATGCTCTCCTTGTTTTATTTGCTGCTGCAAAAAATCTCTGGTTTTCCTCGCTACTGCGAACACATGTTTTTCTTCTCCTCCCATGTGCAATACCCAAAAAAAATAAAATGTCAACACTTAAACAAAACTTATTACATACGATTTTTATATTTTTAATACATGCCGTATGAAAAACTTAAAAATTTTACCAACGCATATGACACTACATTGATAACAGGTATGGTCAACCAAACTTAAATCTTACTCCACGCAAGTTCATAAATGTTGACCGTATGCATCTTGGAACAATCGACGGCGGAGATCGATGGAGCAGATCGAACGGCGGAGGAGAATATCGGGAGGCCTTACTTGACTGAACGATAGCACCCGAGAAATGACGTCTGCTTACGTATGCTGACAACCACGCGGCAGCACTGTGTTATATCGGGCTCAAAAATACGGAAACCACTTTCACCCAAAAGCGGTCCGAGATGAAAGGCGGTTTTGCTGAGTGGTTTGGGTGAGGTACGACTGCGTTGAAATTACATATTCAACAATACCCTCATCCCAACAAGAACGACATCACCCGAACGCGTTACATTACATTGTGTGAATACGACAGCGTGACGGGTGATCCGACCCATTTGTTCCTCAATGCTTTACCATTTCTGGAACCGGCTACTGAGACGCCGGGGCAAGGAACGAACAAATTATGGCATATCATCAATCTCACTCCGGACAACCATCCTCTCCATATTCATCTCGGCTTGTTTCAGACCCTCAGTCAGATAAAGCTGGTAAATTTGACCGAATTTGAGAGCTGCATGAACAAGACGAACAATGCTGTGGCATGCAATATAGAGAAGCATGCTCAGGGTAGAGTCATCGCAACTCCTGCTAATGAGAGAACGTGGAAGAACGTGTTCAAGATGCAGCCTGGATATATGACCACCATTTTCCTTACCTTCACTCTGTTGGAGTCTAATCAACCTTATCCCTTTAATGCCAGTGCTGAACCAGGTTACGTATATCACTGCCATGTAAGTGTCCCCTTTCACTTAAACATCTGTATTGAATGTTGTATAGTATTGTATAGTATACGCATATAATTGACCAATGACTATTATGTTATTCTGTTGCCTTTCAAATTTGCAGATTTACGACCACACGATAATGATGTTAAAAATGAAGGAAGACAAAATTTATAATCTGAAAATCTGAAACATTCAGCTCTCAAGTGAGTAGGATGCACCTTGAGATTACTCAAAGCATAGAACGTTTTACAAATTTATTATTAAAATCAGAATATATAAGTTTACATCATAATATAGATAATTAAAGCTCGCACTTAGGAAATAAGAACTAATCTTAATCTAGGACACATGACTTTCTACAAATTCATTATTAAAATCAGAATATAAAGTTTATAGCAAAGGGTGGGGTGACCCTTGACATTCCCCTTTGTGAGAGTTCATTTACCCTCATGACTCTTCATTTACTCTATGACTATTACATCCAACTATCGACACTTGAACTTCGACATGACAAGACGTTACATTACAATGCACATGTGCCCATGTTAGACAAAATGGTTTGAGCAAGACATGCAAGGCGTCACTGACACACGGTCCATTGTGGTGAGACCAACTCATTGACATGCTTGTGATGGTAAAGGCAGTGAGTTGATTCCAAGCATGGTCATCCATGATGGTGTGCATGCGCTCCATGGTGACATCTTGCTGAAGCAAACTCTTGCCTTTGTTGCATCCGGGTGCATTAGTATGGCTCCTCCATCCAACTCGTCTGCTAGCATGCGCATGGTCTTCTTGGGTGCCGCTAAACTGGAAACACACTAATGCATATTCTCTGTGCTGATCTTCCAATGTGTGTTGGTGGTCATGTGCATCAGCTGTCAACTGCATGTTCAGCTCTAGTCAGACTTGCTTCTTGTCTTTGCCTCGGTGAGTGTGCTGAATGGATGGGATCACATGAGTGCGCACAATGACATGCATACTGCTGAATTCCCTTGCATGCGATCAACAACACTTCTCACCATTACTTCTCCGTGACGACTGCTGGGATGGATCTATAACTTGTACGGGCACAGTTCCATCCATGAGTGCATGGTGTGCCCCCTGTTATACCTGTCCGTGCTGCAACTCATTCCCTCCTCTATGCAGCTCTTGTTCTAACTTCAGCTGCTACTTTAGCACATGCAACTCCTTCTATATTTTTTTCTCTGCCTTCGCACGATCTTCAGGTCACACCATCACCTCATAGGTTGAGTCTCCAAAGTTGGTTTCATCACAATTGGATCTGCTTGAAATTGCAACTTTGTTCCGTCTTTGTGTTTTCAACAACCTTCCTCTTGCGTTCGTTGCATCGGTATTGTAAGGACCTGCGGTTCCTTGGCACGCCCACCCGATATGCGACTGAGTTCGGTGATGAATGAAGGTTGGAAAAAAGTGTGAAGTGCGAGTCCTTGACAAAGTGCACGAAGGATATGTTATAATATGCATGGAAGGAGGATGAGTGAAGGTTTATAGGTGTGGGGAGCGAAGGCTCAACCCATGGGCCGACCTCATATATTGTGGAGGATGTGCGTTGAAGTGTTGTCTGACCAACACAAAGGCAAGCAACAAACGATATGTGAGGGCATTGGCAAGTCGGCTTGGGCAACCAGGACTTGCCCAACGCACCGTATAAATAACATGCGATGGAGTTTCATTTGGATAACAATTGCTCAAGCTCAAGCGAGTCTTCTACGAAGAAGTGTGAAGGTTAAAGGGTCGCAGCAAGAAGGTAAGGCACAGGTCATATGCGCCCAACCTTGGGCAGCTCGTTTAGGTAGCACGAGTCTTAGAACGAAGGCGAAGGCCAGTGAATGGATGAAGGCGCCGGGCACTTGGTTGGCATGGGTTCTTGTGTAGCTTGGGTGAGCACCCATCCATCGTGTGAAGACAAACGTGGAGGTGGAAGATAGGGGACTTAGGTGAATTCACCCGCCTGTCGTGCAAAGGTTCGGTTGTGAAGTTTGGTTGGTAGCTAGTGTGAGGCGCACCCGCCCGACTTGGGAAAAGGATCTTGGTTATCACACGGAGGTGTGACGAAGTTGTAAATTTGGCTAAGTATGAAACTTGGTGTTTCCCAAGTATACTTGGAAAGCTTTGTAATATTGAAAGATTGTATAATATATTATTCGGGTAGACTCATTGTTCAGGGAGTTTCCCCTCCCTTTATACTGTGAAATTGTGTTTTCTTGTATAATTGCTAATGATAATGAATGTGTATGGGTGTTCATTGGTATAAAGGAAACATAATAATTACTTGGTTGAGAAACATAAACTAAGTAGGACATATGGTTAGGCGTAGTCCATGAACATAATTATTGGCGAAAAGAAAGTGTTCGGTGGTGCCACACCTCGCCAAGAGCGATTGAAAGAATACCGCCAGCCTGGGGGTGTGACAGCTGGTATCAGAGCTCATGGTTGGAACTGGTGAACGAAGTGACAGGTGAAGAGCTTGACAAGTGGTATTCAGGGTTGAAGAAGCTTGGAAGCTGGTGACAGTGAAGCAGGTACTTGCAGGTGAAGGAAGCTGTTTCACATACAAGTGGAACAAGGGCTGGTTCAGGTTGTAGGTAACTTGGTGAAGTTGTCGGATGGTCGATACTCAATCACAAAGAAGGAAGAAGGAAGCATAAATGGCAGGTGAATCTCATGTTGGATCGAGTGACTTTAGCCACAATGCGACCGTGGCCTTTATTGAAAAACTACTAGAGAAAGTGGAGGCATTGGAATCTTACTAGACTACAAAGATGGATCTAGTCGTGAAGGAACTAGAGGATCATGTGCAACTGAGGGAAGAGTTTGATGAACTTCGGGCTCAGCATGAGTACACTGAGCTTAAGTGTACACAACTTGAGAATGAAGTCAAGGAGATTGGAGAAGCAAGGGACAAGGGTCTGGCAGAGATTGTGAACTTGCGGAAATCTCTTGATGGTGCAAATGATGAGATCGCGGTGTTGAAGAAGGTCGTGAGACATAACTCAGGTGGAGGAGTGTCTCATGTGAAAGTCAAAGAACCAGAATCTTATGATGGTACAAGAAGCGGGAAGACTCTTGGTAACTTTTTATGGGATATGGAGCAATACTTGGAACGCTTAGGTCTATCCGATAATGAGACAAAGGTGAAAGTGGTTGCTCAATTCTTGAAAAAATATGCTAAGATGTGGTGGAGAAGACAGATGGATCAGATTGCCAATGGCAGTGCTGATGACATTACTTCTTGGGATGATATGAAGAAAGCTTTGCAGGCTCATTTCAGTCCTCAGGATGAAACATGGGAAGCAAGGATGAAGATTAAGTTCATAAAGCAGACAGGGAACCTACAGACATATCAGCGGGAGTTTGCAAGTGTAGTTCTGGAACTTCCTGACATGGCGGAAAGGGACAAGGTGTTCAACTTCATTATTGGATTGAAACCTTGGGCATGCAATGAAGTGAAGAGGCAGAAGATTAAAACACTTGAAGAAGCTTTTGCTATTGTGGATAGGTTGGTGGAGCATTATGATGAGACTTTTGATGAGAGGAAGGAGAAGTCCGATAAGCCGAAAGAGAAGAAGAAAGATGAAGCTTCGAAGTTGGATAAAAAGTTGAAGAAAGCATTGAAGTGTTGGATATGTGCTGAACCACATACGGTGAAGAATTGCCCTTCTAGACCAAAAGTGGCTACTATTGCACAATCTAATGCGAAGAAAGAAGAACCTTCTGTGGGGATGATGCAGATTCTTGGTGCTGCTACTGCTACAGAAGTGGTCTCTCGGAGAGATCCTGAAAGGAACAGCTTGGAGTATGTTCGAATGAAGATTGGAGGTATGGAGGTACTCACTATGGTAGATAGTGGAGTTACTGATAACTTCATGAGTGAAGATGTTGTGAGAAGAATTGCGCTGAAATTTGTACCAGTGAAGGCACAAATGAAGAAGGTGAATTCTCCTCCTGATTCGGTTCTTGGTGTAGCTAAAAGAGTGGACACAACACTAGGTGAGTGGATTGGGAAAGTTGACTTCACTATAGTGCGGATTGATGACTATGAAGCTGTGCTGGGGATGGAATTCTTGAAACAATTTGATGCTATGATTGTTCCACATTTGAAGAAGATACACATTTATGATGGAAGGGAAGATGTACCCATTGTTGTTCCAACCATTGGTGTGACAAGGCCTGATTGTAAACTAGCAGTGATGCAAATGGAGGATGAGAAGTGCATGGAAGACATGAGTAAGTGGTTGTCTACTGTTGAGACAAAGCTTACCGAGCAGTCATTGGTCATTAGGACACTGTCTGATAGTATCTTGGATTTATCAAGAAGGCTAGAAGCGGTTGAGGATGATGATGATGAGGAGGTTTATGTGAGGCCAAATGTCTGAGAGGAGAATCGGGTCACTTATCTATAGAGGATGGAGATGGAGAATCCTGACAGATGGATTGATATTATTAGTGAGGGTAAGCCTTCAGGCTCTAGTCCCTCTACATCTTCTTACATGACATAGAAGATGGGGCTCATTGCTAACTGCTTATGGCAGTGAGTCCTTAAACATGTTGAGCAAGTATGACAGATGGTGCAAGGATGGCTTGGCATCAAGCATCATGACATGTTGTAGTTAGGATGGAGTTTCCATGGACCTGAACATGGATGAGATTCTTGGTGAGTCCAGGATGTGGCAGAATCTGAGATAGACTGGTGAAGGCATAAGGATGTTCACTCTCATGGCTTGAGCGTGACAGTTGGATTAGCTACCCAACTGGTTCAAACATGGGGTCCAGAAGTGCACAGAGAGATGTTGGCATCAGACAGGCAAGGAGGACAGTTCACAGGATAGGACGACACATGATGGAGATGGTAGTTCTACATATGTTGCAGGGATGTTTGCAGTATGTGGAGGAGTTGACATCATGGACCGAGGATGAGACAGTTGTTGATTTTGATCTTGGTGGATGGCTACCAGGATGGTATGTTGTCGAGGACGACAACGATTTCAGGTGGAGGAGGATGTAAGGACCTGCGGTTCCTTGGCACGCCCACCCGATGTGCGACCGAGTTCGGTGATGAACGAAGGTTGGAGAAAAGTGCGAAGTGCGAGTCCTTGACAAAGTGCATGAAGGATATGTTATAATACGCATGGAAGGAGGACGAGCGAAGGTTTATAGGCGTGGGGAGTGAAGGCTCAACCCACGGGCCGACCTCATATATTGTGGAGGATGTGCGTTGAAGTGTTGGCCGACCAACACAAAGGCAAGCAACAAACGATATGTGAGGGCGTTGGCAAGTTGGCTTGGGCAGCCAAGACTTGCCCAACGCACCATATAAATAACATGCGATGGAGTTTCATTTGGACAACAATCGCTCAAGCTCAAGCGAGTCTTCTACGAAGAAGTGCGAAGGTTAAAGGGCCGCAACAAGAAGGTAAGGCACAGGTCATATGCGCCCAACCTTGGGCAGCTTGTTTAGGTAGCACGAGTCTTGGAACGAAGGCGAAGGCCAGTGCACAGGTGAAGGCGTCGGGCGCTTGGTTGGCACGGGTTCTTGGGTAGCTCGGGTGAGCGCCCGCCCGTCGTGCGAAGACAAACGCGGAGGTGGAAGATAGGGGACTCAGGTGAAGTCACCTGCCCGTCGTGCGAAGGTTCGGTTGTGATGTTTGGTTGGCAGCGCGTGTGAGGGCGCACCCACCTGACTTGGGCAAAGGATCTTGGTTATCACACAGAGGTGTGACAAAGTTATAAATTTGGCTAAGTATGAAACTTGGTATTTCCCAAGTATACTTGTAAAGCTTTGTAACATTGAAATATTGTATAATATATTATTCGGGCAGACTCATTGTTCAGGGAGTTGCCCCTCCCTTTATACTGTGCAATTGTGTTCTCTTATATAATTGCTGATGATAATGAATGTGTATGGGTGTTCATTGGTATAAAGGAAACATAATAATTACATGGTTGAGAAACACAAACTAAGTAGGACATATGGTTAGGCGTAGTCCATGAACATAAGTATTGGTGAAAAGAAAGTGTTCGGTGGTGCCGCACCTCACCAAGAGCGGTTGAAAGACTACCGCCGCCTGGGGGCATGACAGGTATGCTGCCTTCAGCTGTTGTTCATGGTGCTACTTGTTGTGATGCTGTTGTTGTCATATCTTGATGTCCTTGTCTACGAACAACTTGATGTCTTAACAGGTAGGCAAGCTCATAGACACTTGCTTGGCTGCAAACCTCGTTGTGCTCTCAATGGTGTCCTTTAACTTTGCCCTCCTGAATTCCATTATTCTTATGTTGTTGAGAGACAGATGAACATCTTTGATGCCTAGAGGCATAACAACACTCATGGCAAGCAATAGGTCAGTCGAAAATGAAAACAAACTTGAGAACTGACTTGCAACATACCTGTGTGACTGATCATGAAGGTTACGCAATTTCCAACGGGAGGTCGGGAGACTAACTGCACAATGCATAGTCTGGGTTGTTGGGAGGCTGACTGATTGCTAGAACTCCACAATGCACAGTCCAGCCTGGCCTATTGAGGACTGAAACTGCACAATGCTCAATTTCAGTGCGTAGTGACATGCAACCAGCAAACTGCATTGCGTAGTTTCTAGGGCCAATGGAACACTACCTCCAAGAATTGCGCAATGCAAGTCTGGAGGTCAGTGCCTGGCTAGGCTTGTGTAATTTATGGAGGGAAGGCAGAGCCTTCACTTTCAGAAATGTGCAGTGCTGGCCGAGCAAGGCATGGTCCGGGCAAAGGCAGCCCAGTCCGACCGACGAGCGACTCAAAACATGAGAAGTCTGAATGCATGGTGAGATGAGTGCAAATGAGAGTGAATGTTCATTGATGCAAACAACAAGTGCACGATTCAGAAAATGGGAAAGCATGCATGTGTGTGAAGCGATTCACTGCAACGGTGACCATCCGTGCAAAACAGTGTCACGCATGCGACAACAGTGAGATGCAAACGAAAACTGAAATAGTGCTAGTACAAGCTAGTATGCATGAAATTGACAACAAGTGCTTATTGAAATCAAGCAGACAATGCTCACACAAAGCGAATCACAAAAAGTGACAGAAACGCAGTGCAAGTCATGAGCAGCGGGCTTATCCCAAGACAGCTGAGTTGAATGTGCCGATGACTCCTAGATGAAATGTGGGATGCTAGAGCTGCAAGGTCGATGTGAGGAATGAGCTCTACAGCGTCCACTTGAAGAGTTTTGATAAGATCGAGGTTGTGACGTGCATGCCACAAATCTAGGAAAAGCAACACTTGGCAGGAGGTTTCTGAGATGATCCTTGCATGTAACCTCCAACTGCAAAAAATAGATCCCTTAATCAAGGGATGCCTTTGCATGATGCCTTGGGAGGAGAAACCCATACATGAAAATCAGTTTTGCTCGGTCTCGAAGGGAACCAGTGAACTCAACAGCAAAAGCAACAGTCTGCTCAGCTAGGAGGAAAAAGTTCACATTTCTAGGAGGGAGCTGGGCTAGCTGCCCAGAGGGATTGCACAATTTCTAGGCAGATTAGGTGACTACTGCCTAGAATTGTGCAATTTTTGGGCTGAGAAGCCCTGCTGTTAGGAATTGCACAATTTTCTCAGTGAATAGTGACAGGCAGAATTACGCAATTCTAGAGCCCAGCAGGCTGCTAGACAAAATTGCACAATTTCTGAAGGGAAGGCTAGTTTCCCTCCAAAATTGTGCAATTCCTTAATGGAGCTACTCAGCATGCAGCTGGACCAAGTCTAGTGAAACATCTCGTGAGGGGGATGCAACAAGCTTTGATGGACAGGCTGTCATTCTGTAAGAAAATCAATGAAGCTTGTGCACTTGACAAGACAAGACACGTTGTTGTGAAAGGTTGGTAGGGAGGCTCCAAAACGAATCTAAGGCAAACTTTTCGAGGGTGGTTGTAGCTGCTACAACACAATGATAATTAAATCATCTACATATAAATAAATAAAAACAACTTTCCCCTTTTCATCACACACAGTATACATATTTAGGTCGTTTTTGCTTCTCTTATAACTATGTTGGAAGAAAAATGAGTCAATTTTTTCATACCATGACCTTGGTGCCTGTTATAATCCATATAATGACTTCTTTAATTTTTAGGTTAAATGCTCCTGCCCCTGTTTAATAAACCCTTTAGGTTGTTTTAAATAAACCTCTTCTTTCAATTCTCCATTTAAAAATGCAAACTTCACATCTTGTTGGTGTAGACTCCAAGGATGCTTTGTAGCTAAAGCTATCAACATTCTAATAGTGCTCAAATTAGCTACTGGAGCAAAGGTCTCCTCATAACCAATTCCTTCTTTCTGTGAGAAACTTTTAGCTACCAACCTAGCTGTGTATTTGTCTACACTACCATCTGCTTTAAATTTAGGTTTATATAACCATTTGTAACCTATAGGTTCTTTTCCTTCTGGTAGTTCAACTAAATCCCAGGTTTTGTTTTTAATAATTCACTCATATTCTTCTTTCATGGTTTCCCTCCATTCATCATGCTGACTTAATTCATTATAATTTGAGGGTTCAACACATTTAACATACTAGTTATAAGAGCATGATCCCTACATCTTGTTGGTAATTGAGTCTGCCTACCTGATCTCCTTAGTCACGGACTTGCCTCAAATTTGTCTTGCTCATTCCTTAGTGGATTTGGCTTGCCAACTGTACTTGCATCACTTGATTCTTCTTTTTGTTGTTGTTGCTGCACATTGCTCTCTTTAATTTCCTCATTCTTGTCCTCCATCAGGAAAGGAATGTGCCACTCTTCATAAACTTTGTCTTTGTTTCCTTCATCAACCTCTTCATGAAATATAACATCTCTACTCACAAACACCTTGTGAGTAGATGGATTAAATAGTTTGTATGCTTTAAACTCAGAACAATACCCTACAAATATGCATTTGATGGCCTTAGCATCCAGTTTCTTCCTATCCTCCTTATGAATATGATCAAAAGCTTTTGAACCAACTACTCTTAAATGACTAACTGTAGGCTTAAAACCATATAAAGCCTTGAATGGTATCTTTAGATCAAGGCTCTTTGTTGGATTCCTATTCTTTAAATAGACTGCAGTATTAATAGCTTCTACACAAAATCCATTAGATATGTACTTACCCTTCAACATGTTGCGTGCACACTCCACCATAATTCTATTCTTCCTCTCTGCAACCCCGTTCTACTATGGAGTGTGGGGTACTGTAAACTGTTGAATTATTCCATGGTTCCTGCAATATTTGAAGAAGTTTCCCAGATTGTATTCTCCCCCTTGATTTGAGTGGAGAATTTTGATGATCTTCACTGTATGCTTTTCAATCATACTTTGAAACTCTTTAAAATATTCAAATGTATGACTTTTCTTTCTTAGAAAATATACCCAAGTATATCTTGTGCAATCATCAACAAATAATAAAAAATAATTTCCTCCTCCTAATGATCTTGTCTGCATTGGTCCACATATGTCAGTGTACACAAGTTCAAAGATATCTCTCTTTCTTCTATTTAAACTTGTGGGAAATTCATCCTTGTTCATATTCCCAAGTGCACATCCTTCACAATCAACATGTGCATTTTTTAAAATAGGGAGTCCATTGACCATACTTTGTTTTTGTAGCAGCAATAAGTGAGGAAGATTGATGTGTCTAAATATTTGATGTCATAGAGTCACTGTTGTCATAGATGTTGAAGTTAATGCCTGATGTGGTGTGCTTGTAACATTCAACTTGTACAGGCCTCCAACTGGTATTACTGTTGCAATTGGTTTCAAATGATCCAACAGATATTTAATAACACAGTAACATTTAAAAAACCCTACCTTTAGATTCTGGTTTGTAACCATAGAGACAGAGATTAGATTATTTTTAATTCCTAGTACATACATCACATTTTGAATACCCCTGATATTACCATCGAGCAATATCACAGGAATATTTCCATATGCTTTAATCTGGTATCCTTCGTGATCACCAAGGTAGATATTAGTGTAGAAATTCTCACTGTAGATCACCTGGTAATGCAATGTACTAAAGCAAAACACTTGATCTACTTCTACAAACAATTGAGCGGAAGCTTAATCGAACATGAGCAACATCAATCATGAATAGATATAACTGAGAATGAGAAGTAATCAACCATAACACAGAAGATATAACACTGGAGAAAGCACCAGACTAAAACCCCAACTCTGCATTATCATACAAGTGAAAATCTTGTTCAAGTTACAAGAAGAATCAGCTCTCAAGCTATCTTGCTTTCTCTGCAATCAAATAAAATTGCTCACAGACTAAATAGACATAGAATATATCTTCCTCAAGCCCTCCAAGCCTCCTTTTTCCTTGCACAGTTTTGATTGGGGTCCAATGATATCACATGTGTGAATTGGCCTCATCACACTCACTGTAACCTCTGATCCAACTATGCAATCCTTAAGGAATAATATTCCTTCTGCATGCAAGGAATATTCACCAAGGAATATCCTAGTAACTGATAGTACACTGTCCCTCCATCTGATCTCAACTGGGTCTCTGAGTGAACTGACATGCATGAGTTATCCATGAGTGAATCTTCAGTTATCTAAAATACAGTAGTTACATGCATGCAAGCATTAACTAACTGAACTCTCATTAATTTAACAAACTGTTAAATTAATCTAACTGGACTTGACTCAGTTAACTGAGCCAACTAATTACAACTCAATATTACAACTCAATCTTATCTCTTTAACTGATGGATAAATCCCTCAATCAAAGGAGAAATTGTTGCATGTCCTCACATAGACTTCAAGTTTGATTTTCCTTAACTAATTAACTCAAGATGAATTAATTAATTAATTTTCAAACTGCTGTTAATATCAAATTCGAATTTTACTTCCTAAGTTTAGTCCAGGGATTGACTAAAATAAGAAGGGATCCCAAAATACTATTTTTAGAAAAGCTATTTTTAGCACTTTCACTTTTCACCCATTGTTGCTAAAGATCCACAATGGCTGAACTGCTATTTATAGCCCATCTATTTATAGCAGTGTTATTTTTAGCATTTTCTATTTTTAGCATTTCTTGTTGCAAATCTCAACAATTAGCACCACTGTTGGTCTCTTTAAAATTTTCAAACCAATGTCTATTACCTGTCATGTGAGTGGAAGCTCCTCAATCCACAAACCAAGTTTCTATTTCAACATTCTTAGCAGAGAAAGAAGAATCAGACAAAAATAGTCTGAGGTCCTCATTTTGATCTTCATCAACAAATTTCCTTGCATGCTTGTTATGTCTATGTCGAGCTTCATCAATATTTTTCTTAAAACAATTTGGAGCAAAGTAACCATATTTACCACAGTAAAAACACTTGGTTCCTGAATCATTTCTGGTCGAAGACGTATCATAAGGTGGCTTTATTTGTGGTATACCTCTGGCTTTCTGTCTCGCACGTGGTTTCCCTCTGAAAGGTTTTTTTCTAGGGTTTCAAAGTCATCCACCTCTCTTCCTCTTACATCAAGATCCCTGGAAATTCTTCAAAATTGGGGGCTTTCTCCCTCACGTTTAAGCCTGTAATAAACATCTGATAATCATCAGTCATACCATTCATGGTAATCATGACAAGATCAATGTTCTCCACTTTCTCCCCTATGTCACCGAAAGTGTCATAAGCTCTTTTATCTGAGAGATGAAAGTAGCGACTGATTCATTCTCCTCCATTTTAATGGAGATAATATTTCTCTTCAGGAACAATAAGAGATTTGTATTCTTTACCTCGTAAAAATCCTTGAGAGTTACCCAAATATCATTTGTTGATTTACACTCTTTGATGTGAGGGATAATGCAATATTTCACTGATAATTTCAACAACACTTTTTCTTTGTTCTCCCTTTTCTCGCAATCCTGAATTGTTGTCATTGTTTCACCTCCAGCTACAGAAGCTTCAATTCATCCCCATTTGCGATCACCCATGCACTTTTCCCCTCAAGCAGTGTCTGTAATTTGAATTTCCAGTTTGAATAATTTAACAAATCGATCTTGTTACTCTCGTTCAGGTATGCCTCTGCCATATGATTGTTCATCATTATAGGTTGATCTATGGATCAAATAAACAATCTGATGCCACAGTAGTTGAACCAACAAAGTGATCTCGATCTTGAAAATACGTGATCTACCTCATCATCAACATAATGATCTGGGGAAGAGATCTCATTGTAATCAGATCTTATGATCTCGGCATGCATTCTCAGCCACCAAACACACGATCTTGATCCAACTCACTTCTGAACCAGTTTGCCAATGGTCCAATACGTTCTACCAACTCATCACATCGAACATCAACGTAGTGATCTTCCTCTACCAAATTCTTCCATCACGCTATACCTCGTGCAGCAAACCTTGTGTACCACCCCAATCAAACCACGTGATCAGAAAACTCACAGGAATGCACCATTTCGATCCTATGTGGAGGCACCACTTGGAATCCACCACACTTTCAGAAAACTATGTGATCTATCTTTGCTACCGTTCTGAACTGATTTTCCACTCAACATTGTCTTCGGGCCACCAAAAACAACGCACATAACACTAATAACACCTGGCTTTAGGCCACCAATAACACCTGCGATCTATAACACAGATGCTTCGGGCCACCAATAACTCCCACAAAACTCGCCCACACTGCAAAGGATCATTTGGATAAATTTCTCTCACGTCGGTTAACCTTTTGTGGTATTATGCATATATTTCCTAATTATGTATATATTTTCCACGGTGCCCACGCAAGAGTCTACAGTTCAACTCAACGAGGTTGCCACTTCAAGCATGATGCTACAAGAATATACATTCAACTCAACACATCGACTAGCATGGTATTTGGTGCAGTGTTGTCATGCTGACTACCCGCGCTGATGAAAATCCTTCTAAGGCAAGGCCGATCAGCACATAACTATGGTAACAGCTACGCTGCTCCCTTCTTTGACATCCTTTGACTAGCGCGAGATTCAGGTCAATATAGGCGCTGATCCAGGGATGTATGATTTCATTTAGTGGCCACACTACCACGATTACACCTGTGCTGAACTCCCTGTGCTCGGCCTCTGATGTAATAGAACCACATAACACAGATCCAACTTGGTGCCCAATCTGATAAAGCACCAATGCTCATAGGTTCACGATCTACGTATCCATCCACACACTATGATCTCTGGAACGAATTATGCCACCGCGGGTATGTATGAGAGAAGAAAACAAAATGTGTCTCTCACCAACCACCACAACTCCACACTTTAGATCATCTCTAGACACTTTCTCCCACCAAGGGAACTCAATTACAAGGCTCTGATACCATGTTAAAAATGAAGGAAGACAAAACTTATAATCTCAAACTTGTAGCTCTCAAGTGAGCAAGTTGCACCTAGAGATTGCCCAAAGCACAAAACACTCTACAATTTCACTATTAAAATCAGAATATATAAGTTTAAATCATAGCAGGGAGAAGTAGAACTGATACCTAAAAAATAGGAACTAATCCCCGACAACTTCACATTTCGGTGAAAATTTTATTTATTCTTGCACGATTCCACTGACCAATTTAGTCAATGTAATTGTGACAATATTATTCGTTAGTTTTCGTATTGTCTTTGTTGTTGTCCAGCTACGTTGTTTAATTCAACCACCCTTGATGTTATGATTCACCTGGATCCTATTTCAACATCTGTGGCAATGCAATTTATAAAAAATTGTGTCTGCAACAAATTTGATAAAACCCTTATTGAGTTTGGCAAAGCGAATTAAGCATATTCAAATATGTTCAGAATTGTGGTCAATAAAAATTCAAAATTAGGAAAATATTTGTTGAAATGTCAATTCAATTTTTGAACTCATACTCCCTCATCAGCAAGGGGAAGTATGGGTTCAATATTTCTACCATGTTCAACCTTTTCAACATAAAAACATGGTATGTATCATGGGAGACCGCTTATCTAAAAAAAGGTATAAGAAAGATCAAAGAGTGCTGGTGAATTTACTTCGATTACTTTTCAAAGAAACCTTCTAAATGAATGAACGAGTTAGGAGGAGTGAGAATTCTGGCTTTTCAAACATAGTGTAGGAGCTCATCAGCTGGTTTAGAAATGAACACGATGTAATGAAGGGAAAAAAATTTAGATAAAAACTAATAGCGAAGTGGCATGAATTTATCATTGTCAATCATTTTCGGAATTATTTCTGATATATTACCTTCACGTATGTGGCATGTGAAATTAAGAAGTAAAAATATTGATGGGTTGTTCTGTTATCTATGTGAAATCAAGAAGTAAAAATATTCTTGGGTTGTTCTGTTATCTATGTGAAATTAAGAAGTAAAAATATTAATGGGTTGTTCTATTATCTATGTTTCCTGTGAAACTACATGAAAACCATATAAAGCACAGGTATTCTGATTAAGATATTCAAAACATTTATGAATAATTAAATTGAGGTATTGTCAAATGTGATGCATCAATATTAAATAATATTTGTAATTTTTTTATATCTTTTAAAATTTAAAGGTTAACTAGTTTTTTAATAAAATAATCTTTTATTTTTACTAAATATTATAAGTATTTTACTAACCAATTTTATAAATGTATTATTTTATTTAATTGCTGCATTGAAATGTATTATTTTTATTTAACTTTGGCAGTGTGTGGTAGACAAAACATAAATAATTGGCTGTGACACATTTGGGACAAGGTTTTTCAACAATTTGTGCTCATGTATAGGATGTGAGCAGGGTGTTTTCCTTGTAGAATTTGCATTGGAAAATTTGATGATGTATTCAATAATAGCCTGTATTTGTGGCCAAATGATCCTCCCAAATATTATGTTCATTTAATGTACCTTTACACTTTTAAAAACAATTTCTAATTATATATAATCTTATTAAATTTGATTATCTATTATGCATATTTAACAAACTACTTTGACATTTAATTTTAACTATTATTTTATTATTTTTTGACAAATCCATTTTAAAACCATTAGACTTTGTCCAAAACCCCAAAACTCCAAGTTCAAATGATATAAAGTCTCCAATTACAAAAGTGTTTGAACAAACATGGAATTTATAGCTAAAACTGGCAATTCCGATGTGGCAAACACAAAATGCTACTGCCACAATAACTATAGTAGCATCTACTACTATATCTTCTAATCATACTGCTCTACTCCATCTATACATTTAAGATATCATGGAAAACTATCACATCCAATAAATAATTGATTCTTCGAGTGTTGTTTTTGAGTTGTCTCAAATAATATCCTCTATTCACTGGGGAAAAAGTAGATGGTTTTCAGTTGACTACAACAATACCAAATACAAAATAAAATGATAGAGAACTGACATTTAGAAACATAGAATTATGTTTTAACAACTGTCTTGAAAATGAAATTTTTGGAATCTATATCAGTTCGCGTGTTTTCTCAGTGAAAAGTGCCTTTTAAGACTGTTCAAACAGAAAGAGAAACAATATTATTAAGGTCGTCCTTAATGATGTCTAGAGGGAAAACTTACCACTAGTGTTCATGAGGATGTAGGGACTAGAATATTTATCAATTTGGCAGTGTCCTTTATTTGAACTGTCATTTAAATGGTTGAGAGAGTGTTGACGGTGTTGGACCCGCCAACATGTAAGGGGATCTCCCTAGTAAGAAGTCCCAATCAGACCTCAGACCGTTTGGTGTAGGAGCCCCAGCAGTGGGTCGTAAAGCAATGCCTTGACCGCGATGTCGCACAAAGGCAAGTAAGATAACTCTGTCAGTAGCAAGGGTGTGACTGCTGAAGTGAGTCAAGGAAGGTGTTGAGAGGTTCTAACACAGGCGGGTTGAGATGAGGGTGAAGGTGAGTTCTAGGTTGAAAGGGGTCAGTCCCAACTCCGCTAGGAACACACAACACACAGGACATACACAACATTCGGTGGAGCAGTCCACTCGGATGCAGTAGTCACAACATACAAGGTAAGATAACAAGTACAACACTCACGGATCAGCCTGAACAAGTGCAACAGTTGTTATAGCAAGGTTCATGTGAAAGATTTGTTGATGTCCGGCAGAGCAGTCAACACGGACGAGGCAACATTAACACCATATACAACACATTTCCATTAATAGGTTATATATTACAACAAAGGAATCAGTTCAGATGTAGAACATAGGTTAAATCAACATGCATTACAAGTGTTAAAGATCAGTCTTACAACAAATACAATACATGTGTGAAAACATGTTGGCTCTTATTATATAAAGAAGTGTAAGTTCCCATCATACAATACATCCATGTAAACCCGCTAGCCCGAACAGTGGAACGTTACAGCCACATCCGCCTGCTCCTCCAAAGAGATGAACCAACTTCATGCAGTGGAGAAGCCAAGGCAGATTACAATATTGTCCAAGCTCTTTCCAAGATAGTCTTATCAGAAGCTTGGCTAACCAAAGGCCTATACAATGAGTTATGAGGGACTATTTATAGAAAAAGGTGAGGTGACCCTTGACATTCCCCTTTTTGACAGTTCAACTACCCTCATGACTCTTCACCTACTCTATGACTATTACATCTAACTATTGACACTTGACTTACACTTGAGATGACTCAACATTACAATGCACATGTACTCATGTGAGACAACATGGCTTGAGCAAACCTTGCAAGAAATCACTAACACTCGGTCCGCTGTGATGAGACCAACTCTTTGACATGCTTGTGATGGTGAAGGTGGTGAGATGATGCCAAGCTTGGTCATCCGTGATGGTGTGCATGCACCTCATGGTGACATCTTTCCGAAGCCAACTCTTGCCTACGTTGAAACTGGTGCATTGGTTCGACCCATTCATCCAACTCATCTATTAACATGCACATGATCTTCTTAGGTGCAACTGAACCGATAACATACTAATGCATAGTGTCCATGCTGATCTTCAAGTGTGTGTTGGTGGTCATGCACATCAACTTGCCGAAGTATATGTTCAACTCCAGTTGGACTTGCTTCTTGTCTTCACCTTGGTGAGTGTGTTGAATGGGTTGGATTGTACACGTGCGCACAATGGCCTGCATTCTGCTGAATCCCTTGCATGTGATCAACAACACTGCTAACCATGTTTACTCCGTGTCAGCTGCTGGGATGGATCATTAACTTGTACGGGTGCAGTTTCATCCCTGAGCGCATGTTGCGCCCACTACTGTTCTGGTTCCTGCTACAACTCATTCATCTGTCTGTGCAGATTCATGTTCTTCCTGAGTTATTGCTTTAGCACATGCAACTCCTTCTCTGTTCCATTCTCTGTCTTTGCACGATATTCATGTCATGGCATCACCTCATAGCCTGAGTCTCCAAGGTTGCTTTCATTATCAATGGATCTGCTTGATCTTACAACTTTGTTCCACCTCTGTGTTGTCAATAACCTTCCTCTTCCATTCATTGCATCAGTTGCATTCGCTATGTTCGTTGCATTCACTGCGTTCACTGTATTCACTGCGTTCAGTATGCTACCTTCAGCTGTTGTTCATGATGCTGCTTGCTATGATATCTTGATGTTCTTGTCTACAAACAACTTGATATCTTCGTGAGTAGGCAAGCTTATAGATATTTGATTGACTGCATCTCCAGGTGTGCTCTGAATGGTGTCTTCGACTCCACTCTCTTGGAAACCATTGTACCTGCACTGTTGAGAGGAAGATGAACACTTGCAATACCTAGAGACATGGAAACACTCATGGCAAGAAATCTGTCAGTTGAAAACCAAAACGAACTTGAGAACTAACTTGCAACATACCTGTCTAATTGATCATGAAGGTTGCCCAATTTCGGTCGGGAGACCGACTGGCAAGACCTCAAAAGGCATAGTCTCATCAGCTGGGAGACTGACTGACTACTTGAACTGCACAATGCACAGTCCAGTCTGGCTACTGAGTGCTGGAATTGCGCAATGTGCAATCTCAGCTGGCAATGGATGTAGACTCAGTGACTGCATTGCACAATTTTCTTGGCCAGCAGTCACTGTCCCTCGGGATTACGCAAAGCAGTCCTGGGGAACATCTGCTGGGTAGAAATGTGCATTTCTAGAGAGGAAGGCAAAGCCTTCCCTCTTAGGATTGCACAATGATGTCTTGGTGAGGCAGAGTCCAAGCCGAGGTTGGCCAGAGTCACCGACGAGCAATTGAAAGTGAATGTGAGTGCGAATGCATGCTGATACTGAGTGTAAGCATAAGTGAATGATCATGCATGCAAATGGTGAATGACAGATTCTGAAAATGGAACAACATGCATGTGGGTGAGGCGAGTCACCAAATCAATGACTGTTCGCAAAAAATAGTTTCATGCATGCGACAACAGTGAGATGTTGACGAAAACTGAAATGGTGCTAGGACAAGCTAATATACATGTAAAGGACAACAAGTGTTCAAATAAATCAAGCAAACAATACTCATACAAGTGAAAACACAAAAATCAACATAAATGCAACACAAGGCATGGGAAGCAGGCTTGCCCCAAAACAACTGAGCTGAGTGTGCTGACTGCACCTAGATGTGATGTGGGATGTCAGAGCTACAAGGTTGATGTGACGAATGAGCTCTGCAGCATCTGGTTGATGAGTTTTGATAACATCGAGGTTGTGACGCACATGCCACAAATCTAGAGAAAGCGACACTTGGTGGGAGGTTTCAGAAATGATCCTTGCATGTAACCTCCAACTACTAAACATAGATCCCTGAAACAAGGGATGTCTTTGCATGCTACCCTGGGAGAAGTAGCCCATGCATGCAAGTATGTTTTGTTCGGTCTCAGAGGGAACAGATCAACTCAGCTACACATGGAAGAGGTTGTTCGACTGCTTGTAGGAAATGTGCATTTCTGGCTAGGAGCTAGGCTGACTGCCCAGGAGATTTACGCAATTTCTAAGAAGAGCAGCTGATTGCTGCCTAGATTTGCACAAATTTTGGGCTAAGTAGCACTGCTGGGGAAAGTTGTGCAATTGCTGCTTGGAGTGTTGACTGGCAAGATTGCACAATCCTGGAGCCCAGCAGGCAACCAGACAAGATTGCATAATTTTTGGAGGGAAGGCTGGTTGCACTCCAGAAATGCGCAATCTTCTAGGGGAAATTGCTCAGCTTGCAGCTGGATCAAGTCCAGGTGAACAACCTGTGAGGGGAATGCATCAAGCTAAGATTTATAGGCTTCCTTTGTGCAAGCAAAACACTGAAGCTGGTGAACTTGACGAAGCAAGGCATGTTGATGTGAAGGTTGGAAGGGAGGCTCCAAAATGAAGCTAAGGAAAAATTTTGGAGGGCGGTTGTGGTCACTACAACACTTGACGACACTCTGGTAGAAATCCAGCTCTTTTAATGGACCTTGTTCGTGAAAAGCAAGTCTAACACCTCCAGAAGTATTCTTCAGTTCTCAACTCCTCTTGGTTTCCACACTAGCTTGATTGTAAGATGTAGCATCTACCAAGCTCTTGGTTGATTGACACACATTCCAAGCCAAGGCAACATAGTTGTTTCGATTGGGGTTGAAGGGTATATTGATGCACAAGCATTATAGTCGTCAGAGTCTTAGTTTCATCTCTGGTGTTGCTTCGCTGCCAGCAGGCCTGGACAGTACTATGACAGAGTTACTTGCATCACCTCTCTACGTAGGAAGCTTTTCTCTTCTTTCACATTATTCATTTTTCATTTTTTTTTAACTTTTTTAACTTTTTTCATTTTTGTAACTATGCATAGCACTTATTCATTTCATAGGCAGAAAAGGGATGCTGACTTATTGAGAGCAGAAGAGGTTGTTCCTGCAGAGAAGTAGTTTATTATACCTCTGATGTGTCTGTTAAGGTTTCCCCCCTCACCTTACTCTACTTGACTGAGTTGACAACAGTTAACCCAAAAACAACCGACTAGAGTAGGTGACACTAGTTAGCATGCAAGCATTGTGTTTTCACCAAGGTTCACTTCGAACAGTACGTATTTTCCATCGACGTATCATGGACTGAAAGTAACAAGTTATTCATACAGAGGCTGGATGATAAATAACCAAGTAGTGGTAGTAGCACAAGGCCTCTTGTACTTTACCCAGCTTGCTTCAAGAGTCATACATGGTTTCATGCGAAACTATCCTATGAAGCGAAACAAGCAAACTAACAAACAACAAAGCAGAGAAAAAGCAGAAGAAAAAGTGAAAGCAAAGCAAGTAAGCAAACAAGCAAGTAGACAAACAAACAAACAAATCATGTAAGCAAACAAGCATGCAAGCAAACAGCTCAAAAGCAAAAAGTACTCCTACTCCTAAGCTAACAATGCATGGGTCATTTCACGTGAAGTGATACTTCTAATGTAGCCACCGGTGCATTGGTTGACCCATGTTGGTGAAGGCATGGTTCACGAACAAGACAGCTGTGTGAACTAGTAAACAAGAAAGATATAACAGTGAAGACAAACACACTCCGAGCTTACAAGTGACCACAGAACACAGATGAGTGAAAGTGCATGACATGCATTATGTGGTGCTGCCATGATGTTGTGCTACACTGTGTGCAGATGTTGAGTGTATGCATCCTCTTGACTATGACATGCAAGCACACGTGAGAAAGGTAGACCACTAGTGTTGTGCATGTGTGCTTGCTGTGTAAGATTCTTCCAACGCATGAGTGATAGGATCATGTAGTCCAAGTCGAGGAAGCGAAATATGGGTCTTTGGTTGATCTTCAATGAAAAGTAGAGAATGATGAGGAGCCTTGAGTGTTTCAACAATTTCCTGACCGGAAGTGAAACCTACCTCAGGACAGCGAGGGCCTGACATAACCATCAACTCGGGCTGAAGTTCCTCAATAGTCTAGGGGGTTTCGACCTCATTGAAAGATAGATCATCGTAGACCAGTGTCTTGGATAGATTAATAAAGGTTGAATCAACATCGTGATCAGATGAGGAAGTGAATAGATCACGACAACCAAGATCAGAAAATTCAGGATGTTCGTTGGCATCCTCATGATTTGATGAATTAGGAAGAGGGGTAGATGAGAAGAAAATATGTTCACCCTCTGTGTTTTCAAGAAAGATAAATGACCAATTGATCAGATTTTCTGAGGAACATGTGTCCTCTCTGCACTATAATGACAGAATGACATCAACTGTGTCCTGTGAATGATCGAAAGTGGAAGCATCCGGAAATGAATTTTCACAGGGGAAATCAACAGTGGTAGAATCACAAGGGATGTTAGGATGAAGCAGATGAGGTGCAGCTAGAAGGAAGTCATCCTTCACAGCAGGCTCTTCTTTATATTCCTGCACACACTCATCATGAATGATGGCACAGGTTGGCTGCATAACACCAACTCTGTCAATAGCTTGATCCTCGTTCACAACAGGTGAGGAGTCCGGAATGGGAGAACACAAGATAGTACAATCCATAGGATCAACAGAACGCAAGGACGGAGGTCGAGGGAACGATTCCACGTGACAACCAACAGGCTTGCAAGCCAAATCTGTGCAAATCTCAAGAGCAGGTGGGGTGGGAAGATGTGACAGTTCAACCGAGGTGTGTGCATGATCACCCACATCACTCCGCAGTGGTGGAGCTGTTTGATGAGGTGAAGGCGGACAAACACTTGTGACAGCAACTGTGCCTACCTATGATTGCGCAACTTCATCACCAAAGTGTGCTAAGTGGGGTTCAGATATGTGAAGAAGATACTCAAATCTTCCATCAAGAAATTTCCAATCAATATCATTTTCCGGGAATTGGTATGTAAGATTACAAAAGCATATGTGAAACTGTTCAATGGATTCATCAGGTGCTTTTCGTAATTTTATAATTTCTTTGTTGAGTGCTTTATAGTTATAGTGATTGAAAGCACGGTTTATCTCTGCGACCATATGAGTAAGAGAATGAATAGAGTTTCCAGGCGGCGTGGCACACCAGTGCATGGGTGCCCTCTAAGCGTGTAGATGAACAGTGCATAGCTCATGTATTCTTCACAGAATCCATGTGTTTTGCATGAGCCTACAACACTGACCGCCTGCCTTACCAAGGCTACATAGCCTCCACCATCAAATGTTTTATAAGACAAGTTATCCGCGAGCTGTTCCGAGATGATGAAATCATTTCCATAAGACATACATTCCAAAGAGCAGCTCGGTAATGAGTCATGATAGATGTGTAGAGATTCAAAACAGATGTGAGGAATCATCTTGTCATTTGGCCCTCCTTCTAGTGCCAAAATGTTGACGGTGTTGGGCCTGCCAACATGTAAGGGGATCTCCCCGGTAAGAAGTCCTAATCAAACCTCAGACCGTTTGGTGTAGGAGTCCTAGCAGTGGGTCATAAAGCAATCCCTTGATCGCGATGTCGCACAGAGGAAAGTAAGATAACTCTGTCAATAGCAAGGGTGTGACTGCTGCAGTGATTCAAGGAAGGTGTATGAGAGGTTCTAACACAAGTGGGTTGAGATGAGAGTGATGGTGAGTTCCAGGTTGAAAGGGATCAGTCCCAACTGAGCTAGGAACACACAACACACAGGACATACACAGCTTCCGGTGGAGCAGGCTAGTCAGATGCAGTAGTCACAACATACAAGGTAATATAACACATACAACACTCATGGATCAGTTCGAACGAGTGCAACGGTTGTTATAGCAAGGTTCATGTGAAAGGTCTGTCTCATGTCCGACCTTGGTTGCATCAGTTGGTCGGTCACCCTCAATTTTTTTCAGCTATGAATTCATAGCACTTTCACGAAAGGCTCTTTCTGCATGTAAAGTGGCTTCATATACTGCACTACCACTCAGATAACTTGTGCTTCTTAAAAAAAAGTTATGACTTTGACTGGTGGATCTGTCAACAATCCAATAACCATCCATTTTTCCCTCGCTTCTTGGCCATGCTTCATTGGCTACACAACAACCAGATTCTTAACAAGAGCTCCTTCTTCGTAATTGGCTTCTCCTCCTCCTTAACTTATTGATCTTTGCTACTCTCTAGGAGTATTATGTCGACTTTCCTCTGATACCATGTTAAAGATTGAAAAAGGCAGAATAAATTCGAAATAAGAAATGGAGTAGACTAAGTATTCACATTACTTAGTAGCTATTAAATAAGATTACATATGAGACATGAAAAATAAATGACTAGACTGGAACTTGTTGGTATTTAGAGCCCATTAACATTTAATTGTGAAAGAAATGCATAAAGAATAGGAAACCGAATCACAGAAGAAAACACAAGGAATTACATGGTAAAACCCTCACAGTGTGTCAAGGAAACCTCCAAGGGCAAAGGGATTGGAATTATTTTTTCTGCAGTTCATAAAATGACTCTCCAAGTTACATCAAGCCTCTCGGAAAATCACCAATTTAATATGGATTATTTTGTTACATAATTTCCTATAGTTACAAAACTGACTAAATAGTAACTTAGTTTTACTAATGACATTTAATGATAATTTGTTGTCATTTCTAACAATCTCCACCTTCACAACAATTTTCCTAATCCCTTTCCCACACCCATTCATCATCTCTTCTGCAAGCCGAGAGAATCCAAAAACCATCGCAACTTCTCTACTAAAACTAGTTTTTTGAGCATGTCTGCATGGTTCTCCTATGTATGGACCTTCTTGAGAGCTACCTTACCGCCTTCAATCACATGCCTTACAAAATGGTACCTCACATCAATGTGCTTAGTCTTGTTGTGATAAGTTGGATTTGTAGCCAAATGAATAACACTCTGAATGTCACAGAATACATTCACTTTCTTTTGTGTCCTTCCAATCTCATCAAGTAGACCTTTCAACCAGATTGCCTCTTTACAGGCACATGAAGAATCTATATACTCTACTTCAGTGGTGGACAAATAAACTATTTCTTGAAGCTTTGACATCCAGCTAATTTCTCCACCTGCAAGAGTAAAGACATATCCTGTAGTAGATCTCCTCTTGTCCAAATACCCTGCATAATCAACATCCATATATCCACAGACTGAAATTTCACTACCATTAAAGATGATACAATGAACACTTGTGCCTCTCAAATACTGAAGCACCCATTTCACTGCTCATCAATGTTCTTCTCCTGGATTTTCCATGAACTTGCTAACAACTCCCACTGCATGTCAAATGTCAGGTCTTGTGGATACCATTGCATACATTAAGTTCCCTACCACATTTTCATATGGTACATGAGACATACTTCTTTTCTTCATCAGTTGTAGGACTCAAACCTGAAGAAATCTTAAAATGGGAAGCTAATGGAACATTAATAGGCTTCACATTGTTCATACCGAACTTTTCAAGTATTTTTCCACATACTTTTGTTGTGATAACTAGAGCTTTCCATTTTTCCCGTCTCTATGTATCTCCATTACCAATATATGTTTTGTAGCTCCAAGATCCTTCATATCAAACATCCTAGAAAGCTGAGCCTTTAACCTGGTGATCTCTTGCATGTTTTTTCTTGCCATAAGCATATCGTCAACATATAAGACCAAGATAATGAATATGCCATTGAAACTTTTAAAGTATACACAATGATCATACTCACTTCTAGCAAAGTTCTGGCTCACCATGAAGAAGTCAAACTTCTTGTACCACTACCAAGGAGATTGTCAGAGGCCATATAATGATTTCCTGAGGTTGCAAAGTAATCTTCTGTTGCGACTTTGTACAAAACCTTCTAGTTGTTCCATATAAATCCCTTCATCCAAATATTTATGAATAAAAGTTGTTTTAACATCTAACTGTTCTAACTGAAGGTTAAGTAATGCAGTTAGTGCTAATGCAGTTCAAATATAAACAAGTTTTAAGACTAGTGAAAATATCTCATGAAAGTCAATACCTTCAACCTGAGAATACCCTTTTTCTACTAGCATCGCCATATAAATTTTGATACTTCCATCAACATTTCGCTTCAATTTGAAGAGCCATTTTCATCCGACAACACTTCTCCCTTCATGAAGTTGTACAAGATCCCAGGTTTTGTTCTTGGATAAGGAATCCATTTCTTCGTTCATAGCCATTTTCCTCTTTGCACTATCTGCATCATCCATTGCTTCACGATAACAAGAAGGCTCCCCATATTCAGTAATCAGTGCAATAGATGAAGCATAATCTTCATACCTTTTGGGTGTTATTCTTTCCCTTATAGACCTCCTTAGAGTGACTAGTTGATGAACTAGTTCCTGGACTTCTACAATTTCCTTTGCATCTTCTTTTTCTTCAGAAGTCTCTTCTTCTTTCTGAATTTCCGAAAAATGTTGAGTCTCCAACTAAATTTGCTGATTTGGTGATACCTGTTCCTGTTCAAATTTTCCAACATCATATTTTAGAAAAGAAGATTCATCAAATATTACATCTATACTAATGACTATCTTACGTGAAGAAGGATCCCACAACCTGTATCCTTTCACCACATAGTCATACCCAACAAAGACATAACATTTTTCTTTTGGGTCTAACTTTGGGAGGCCTACAAGGGAAAAAAGAACATCCAAAAAGTATGAAGATTCTGCTTCGAATAAAATTTCCTGCTTTCTTGTTCGAACTTTTCAACTATAGTTTTCTCAAATTTCTTTTCTGACTAGGTTTTTCCCATTTCTTCCTTCTGGTTTCTAGGCTTTCTCCTTTTTTTTTAATAACAGAAACTTCAAAAAATCCTTACTCCAAACAGGAAAAAAATATTTTAACAATTGTCTGAAATAATGTTCAGAACCCAACCGTGATGATTACACTCCAGATTTTCTATTTACTTTTTAGAAATAATTCTTGAGCAAACAAAATATTTTTCCCATTTCTTCCTTCTAGTTTCTAGGCTTTCTCTTTTTTTCTAATAAAAGAAACTTCAAAAACTCCTTACTCCAAGCAGGAAAAAATATTTTAACAATTTTCTGAAATAATTTTCAGAACCCAACTGTGATGATTACACTCCAGATTTTTTATTTACTTTTCAGAAATAATTCTTGAGCAAACAAAATATTTTTCTGCGGCCAAAAATAAAAAATATCAGGGCCTTCCTTGGTGGCTGAACAATTTCCAGAAGTCTACTCGCGGGGTTGTTTCTCCTCGATCAACTTTTTTTTCCAGTCAGCAGTGGGTGAAGTCTTCTCCCAAATACTCAACTTTACTTGGCATGGGTCAGCAACGGTCTCTTTCTTCGACTTTCTTTTTCCAATGAGCGACAGGGTGAAGTCTCTTCTTTAGTGTCGGTCGCTCTCATTTATGAAAAGCAGTTTCTTCTCGACTTTCTTCTCTGCGGTTTCTCCTCTGGCTGTGGCGGTGCGACTTTCTCTGCTTGCGGTTGGTCTGCTCCTCTGCGACTTTCTCTGTCGGTGGCTTCAAACCGGTGCGCTCCTCTTATTTTTATTACGGTAACTCAGTTTTACTAATTACATTAATTCATTTCTAATACAACTCTCCAACAATATTTTTTTTTTTTTATAGATTTCAATTTGAGTATGAAATCCACTCTTCTATTTGAAAGCATGGAAATTAAAGAACATGATGTTTACGTCAGATTGAAAAAACCCGCCATGTTTCATCGTAATGGTGTTGGAGTAACGATTGCCATTACACCAAAACTCACAGGTGTTAGTAAACAGACACATCGCTAGTGTTAAGCATATGCCACGAAACACACGGGGAGCATTTAATTATCCTTCTACACCGCCATTAACGGGGAGCATTGGATTATCCAATTCCCAACAATCTCTCCCCCAACGTGAGCCAGGTGTATTTCGAACTCGAGACCTTTGGCTCTAATACCACTTGTTGGAGTAACGATTGTCGTTACACCAAAACCCGCAAGTGTTAGTAAACAGACACATCGCTAATGTTAAGCACATGCCACGAAACACACAGGGAGCGTTGAATTATCCTTCTACACCGCCATTAACGGGGAGCGTTGGATTATCCAATTCCCAACAAATGGCACTCCAAATATTGCATTGTCTACCCATTCTCCAACAATTACTAAATTCAGTGAAGTTAAAAATGGTGAAGCACCATGAATTAGTTCTTGAGAAAAGACGTGCAAATTAAAGAACAAAATGTCTACTACAGTTGAAAAAAACCCACCATGTTTCATGGTGATGGCACTCACAATATATTGCATTGTCTACTCATTCTCCAACAATTACTAAATTCACTGAAGCTAAAAATGGTGAAGCACCATGAGTTAGTTCTTGAGCAAAGACGTGTGGTGCTACAAATGCAATAAGTAATTTCTACATTGCATTTTTAACAACTTCCTCTATTATGCGTTACTTGATTTAATAAGTAGCATATTTAAGAATATAAATGAAAATTGCGTAATCCCAAATAGACTCACAAAAATGTGCGATCAAGAATTACGTATTTTGAAAGTAGTGGGGAAGATATTAGATGTGCCATTGATTCTTTACAAATTTACTTCCTCGGCAAGGAAACTAGCACTTTGAGGCCATGAGAGCAGGACTTGGCTAAAGCAAAATCTAAGAAGCAATTGCCAAACAAGTGGTTCATTTGTTTCTATTATCTTTTAGCTGTCGAGAATGTACAACCAATGCATAGTTAAGCATCCGATGTGATGGAACTCTGTGTTTATTTCATCTTCTTCAGAAATTTCTATACAACACGAGATATTTCATTTTCTTCAGAAATTTGTGTAGAACAGGAGATACACAATCTAATGCACATTCAAGTATAGTCCCTTGCATTCTCTTCACTAATTTTGTAACATTATTGTCATGGT